>CM038115.1:19974685-20162671 GCA_001642375.2 Mentha longifolia
TAACTAGGTCAACAACAACAACCAAAATAAATAAATAAATACATTGTAGCTAAAATATTTGAGAATTACCTAGAAGAATAAAGGCGAATAAAAATTCTCTTATTTCGGTGGACTGTTGCTCTTCGCTCTTCTTCCCACTGGTTACGAAATGAAAATGCTTCCTATCCGCACTTATCTCAAAAAAACTTATATACTGTAAATATATATATATTTTTGGAATGCAATTTGATTGTGATTATATTGTATAAGAACCGTTATTATTTTTTTTTTTGGAATGCATAGGATACCTCAATTAATAGTTCGTGATATAAGAAGTCAACAACCTAACATTTAATAATTTCTGAATGCACGGCCGTAATGTCACGTCATGTCATAAAAAAGATAAATCAACAAAGTAAATCAGTCACCAGTAACATTAAGAGGCAAAATCTAGAATAGCCATATATCTTGAGAGAAAATTGAAAAATAGCCACTAACATAAAAATATATAAATTCTAGCCCTTTCAATCTAAAGAGGACCAAATTACCCTTATTGATTTAATTTCAGAAAAACAAAATTGAAATAATGGATAAAAAATTGAAATCACAAATCAGAAAATTGGAAACCGCCCTTTCCCTTTCGAGCCACCTTCGCCGTTGTTGTGTTGGAAAATTGAGATGCCGCCGTTCGTACCAAAGACCTGCCAATCCATCCGCCATGTTACCAAACAAACGACCTTCTCCGGCAGTCATTTTGACCGGTCGAGCCATTAATTGTCATGCCCAATCGTACGAGACTGCCATCCCACCGTCATTTGTGCCGTCTTATTCTTGCCGTCGATCGTTGCGCACCATAATATCAGAGGATAGGTTAGATTATGCGAAGAAGAGGAGATTCCGGTGGACAAAGAGGTATTCTGTTTCTTCCTTCTCAAAAAACCGTCGGGCATGAATAGGGTTCGATTCATATATGCCGTGTGTTAATGCTCGTCGAGTCACTTTGGGCTCGATCGAGCTCGAACATCTCGATCGAGCATCATTCGGTTCGTTCAAGCCGATCCCGATAGACTGAAACTTCGCCCAATATGTGCTCGATCAAGCAGTTGTCGGCTCGATCGAGCATCAGTGTGTTCGATCGAATCCGATCGAGCCTTTCATTGTGAGACGTAGCACGAGCAGGATCTAGACCGAATGAACTGTGGAGGGATCGATTGAACATAGCAAATCCATTAAGGCTCGATCGAAACCATACAATTCGTTTCGTTCAGATGCGCTGGGCCCCAGTTGAAAGAACAAGGTGGTGGTGGGTTGCCAACAAAGTGGACGAGTGGCGAGATGATGTGGCACGATCGGAGAGGAAAAAAAGAATTAAAGAAGTGAATTCGTAAGAAGATGGCGATAAGGCATGAGAAGTGACAGTGAGCAGGTGTTGCAATTCTATGAAATTGGAAAAGAAAATAAAAAACGGCTTGGAGAAAAGATGATGGAATAGGTAGGAGAGAGATAAAGTATATGGGGGTAAAAAACAGCGTGTGAGTTTAGTTATTAGGTTTTTGTTTTTTTTTGTTTTTCATTTTGTTTTTTTAAATTTAATTTTTCATTAAGGGTAATTTTGCCTCTTTAGATTGAAAATAACTAGAATTTATATGTTTTTAAGTTGGTGGCTAGAATTTAATTTTTGTTAAATTTAGTGGCTAGTTTTGACCATTATCACTAACATTAAAGTGGGGCCCAATTTATATTATTTAAAGAAAATGAGCATTTTTAACATGGATAGTTAAAAGGGGGTGGATTTCACATCTACCTTTAACAAATGAGTATTTTTATTTATTAAGACTTACTATTATATCCACACAACCCCAATTATTTCATTTTCATAGCTCCCAATATTTGGTAGAAAAGAAAAAAAAAACGATGAACTGTATTGATCAAATTTTGATGGTTTATAAACTTAGTAGAGGGTGAATATTTCCAAGAGTTCTTAATTTTCTTTCTGTACGGATTTGGTTCCATAAAATTTTTCAATTCGACCAGAGTTTATTTAGAGATGAAAGATATAATCTTTTTTTCTACAAGAGGAAATGTGAGAAAATAGGAAGATGAATCTGTCATGTCTTTGATTTTTTGTGAGTTTTGGAGACATTGTGTACCTTCTGCATTCATGGAACTTAGGATAACTCCATTGGTAACTTTCAATATTTATTGAAAGTTGGAGAGTCAACTTTCAATTCATTGGAGTAGCTTTCACTTTTGAAATTTGAAACCTCCACTTTCATTTATGAAAGTTGGTTTCTACTTTATTTGTGGGGTCCATTAATGGGAGAGTGAGTGTCACACCCCATATAATTGGTTTTATTCTAGTCAAAAGTTTTTGTTTTTATTGTTTTATTTTTCTTCTTCATAGTTCATACAATAAAATTGAAGTTATTTATTATTGGGAATTTCTATTGCATGTATCATTGCCGACATGTTTTATAATTACTGACATATTTTTTCAATTTTTATAACAATTTTCTTTTACATCTTCATCTTATAAAAATGCATTGCTAATTCAAGTCAAATTTACAATGAGAAATGAAAGAAAGGGAAAGATGGTGGTGATGTACATGTACTGAGAGAGATCAAGAATATGATCTATTAAAATTATTTCATATCAACAATAAATTAATTATTAAAATTAATTCATATCATAAAATATTCATATAGCTAATTTAAGAATAATCTAGTCAAATTAAATGATTAAATAGATATATATAGATATAAAAGTGGTATAGATATAGTGGGTCCTACAAAAGAGGTGAAAATTGAGTTTATTGTTGAAGAATAAAAAGTAATGAAAGTTGATCGGGACCCAAATAATGATGTGGCATTGGTGAAAATTGGGAAGTTAGGTTAATTGATGGAGTCAGTCACCCTTAGTTTGCCGCCGGAGAGGAGTCGAGGTCGACAAGGGGTAGAGACAACCCGCTGCCACTGCCCTTTTTCACCACATTGCACTATTGTTGTTGCAATTCTTTGAGCAAGTTCTATTTTTGTGCATTTAATGTCGTATTTAATTTTCCAGACTATGAATTCAAACGATTTCATTCTTGAAGGACTACAAAGATGAAATAAATTGGGGATTATAATGTAAGGATAAAATAGTAAATCTGTTAATAACTTTGTTAATTTCTAAATTAAGGAGGCTATATAGATTTAAAAAAAAATGGGGCTATGTTTATAATCAGCCTTCTTGTATCCACATCCTTAAATGTGTGCGCGCTTTCGTTTACAAACCCGTGTATTTTGGGTTTTCAGCATATACATCTTATCTTCACTCAATTAACAATTTAAAATAAGACAGAGTCCATGATTTGTAACACAATTTTATGTTATAATTTATTCTCTCCGTCTCACTTATATAGAGTCAATTTCATTTTGGTATGTCTCATTCATATAGAGTCATTACAAAAAATAGAATTTTTTGAAAATAAATTAATAAAGCGGAAAAAAAGAAATTAAAAAATAAAGCAAAAAAGAAAAGTACAAAACATGAATATAACCTTTTTTTTTTAGGGAAACATGAATATAACCTTACATATACCTTTAATCAACTACTAATCACTATTATCTTAATTTTCATTTCACAAAAAAAAATGGCTTATATAAGTAGGGGTGAGCATTCGGCCGGCTTGGTCCAAACCAGACCAAACTCGAGTAACCCGAAAGCTAAATTCTGGATTTTCTTATGAACCAAACCACCCGAACTAGGTGGTCAAACTACACCATAATTTAAGGTTTGGTTCGGTTTGGGTTCGGGTCAGATCGTTTTCTTTTTCATATGAAATATTAAACAAAAATTCATATATTCTTAATTAGTCAGGCCACAAATTCACTAAGAATAAACAACAAACCAACAATCCAGTGCATTCACTTCATAATTTAAATGCAAATTAGTAATAAATATACTCCATATAATCCTATTTTTTTAATAAACATAAAAAATATATAATATTAAAAATATAATTAAAATAATTCGGGTTTCATGAAAATGAACAAGTCTTGAGTATTTGAATTTATTAGATTTGTTAAACTCTTATTAAGGAGTTTTTTTTTTTTTTTTTTTTTTTTTTTCAATTTATGAATAGCCATATTCCAGAGTTTTCAATTTGAGCTTGTAAATATTATTGGACGACATTAATACCCTTAAATTAGATACATTACAAAGATAACATGCAAAATAAAATTTGAAAAACAATGATCTTTAAATATTAGTATAGATTAAAATAAATTTATTTTTTCGATTTTCAGTACTATATGCAGTTAGAATGTCAAGTACTAATGTTGAACTCAATAAAAGAGAACACTATGCACGAATCAATCATTTATGGAGTCATAATTAAGATAAATTAATGAGAATTTGTCGTACCATTTCTGTAGACGCTTGCTATATCGAAGCAACAACTTCCTCATCCATGTAAAAATCATAGTCAAAGTTTGATCATAGCGTGCGCGGCTCATGTGTAACAAACTCTCCATATCCCATGCCCGATACCGATAGAATTCCATCTCATGAAGTTGTTATCAGTGTGATTTGAACACAAGACTTCAGCGTTAGCTAAAGCCTCTGATACCATGATAAAATTATATTTCATCTAAAAGCTCAAATTTGTAGAGTGAAGAGATGAAGAAGGTTTTAATTCTTCTGTTATTCTTCCCAATAATCGAGTGTACAAGATTTATAGGGGAATACTTCATCCCTATATGGAAATTAGATTACAGTAATCAATCTATAATCAACCTAAATATTCTAGTATCAATTTAGACAATTTACTTTCTAATTTCTTGTTCTTTCCAACACTCCCCCTCAAGTTAAGTAACAGGATTTCCGATACTTAACTTGCCCAATACTCTTTCGAAAGACTTTGAGTTCACCGCCTTAGTTAGAATATCTGCCAATTGATCTTCTGACTTAACATGTGGAAACTCAACAATCTTATTCTCAATTTTTTCCTTGATGAAATGCCTATCGATTTCCACATGCTTAGTCCTATCATGCTGAACTGGATTCTCTGAAATACTGATGGCTGCTTTGTTGTCACAGAAAAGTTTACATGGCTTTGGTGTGAACAAATCCAATTCTGACATAAGCTTCCTCAACCACAATATTTCAGTCAGTCCATTCTTAATTCCTCGAAATTCGGCCTCGGCACTCGACAATGCCACGACCTTTTGTTTCTTGCTCCTCCAAGTGACGAGATTCCCTCCCACAAAGGTAAAGTACCCCGATGTGGACCTTCCATCACTTAGGCTGCCTCCCCAATCAGCGTCGGTGAACCCACAAATATCTAGGTGACCATTTTTCTTGAATATCAAACCATAATCAACTGTGTTCTTTAGGTATCTAACGACCCTTAGAACAGCTTCCCAATGTTCCTCTTGTGGTGAGTGCATGAACTGACTTACTACTCCAACTGCATAAGCTATATCCGGTCTCGTATGAGAGAGATAGATAAGCTTCCCAACTAGTCGTTGATATCTCCCAACATTCGTTGATTTCGCACCTTCAACAATCTGCATTTTGTGATTTGTCATCATTGGTGTACCAGCCGGCTTGCAATCAAGCATTCCCACTTCAGCTAGTAGGTCGAGAATGTACTTCCGTTGTCTGATGACAAAGCCTTGACTCGACCTAAGAACTTCGATTCCCAAGAAATATTTGAGTGGGCCCAGGTCCTTCATTTCAAATTCTTTGAACAAGTTGGTCTGCAACTTATTCATCTCCTCTTCATCATCTCCTGTGATAATCATATCGTCAACATAAATAATGAGACAAGTAATTTTACCACTCTTTTTCTTGAGAAACAACGTGTGATCCGAGTTGCTCTGTACATATCCATACTTCCTCATCGCCTCCGTAAACCTTCCAAACCAAGCCCTCGGAGATTGTTTCAATCCGTACAATGTTTTCTGAAGTCGACAAACCTCCTTACCTTGAAACTCCTCAGTAAATCCTGGGGGCGGAACCATGAACACCGGTTTTGACAGCTCTCCATGTAAGAATGCATTCGTCACATCAAATTGGTGTAATGGCCACTCCTTTGGTAGTAGGATCATAACACCTATACCCCTTTTGATTTATCCCATAACCAACAAAAACACACTTAGTGGCACAAGGTGACAATTTCGTTCTCTCATGTTTGGGAATATGTACAAACACAGAACATCCAAAGACCTTAGGAGGCAAGCTAAGAGACTCGGGTATTTTGGCTTGTTGGGATAGGATATCAAGCGGGGTTTTCATGTGAAGAATTTTTGTGGGAAGTCTATTGATTAAATAGACAGCAGTTCCTACAGCTTCAGGCCAGAGAAAAGTAGGTACTTTAGAATCAATCATGAGAGCACGTGTTATTTCTAAAATGATCCAGTTTTTCCTCTCAGCAACTCCATTCTGTTCTGGTGTATAAGCGCAGGAAGTTTGGTGTACTAATCCCCTCTCTTTACAGAAGTCAATCATGGTATTATTTACAAATTCCCTACCATTATCAGAACGAATGACTTTTATGGTGGTTTGGAATTGTGTTTGGATCATTTTATAAAAATAGGTGAACTTTTCAAAAACCTCAAATTTATGGCGTAAAAAATAAATCCATGTCATCCTAGTGCAGTCATCTATGAAGGTAACAAAATATCTAAGTCCATTCCCCCCAACAACCGGTGCAGGACCCCAGACATAGGCATGCCACTAAATTAAACATGAATTTCAAACGAGTATTTGAGGGTTTAAAAGTCTGCCTATGGCTTTTCGCCAAAACACAAGTCTCACAATAAAAATTTTTAGGAATTACAAAGTTTGGAAAAAGAAGTTTAAAATAACCCGGGGATGGATGTCCTAATCTTCGGTGCCACAACCATGCCTCTTCCCTTGAAGATCCTTGAGCCAGCATTGCACTACCATGTTGGATCCTCCCATCTACATAGTAGAGACCTCGTTCCTCAGTGCCACGCCCAATGATCCTCCTCGTCCGAATATCCTGTAAGATACAAAAATTAGGGTATATAAGAAGTGTGCAGTTCAATTCCTTAGTCACATGACTTACTGACAATAATTTATGTGATAAACCGGGAACAAACAAACAATTTGAGAGTTTCAGATGTGGAGATATTTCGATAGTTCCAACACCAAGAACCGCAATCAACTCTCCATTTGCAGTTCTAATATGTGTCCTTGTAACTTTACTCATCTCACAGAAATCAGATAAATCAGGGGACATGGTATCTGTAGCACCACAGTCAAAAATCCAGCCCTTTTTGTCTATTTTTTTTTTCATTTTGTACGCTCAAAGCCGCAGAGAAATTGGATAGGCATGCAAAACTATTTTGGGACTCAAAAATCGAATATGAATAGTTTTGGGGCAGATTGGCAGTTTCAGAAAGATTGTGGGATAAATTAGACATTTTAGAGAACTTGAATATAGGGTTTGGTATATAACCAAACCCGTTACCTCTTCCGCCTCCCTCTCCAACAGAGTTGGCTGGACCTTTTCCTCCATTGCCGGCTCTGTCGTCGGCCCTGGTCTCCACAAAATTTCCCTCTCCTTGAGAGAGGTTCCCCACACGTCCTCCCCCTCTGTTGTTGTCGCCACTGCCGTCGGTGGTTAGTGGCTCCCTCGGCTCCCTCTGGTTTGATACGGCTGTCCCTACGGCGAGCTTTGCCTGTGGCCGAGCTCTCTTCTCATCCCACCATTCTGGGTATCCAACCCTTAGGAAGCACGTCTTGCGCGTGTGTTTGTTCTTGCCGCAGTGAGTGCACCAGAGGTGGCTCTTGTCCTCCTTGCCGCCGTCGCCGACGGGTTTGTGAGTGGCCTTGGGTGGAGGTTGATGCGGGTTTGATCCTCGGCCGCCTCTGTTCGTCTGAGCGATAGCCATGCCCTATATCGCCGCCCAGTGATGTCTCCCCGGCAAGATCTGCGGAGGGTGAGTCGGTCGTCGGTGGCATGATTCTCCGTCGAGCCGCCTCCCGCCTGACCCATCCATAGGCCGCCTCTACTGAGGGCAACGGGGTCTCCTTCAAGATATCCCGGCGAATGGCATCGTATTCCTCGCTTAGCCCTGAAAGAAACCGGAACAGCCTCCTTATATTGGTGTGCTCTCTCCATTGCTTGATTCCCTTGTCACAGCAGACGATGGGATCTTGTTGGCAACGATCGATGCTGATCCATAACCCATTTATTTTCCTAAAATATGTTTCGAGATCTTGATTTCCTTGTGTAATTTTTGTTGCTCTTTCTTCCAGATCATACACCAAGTAAGGATCTGCCTTGCTCTCGAACGTTACAGCAAGGTTGTCCCACAAGGCTTTTGCAGTTTGGTGGTGGGCAAAATCTGCGATTAACTCATCTTTCATATTATCGATGATCCAGGAGAAGACTATGAGATCAGTTTCCTCCCAATCTCGATATCCCTTGCTCGTTGGTGCCGGTGGTTCATCCCGAATATGAGAGGAAGCTCTCCTGCTTCCGATCGCGACTTTCATAAGTCGTGACCATATCGGGTAGTCTCTGCCTTCGAGCTTGAATGTCACTGTGACATTCTTGCTTGTTTTTAATTCTGTATTCTTGCTGGATTTTTCATCCTTCTCAGAATCAGACATTTTTTGGTGTAAGTAAGTATTATGGGGCGATGATGAAAATTTTCTGAGCCCTAGGCTCTGATGCCATGAACAGTGTTCTAAAAGTCGTTAAACGCTAGTTGGGCGGTGAAGGGGCGATTAACGTCTAGGCGGCCTAGGCGGGAGTCTAGGTGGTGCCTAGACGGCCTAGACGGATTAGTATAAAGTCAAAGTCTACGTTAAATTTTTCATATATTTAAACATGATATCCATAAATTAAAGCATAAAATCTATGATTTTTCAACTATAATTTAATCTTAAAGCCCTTCAAGCCCTGACTAGTCTGTCTAAACCCTCCTAAGGCTGCCCAGACATGCCTAGGACCACCTAGGCACCTACCTAGATGCCGATTAATTCGCCGCCGCCTAGAGAAAACCGTCTTGCCATTAATCGGGACGACTTGACACCTTCTAGCGCCTAGACGCCTTCTAGGCGGCCAAGTCGGCCTTCTTTTAGAACACGGGCCATGAAGAGATGAAGAAGGTTTTAATTCTTCTGTTATTCTTCCCAATAATCGAGTGTACAAGATTTATAGGGGAATACTTCATCCCTATATGGAAACTAGATTACAGTAATCAATCTATAATCAACCTAAATATTCTAGTATCAATTTAGACAATTTACTTCCTAATTTCTTGTTCTTTCCAAGAAACAACAATAAATTAATATATGGAATCTATTAATTTATATTATAATTCCTAATAGATACACAATAAACATGATCGCATGATGATCAGGTAGCAGTAAATTCTACGGTGCACCTTGGTGGATTGTACAAATGCTATATCAGCAAAACTTTATTCATATCGTAAATTATGTTGGTTTAATTGACAAAATAATTTTTGCATGCAGTTGCACTTGATGAGCTTGATTTAAATGTCGGTGTCAAAATATTTGTATGCTCTCAAAAGTGATCGTCATTCACTTTTCATTAAAATAATAATATCACTATAAACAATTACATTTTGGATGCAAGGATCGAATGATGATAATTTTTGAATGCATACAAATATTTTGACACTGATTTTTAAATCCTACATATATATTAAGTGCAATTACATAACTTAGTGGAAACATAGTAGTCTCACAAATGATTTCGCATTGGAAGTTTCGTGGAGGATTAGGAACAAATATACATACATTATTCACACTCACCTCACAATCCTCATCCCATGTATGGCTGTCAAAATGGGAATCCGGTATTCCGGGATTCCCGGTACCGAATCGGATAACCTGATTCCGGTCCGGTAACCGGTTCCAGCTTCAAGCATAATTCCGGTACCCGGGTAACCGGTATTGAACCGGGTACCGGTTAATATTAATTTTTACATATTTTTATAAATAAATTATATATTATATTAATATTAACAATTACTAAAAATTTAAGATACCCTAAATCTTTAATTATATATTATTGTTTTTATAAATAAATTATATATTATTATTTTCTATATTTGATTATTGTTTAATTTGTTTTAGGCTTTAAAAAAAATATACATTTGAGTTTTTTTAAAAAAATCCGGTACCTTAACCGGTAATCCGGTATACCCGGTACCGAACCGGTACCGGAACTGGGAACCAATTAGCTTATCCGGTTCCGGTACCGGTTCCTAAGAAACGTGAATAACCGGTACCGGGTACCCGGATTTCCGGTTCCGGTTAACCAGAACCGGACCGATAGTCAGCCCTAATCCCATGCCTTACCTATATATGTTACAAACTTACAATCATCTACATTCCCAATCCATCTTTAGTTTCCGAGCTATGTTGTGATGCACTTTTTAAGCATGTATTTTTCTATCGATTACTTACAAGTTACGTGCATTGTGTTGTCAAATTTATACACTAATTCCGTTTCGAAAAATCTTGTCCCCGTTTGATCGACACGAATTTTAAAAAGAATATAATTGACATTATTGTTTATTGTGAGTGAAGTTTCGCGATTAGGTCTCACTTATATTGTTAAGTGGTGGGCTTCAGATAGTAAATGTAGTTAATGTGTATTGTTAAAATGCATTATTCTAAAAGTCGCTAGATGCAGTAGGACGGTAGAGGAGCGATTAGCGTCTAGGCGGGAGTTTAGGTAGTGCCTAGACGACCTAGACGGATTAGAATAAAATCAAAGTCTACATCAAATTTTTCATATATTTAAACATGATATCCATAAGTTAAAATATAAAATCCATAATTTTTCAATTATAATTTAATCGTCCAACTCTTCAAGCCCCGACTAGCCCATCTAAACCCTTCTAGGACTACTTAGGATCACTTAGGCACCTGTATAGATGTCGATTAATTCGCCGCCGCCTAGAGAAAATCGTCTTGCCATTAATCGGGACGGCCCGACACCTTCTAGCGCCTAGACGCCTTTTAGGCGGCCAATTTTAGAACACTGTTAAAATGACATAAAATATATCGTTATAATGGATCGATGTTCAAAAATAGAGAATGCATAATTTTAGGGGACAACTCGAAATAAAATTAAGGACATAATTTTCGGGAACATAAAGAGTATATTCCTTATTTACATTAGGATGTAACGTTTGGTGTGGTGAACCACTAGAGTGACATCCGATAATAAGCATTTTGAGGGTGTTACGATTTCCTTATATACTTACAAATTAACATTTTTTATTGTCTTTAGTATGAAATGATATAAAATTACATTAACAACACAATTACATACTTCATCGGTCCCCCATATATATGTAGGGAGAAAAGTAACACGCAATTTAAGAAAAAGTTGTGTAAATTGAGAAAAGTAAGATAAAATATGGAGAAAATGGGAAAAGTAGGAATAAAGTGATGATGAATAAGTAATTTTGATAAGATAATCTTTATATTTAAGGTAGATACATATATATGGGAGACGTCCCAAACGAGTAATAATCATATACATATATGGGGACGAAGGGAGTAAAATACATGCTTAAAATCATTTAAATTAAAACAAGCGTGATAAGTCTATTTGCATTATAACTAGAGAAAGACCACCTAAATTTTCATTATGATGGTGTTGCTTATTTTTTGTTGCAATAATAAGGTGGAACAAGTTATTTTATGCACACTCATTTGATGGGTTTTAATGAGAGGCTTCGATGCTCAATTTCTCATTTTATTTATTTTATTTTCGTGGGATCTTAGATTCATAAATATAGTTATACTATTAGCGCATTAGTTTAATGATATTAGCATGGGCGGAGTCAGAAATTGTCAATGGGGTGGGCTGAAAAATAATTTTATTGCTATATATATATATATATATATATATATATATATATATATATAAATATTCCGCCCTACGAGATTGTAATACATAAGGAGTTTATATCAGTATTTTTAGCAAAATTCCTCACACGTTTCATTTATTATAGAAAATGATCGTTCAGTTTATAACAGTGGATGTAACAATTATCATACATGACAATAAACTAATTAATTTCAAAATTAGAAAGTACAAAATTAATTCACTGATGAAAACACACATGAATTTCTACATTAAAATTTGTTCTATTTGGTTTGATCGAACAAATATATGATATAATAATATATTGAAGTGTGGAAATCCTCGTAATATATTTGTTTTGTTCTACTCCGTATTTGGTTTGATCAAGCAAATATATAGCAAATAATATTTATATTAGTCTACTAAAATTAGATTTTTAGTCTTTGGGCCTCTCATAATATAACTAACTGGATTTGGCTTTTGTTTTTTAAAGGCTATTTGGGCTGGGCTATCATGTAATATAATTATATAAATATGATATATATAGGTAATAGATTTGGGCCTGCACTGGGCTGAAGCCCAGTGCAGCCCTTGAGTAGATCCGCCAGTGGATATTAGTTACAATACTATATTACACGCTTCCCTTCTAATCTAAGAGGTCGGGAGTTCGAGTCACTTCAGGTGCGTGTGTGTGAGTGTGTTGTGTTGCGTGATAAAAAACTGTATTTTAAATTTGGCAGAATAGTGAACAAATTTTCCCCTCATTTTTTAAACATATTTTACCATTATTACGATTAAAATGAAGCTTTGTAAAGCAATAAATTCCCAATTAAATAATCAAATCTTAAATAGAAAATTCCTAGTAAAATCTCACAAATTTATATATGTTATGTCATCTCGTAACCAAATGAGAGGTAGTACTTTCACAATTGAGATCTTCTTCAAATCCAAAGTACTCGTATTTGAGTGGATTTTTTTTTTTTTTTTTTTTTTTTTTTTTTTTTTTTTCCCTTCTAAACTTTGCTCAACAATTTTAGTGAACAATATGTGAATTTTTGAACACTTGTAGGAGATGGAATATGAATTTAGAGAGTAATGTTCACGTACCCACTATAAGCCATAGTCATACTTAATATGTCAATTGTTGAGGTAACGATGTTATATTTAAGAAAAACTATTATTAATATACTTTATATAAATAAATATCACAAAAATAATAAACCTTACTAAAAAAACTTAACTCTAAAAGAAAAAATCATTGATGTGACAATATCACGTCAGACGTGAGTACATTAAACATACCCACAAGAGAAGGGGATATTCTTGTGAATTTAGAATAGCAATATATTGTCAAAAAAAGACAAAATATTGTCACGAACTTGCTTGAATCTTATCTTATAGTAATAAAGCAAATACGTTCCTTATTTATTGCAATATTCCAAAATATTAATTGGATTTTTTAGTACAGCAATTAATTGGTTAGTCTTGACCACTACTCACCTTAAATACATGAGCTAACAATATGATTTTATCATATTTTCCTTTAAATGGTTCGGTGAGATTTTCCCTCATATTTTAGGTTCGTTCAAATTCAGTCAATTTTATTTCCTCGAATAGAATTTACCCTGAAAGAGAATATCTATAAAATCTTTGTCTGTAAATAAATAATAATAAATTCATTTTTCAGATAATAATATAATGACAATTATTAAATTAGAACAAGATCGCAGCCGTTAATGCTAGAGGGAAATAATTAAACGGCCAAACGTGTCTTGACTATATTAAAGAAAATTATTACAAATAATCTGAATATTGAACCCCAAAAAATCTCCTTATTATTACATCGACGTCCCTTTATCCAATCTACAGCTGCCACATCACCATTTCCGCCACCGTGGTGCTCATAACACAAACACTATATAAACGCGACTCCCTCCTCTCTCACTTCTCCATCTCAGTTTTCCCCCTCACATGCAAAAGTGATTGCAGAATTGGGGAAATTAATTGGTTCCTCCCTATAGATTTGTAAAACAGAGGATCTGTAGCTATGGAGTCTAGGGTTTGGTATGGCGTTCTGTTTGCTGCAGTGGCGCTTGTGGCGGCGCTGAGTGTGTCTCCGGCGGTGGCGGAGGAGGAGGTTGAAAAGGTGTTGACTTTGGACCACTCAAATTTCTCCGAAGTCGTGTCGAAGCACCATTTCATCGTCGTCGAGTTCTACGCTCCTTGGTAAATTTTACATTTCCTGGCTACATGAATTTACTATCTAAGTCGATTTGATCTATGTTAAAAGTGTTGCTGAGTATGCGCGAGCATACATAGATGATCTGTTACTTATGCATTATATGTTGTACCTTTATGGTTTTACGATTTGCTTCATTAGCGCGTGGTGGTGCGTCAACTGTACTTGTACCGATTATCGCATTCTTCTTTCTCCTTCAAATTTCTTAGTTTCTTTCATTTTCTTTATACGATACGAATAGCTGTTAGTTTATGATGCATCTGAAAGCAAAATACGAAAATTAAATATCATCACTTCATTCAGCATTATATATCTTTTGTGTTGGGATCTGCCATGTTTTTGCTCTCTTCTGTTTCATTGTAATTGGCAAATTAATTCTTTTGTGTGGTTTGCTGAAATATTTGTGAATTTTGCGTGGATGGTAATTTTTTTTAAATACAATGTGGATTCGAAATTTCTGAAATCAAAGCAATACTTAAAGGTAGCTTTTATAATATTGAGACTCCATATTCATCATTTTTGAAAATGTTATGTATGCACCTACGATCTGTTGCAAATCTGAATTTTAAAATTAAAATATTTTGGTACTAAAAATGAATCGTTTGGGTTACCTGTAGTCATCACTGGATTTAATAATCTATACCTTTCTTATTCATGTTAACAGGTGTGGGCACTGTAAGTCTCTGGCTCCAGAGGTAATCATTTCTGCCCCTGCTATTGTCAATTGAGAAAACACACTTCTTCTTTTTTCTTTCTTTTTTTCTTACTTGTTTTACTTGACAGTAGGTACTTAAAATATAAGCAGTTTCTCTAATTTGTTCTCTGGTTTACATTTTTATTAGTATGAAAAAGCTGCATCCATACTGAGTAGCCATGATCCCCCCATTGTCCTGGCTAAAGTTGATGCAAATGAAGAAGCAAATAAGGAGCTAGCTACTGAGTTTCAAATCCAGGGTTTTCCTACCATTAAAATCTTAAGAAATGGTGGAAAAAGCAGTCAAGACTATAATGGCCCTCGTCAGGCTGATGGCATTGTTGATTACTTAAAGAAGCAAGTTGGTCCCCCATCAGCTGAAATTAAATCGGTGGAAGATGCCAGCAGCCTTATTGATGAGAAAAAGATCTTTGTTGTGAGTTATTTTTCTTATTCTAGAAAACCTGTCTTTTCTTTTTTCTGTATTGATCCTAAACCGATGGTGAAATATATGTTAATCTAGGTTGGAGTGTTTCCAAAGTTCTCTGGGGAGGAATTTGAGAACTTCATGTCTTTAGCTGATAAGTTGAGGTCCGACTACGATTTTGGACATACCCTTGATGCTAAACTCCTCCCTCGTGGTGAATCAGTCAGCAAGCCTACTCTTCGCTTACTTAAGCCTTTTGATGAACTGTTTGTGGATTCTGAGGTATTTCTCGATCATGCATCTTCCCTTTTGTTTTGTTTAATCATTTATTTTATACTAAGTTAAGACGTTTTTGCTTATGAAGCTATTCCACTTTCATTTGCTTACTTTGGTTAAACTGCGCTCATATCATGCTGTCATTTCAGGACTTCAATGTCGATGCATTGGAGAAATTTATTGAAGCATCTACGGTACCAACTGTTACAGTCTGGAACAGTGACCCTAGCAATCATCCGTATATTAACAAATTCTTCGAGGCTTCTGGCTCTAAGGTACTCCTAGTTGGCGCTTGTATTTCCGTTCCATTTGTATAACTCATGTTTTAATTTTTTTGGCACAGTTTGCAGCGTTTTGGCATCTTGTTTGTGTTACTCTATTATACAGATAATTGTAAATTCATTATTTATTTTTATAGGCCATGCTATTTGCAAACTTCAGCAAAGAACAAGATGTTTTCCAGGCAAAGTATAAGAATGTGGCAACCCTTTACAAGGGGAAGGGCTTAAAGTTCATGTTTGGCGATGTTGATTCTACTCAAAATGCGTTCCAGGTAGTCATATTCTCCACATACTGCAACTCTCTTTTCCCCTCTTCATTCGAATGCATCAGATTTCACACGATTGTTTCTATGTTTATATGCATTACAGTACTTTGGACTTAAGGCAGAACAGGCACCTCTGCTCATTGTACAGCAAAGTGATGGACAAAAATATCTTAAAGCAAACGTCGAGCCCGATCAGATTGAATCATGGGTGAAAGATTATACGGTATTAGACATGTTTCTATTGATGACACTACTTGGGCGATTGTTCCAATAGCTTTTCATGTGCCAAAAAAAATATTAACACTTGAAAGCTTTTTCAAATGTTAGTTTCATTTTGTCTGATTTTTCATTTAATTGGTCACAGGAAGGGCTAGTGAAGCCGTACATAAGATCAGAACCTATTCCTGAAGTCAATGATGAACCTGTTAAAGTGGTTGTGCGTGACAACCTTCAGGAAGCTGTATTCAACTCTGGAAAGAATGGTTTGTGCACAAAATTCTATTGTTTTTTGTTTAATTTTCGATTTTTCTCACTCTTGGACTTCCTTCTCTTCATGCCTATTTATCTATTATTACTATCATACAAGTGACTTATTTCTTAGAATATTTGCTTTCTTAAAATAGGGCTGTAATACAATTTTACATTTAAATTATTTTCTTAATGATTATCTTAGTTGGATTATGGTTTTAGATTCTACCTATTTAGGGTTTTATGAGATGCACATATCCCTGTACATCTTAAAGAAATGGTTGATATAGCTGCTCAATATCTTATATTGAACAACTAAGTATTAGTATAATTAGCACATTCTATATAGGTTTGCATAGTATCTCTATCAATTAACGCGTCAACTATAAGACTAAAAAAACTTCAAGATACCTGAATATAATGTTTATATAATGCTAGTATTGAAAGTTAATTCCTCAACTTTCTTTGCACTTTGTACTGTGTTTCTTGAAGTACATCAAATATTTATGTCCTTTTGCCTTTAGATGCCACTAGAAAATTATTTTGGTTTAAAAGTCAATTCTAGTCCTTTCTTTTCAACATATTCAAAGGCATAAAGATTCATAGTACTTAAGTTTGATATTAAGTCACAATTGTTGCACCATCTGGTTAAGCTATGGTAGGAAATTGTGTTAATAATGATTATATATCTCTATCTTACAGTTCTACTAGAGTTTTATGCGCCTTGGTGTGGACACTGCAAGCAGCTTGCTCCAATATTGGATGAAGTTGCCATCTCCTTCCAGAATGATCCTGATGTTTTGATTGCAAAATTTGTAAGATTTCCTTATATTGTCTACATTCATTTTCTGCAGGACATTATTCGGTCTTATATAGTTCATATTGATACCCTCGCTGCGTTTACCTGCCGAAACTGGCGGGTGGCTTGCATTTCTCACCACTCGACTAATGTTTAATAGATATAGCTCGCAGAAACTGCTTTTTCTTGTACATAGTATTTGTACATCTCCTGTTCATTCCTTAAATACTTCTAGGAGGGCGGTCGTCAGTTATTTATTTATTTATTTATTTATTATTATTATTATTTTTTTTATGTTTTTTTTTCATGGGTTGAACTATATGCTATCATCTCTTGTTTCTCAGGATGCAACTGCAAATGATGTTCCAAGTGATAAATTCGACGTTCAAGGGTTCCCCACAGTCTACTTCAGATCTTCAAGTGGTAACTTGCAGGTGTACGAGGGAGATAGAACGAAGGAAGACATCATTAATTTCATCAACAACAATCGGGATAAGCCTGCCCACTCATCCTCAGCCAAATCCGAGTCACCAGAATCTGAATCTGTAGAAGTAGATTCCGCTAAGGATGAACTGTGAAGGGGTACATCCAACATCCTACAGAATTCTCGTAACGGAACATTATTGTGATGTCGAACGTTTCTCTCATCTTACACCCCCTATTTTCTTCTGCAGGGTAGTGTCTGAAGAGGAAACTTCTGCGGCAGATATTATATATTTACCAGTTCCGGCAGATTTTATATATTTACCAGTTCCTTTTCTCTACTTTCTAGGTCAAATAAATCTGGTGTTGTCCCAGTTTTTATAGTTTCAATTAGCAGAAGATCCAATTCGTGTAGTTGACATTAATTTTCATCAAATTATCACAACATTTGAGTTTTGTGGCTCACTTTTAATCTTCCAATTTTTGTTATCCTCCACATTGCAAATGACAATATAAAAAAATTGCATTGAAATAGTATTGATTGTTAGTTGAAAAATCACCGACACTTTAGGCATTTATAGATAAGAAACATAACCATAGTAGAACAACATCAAGAATAAAGCAAGCAACACTTTGAACTACTACTACTACTACTTGAGCTCTCTCTATATAATCATATCTTTATTTTAGCCAAGATCTTCATCGAGGTTGATTGTTGCCATTTCGAGCGAGCTTAGCGTCCCTTTTCGTACCCCATTCATGGATCCTCAAGTGCAGAGCAGCAGCCGCGATGAGGTAATGCACAGCCTGCATCGGAGTGAGGATAACGATCACCTTCTTAAGCGTCTGGAGCCTCAACTCGTCGGCCATCTGTAGTATCGGAACCAAGCCATCCTGCTTGGGGGCGAGAGTCGCCTCGACTCGGCCCTCATCATGAGTACTGTTCCCATCCCTGATGGCCTCAGTCATTGCATGCGCCAGCTCCACCATGGAGGAGTCCGCCACCGTCTCCTGCTGCTGCGCCAGCTTCTCCGTGATCTCTTGCTCCTTCCGGATCGTGCCCTTTTGGAGCGCGTCCACCTGCTCCATCTGAGTCGGGGTCAGGTCACTGAGGTCGCCAATGCTGAGGCCCTGCATGAGCTCATTTAGCCTGGCCTCGAGCTGGAGCCCCGACTCAGAGTAGAGCAGGTGGAAGGCCATGCTGGGACGCCACCCTCCGATCCAGAGGAAGGCGTCCTCGAGGCTGCTCAGCCACGAAGGGCTGAGCATGGAGAGGATGTCGTTCTGGCCCCACCGCGCTTTAGCCCTGTAGTAATGCTCGTAGTGCTGGACTACGCGCTCGATGAGGGGCCGCAGAACGTGCTGGTTCTTGGCCTCCCCCTTGGAGGCGGAGACGAGTTCTTCGAGGTACTGATTCTGTTCGCAGATCCAGGACTCGAAGAACTTCTGGAAGGAGTCGCCTTCGCGGAGTCCGGCTCTGATCGCGTGTGTCAAGTACGCGCTGCTATCGGGTATGGTCGACATGGGTAAAGGTAGGCGGAGTAGGGGAATAGGGGAGCATGGGTGGTTTTGAGTGAGGAGCAAGAGTTTTATAGTGAAATCTTGGCACCAAAACCAGAACAAAAAAAAAAAAAAGATAAAAAGAAAAAAGTTTTTTTTTAAATTACAGCTGGTGGTAATGAATATTATAGTAAAGTATTGCGATGGATACCCGGTTGAGTTCGGTGTATCGACTGACTGATTCTGGTACTCTAAGTTGGCAAAAAAATAAAAATATAATAAAATGGAGTTTATCTCTTGTGAAATGGAAATGGAGGTGGAATTGTTGCTTATTATTAGAATTAGTATTAGTATTAGTATGTCATGTATGATGAATGCATAGTGCAAGTTGCAAGTGGTGGGCTGAAGTCGGTGTTGTCCGTTCTTCAAGTCGGTTCTGTTGATCTCGCAACTAACATATGTCAATTTGCTACTCGTTTTCCGGAGCTAGATCGGGAAAGATACCATGGATTCACTCTCTCTCTCTCTCACTTACTTTTTTTTTTTTTTTTTTTTTCCTTTTCTATTTCATTTGTGTGATTTTATTTGTAACTAGCAAAAGACATGTGCGTTGCACATGATTATGTTTTTTTATACTAATTTTATAAAAAATTGTAGCAAGCATTATTATCTTTTATAGTTTAAATACTTGGTCAAAACGTGTAAATGAAAAATAATGAATGTTAATCTTGAAAGTCATAATTTTTTTTTTCAAACACATGAGCACCATATAATCTAACTTACTTACAAATTCTTAGATGCTATATATATTAGAAAAATAACTTTAATGTAAATTGAAATATGATAGAATTTTTAATACTTTAAGTAAATAAATAAATGTAAATGCATAATAAAATGTAAAATTTAAAGAAAGTACCGTGAGTTTCACTATTATTGGTGTTGGCCACTGGGGTTTGTATTCTTCTTAATATTTGGATGCCAATCAGTTTCGTCTTTAGGAAAAAGAAGCGGATATTGCAATAGGCCATAACATCCATAATAATATTTTATTTTATGTATCTCCCCTAAATGCGCATGAACTGCAATATCTCTTTCATGTGATGTATTATCACTATCTCCTTCAACCCATATAGTTGCAAATTGATAAGCAATCGGCGAATTATACGCACGTTGATCAAGATTTACATCTTTAGATATATGAATTTCAACAGTATCCATTGGAGGTAAATCCTTCAATCTTCTAAAGAATTTGGCATATGAATTGGTCTCCAAAATTTTCATGAGTTTCTTCACTATTACCTCTGATATATTTAAATTTTGCAACCTGTTCATTCTATTTTCAACCTCATTTCCCGTATCAAAAAACTACAACTGAAAATATCCCGGATTAGAATTATTTGGAATCAACCCTCATGAATTGTTGAACCTAAATAAATCAATATGAGTTAAGGTGTATCAATATTAATATGTGTGCAATTGTACTTCCGTGCATAACATGATAAGAAAATTACTTCCCATTCAAATCCCGAGGATTAACATTTGAACTTCTTTTCTTTGTTTCGGAATATTTCCTTTTCACTTTTAAAAGTCTTCTTTTCTTTGTTTCGGAATATTTCTTCTTTATAACTATTTGCTGATAATTTGAGCAGGTAAGTAACATGTGTGTACAAGTTGTGATTTATAGAGCTAATTTTAGAATTCTATTATGAGAAGAATTCATATTTTTTGTATTGGACTTTATTTTGATAAAAAAAAAATTAATTAATATTTCTCTGTTTTTCATCTTTTGTTGTTGTTGCAGATAAGTGTACCAATATGAATGTTCTATATCAAATATATGATTGAATGTCATTCATAATTTCGAAATATTTATTCTGGGGAAAAAGTTTTAATGGATTACGTAAAGAAAATTATTCGGTAATATTAGACCTCAAGAAAAAAAAATTATAATTACTATTTTAAACTGTTAATTTATTTCCCGTTCGAATAGACAGACCCATTTTCTCACAGTTTTCTTTTCCATGGTCATAGAAAATTGGAGTCAATTAAATAGCCATCTTGAGGACTTACATATCAATGAGTAAATCAATTAATGCAGCGATCGACAAGAATTAATCTGGTTGATATTCAATGTTATTGTGGATGTTTAAGGTTGATTAAATTAATGCAGCAATCGACAAGAATTAATTTGGTTGATATTCAATATTATTGTGGATGTTTAATGTTGATAAAATATATTATTTGGATGAGATGTGGCAGACAAAATAAATTTAAAGGCTTTTATAATTAATACAATATATATCTAAATTATCATATTACATTAATACTCTTAATTAAATAACTTAATAAAAGGATATAATAGGCAAAATATATTTTGTAAGAATGCACTCTTTTATAATAGTTATAGATATGCAAAAATAGTCACTTTGAGATAGTAAAGATAAATAATAGCCATTTAGATAAAAAAGATTAAAAAAAAAAATAGCCACTCTTACCATAATACTTCCGACCTTGCCTAATTCACGAATTTTACAAACTCAATTCGTGAATTATTCACAAAATATGCCTGAATTTACGAATTCACCCAAATTCGTGAATTCACTCAAAAAAGCCTAAATTCACGAATTCACCCAAATTTGTGAATTCACTCAAAAAAATGACTGAATTCACAAATTCAATTTCGTGAATTCTTGAATTAGTGAAAAAAAAAACAAGCAATTCACGAAATTCATTAGTGACTATTTTATATATATATATATTTTTATCTTCTTTTTATCTAAGTAGCTATTTTTTTTTCTTTTTTTTTATCTAAGTGACTATTTTTTTATCCTTTTTATTTATGTGGCTATTATTTATCTTTACTATCCCAAAACAACTATTTTACTAGATGCCCCTATGTTTTACACGGTAAATTAAATGAAACCAAATTGTATTTGAGCGGTTTGATTTGGATATAGTTTATAAAAAATTATGACGTGGTTAACTTTTTCACTACAACAAAAAATGGATTTAACAACGGCATTTTCCCGTTGTTATTATGATTTTTTGGGCGTTGTTGTAGCCACTGTTGTCGTAAATAAGCGCTCATAGACAACGGTACTACACCGTTGTTGTATATCTGTTCAACAACGGTATCCGCTCATAGACAACGTTACAATACCGTTGTTGTATATATCTTCAACATCAGTATTTACTCATAGACAACGTGCATTACCGTTATTGTTCCTTTCATATTTTTAATAACTATTTTTTTTTAGAATTTTATATTTATTTGTGAACCTGTTTTTTTTCAAAATAAAATGAAACTAATATTACATATGAAAACAATCTAACAAAAATAATACTGAAAAACTAATTATATAATTTCAATATAATATAAATTAGCTACACAATCCAATTCAAAAGTCGAAACTGTAACATTCAAAATACAATATTCGAAGTTAATATCCATCATTCTAACAACAATAGTATATTTTCCTCTTGAATATGGATTCTCCATTAAAATTTGCCAGACTTCTTCGAACAAACATCTGCCCACAAAAATTGGAGAGTACAACTATCTCTGCACAAAAATTGAAACCTTGAGAAGAGCAAAAGCTAATATCTCACAATAAAAGAAGATATAAGAATGGAATTTAACAAGTTCAATCAATTGGAAGTACAACTAAAATACAGACCACAAACTTAATCATAAGTACCTTGGCAACTGTTGAACCAATATGCTTTTCCCTATCATAAGCATTTTTCTCATTTCCTCGATTGATGAACTCATATTTTCTCCTTAAACCTAAAGGAGGAGTAAGCAGAATAAATAATCAAGAAATGCCACAATAATTCAACAAAAAACAAAGTTGAAGTGGTAAGAAAATAAAGTAGAACTTATAGCAGATGCAAGGAATTAAAAAGTTAAGTTTAAAAGGAAGTAGAAATTGAAGTTTTAACTTGGTAATTGGTATATATACAAGATGCATGCTTTTCTGGATCATTGCTACATAAAAGCTAATTAAATACAGTAATAGCTTCTTCCTCAAAAACTATCAAAGCCTAAACATATACAATTTTTAAGACCAGTGTATTTAAGCATCCTCATAGAGGTAACCTGAAGTATATATTAGAGCTCATAGCACCTAGTTTTTTGGCAAGTCGCAGCGGTGGTGTCGTGCTTGCCGGCGGCCAGGGAAGATAAGGGAGAGAGAGCCGATGCTCTACCGTCGGCCTTACCTCCAAACACAAACATTCACTAACTCTAGAACATATACACATCTTTATATATTTACCTAAAATCACAACTAAACTAGGAAGTAATTGCAAAGAGAGTGAGCGAAAATTTTACCTCGAGTAACAATACAAAGATATCGATGGAGAGAGATCAACGGCTACTAAGAATCGGAGCTTTTGAGGTTGTGGCTGGGCGGCTGTACCGGTTCCCTGAAGGCTGAAGAAGGCCTCACTTCTACGGTGCCCTAAAGGGTGAAGAACCGCTGTCGGCGAGATTCGATTTACAATTAGGCGGAGGTAGAAATGAGAGAGCGCTAGATTGTTTGAAAATCGTGCGGCGTTAGCGTCAGTAAATTGAATTTCAGCAACGACGTGGTGTGAGAGAAGGTAGGTGGAAGAGACGGTGTAGGTGTGGGAAGTGAAAGTGAAAGTAGAAGTGGAAGAGGATGAGATTTTTTTTAATTTCTAATTTTTGCTGTTTTAACTTTTGAGAATAAGGATTTTATTTGTTCTTCTTCTAATTTTTGCTGTTTTAACTTTTGAGAATAAGGATTTTATTTGATTCATGTTTATTAGCTTGGGGATTTTATTTAACTTTCATTTAATTTATAATTTGTGAATGTATATGAAGTTGAATTTAGGGATTTTAATTTTTAATTTGTTACATACATAATTTTAATATACTCAAAGAAATTTCTAAGTATTGAAAATAGACAACGTAAATACAACAACGGTAATTTATAGTGATGTTGAATATAATTTTAACAACATAAGGAAGACAACAACGGTAAAGAAAAACCGATGTCTAAATTAACTTTGCTTGATATGACAACACAATAAAGACAACTGTACGCAAAATTGTTGTAAATACGCGATACAACAACGCATTTACGACAACAGTATATAAAAACCGTTGTCTATGAGCATGTTTTTTCGATCATAGACAACGGTTCAAAAAAATCAACGGTTTTCTAGCTAATTACAATGGTTTTTCACTAAAACCGTTGTCTATTGGGTGTTGTTGTTCCCGTTTTTTGTTGTAGTGTTTACAAATTATAATTACAATCTAGGTTTAATTTTTCAAATATATAAACAAACCAAACCAAACCATAATATAAGGATTGTAAGTATTAGTAATATTGATTATTTTAAATACTACTTCGTATAAGATAAGATTTTAACTTTAAGTTCTTTATATAAGATAAGATTTTAACTTTCAATATTTAATTTATTGTTTCTTTTTTATAAGTTAGTTTTTGATTAATTTATTTTTGAAAACAGACATTTTGATTTACTCCATGATTTTAATTCGCTTTATGTACAGAATTTCTTTTACCGGCCGCGAGATGAATGGAGCAGCGGAAGTTGAAAACACATAAGAGAGAGAAATTTGTTTATTTGGGATGAGAGAAACAAGTGAGGCCAGAACATGTTTTAGGATCATTTTTTTATTTACTTATCAATTATACTTTCATTAAGGGTAATGTTGTCATCATAAAATTTAAATGGCTAGAATTTATATATTTTTAAGTTGGTAGCTAATATTTTAAGTGGCTATTTTGTATCATTAGCTTAATTTCTTATCTTGATTAAATTGCAATTTGGTACCATTATCACTTAAAATTATTTAAAAAAGAAAACGAAAAGCCTTTTGTGGTCCCTTAATTTACATCAAATTTCGATAGTCGACTATCTATAATTGATATTCTTCAATTCACCATTAGCACTTGTTTTATTCACATAATTAAATGCCGCCTTGACTTGTATGTGTAGATATCACTTTGAATAAATATAGTATAACATTTGAAGCCAAATTACAGTTAATTGTCGTTTAAGACACTCCTCATTCATTTTCTTCTTTTCACCTCGAGAACTACATCATCAACTAAAAATTAAATACTACAATGTGCGTGTGAGAGAGAGAGTAGAATTGTACAACACTTAAAAGTTGTAGTAGATAAACTATATATCATTCAAGTATATTAACATTGATCCAAATATTGTTCCACGTCACTAGATCTCAAGGGAGCATAATCACCCAAGTAAACTTTGTGGTGATTTCCTAAGTATGACTTTTGGGTCATTTCATAACCATACGATTTGCAAATAAAATAAACAATAGTTTGAGTTACTAGTCCTAATAGAGTAAACCAAGATAAAATCAAGAAACACCCAAACCCCCACAAAATTCTACACCAAAACAAATCCCCATCTACGACAAATCTCTTGTACACCACTTGAATCAACATGAAAGACAAATTGAGAAACAAGAAGATTACTGCAACTGAAATAACCATTTTCCCCTTCACCATTGCCTTGCTCTTGATCATGGCCTCAACCCCACAATCTTCCTCCAACACAGAAACCACACTTGCCAAATGCCATATGATGCTAATGTACACAAACCCAATTATGTATATAGCAAATATAGGGCCCGAGATCGCAATCCGGGCCGTGTCACTCGAGCCGGAAAACGGAACTAGCAAAGATAATGATGCCACGTTGTAGACAACAACAAGCATCAAGCTCCACCAAAATGTAACCATAACCCTTCTCCAAACCTTTGGAACCACACCAAGAACCTCGACGAAACAAACGTCTTTCGTCGTATAAATACGAGACACGGCGTAGACTACTGCAGTTGTAGAGATCAAGGAGAGTACGAGGAAAAAGATTAAGTAAACGATGTGGAAGAGGCAAAATGCCATCTCCTCCCACATGAAAGAATCCCATGTTACTTTGAAAGAGTTGTGAAGTATGTTGGAAAAGAGAAACTCTGAAAGCTGTGCATGGGTTAGAGAGAGGAGAGATAAGGGAACGATTGTAGCAACAGTGATTTGGGTGAAGATTTTCTTCCAGGAAAATATGATCGTGAAGGATTCGATCAAAATGCTATAGAAATTGAGAGAATGTGTAAGCTGCTCCATGAGGAATTTGTTTCAGAGGATTTGGGTTTTTGAAGAAGGGAATAAATAAGGTCGAAGTTTGAAAATGACAATGAGGATTTGAATTGAGGGGAGAAGGTGCTACAGATAAATGATTTGGGCAAGTTTGGGACAACGAAGATTAGAAATGAGGGAAGGTGCTTAAAAAAATATGATTTGCATGTAGTGTATTTTTGTATTGGAAGCAATCAAGAAGAATATAACGTGATAGATTGTTTTGGGATTGATGAGTGTATTATTGCGAGCATTGACATTTAATCACGTGGGTACAGAATCCATATATATATATATATATATATATATATATATATATATATATATATATATATATATTATTCCTTCCGTCCCGTTTATGATAAGTTATTTTTTTTTATTGGGATGTCATATTCATCTCGAGCTATTTTTCAATAAGAAAATTATTATCTACTCGTTTCTTTGCACGTATTTCAATATAATTAATTTTAATTGTAAAATTATCATAACTTTCAAGTACAACAGCCCCATAGAATGATACTACTATAAATATTTTATAAAATTGTTCCCGGTGTCCTAATTATCGAAGAAATAGGGAGAATTAAAAGTGAAGGCTTAAATTTACAATTTTATTTTTTTGTAGTAATGGCAATTTTGTTCCGAGAATCACAAAATTAGCTAGATTTAATATTTATCATATTGGTGGACACCATTTATTGTACACTATTTTAAATAGTTATATCCAAATTGCCTCATGTTATAAATAAGAAAGGCCAACGTACGATCCCAAGGCTTCTAAGTGAATTTGAGATAGTAGGGGAATAAACATAACTAAATTTTCCAAGTTTTTTCATGAGATCACGGGAATCAAATTTAATAGTTAGGTATAAATGAATTAAAATAAATCAGAAAAATGATATAGAAATGAGAAAATTTAGACGTAGGGATTTGAGACTTTGGGATTGTGCATTGACAGATCCAAGGCACTTATCCTTCATCGTTCTTTGCACTAAGTTGTGATATATCTCAGACACGATCAATCTAGTTTACTTTACTTTTCACTAACGTTAGAATGAATTAATAGTCCCTTTTTTCTCAAAATTCCTTGAAAGATGATGTGGCTTATGTGAGGAGTTGTTTTTAAGATTTAAATAAAACTACCATTTTGAACCAAGGAGATTTCATTAATTTTAATTTGAATATAACATAATGATTAATTCGTCAACTATTTAATGATACTCCTAGGATATAAAAAATAATCCATATTACACTACCAGAAAATTCTTATTATTTGATACTCGTTAATGCCATATTATCCATTATGATGAGACGAAATCGTTTTATCTTTGGAAACGATACGTCAGAACCGAGAACACTACCGCGGCGTATCTCATCTTGCGGAAAGAGGGTCTTTTCTTGACTCGCCTTTATTCCTACGATTTGGTTTTGATACTATCTTTTCCGTTGTAATATTAAGTTCATTAGTTCATATTTGTGTAATTTTCTTCCTACTTTCATTTGAGTTGTATTACGTCCGACAAGTTTATTGTGTATCTCAAATCAATTCTTCAATTATTTCTCATCTTCTTATCTAAAAAAGTGTTATGTATGTGCGTGACTATAGATTACACTACTATATATTACACATATTTCAGTACATAGATAACACAAACTTTGTGTTATCTATGAGCGTTATTCTTCTAGTTAATTTAAGTTCATTAGTTCATATTTGTGTAATTTTCTTCCTACTTTCATTTGAGATGTATTACGTCCGACAAGTTTATTGTGTATCTCAAATCAATTCTTCAATTATTTCTCATCTTCTTATTCTTCTCACTTCCCGGCGAACCCCCCCCCCCCCCCCTCCCCTATCTCCGTTGCGACACCGGCTCTCCCCCACTCTAAACCTCCATTTGCGATCGCTTTTTCTTACAGACCCAATTATCCGCGGCCATATCGACGTCACAACCCCGAGATTCATCTTATCCCATTTTCTTCTCAAATCCGGCGAACCACCGCCGTCACTAAGAGAAAACTCGGCAATGGCGACGAAATAGTCCGTAGCTGAAACCCAAAATTCTGTAGCCGTTCTGAAATGGCGACGGAATGGCGACCGAAGAAAACCCTTGCAGAATAGCTCGTAGCCATTCGGAACGGCGACGGATGGGCATCGCCGCTAGGTCGACGGTCAAGGAAGTCAAATCTCGGAACAGTGACAGACTAGACCGTCGTGGTGGCCTCCTCACTTCTCTTCTGACTTCTCTCTTGTTTGTCCATCTAAATTTCATTAATTCGACAGCTAAATCCAGATCTCAATCTATAGATTTTATAGTTTGTTATAAACTTCCCATATTCTAGTTCTACTTGATATGTTACATAAATTTAATTTTTCTCTTGGTATTAGTTCTACATACTAGCTTTTATTTGATTCCAGCCTTTTGTAACGTCCCGTATTTTATATCTATTATTAGAAGTTAATTATGAGACTAAAGGAAATTATTCGCTTTTAATGGTTTAATTTCACTTCTATATAATAGAGTTCTCTATAAGAAATTCTCTAATAAATCGAGTAAACACTTAATTCCCTACAATTCTTAGTTAATTCTCGAATAATCGATTAGATACTTGCTTGCATTATTTTGATTAAGTATATGAATATCCGTTCGATTATTCTTAGCTAAGAATAAATCGACTCAAGTGTTTTGATTACTATCGACTCGAGTGTTTTGATTATCTATCCACGAAATTTATTAGTATGTGCCAAGCCCACTAGCCAATATTGTTGGGCCAAGCCCATTTCACACCCAAGATACAAGCCCTTATCTTGCAGCCAAAATCTATACATATAACTCAACAAACCATAATTTATGTTATAGAGATAAATTAATAAATTTACATAGTACATAAAAGTCAACAATTGTAGGCTTGGATTAAATACATAAGGAATACAAGGAAACCACACGTTTTCTTGGGGAGAATAACATCAAATCCTTCTAGTACATCAAAGTCTTCAAATTCCTTAGATGTAGGAACTCCACCATGCTGTGAATAGTAGCTGAAGCATGGCATCCTTCAAATCAAGTTGAAAGTAGCATGCTGTGAATAGTAGCATGCTTACTACGTCACTCCAGACTGAAAACTGACCCCAATATTAGCCTTATAAGGGCTGGTCCCTCCACCTTTCCCCTGCATATTTCACACTACAACACTTCGATAAAAGAAAGAGAAGAACTTGAGAGTGTGTGAAGGTGAGAACTGCAGCAGCTAGGAAGAGAGAAGGGAAGAAGCAAGCCACTACAACCCTTCTTCTTCAAGGTAATAACCTTAGAACATCAACTAGCCTAGCATATTTTCATTCCTCAAACTAGTAAAAGCAAGCATGAATTAGTTAAATTTCCAGCCTATGAACCAAGCTATGAAACACGGAGACAAAAACGAAGTACGGGGACAATACGATACGGGGACGTGAATACGCATTTTTCCAAAAATAAAGAATACGGTACGTCAAAAATACGTTTTTTATTTTTTATTTAATACTTCCTCCGTCCCTTTCTACTTGAGCCCACTTTTATTATTTTGAGTCTATTATTATAATAAAATAGTTCAAGTAGAAAGGAACGGAGGGAGTATATATTTATATATATTAAATATTCATAATTCATGAAGAAAATAAGCAAATATTATGTTCAAAATAGCAGCAGCAGAAGAACTAGCCATTTACTGCTAGTTGATACAGAATAATAGGAAAAGAATATTTTAGTATTCAATATTTATTCTAACTAAAAATAAAATTGATAAAACATCAACTATAAAAATAAAAAAAACTCAATTAAAGGCAATTAATACTACCCAAGTACCCATTACAATCGAAGACGAAAAAAGAAAAAAAAAAAAATAAAAAATCTAAAGCCCACCATTTTTCTGTGGCTCTCATCTCGCCTCCTCATCTCAGAAATATCCGAACCCAAACTCCCTCCGTTCACACGAAAATCCCATAGTAATTAATGTAAGTATGTAACTACCCAATACCACCATTAAATCGACTAACCCATTAAATCGACTCACCGCGGCGGCGGAGATTCAGGCGGCGGCAAACCCATGCGGCGGCGAACCGAGATGACGGCGGTAATTGGCGCTTGCAGAGATGGGTTTGTGTTCCAAGAACAAGGTTTGATTTCAATTTTGCGATTGAAGATTATGGGGCGACATTTTCAGATAATATTAGAGCTGGACGTTTTTTTTTTCCTGGTCAACGTTTTTTTCAGTCAAACGTATTATTTTAATTTAAAAAAAAAAAAAAACACTCCCATAGAAAAACGTCCCCGGGGACGTCCTCCCGGCGTATTCCGGCGTCCCCGTCCCCAACATGTCCCCGGAACGGAAACGCTGACCTGGGAGGCGTCCCCGTGCTTCAGAGGAACCAAGTATGCTCACCCTTTAATTTCAAGAGAACAAACCATAACCAAACATACTCACTTCTATGAACTCCAACTCTCAAAACCCAACTAAACGAGCACGATCAAGCATTATTGTTTAGTAGCTCTAAAACAAGTACAACCATAGCATATCGAGTTCTAGAGATCATGAACCTAGCAATTAATTAGCATGCTGCAGAATTTCTAACCTATGGCCATAAACACCATTTGAGCAGTTAAAGCAAACTAAAATCTCAAGAAAGCATTCACATATTTTTGCTCGATCATTAATTAAGCATAGGTGTTTTTCTGAATTTATGATCAAACACACACACAAGCTACAACACTCAAAATGGCTAGGATAAGTAAAGACAGCCCCTTTCTGAAATCATAGAACATAAGTGTTATGCTGAAATTCATAACAAGACTAAAACAGAGACAGTAAAACAATAGCACAAGGCAAACATATGAATTAAGGACGAGAAAACTCTAAAGATCAGAAAATTCACAACCACATTCGAGTATACTCGATTACCTTAAAACAACTAAGCCTTAAAATATAAATTAGAGAGGGAGAAATTAGAATCGAACCTCCATCGAGGCTGTAGCCCGACGGTGAGGGAAACTGGCCGAGGAAGAAAAGGGAGTCGATAGCGCAGACCTCCAAACCTCCACATCCGCCGAGTCGACGGAGGGACAGCCACGGCACCCTCGTCACCACAGCACCAGCAACCTGCAAACAGAGAACGAGAATCAGTAAACTACACGATTTAATAGACTAAAATATAATGAGAGAGAGGGCGACGGCAGAAGCCACCGCCTGCAGAGGCATCCTCGCCGCCGCCAAAATTCAGTCGACAGAGGAGGAAGAATGTTTTCCCTAATCTCGTAGATTAGGGATTTTAGTGTAACGACGTCTCGAGAGGAGCTTGCTGGAGTACGGGAGTTGTGCCGACGATGCAGAGCCGCCGGAACCGTGCCAAGATCGCCGAAACCAAGCCGGAGTTGCCGGACTACGCACCAAGACGGCGCCGTCTCACCGCGGCAGCAGGAGCCCATCGGAGGTCGAGTATTCACCGGAAATCGACGGGAGAAGCTGGAGAAGACTCTGCCCTAAATTTTCGAGTAAGGTTAATCCCCAAAATTCGATTTGGGGAAATATTTTAGTAGAAAGTGCAGCAGCTCGACGGCGGCGCCGGTTGATTTGTCGGGAACGGTGAGTCGCGCGGCGAGGAAGAAAAGTCGCGAGAGAGAGAGAGAGCGAGAGAAGAGAGAAATCGCGATTGAGAGGGAGGAAGTATCGAGCTACAGATTGAGAGAAAGAAGAGAAGGCTCTGGTGGGTTATTTGATTAACCGGGTCAGGCTCGCGGGTCCGGGTCCGGGTCAAGGTTTGGTCCTAGTTCATTAAGTTAAGTGGGCTGGATTAAATCCATAAATGGGCCGATAATGTTTCTTCCCTCTTTATGAACCAGAATTTAATTAAACCCAACTCTCAATTAATGATGTGGAACAAGAACTACTAATTAATTATACTACATTCACAATTAAGAAATTGAAGATTAATAATTCTTAAGTGAATTATTTTACGAGTTTAAAGAATTAACTTATAGAAATAAGTTAATTAACCAAGAATTTGATAATCAAGGTTTATTGATTAAAGCTAATCAACTATACAATTAGAATTAATTATTGAGAAGCTTCTCAATTAATTTAATCCCGAGTTTATAATAAATCAATTATTGATTTATTAAGAAACTTTCCGAATAAACCGTTCTTATAACAGGATTAATCACTCGAGCCTAAATAGCAGTGACCACGTTACTGAAGTTAAGAATGATATCCGAGGAGACATAATAATTATAATATAATTATTTTCAATAAGCTTTTATCTTTTAAACGAGAATCTTACTCCGTTCTCGAAATAAAGGTCAAGTCAAGAAAGAGCAGTAGCCGAGGCGAAGTTAGAACTCAATAGCAGTTAAGCGAAGCAAGTGAGGTGGGTTTTCTTCTAAAACAAAACATGTTTTATTAGATGATATAGCTCTTTTAAAGATTGTCATGCCATAAAATGTTTTGATTTTGTATGATGCCTATCTGTTATTAGCGCAAGGCCAATTTTATTTAATCGAATTCGGATCCTTGTATGATGAGCTATTATACTTGGATTAGTGTACACAAGTGATCATGTCATTGAGAGTGGTGACCGATCAAGTGACCGAGTAAGGTGGCCACCTTCTCGGATACGACAACGCTGATGTGGTGGATTACTAAAGAACTCAGACAGCGCTGTCACTTTTGAGAATTACAAAGATTTTAGTGAACATAGGTTTTTCAGATAAAACCGCGATGATTCACTGTGTATGGCTGACAATAAGACAAATGTTTTGGCATGTGTCCACTGAGTACTTTTGTACTCAGCCCTGTATATTATTTTTGATGTGCAGGTTGAAGCGAAGTGATTGACGGAGCTTTTGTCAAATTAGCAATTAGTGGTTGTTGAATTCTCTTGGTAATACATGTCTCCATACATGTAGGTCCCGATAAGTATTTATTGGTGTATGGGGGGGGGGGGGGAATACACCAATTAGCCAACAGTTTTGACTTTTCAAAACGATTTGATCTTACTGAGTCGTCACTCAGTTTATCAGAGCAGTTTAGTTTTTTCAGCTCAGACAGTAAACTGCTGAGCTTGCAAAACTAACCTGCGTGCGGAAGTTTGGTGGAAAGGTTGGCTAACAGGTTTCAAAATAGTTTTCAAAGAAAACTTTAGTTCAGACAGGTGTTCATGCAAACTGTGAAAGTGGCTAACAGTTTTCAAAGACAGTTTTCAGAAACAGTTTTCAAAGATAGTTTTCAGAAACAGTTTTCAAAGATAGTACACATGCAAGACAGGTTACAAATGTGCAGGTTGTGAGCATGCAAACTGTGTGAAAACAGATGATAAGAACAGAGAAACACGAGGAGTTTTTATCGTGGTTCGGAGTAAACAGCTCCTACGTCCACGCCAGATTCCGTCGAATCTGTAATCCCTTAACTTGAGATTTTTCGCTCCTTTTAACACTGGTGGAGGTCCAGTCCAATTCAAGTCTTTCTTCTAGACTGAATCTAGCACGTTTCTAGAGTCGTGTCTCTTCTAACTTACATACAATTTTGCATACGGACTTACTAACACTAAATGACTAGTGCTACTATCCAAACTTGAAAGCTTTAACTAGTTGTCGACGTAAGGAATACAACTCGATCAACTACACTAGTATTTCTACTTTAATGGTAGTGAGAGTGTGTGATGTGTTCTAGTAAGACTGATTCCAGATAGATAAGAAATCTACAATGATCAACACTTGGGAAAACTCTAGTAATTTTGAGTGTTGATTAGAATATTTTCAGCTTGAGATTTCAGCAGCGTTTTTGCTTAAGTATTGATTTTCCCATATTTCAATCTGGAATATGTTGAGGTATTTATAGAGAAGCGTTTGAAATAGAGTCGTTGGAAGTGTGTCAGGATTTGTAGATTCCGTACGCTGACACAATTCTTGTCGTTGAGTGAGAGCAGGTTTCATCACCATAGCTCAGGTTGCGCTTCCTATACCTCGAACAGTCTTCGATCTTCTGTAACCTTCGTGTGAGATCTTTGAGTATTGTAGGGGCAGGTTACATAGACAGGTTACATAATGGAACAGTGTGACAGGTTTGAGTAGACTAGGTACAAGGTTGCACTACCAACCTTGACCTTTACATAGCAACCTGTCCGGTTTAGACTTGACTGATTCTGAACACAGAGATCAGCCTGTTCCAATAAAGAAAAACATATATCTAAGTGTGGTTTCTAATAACATTATCAAAACTAAGTTTCAAAGGGTTCCCAACAATACATGTGTTTATAATCACATTTCCGCTGCGTACATTCTGAAATTCTAAACCCTATTTGATATGGTTGTAAATCAAGTCAGAATCTTGACAAGTAGTGACGTACCTTGATCAGTTAATAATGTCAATTTATCTAGTATTTAAAGTTTGTTCTTATGAGAAGAATGAGTCAAATTCCATATATATCCCATTTTTTCTACCCATTTATCATTGTTTTCATCCATAGTCACGAATTACCAAGTTTAGCTATCAATTAGCAAAGTGCGGTTGTGACACCTTTAGTCTGTAAATATATTATTGTTTGATTGAGTCGAATGGTGATATTTTGGCAGTAGAGAGAAAAGATTAAATTTCCAATTTGTGTTCTTAATAGGGATGGATTAAGAACATCCAATTACAGTATTGACAATAGGTAAGATGTTCTTAGAGATCAACACAATCCAAACCTCAACTTTGTTGATTTGGCCCAAATGGCCTAAAGCTAACCTCAATGCTGTAATAGTGTCCACTGAAACCTAACCCCTATACATAAAACACACTAATATGAAATTCGTCCCAAATTAATTATCTAATAGAGTTTAAAAACTTGTACAGTTTAAAAACTTCTACAAATTATTTCGAGTTTTATAATTCAAAATCACTTTAAAACTTTGCTAGTTAACTAGGAGCGCGAATGAACTGGACAATGAGTTGTACTTTTAAATAAAACAAAATGAATAACTCAAAATTGCTTTTAATAAATATTCGGATTCCGGCTGTAACAACTTAAAAAATTTAGATGCGTGTATTCCTTGCGCAGAAGACTGATCTTGTGCGCATAAGTACTTAAAATTGCTTTAAATAAATAGTCTGATTCAGACTGTGACAACTTAAAAAATTTAGATGTTGCGCAGAAGACTTAAGATCTTCTGCACATAAGTGCGCATAGCTTAACGGCGCTTTGTCCTCACTCACACACTCACTGATAACTTTTCAGGAGGTCCCATCCCACAATTGCGTCTTAGAAGGTCCCACATCCCACAATTGCCCTAGGTGAAACACATTTAACTTTGGCATTTTTATGGGTGTACTTCCGAAAAGAAGATGCACTTTAAAGTCTTTATGAGAGTTGCTTTGTCTGTGCCTATGAGCACATCTCTAACCTATAATTTCAATTAGACTAGCAAACATTACATAAAAAATAATATTATTAGTTTTATTTTGTAATTCATTTAAATTCAAAATATAATTACATTAATTACTTTTAACATAATATATTATTTATTTATTTGAAGAGTACAAAATATAGTATTATATGACCGAATAGTATAGTTTTAGCTTTGATTTTATGTTTATTTTCATCCCATTTATACTTCAAAATTACTCAAATAAGCGGCAAAGATCATTTGAGTGTGCATATGATTTTATACTAATGATCAGTTTACTATAAAATTCTAAAAATTATTTACTTATGTGAATTAAGTTGAAATAGTTTGCTTATGTGATTAAATTTGAATAAGAACAAATTACATAAGTTGAATTTTTCAATTGCTTGAAAACATTTAGATGCGTGTAAGTGCGCATGGGTTAACGACGCTTTGTCATCACTCACACACTTGCTGATAACTTTCCAAAATGTCTCTCATCCCACAATTACCCCAGGTCAAATACGCTTAATTTTGTCATTTTCATGGATGGACTTCGTAAAGAAGATGCACTTTGAAGTCTTTATGGGAGCTACTCTTTGTGCGTGCCTATGAGCACATCTCTAACCTATAATTTCAATTAGACTAGCAAACATTACATAAAAATAATATTATTAGTTGATAAGATTTTTATGTGATTTATAATGTTGTTAGACGTTGATTTAGAATGCGAAAATCATGTTTATAAAGGTTTTTAAGCTTAAATTGCATTATCTTATGAAATATGATACTTGCTCGTTGTTCGATTATATTTGCAGAAATATGGAGAGATTTTTTGGCATATTGGTCAATTTAGGATTAAAGTTCGGTTCGATAGGAGTCCATAGCAACAAACGGATCGAAAATACGAGTTGAAATAAGAGAGAACGAGCCAAAACAAAAATGTCGCGCGCAGGATGCTAGTGGGGCACGATCGGGACGCTACCTAGATGCGACTGCGCCACGATCGACGCTGGACTGATAAAAAAGGAGCAGTGGGACGCGACCCAGACACGCCCACGCCCAGGTGGTGCCCTCCTATGCGGCGACAGACACTAGTGGGATACGACCATGCCTCCTTGCTACCCCCGTCGCGTCTCGAAGCGCATTTTTATGTAAAAATTCACCCCACGCATGTTTCCACTCAATTTTTGACCTATTTTTACTTGTTTTTAGTTTATATCTCCCTCCCTATATATATGAGACCCTTATTATTCTTGAGAGAGAAGATTATCACATAAAATTGAGGAGAAGGAGAGCAAGGGTTTGAAGGAGAAGATGAAGAACAATAGAACTTCCGACGAGTTTTTATGTTTTATTTTGAATTGAGTTTTTAGCCATGATTATGTATGGCTAGTTTTGTTATTCTAGTGTAGAAAGTAGATGAACAATTTGTGAATTGAATTCTTATTTTTTTAATTGCATCTTTATTCCTCTTCTTCTTATCTGTGCTTATGTCTTTTCATAATAAATTGATTGATCATCTGTTTATTATTCTGTTGGTTTTAATTCGAGATCCGAAAGAACAAAGAACATAGGACATATTAGGAATCAAAACCCAAAATGTTTAAACTTAACGTGAGAGTATTTTAATCTTTTGTTCCGTTGCAATTTGCATGTTTATTGGTACTTAAAGATAATATCGATTGCATATTGGCTTATGGTTTAATTGCACTCGAATGGTTGATTATGCTAATTAAGTGATTGCTTTAGGAGAGAATAAGGAGAAACTACATAAATAAAAATAGAGTGACCAAATTGTTTGTTGAAATCGAACTCTGAAATATTTGTTCTTTAATCAAGTTTGAATCGTGATTTGGCTGTGATTTTATTTACATTCTTATTTCATTTGCGATAATTAGAATTAGCAAACCATACTCAAATTTCCATCAGTTTAAATTGAACCAAATTTGTGGGTTAAATAATCACTATGATAATTCAGTCTTTGTGGATTCAATCTTGTTTTATCATATTACATCTGTGCACTTGCAGCGTGACAATAAATAGCGAACATTAGTTGCATTTTGTAATTCATCTAAATTCAAAGTATATTTACATTCATTACTTTTAGTATATTTATTTGAAGAGTACAAAAGATAGTATTGTATGATTGGATATTATAATTTTAGCTTTGATTATGTTTATTTTCAACCCATTGCAAAAGGAGGTCAGATAATCTTATTTATACTTCAAAACTACTCAAGTAAATGGTGAAGATCATTTGTGTGAGCATATGAATTTATACTAATGATCAGTTTACTATAAAATTCTAAAAATTATTTACTTATGGGAATTAAGTTGAAAAAATTTACTTATGTGATCAAATTTGAATAAGAACAAATTATATAAGTTGAATTTTTCAACTGCTTATGTGATTTAAGCTTATTGTATTCGCTAAAATGTGCTAGTCTATAATTTATGAAAAATTATTCCAAATTTTACTAAGTAAGCATTTTAGTTATAATCAATCATCAAACATTCTTTCACCTTGCCACCTTGGTTATTGAATTTCGAAAATATAAGTACAAAGTTTAGACTATAAAACTTGATTATTCAAAATCATAATTCAAACTCCTGATTCATAAAATATTTAACTTGAACAGCTTAAAAATAACAACTAATTAAACTAAAACATAAATTAAGAAAAACAAGACCAACTCATTTAAATGTTCACTTTTATGTGGATTGTCGATTGTTTGATATTTAAATGATAAATATTTTATATCTATGCAATTTATTACATTTTTTTTTATGTAAAGCCAAAACTAAACTAGCATTGTGAAGGGCAAATATTCCACGGTTATCAATATATATATAGAGGAAATAGTTCGCATGCAAATAAATTCTAGTATGAGAAATGCGAAATATGCTTAAAGCTATACCAAATCATGTTTAAAGCTATACAAAATTATGATTATGGTACATAATTGTACTTATCTATATACCCTATTATAAAAGTGTATTGTTTTACAAAATTTGATTTGTCTTTTATGTTCCTATACTATATAATTTAGTTTAAGGTCAATGAAATCAATAACATTGGAATTTTTTTCGTAATGGATAACTCTTATTAATTTTCTCTATTACGGTAACTATTATAATAAATTATTAATTCTCGCCAAATTATACTCTGACATTAATTACGTATACTATAGGGAATTAGGGATAGCTAAGTATTACCATATTAGTATATTACGTAAAGAGGGCTCTTTGACTCTTTATAGTTAGATGGTAACCACTGTCACAATATTTCACTACTTTTGAATTATTTATTATAATACATATAACTATAATTAACATTTATAAATAAAAATTTAAATTTAAAAAAATATATACGTTAATTTTAAATTTATCGACCATATTTTTTCTACTAAAATTAAAATTAAATTAAAAAATAATTATAACTGTAAAATTAAACTAAATTATAACATATTGAAAATGAAAAAAAAAGACATACAAATTAGAAAAAATCGAATTTGGAACACGATTGGTACACAAAAATTGGGATAGAAGATCTCAGGTACGGTGCTTTATAATAGGTATATATATATAGTGATATATCATTATTTTATAAAAACTATCTCTATATTTATAGTTCTTAGATAGATCACTAAGTGCCAAATAGTGGTTTTTTTTATTTTATTTACTACATTGCCTAATTTAAAATTCTAATAAAATATTACAAGATTTGTAATTTTAACAAGTACTTTTTTCACAATGTATATACTTATAAATAAGAGCAAAGAGAAGAACAATCGTTCTTGAACTAATAAAGTCAAATAGGAAAAGATTTAATTGTATTATCGATATGTTGCAAAATAAAAAAGCAATACTAATATACATCTGATAAGTTATGTTCAATATAATTGTAAGTGTAGAATAAGTCCCAATATACTATATTTGATGAAGTTTCAACATTATATGTAGGAAACTTTGAGCATATGTCATCATTGGCAACCGGTTGTACAGTCAAATAGATTTTTCTTTATGTTAACAATTTTATTTTAAGATATATCAAAATCTTAGAAGACTTGTATTTTTAATAAAAAGCATTAATTCACGAGGTCAGATGATTTTACATATTATAGAGGTTTGAGTTTATAAAATTCTATTTAAATATGTTTTATCTATAGAAAGGAAAAAAGGGTTGTTAATGATGAGACAATGGATAAACTTATATCTCAGTGCTTGGTATGATGAAATAAGATGAGATAAAAATAGAAAATGAGAGTAAGAATGGAATGAACATAAGAATGAATACTTGATTCTTCTACTTGTTATGAAGAAGGAATAAGAAAGGATTTTTTTTTAAAAATTATAATTGTGTGTTCTAAACTTAATAAAGCCTATGTTTTTCATAATGAGAGAGAAAACGTATGGATAGAAAAAGTGATGAGAAAAAAAATTAGAGAGATAAAGTGATGAGAGAGGAAGAAAAATTAGGTAGAGAAAGTGATGAGGAACACGCGCCACTTCTCTCCAACGGGAAGTAGGGTTCCTATCGCTATAAATAGAAGGAGTTGCACACACTAAAACTAACGCACGTACAAACAATTCAAGCATACTACTTGCAAGAACTCAAACAAATCATGCGTTACATTCCTTTAGTTCTTACAAAGCGCTTCACATTAGTGTGTCCTCAAGAAATTTGCTTTCTTGAGTATAGCAACTACTTTATTTCTAGGTTCAACCGCATATATCCATAACCTAGCTTCGAGAATTCTTATCCCTTTACTTGTGATCTTCATTGTAATGGATTCTCATTTACGAGAACTCAAAAACCCCAAAACCAAGTCTATTGTGTTAGATTGAGTTGTAAGGTTGTAAAGTTTTTGTAGAAAAGATTTGTTGTTGTAAGGCTTCTCGAGAGCCCGTGAAATCTCTGAGGATTCAAGTGCAAGTTTGTTACTAGCCTTGAATCACTTCCCCTTGGAAGTATAAAACAAGGGATACAGAGTTAAGGTATTCATCCCGTTGTGGATAGAGTGGACGTAGGAGAGGTGCTCCGAACCACTATAAATTGTTTGTATCTCTTCACTTTTAAGTTATTTATTGCTTTGATTATTTGCGTGCACACACACTCACACTTTAAATATTAACAAAGTTTTAATTTGCAAGAAAAACTTTAAAGTCTCATCACATTCCGCACATCTTTCACACGAGTGAGAAGCTTCGAAAGCCTCACTAGCATTCGAAGTGTCTACTCGGATAAAAGGACGAAAAATGAAAGAGAAGTTAAACACTTCTCAACACACGTATTCGCCCCCCCTCCATGTGTGTTAGTCGCTTTCGGGACCAACAGATGACAAAGGTGACAAGAGGAAAGGTATGTGAAAAAAAAACCCAATGAGACAAAAATATTTTAGAAATTGAAAACTTTTAGAGATGGAAAATTTAAAAGAAAGAGCTAGAGAAGTTTTAGCGAGAGAGTTATGAGATGGGTAATTTCGAAGAAAGAAATTGATGAGAGAGAAAGTGATGAAAGATGAAATTTCTACAGTCTAAAAATCATGAAAGATGGTAATTTTAGAGAAAAAATTGATGAGAGGAAAAATTTAGCAAGAAAAGGTGATGAAAGTGAAAATTTCAAAAGAGATGAAATCATGAAACATAAAGATTTTAAAGAGAGAAAGTGATAAGAGAAAAAAAATAGAGAGACAAAGTATAAGGCAAAAAAAATAGAGAGAAAAATTGGTAAAAGAAAAAAAATTAGAAAGAGAATTTATAGAGATGTGAGTTTTTTTAGTGAACTAAAGGTGTATAAATAAAATAAATAATTTGGTTGAATAATAAAAGAATAAAAATATAGATAGAAGAAATGAACAATACCACGACGGAAGAAATAACTATCAACAATGAGAAATGAATGAACATTTTGTGCCCCATCAAAAGTCATACAGTACTAAACAAATAAATAGAATAGAGGTAGGAATAACCATTATTCTAACTCTTATTTCATCATATTAAACACTTCCTAAGAGCAAGTATCAGAAGAACAATTACTCTCAAACCAACAAAATGAAACAAGAAAATATTCAATATGTATATGATCACCTGTCTCAATTTAATTTAGTGTATCAATTTCTTTTTTCATTTTTTTTTCAATTTTAATATATTAAGACTTAGTGTAACCTTCTAATTCTTAATTACAATTCATTAATCTTCAAATAATTTTTTTTTCTAAGTTGTATATCAAAATTTTAACTCTCAATATCTCCTACTACCTCCATCCCACTATATTAGGCCACTTTCATTTGATAGACATTTCGCGCACGCATTTCCACCGAAACCTAGTACGGGTTTTAAAATATACTCCCTCCGTCCCGGACCACTTGGCCTGTTTGACTTATTGACTTTTTGGCACGCATTTCCACCGAGCCGGGAAACGGGTTATAAGATATAATTTTGAAGTATTGTTTCTTCTACGGGATACTATGAGTGTCATAGTATCCCGTAGAAGAAACAATACTTCAAAATTATATCTTATAACCCGTTTCCCGGCTCGGTGGAAATGCGTGCCAAAAAGTCAATAAGTCAAACAGGCCAAGTGGTCCGGGACGGAGGGAGTAATTTTAAAGTATTTTATGGAGGTAGTATTAGTAGCATCCAATTTAACTTTCTTAAATAAATTTTATGTGATACAAATAGTATAATTCATGAAAGTTAGTATTTTTGCTCTATTTTTATAAAATTTATAAATTAAAAAAAAAGAAAAGAAATGGTTTACGTGCAACGCACGTGATCTCTGCTAGTAAGTACAAAATAAGCTATAAGCACAATTATATACCATAAGCATGATTTTGCATAACTTTAAGCATGATTTTATATAGCTTTAAACATATTTCGCATTTCTTACACTAGTATTTATTTCTTTATGAATCAAACTATATATATATATACTTACCGTAACAAAAACATATTAAAGTTAATCAAATTGATAAATAACGTAAATTTTCTAATAAACATATATAATGAGGATAATAGGCTCAAGCAATACTCGCAAGATTCAACATCTTAACAACCTCGACCATGCTAGGTCTCCTCCACGACTCATCATTCGTGCACGCCTTCGCTATGTTCAGAACTCGCTTCATCTCATACTCCCATGCACATGCACTCGCACTCATCATCAAACACGGATCATATATTTCATTATCCCTTCCTTTGGCTCCCATATATCTCACCCATCCAACAAGATTCCCCCCCTCTCCGTCATCCTGCCCCGTCGGAGGCTGCCCCGTCACGACCTCCAACAGAACCACTCCAAAACTGTAAACATCGCCCTTCGTCGTGGCCACCATCGCCTGACCGTACTCGGGCGGTATGTAACCGAGCGTACCGGCTAGAAAAGTCGAGACGTGACTCTCGCACGCGCTTATGATCCGCGCTAGCCCGAAATCCGACACCCGGGCCTCGAACTCTCTGTCCAGAAGAATGTTGCTCGACTTGATATCTCTGTGAATTATGTGAGGGAAGAAACCGTGATGGAGGAAGGCGAGCCCCCGAGCCGAGCCCTTGCAAATCTTGAGACGCGTGGGCCAATCCAGCGAGCCGTTCCGCACCCACAAGTCGAGGCTCCCTTTCTCCATGTACTCGTAGATCAAGAACCTCTCATCTCCGACCGCGCAGTAGCCCAGCAACGGCACGAGGTTCTCGTGCCTAACTTTGCCGATGGTTTCCATTTCGGCCAAGAATTCCCTCTCCCCGTGCGAGTGGCCTCCGTTGAGCCTCTTCACGGCTATCGTACGCCCACCGGCCAACGACGCTCGGTAAACCGTACCGAATCCTCCGTCGCCGATTATGCAGCTCTCGCTGAAATTCTCTGTTGCTGATGAGATGTCTGCAGCTTTCAATCGGAAGAGCGAGCGCTCGAATGTCGCGATGTTAATGCTGAGAGGCTCCTTTGTGGCTGTGTACGCAGGCTCCGGATCGCCATCGCCGAGAGTTATAGCATCACGTGCTTTAGTTTTCCATTTCACGAGTTCAAAGATCATGACGAAGAAGATGAATACAGCAGCAATGGCGACAGCAACAGCAATACCGATAGGACTAGAGAGAGAATGATGGCGAGGAGAGAGAATTATACTCATGTTACAATATTGCTTTCCATCCTTGCATGACCGAGGAGAATAGCCGGTGAAATTATTCCGAGAGAAACTCGAGTACGTTAGGCTCTGCACAGAGCAAATATTACAGGGGAATGAGTCTTGAAATCGATTCCCCGATAAATCGAGATACGTGAGGCCATCGAGGCTCGAGAGGGACATCGGCAACCTTCCTGAGAAGGCATTGTTGTGAAGATCCAACACAGATATTGATGCTAAAACATTTGAAATAATGGAATCATCAATGCTGCCACTCATCTGGTTATTGCTCACATTCATTACCAAGAGAGTGCTGCTGCTGCTGCTGCTGCTCTTCGTAGTTTCTTCGACGCTGAGAAAACCAGTGAGAGAATTCATGCTCACATCCAAATAGGCCAAGCTTCTCACACTAAACACAGAAGGCGGCAATGGACCAACCAAGTAGTTATACGAGAGGTCGAGCTTCGCTAAACTTGGTAACTCATGCCAAATATTAGAAGGAATGAATCCTCTCAACTTGTTGTTCGAGATTATGATCCCTTGAAGATTCGTCGAAATCAATGTTCTTGGAACCGCCATGGATGAGAGAGAGTTAAAGGACAGATCAAGCAAAGTTAAGTTAGGCAACAGCCATACCTCCTCGGGAATCCTCCCAGTCAGTTTGTTCCCCTGCAACTTAATCTCTCTCACAACGGCGCAGTTCTTCATAGCAGAAGGGATGAGCCCTTCCAGCTCGTTGTGAGAGAGATCAAGCGTTCCGTAGTGCTGCGTATACTCGGAATCCGGCAACGGAAGGTTCCGGAAACCGGAGCATAACTCCGGAGGTATTGTGCCTGAGAGATGGTTATCTGAGAGAACCAAGTTGTCTACCAGCTTCAACTTGGATATGGATTTCGGAATTTCTCCGACTAGTTTATTCGCACCTAAGTCTAACGAGACGAGCTTCGTGCAGTTGAATATCTCTAGTAGTATGTCCCCTGAAAGCTCATTCCCATGTAGGGATAAATTGGTGAGATTTGTTAGCTTGCCAATGGTGGAAGGGATGCTTCCGGTGAACAGATTGTTATCCAGTTGCAATCTTCGAAGCTTCGTGGCGTTGGCAATGGCGGCCGGTAACGGACCTCGAAGAGCATTATGACTCAGGGAAGTAGCCATAAGCGTGCTCGACTCCCAGAGATGATCAGGAATGGAACCGGATAGGTTGTTCATAGACATTTCTAAGGTGATGAGGTGAAGCTCCTTCCCGAGGTAGCCCGGTAGCTCACCGGAGAGATTATTCTCGGATAGTATCAAATCTCTGAGACTCGAGCAGTTCTTGAATGCGCCATTGATGCTACCGGAGAACTTGTTGCTCGACAGGACTAGAGTCGACAGCGAAGGAGCGTTGCATATCTCCGGGGAGAGCTCACCGCTGAGCATATTAGCACTAGCATCAAAATGAAGTAGTGATGGGAGGTTGAGTGGTGGCAAAGAGCCAGTGAAAAGGTTCTGTGAAACTACGATGGACTCGACATTCTTCCAGTTCGAGATCCACAGAGGCAGATTCCCCGAGAGACGGTTGGAGTTGAGGAGAAGCGAATGGATGGATACTAATCCTGCAAGCTCATCGGGTAGTGTGCCCTCGAGCGAGTTGAATGACAAGTCGAGTATCTTAAGCTTCCTTAAATAGCCAATCTCTGCAGGTACTGGACCTTTTAGACCCGAGCTCGAAGCAATGAAGTAGACAAGATCCTGCAGTTTCCCCATACTTGCAGGTAGCTCTCCATCAAAGTTGTTCTGTGCTAAATTCAAATAGCTTAAGTTCCTCAGTTGAGAAACTTCCTTGGGGACATTTCCAGTGAGCTGGCAATGCTGCAGGTCAAGCACTCTTAACTCTTTCAGATCGCCAATGACAGGTGGTATGGGCCCGGTTATCGGATTCCACGAAAGATCAAGAAACCTAAGCTTCCTCATACTTCCTATCTCCTCAAACAGATGTCCAGAAAACATGTTCCGACTGGCGGTGAAAAACGAAAGATTTGTCAGATTACCTAAGCTTGGAGGTAGATTCCCAGAGAACATGTTGTTACTGATATCCAAAGCTAGCATTAGCCTTAAGTTGCCAAGCTGGTGCGGAACGACCCCGGAGAATGAATTCGAACGTAGGGAAAGCTCCTCAAGCAGCACGAGGCGGCCTAATTCACCGGGCAACCGGCCTGAAAACCGGTTATTATCCAGAATGAGGCGCTTCAAACGTCTCATTCTGCCAATGCTATGAGGAAGCTGTCCGGATAAGTTATTGTAGCTCAATTCGAGTGATTCGAGCTTGTCGAGTTCCCAAAACTGAGGGAAGATCTCGCCGGTGAGGCCGCAGTGGGTGAGGTTGAGGTGTTTGAGTGACTTGAATTGGCCAATTATGGTCGGAAATGGAAGATTGAGAGGAGGGAGTGAAGGGGAGCATGGCATATTCAAATGTGTAACATCATCTCTTCTATCTGTGATTGAAGCCATCAACGATTGTATCTTAATCTCAGCCGTTGATACCAAATAAGGGAAGGCGACGAGCACGATCACAAGAATGCCACATGATTTCTTAACAATTGAACTCCTCCTCATCCTGCAAAATGTTCATTCCTTAGTGTTAGATATTAAATATACATAAATTAATTGTTCGAAAAACTATTTTTTTTAATAGCACATTAAAAATTTAAAAATTATACGACGCGCAATGCCAACCAACAACCAATCAAGTGTTGCTTAATTATTTCTTCTTTTGTACCAATTGATTGAGAACTTTAATTAAAAAAAATAAGAATAGAAAATTAGACATTAGATTGATTATAATGTCCTGTATATTATACTAGAATCAAATAAGGTTGAAACACCTCGATATGTTAATGTACATATTCACACCACAATCGAATATTTTGAAATCTCGACATAGCTTCTTTAAATTGTATAATTTGATTAGTTGCATTATTATGAATAAAATAAGAGACTCACATAAAATATACTAGGTAAGGTCAAAAATAGCAAATTATGTACATAAGATATATACAGTAATGTGAGACCAATTATTAAATAAATTTGTGTGGAGTATATATATCCGAAAAAGGAATAAACAAGTTTTTGATGGACACGTCAAAATAATAAATTATGCAAACTAGTTTTTTATGGACAAAGAGAGTAATAAAACTTAAACCCCACATTATGAGTTTAATTAGTATCATCTTGAAATATTGCATCACTTTATCTCAATTATCACTTTCAAACTTATATGTCGATAGAAAATTGAATGAGTAAGCTATTTAATGGAAGAAGAAGAAGAAGAAGAAGAAGAAGAATGAAGAAAAGTACTATAATGCAACAAATCATAAAAGATTAATCTTACTTACCTTAGAAGCTGCATTGGAATTTGCAAGTGCACAACACGAACATGAGAAATTAAACAGAAGAAGAGGTAGTGATGATTTAATTTGTTCACTTAAATTAAGAATTCGAGTATATCATTGAAAGGAGATCTGGTGAAAGACGATGATGTGGAATTAAATGGGGAGGGGTGGTGTGGAAGGCGTGAACCAAAACCCAACAGCAAGGAAAATGTTTGAGGCATCTTTCAATTTATTCTTTTTTGTTTGCACCTACACAAATAACAGGTTGGTGAGTCGGATCATACATAGTTACCATTACATATTTGTAATATAATTAATTATTATTTTTACTGGCTTCTTATCTTTTTAAGTTTAGAAATTATATCTCTCTCGCCGAATATTTTTTGTCCTACTATTATATTATTCCACACATTTAGTTACGTATCTAAGATGTAAATTACAATCCACTTGTAGCATATGATGAAACTCTTTTGGAATTGTTTTACTTATTCAAGTTTTATATTTTGTCCTTCTAAAAAGATGTATGCAAATTAGTAGCGCATTTTTAGTGTCGCTATTTAACATTGGGGATCTCTTCCTCTTTATGGTGGCCCCCATGGAAGGGCACATCCGAAAATCAGTTCTAGTGATTGGGTGCTTTTTCGGGAGCTCTCCAACTTTATTTTGATTTAGCTCATGTTTAATTTACATTTATTTATTTGTAGGGAAAATGAAACAATTAATTGATTTTTTTACTTTTTATTTGGTTTAAATAATAAGTCATTCATTTCCCGTAATTGGAGTAACTCAATCCATTATTTTGTTATCCCTTCAAGAAGGAGGGGAAACAAGGAGAGAAGGAACCCCTTACAAGTGATTTTTTTTCCAAACTTGAACCAAATCTATATCTATACTATTAAAAAAGTGTCTTGTTTACAAAATTTAGTTTTCCTATTATGCCCTTATTATAAATATGTAATTATATTATCATTAGAATAAGAATAAAAGCCATATAATTATATTTACATTAGAATATAAATAAAGCTATAAATAAATATTGGATATGCATTAAAGAATACGTATAACATACACCCAATAACTAATCATTATAATAATACTAAAGTCGTGTATAATTCATTATTAATACTCCGTATTTACGTAAAATTTCATCAAAAGGAATAATTATAAAAAGAGACTAGTTTAGTGCCCGTCGAGATTCGACGGGGCTCATTTTTCGTGGAAAATAATAATAAAATTATTTTTTTTAAGATTATAGTATTGTTAGGATCCATTTGAAAATTAAAAAAAAAAAACATTAAATTGAATTTAAAAATGAAAAAAAAAAATCAATGAGGTGTATGACATTTCTCGATTAGTTTTATTCGTTTTGAATGTCAAGTAGCTCGTTGATCATTGTAATAGAAAAATCAATTAGGTGAGGTCCCGTCTCTCATGTAGTTATACTCATTTTGAATGTTAAGCCGTTAATTATACGTTGTAATATAGCAATAAGTTGACAATTGGTAATATTTTTCATATCAAGTATTCTGTTCGTCGAAAAAAAAAGGTCAATGAGTGGTTAGATTTTTTTTCGCGTAGTTATATTTATTTAAAGTAAATCCGTCCGTCGTTCGATATTGAAGGATATAATATCAAGTAGCCTGTCATTTAAATATTGATTAAGGATAACTCCATCATATTTGAGTTTTCCTATTGATGAAGTCATATTCTCAAAATTCGATTTAGCACCTTCATACATACTCCTATAAACCATCCGCCCGTCCCTACTCTACTAACAAACTATAAGCCGTAATGGCATAATTTTCTCGTTAATGTGAAGTCTTTTAAATATTTATCCGGGATAAAACTGAGATAATTCTATTATATTTGAGTTTCCTGATGAAGTAGTCTCTCAAAAATTGATATGAGTTCAATAAATTAAATACAGTTCAATTGATTAATCAGACAAAATTAGAGAATTTGACTTTCTTCATCCGCCTATCCTACTCTACTAACAAACGCTTGATGAAGTTGTTACTCTCAAAAATCGATATGAAAACAATAAATTAGATAAAAATCAATTGATTAGTAAGACAAAATTATAGAATTAGACTTCTTCAACTTTACCAACAAATTATAAGTCAAGTCTTGTTTAGATAATGTTAAAACCTTATACGATTTAATTAGCTAAAATTGTTAATTTAAAAACTTGCGCATTGCAGATTGCTCTGATAAAGTATGATAAAGTCTATTAAAATTGAAATTCTATGAATTAAGATAAGATATACTCCCTCCATTTCACTTAACTTGGCTCATTTGAATAGTGGCTTTTCTGGCACTCTTTTTCACGCTTCTTGATTATGGGTTTTAAAATGGATTTTTGAAGAATTATTTTTTTACGGGATACTACGACTGTCGTAGTATCCCGTAAAAAAATAATTCTTCAAAAATCCATTTTAAAACCCATCATCAAGAAGCGTGGAAAAGCGTGCCAGCACAAGCCAAAAAGTTTTGAGCCAAGTTAAGTGAAATGGAGGGAGTATATATTAAATTAAATGCTAAACCCTGTTAAAAAAGTCTAAACTCTACAAAAAAAACTAAACCCTACATAAGAAAACTCAATTAAAAAAAAAAAAAAAAAACTATTAAACCCTACCAAAAAAAAATGAAACTCAACACTAAAAAACTAAACCCTACAAAAAAAATGTATGAAAAAAAAATTCAACCCTAAATGGACTAAAATTATCTACGTGGCATTTCCACATAAATACTAAACCCTACAAGAAATAATAATAATAAACCCTACCAAAAAAAACCTACAAAAAAATAATAAATCCTACATAAAAAAATTCAACTCTAAAAAAAAACTAATAAACCCTACAAAAAAAAAACACTCAACCCTAAAAAAAACTAAACCTACAAAAAAAATAATAAACCCTACGAAAAAAATACGAAAAATAAATTCAACCATAAATGAAAAAAATTATCTGCGTGGCATTTCCACATCAGCACATTAAATAGAACTTAATTAACTAAAATTATTAATTTAAAAACTTATACATTATCGATTTAATTGAAAAAATATGTTTGTCGATTTAATTAGCTAAAATATTAATGTTGCCGAATACATGTAAACAAATAAAGTACTCCGTAGTTGTTTATTCAATCATCACTATTTTAGCTAATTAAATCGATAAGCACACTTTTTAATTAAAAAGTATATATATACATATGCAAGAATGGATATAGGTTTATAGGGCTCATTAAGAAGTGTGAATAAATTAAAGATATATATTATTATGAAATAATTAATGATCCATATCAAATTGAAGATACATATTAATTAGATTAAAGTATTGATTAATTAGACAAAGTTATGAGAATTTAGCAAAATAATCACGAAAAATTAAGATTTCATTTTTTATACCAAATCTTTAATATTGTTTTTGTTTTCATTCTCATAATTTTGATCCCCACCTTCATTTTTTATAATTCTCTCATGAAGGCCTTTTGTATTATGCTAAATGCAAACAACTACGCATGGTAGATATCTTCTTATGGTTCAATCTTTCTGGAGAGATGCCAAGTCGTGACATTTCGAAATTTGTTCAAAATATAACTATAATTACTCATAACAAAAACCAAATAAAAAAAACTAATAAAAATCAAGATACTATAAGATAACTCATTCGATTATATCCATCTTATATATAATTCCGCAGGGGATTCCTGATACCACAACGATCCATGCGCCTACGTTACTATTTCTTCTCTATTTATTAGAATTTGAAAAATGAAAATTGCTATATAAATTTATTGTATATGTATCTATATATATAATTTTTATACAATGTTTCTTATAAAAATAAACTAAAGAAAATTGAATTTAAATTTTCATCTTTTAAATTCAAATTTGACGTGATATCTTCTTTTATAAGGGTTACTATTAATAAAGTTACATAAATAATCGATGTGGGATAGTTGAGAGTATGATATTAAAATTATGAGAATTTGGGGGGAAAAAATAACAAAAAAAAAAAAATAGAGGATTTTATCAAATATAATTGAAGTATGCTCTCATAATTAATATTTTAATGGAGGATTTTGTCAAATTGAAGGATATTGTATTGGACTTGGAATACATGGATGTTGTATTGGAATTAGAATACATGTCGTGTGCGTTAATATAGAGCTATGAAAATAAATAAAAAGGAGATTGTATACAAAAGTTATTTGAGTATCGAAGATATGTTATAATTATTACATAAATTTTTAATGCTTCTTTAAAGATATATATCAAATTAAATAGAAACACTCCCCTACCCACCGTGGGCACATTTAATGTGTCCACCGGTGATGTGGCAGTGCCACGTCAATATTTTTTTACATTTTGGTTTTGATTTTTTTTAGTAGGATTTAGTTTTTTTTGGTAGAATTTAGTTATAATGGTATATATTTAAAATAATTTCCTCTCAAATTAAATATACATATTAATTAAGCAAAATTATGAGAATTTAGCAAAATAATCAAGAAAAATCGTAGTTGATCGACCTTTATTTTGCTATTATAATATATAGATAGATAGATTTTGCATATTGGATCTTAATTTATTTTCAGGCTATGTAGGCATCAATTAATCTGAATATATTTTCGGTAATGATTAAGTAAAGTAGTTATTAGTGAATAATAATTGAATATAGCTATATTTCATATAAATATAATCCAAGTAGATATGTATGTATAATATAGATAGATTATTATAATTAATATTAATATGTATAATTATATGTAATTTAGATAAATAGAGAACAGGGGATGTAGAGGGACGCCACGTAGGCGCATGGATCGTTGTGGTATCAGGAATCCGCTACGGAATTATATATAAGATATCACAATTAAAATTTAATATTTCTCTCCAATCTAAGTTAAAAAGATGAAATTTTAAATTCAATTTTCTATTATTACTCTGTCAAGTTCAAATTATCAAGAACTCAAATTCTAAAAATTGGATTTTCATACACGAATTTGAATTGTTATTCTACACATGTCTAATTAAAACTAATAATAAGAAATATATTTTTAGATAAATTATATATTAAAATGACGGGTTTGCAGGTATAGGAACCAGCGGGTCGGGGTCCAACTTTTGGTACCTGTATCCGAACCGTCGCTTTCTATGGGTACGGTTCCGAACCCGAACCGGCGAGTACGGGTACGAATATAAATTCTCCGGGTACGTGTACGAATGCGTGTACGGGTCGACAAGTACAATTATTTTGGCCATCTCTAGAACCATGTCCCAAAAATATTTCGTGAGGGGTATTTTTGCTCCGAAGTTGCAACGTTAAGGGTGTTTTTGCTACTTTTCCAAAAACAAAAGAAAGAAAAGAAAAAGAAAGCAAAATATTTTGAGCTAAGCCTATTTTCAGTCTCAGTTGATCAAGCTAAACTATTTTTGATTGATAATATTTTTAAATTTAAGACACTTGATTGGGCATGGGCTATTTTTCAGTTCGAGTTGATTAGGCTAAACCGTTTTTCAGTAAAAAAAATATTTTGGCCCTAATACTATTTCGGTGTGAGGTGACCCGTAATAGGCCTCATTAAAATGAGGCCTATTCCACGAAATGGTGGGAGTATTAAAATATTTTTCTAATAAAATTTAATTTTACTTTGTAACACTTTTTTTAATAAATTATCATAATACAACCATCTTAATAAATATATATAATAAAATGACACTCCATCGAATTTCGACGGGATACAAATTAGTTTATAATTAATATAATGAAACTATTGCCTAACAACCGAGAAACTAATTCTCTACCATCACTATTTGTTTTAGTTCATTAAAAAATCAACAAGAAAAGCATCGGCGCCATCCATAATAACGCGCCCGTTGAATCGCTCCCAATCTCAAAGCAATACTTCAAAAAATATATAAATCAAACCAAACCGCATTAATATGGTTTGGTTTGGGTTGGTTTTAGTACAAGTATGGTTTGAGTTGGTTTTAGTAAGAGTATTATTTGGTTTGGTTTCAAAAAATTACTAAACCGTATTTTTCGATTTAGTTTGGTTTTGACATCAAATCGCACCAAATCAGACCGCGTACACTCCTATCTAAAACTTAATAAAGTGCAAGGGGGAAATGAAGAAAAAAAAAAAAAAATTTTGAAGATTGTATTGATATTCTAAGCATTCGCAAAAACAAAGTATTCTCCGTCCATCAATATCAAACAAAAACAGATTTAATGTGAATCTATATTAGTATAGGATTTTTTTATTTTTTTGGTATTAAATTATAGGATGCCTGTTATAGTTTATTACTTTTAATTATCATATTTGCAAATTATTCATCCTAATATAATTTATTACTCCCTCCGTCTCAAGTATTCCGACACTCTTTCTTTATTGGTCCGTCTCAAGTATTCTGATACCTTTCCTTTTTGAGAAATAATTAGCTAATTAATAGTACAATTAGTAAATCTCTTATTACACTTAATATTATCTAATTAAATCTCATCATACACTCACCTCACAACACGTATCCCAATATAATTTAAATCCTAAAAGTTTAAACTATCATAACTTTCTCGTTTGTTATTCGATTTTTATGATTTTTATACCAAATTAAAGATCTTGATACGATCTTTCATTTAAGATCAAACATGGATATGTTTTTATGCATTTATGATGCTATAGTTTAAAAATATGTCTAAATATATAAATCACATCACATCCCTACACACATTATACTTTACACATTAAACACCCCGTCTTAAGTTCCGTGCCGAAAAGAAAGGTGTCGGAATACTTGAGACGAAGGGAGTACATTTTACAATTAAAATTAATAAAAAAAACAAACGAATTCACATGCGACGCATGTGATCTCTGCTAGTACTCAATAAAAGTAACAATTATTATTATTATTCTCTTACTTGACTTGATTCAATTTCCTTTCCATTATCCTACTTGAACCAAACGAACACTTATTATATTATTTTTTATTCATTTTTTTTTTGTTTTTTTCAAAAATAAAAAGAAATCAAATTATTTAAATAATTTTTTTTCACAAAACATAAACTTTTAAAAAACACAACATAGAATAAAAACTACTACAAAATACGCACTAAAAATCCTACAAATTATTACTTTTAAAATAATTGAAATCCTATGTACCGGCCCTTTTCCACTTAATATCCTCGACAAACTCAAGATGCATAGCAAATTGTTCCGGCGTCATTGTGTTAGTATCCTCCATAAGCATCTTGTAATCGTACTTGTCGATCTTGACCGAGGCATAATCATTCACTTTTGTTGTTGTTGACAAGCAGGTCCATGCTGATGTTGGACCACACAACGGCAAGATGTGCATGCTGTCTTCACGGAAGAGTATTGCTCCGCCTTCACTCTCATTCGCTTTTAGAGCGGAGCCGACACCTTTGCTACACTCTCGAACGACGCAGAGAGATTTCGAGACTCAATCCTTCCTTGGAGAACCCACTCAACCTTGACTTGCCTGAGAATTTGCCTCAAAACCAAAGTTTGCCAGATAAGATAACAGAGAGAACTCGGCAAGATAATTTGCGAAACTCCTGAAACCTGCCGAAGAATTCAATTTTAGTGGCGGATTTGATGAACTAAAATTAATTCATCGGATTTCCAAACAAAAATTTGAAATTCTTTATCCATTGAGATTTTTTTTTTCTTTCTTGAAAGAAAATGGAGAGAATTGAGAGAGAAAAAGAGTGAAGGATGAAATTGAGGTGTGAAAAATAGTGTGTGGGAGCCTTAATTTATAGGAGAAAAAAATGCAAAAGGGCCGTTGGAGCTCCAAATGGCTATTTTTTTCTTTTTTTTTTCTAACATTTTCTAGTTTAAAAAAAATCGATTTTTGGAGATCGCACTCTGTAAACACAAATTTTATTAATGTATTTATTCCAATAAATACAAATAAATGTGTACAAATAAATATTTGAGAACTTGAGTTGATTTGAGTTGATGCGGGTCGTGATCTCTACGATTCCTCTGATTCTCTCTCCAATTTGCTTCCTGAACGGAACTTTGAGTGGATTTCGAGATTTGCGGAGAATTTGGTATTCCTTGATCTCTTCGAATTTGGTGCTTGGATTTGGGGCGTTAATCCAAAGGGCTTTAGCCTTGTTTCTGGATTAAATACAGACTTGGGGAGATTTCGGAGAGAAACGTAACTTTGAGACGATTCTGGTGAGAAGCACGGCTTTGAGACGATTCTGGTGAGAAACGTGGATTTGAGACGATTCTGGCGAAAAGCATAAGATATTTTTGACAAAGAACACGGATTTGAAACTACTTCGGCTAGAAATGAGGATTTGAGACGACTACGAAGAACAATGAAGAACACTTTAGAGAATTCATAGAGAATTTGTATTATTCTCTTTTGAGCTCTCTAATTTATTTTCTTGGTGTGTGATTTATGAGCTCTTCCTAGACCCCTATTTATAGGTGTAGAAGAAGCACACTTGGTGGACTTTTGGGCCTCCAAGATGGGCTTTGATGCTGAGGTGTCACAATTTGATTGACTTCTCAATATTTGTGTTTATCTCCACAAAATATTTAATATATTGTGCAGATTTGACTCTTGGCGACTTTTGATTGGCCAAAAATACCACATGTATAAATATTAATTATACCCTACGTCTCATCCAAAAATTCCACATGTATAGAAATTCACGAATTAAATAAAACAGAGGGAGTATCTATTTAATCTTAGAATTATTTTTAATTTAATCCCAAAAATATAAATAGCAAATATAATTAAATATTTAATTATTTATTTCCACACTCAAGAGCACCTGGGGAGCACTCAGGAGCACCTGAGCGCACCCCAGTGCGCACCTGAGAGGAGCGGCAACGCCGTCCGCTATCCGGGTATGGAATCGGTAGAACCGGCGCAAACACATAAAATAAATTTATAGTAGTTTATGCACAACACTATGGATTAGTATAAAGCAATTACATAATCGATCCGACAGGAAGTAAAATGTAATGTTCCCACAAGAAGTGTCACTTTAAGAGAATTTGTAAACAACGACATTTGCCCAAAGCAGAACTAAGGTAAATAAATAAAGAAGCAAATAAATACTAAATGTTGTAAATTTCATGTCTCAATTTCATATTGAAAAAGAACAATATTCCCTCCATTTCACCGGGAATGACCTATTTATTTTTGGAAGTTCTGACACGTTTTCCACGCTTCAAAACGATGGGCTTTAAAATTGATTTTTGAAGATTTCTTTCTTTTACGGGATACTACAACTGTTGTAGTATCCCGTAAAAGAAAGAAATCTTCAAAAATCAATTTTAAAGCCCATCGTTTTGAAGCGTAGAAAACGTGTCAGAACTTCCAAAAATAAATAGGTCATTCCCGGTGAAATGGAGGTAATATTTTTTTAGGGGAAGAAAAACGAACAATATTTGGTCAAACAAAAATTAGTTTGCAAAACGTAAAAATCGGACAATCTTGCCCTTGGACCATGTGAAATAGGACAAACAGGATCATGTTTTGATTCAACTTTCCAATTACTTACTCCCTCCGTCCCCTAATAAGTGTCCCGACAAGCCAAATTTTTTGTCCCCGAATAAGTATCCTATTTCAAAATTCAATGCAAAATTTATGTCAAACTATCATATTTACCCCTATTATCATTATGTATTTTTTACTTTCTCAATTTTCTATATAATAATTAGGGGTAAGGATGGTAAAATTACATACTTTATTGGTTTTATCAAATTGGCGGCTGAGAACACTTATTGGGGGACGGAGGGAGTATTAAATATTCCACCCCTTCAATACTACTCCCTTTTTCTGATTCTCAAAGAAATTCAAGAAATCAAACGCCGTTTTTACTTTAAATCCATCCCCATTAAATATTCGACCGTCAAACTCTTAATTTCCTTTCAAAAGATTAATTATCTTCCATTCACATTTTATATGTCTAATAATAGTTTCTGGAGTAGGCTAAATAACTAATCGACTGAATGGTGATTTGATATTTCATGAAATCTAAACCTTTTCTAGCGCACAATGTGAAAATAGCTGTAAGTACGTATTTTATAAATTAAAAATATTAAACATAAAAATTTAAAGAAGTATATACCATTAGGATTTATGGGGGTTTGTCACTTCCTATATCTATAAATATATGGGCAATCTCATGCAATGCATGATCTTCCAAGCCCGGCTCCTTCTCTCTCCTAATTCCGTAGCCTACCTTCTTCTCTAACCCCACACACACACACACACACACACACACACACACTGATTATATTATTAGTCCAGAAATTAATTTAAGTGGAAAAAAAGATTTAATTACAAAATTCATTCATGTGATTTCTCATGTATATATATGCGGCATATATATATACATGTGAAGAATATCGATGATGCAAGGTGAGAACCCAATCTTCAACGCCGCGAAAGCGAGCTTCAGCCGTCCTTCCTGGGCCTTCATACTGCTCCTCTTCGCGGCGGCGGCCACCGTCACCCTCCACGTCACCACCGAGACCATCTCCCCCTTCTCTAATCGGGCCGGACTCAACGGTCCTGCCGGCCCGGACAGCTGCTCCGGGCTCTTCCGGGCCCCGCCGCCGCGGCGGGTGGTGAAATCGATCGTGGATTTCGGCGGGGTGGGCGACGGGGCGACCTCAAACACGGCGGCGTTCCGGCGGGCGGTGGAGTCTCTCGGCGGCAGCGGTGGGGCCCAGCTGAATGTTCCGAAGGGGAGGTGGGTGACGGGGAGCTTCAACGTCACGAGCGACTTCACGCTCTTCCTCGAGGATGGCGCTGTCATCTTGGGATCTCAGGTGGTGACTGACTGCAAATTAAATTCATTATTATTTTAATATTTTATTTAATTATTAGTAGTAATTAGTTGTACTGTGCCTGCAAAATTGAATGTTTTGGGAATTCACGCACCGCACCGGTTTGAGACAAAAGAGGATTTTGTTTGGTTTTGATTTTACTTAAGAGTTTGCGTGAGATACTATACTATGTTTATAGGTTTCCCATGTCTTAATTTTTGATGCCTAGCTCTTTCAAAAAATAAATAAATAAATAAAATTGATGCCTAACCTTCTGTGCTTCACATGGGCACACAAAACTACCATATTTTAAGGCAGAGAGCTGTGTCTGTGTGTGAATGTGAAAGCTTAATTGAATATTGAATTTCCTCTAGTGAGAGAGAATTGTCAACTTTAAGACTTAAGTTTGAGAAAATAAATTTGCAATAACCAACTTGATTTTGAGGCCAAGTGAAAAAATCAACCTAGAAATTTAGCTCCTTTTTAGAATCAAGAGTAGAGCATTGACTTAATTTACAACTTTTAAAGATCACTTTTTTCCTTGTTATGCCATTCTTATGATAGTATTTGAAAAGGATTCAATAGTACAGTTCATTAGTTGCAGCATGGACATTTTCTTTTCTTTTCTTTTTTTTTTTCACTCTCTCCGTCCATCTAAGATTTTACGTTTTTTGAATATATATGTGAGGTATAAAATAATAAAACGTAACATTTTAGATGAGACGGAAAGAGTATATGTTTACTAATAAAGTGAAGTAATTTGAATAGTAGGATCCGGACGAATGGCCCATAATCGAGCCATTGCCATCGTATGGAAGAGGGAGAGAGAGGGAGGGAGGCAGACACATTAGCCTAATTCATGGAAATTCCCTTAGCAATGTTGTCATTACAGGTACAATTATTCTCAAAAGTTCCTTTTTTAACTGATGATCATTATTAAAGTATTTGCCATGATTGAACATGCTTTCCACAAATTAATTTTGAGTGATGGATTTCAGTTGTGTGTCTATTTTTCAATACTTTAGATTTTAGAAGTAAAAAGGTTAAATTCTGCCGTAAAAAAATGTAATTTTTTTGTCAGCTTTGGAAAGGCTTGCAATATGAACAAAATTTTCTGTAAGATTATTTAGTCAACTTTGTAGATTAGTTGTATCTTAGCCTTCATTATGAGGTGGGAACAGCTAGAAATCTCACATTATTGATTAAAAAAACACAACAATCAATAATGAAGTTCCTGTGATAGAACACTCTTAAACCAACAATACTTAAATGATCAATATTACTATCTCTGTCTCATATAATTAGGGACGTATTCCGTTTTGGTCCGTCTCACGAATTAGGGACATTTCCTAAAAGACAAATAATACTTGGCTACAATTAACTCTCTCTTCTCAGAATTAATTACAACCACATATTCCCCACTCTCTTGGTTATTGAATCTACAGTAAACGTCCCTAATTATATGAGACAGAGGTAGTAGTAGTATAAAAATCTTTAGTTGAACCATTTCTGAAAGTTAGCCTAATGAATTGGATTGTAGATGTAACATTTTCTTGAAATATTGCATCTTAGACAATGAAGATTGTAGAAGCTAACTAAAATTGAGTAATTTGCAGGAAATAATGGCACGATCGATGGCCAAGGGAAGATGTGGTGGGATCTGTGGTGGAATAGGACATTAAACCACACAAGAGGCCATCTTGTTGAACTCATAAACTCACAAAATATTCTAATCTCAAACCTCACGTTCCGAAATTCTCCGTTTTGGACCATTCATCCTGTTTACTGCAGGTATATCGCTTCATCTGCATCTCTCTATTATTTGCTATTGTTTATTATTGAAAAGTATATTTAGGCCTACTAGTTTGTCACTAAAGATCATTACAAGATCATGTCTATATATTCTAAGGGGAAATATTAAAATTATAATAAACAATGTCAACAATGTGTCTTCACTATTGGAACTTAGCAGTTGAAAAGATAGATACGGATCGTGTACCTATAAAGCAATCTTGTGAAATCATTAAATATTGATCTACAAAAATGTTCTTTTTTTAAAAAAAATATGAACATTGATGTTAAACTTTTTGTGAATCCAATCCCTATAATTACAAGTTTTTTAAGAATGAAGAAAAGTTATGCTTTTGAAGATTTTGTCTGCGTATGCCGCCTTCTCAACTTTCGAATGATGCTTCTTTTGGACAGTTGAACATCCAAATTTTTGAAAAAAGAAGAAAGAATAGCATATACTTGGTTGATATATATAAGCATAAAGTTTGATTTCATATAAAAATATTCATTTATTCTTTGCCAAAGAAAAATGAAATATATGTTTTTTATTTTTTTACCAGCAATGTTGTAATCAAAGACATGACAATCTTGGCACCTTTAAATGCTCCAAATACTGATGGCATTGATCCAGGTACTTATTAATGTACCTCTACCACCTTCTTTTTCTTATTCATTTCAAATAAGCTATAATCAAATTATGCTTTGCCTGTACAGACTCTAGCAGGAATGTATGTATCGAGGATTGTTATATCGAGAGTGGTGACGATTTAGTGGCAGTAAAAAGCGGGTGGGACCAGTACGGCATAGCCATGGCCAAACCAAGTGTAAACATCACTGTTAGACGAGTTTCAGGCACGACTCCAACATGTTCTGGTATAGGGATAGGAAGTGAAATGTCGGGTGGAATAAGTAACGTTTTAGTCGAGGATATGTACATTAGGGATTCTGCAGCCGGTATAAGGATCAAGACTGATAAAGGGAGAGGTGGATATATCACCAACATTACTATACGAAACGTTGTGATGGAGAGAGTTAAGGTTCCCTTGAGGTTTAGCAGAGGTGCTAACGATCATCCCGATGAGAAGTGGGATCCGAAGGCGTTGCCTAAAGTAAGAGGGATTTCGATAAGTAATGTAGTGAGTAAAGATTCAAGAAAAGCACCTTTGTTAGTAGGGATTGAAGGGGCGCCATTCGAGGATATATGCTTGAAAAATGTTAGTTTGGTTGGGATTTCGCCCTCTTTGAGGTGGAGCTGTGAGTTCGTCTCTGGTTTTAGTGAAGGGGTGACTCCGGCTCCGTGCTTAGAGTTGCAGAGAAATAGCTCTTCTTCTTGGTGCGAGAGATCTCATTAGCCTAAGGATTGGTTCTTTCTAGTTTCTTACATTTGAAGAAGGCATCAAAAGGAGGAAGGGGGTCACTCTATTTTTTTGATTATTTATGTGACATTTAGGTACATAGTATGAAAGTTTTTGATTGAGTTCTTGTTTACTTTTTCTTATTTAATTGTATACAAATCTGCAGTTTTCTTTGCCTATTTCATTAGTTAGAAGTACACAAAATTCTCTGTAATTTTGCCAGTTTAGTGTAGCTGCAGAATGAGATTGTAACATTTTCCTCTGACTTCATACAATTTGTTTTATTCTTGCCACAGCCTGTGCCATGCGATAAATTTGATTCTTGAGATTTTTAAGAGTTATTATCTCTAAATTCTTGATTTTTTTTTATTTTTTATTTTATTTTTATCAGACAAATAACACACACTCAGCTCACACACATACACGCACCCAAGGTGTCTCGAACCCCCCAACTTCTTAGTTGGAGGGGAAGCGTCTTACCAATATAATCCATAAATACATAAATTATTGGATTTTTTTAAATTTATTTCCAAATAAAAATCCGGCCTAATAGAAACATACAAAATGAATCCGCCTATTGGAGTTTATAATTTATGAAAAAATCTGATATTTATCAATTTGGAAGCAATTAATCCTATTTTTGATAACTTAGTGTAATCATGAAGCTCTTTCTTGGATTAATAAGCTAAGTTTTGAAAGGGTGAAAATTGTAACTGGCAGTAAAATTGTTGTTGGTGCTATCTATTCATCGTCGGTTATTGATTGCACTGAAAATTGCAAATCTTGTTTGAAGATTAATCATTTGTTTAGTACTGTATAAGAATGTACGACGCGGATGTCAATTTTGTGGCTCGTTGTTTTGCTAGAGCTTCTAATAACAATACACTTATAACAAAGAGAGATAAAAGGCATGAAAATTCAGGAAATGAATATCTTGAAGCACAAAATAGGTTCAAGTTTCAGTTTCATATACATTTTCACCATTTCCAGAAAACGTTGGAGCCGCACTTGTACTTGTCCTTCCCTTCGCACTCCAATGCAAGATCTTCACTTATGAATGGAACTTTCTGGAACAAACCAAACCATTCACAGCATTAACTCATCAACCACATGCATAGCATATACTCTATTAAGAGAGAGAGAGAGAGAGAGAGAGAGAGAACAGACCTTCTGCTTGGCAAGATCTTGGCAGCCGGTGAAGTTCTCAGGGAACTTGCAGGAGCCGAACTGAACAGTGTACGCACGTGCGAAGTTGGCGCCGCTCGTGGCGAGCCTCTTCTTGTCGTTCAATTCCTGCATCAATTCAACCAACAAATTCAAATAATCTCGATTCCACCTGATCATGAAAACTAACTCTTGATTAAATTAGTTACAAAATTAATTAACCAACCTTGTTAGCCTTGCTCTTCTCCAAGTAATCATCGATGACGCCGGCGTTGGCGCTGGTGGCGGCGGCGGCGGTGAAGAGGGCGGCGCCGAGGCCGAAGAGCGCGGCTCTTCTCCCCGATGATTCAGTAGACGACTGCTGAGCCCTGATGAGCGGCAATCTCTGAGGCGGAGTGGCGATCGACGGCAGAGAGTTGGCTTTGGCGGTGAGGTCGGCGCCGGAGATGGCGTAGTTGCAAGCTAAGACGGCGGAATTCATCATGGCTGCCATTTTATTTGAGAGGGAGAAAGGGGAGGGAGGGAGGGATGGGAAATGTGGTGGTGCAGAAAGAGATGATGGTATATCAAGTGAGTGATGTGATAGAGATTAGAGGTAGTGGTGGGAGTGTGGATAAGGTGAGATTGCCTCACTCCCTCCCCATTGGCAAGCTCTGCATTTCGTATGCTCCTACTTGTCGCATTTCTATGGTTGGATTTCAATTTTCAGGGCCCATTTTTCTCACTCCTGCCTTTTCTTTTCTTTTAATTTATAGTATCCTTCTCATAATAATTAAAAATAATAATAATAATAATACTCGTAATAAAAAATTCTTATTGGTAAATTTGAAAATATAATAAGCACGTGACAATTAATGATCCATTGATGCAATTGTAAATGTCATATTATCAACCGAATTTGGTAAAATAGTCACTCGCTTAACTAAAACAAAATAAATCTGCTCGTAAGAGTTGTTTCGCATAGATCTGGAGCAATTAGAGGTGACAGATGAACGAACGAAGCCAGTCTGAATCTATCTAGCTTTCGAAAAGAATCAAGTCAGACCGGGCCAGAAATATTCTATCAGCCTGCAAATTCTATTAGGCCAAAAAATTCTTGTCCCAAGCCAGCTTGTGAATTCATGCTTAGTTATATTTCATTCATTCGGCCGGGCTGGCTCGAGCCCATCAGGCTTTAGGTCATTTTAAGCAGGTCCAATTGCCCCAAAAATCTGATCATACTAAAATATAATGGCCCAACCTGACCCAAGATCAAGTCGGGCCGGGCCAATTTTGCCAGTTGATGTTCACACAGCTCGAAGGGGAATTTAAACATAGCCCCTGTTTCTCTCCATATAGCCCCATAAATAAATTAATAATAAAAATAAATTAATATGTACTATAATACCCTTCTATAGCCAACATTAAATTTCAATTAAATGGGTATTGAAATTACTTCATACAAAACCAAAAATGAGCGAACGATATAACCACAAGAAACGAATATAACAAAGAAATTGAGAAAAGAGAGCCTCTGATCCACCGCCCCAACGCTCAGCAGCATTGCAGCATGACGTTCAATGTGCGCTTTAACAGAACTCAAGAATCGAAACATTTCTAACTCAGCCAGAAAATTTACAAGGAAAACCAAATTACAGAGAAAATGTATTTGCACCACTGCCACTTGATCTCTGGCCACCTATGACGGCTACCCACTACAAGCAATCATGTTGCGTTGCAGAATAAAAATGCAGTACGGAATCGATCAATTCACCAAGGGGGGCTATACATATATTTATATATTCTTTCCTCATGATTTCGTTGGAGCATGATTGTTCTTTCCTCATGATTTCATTCTGATTCCATCTTTTCCATCAAGGGGGGCTATACATATATTTATATATTCTTTTCTTTATATAGTAATTCTGCAGTTTTGTTAAAGCGGGGGCTATGGAGTTATTAGAAATTTAATGTTGAGGGCTAGATTAAGGGTATAATAGTACATTTGGAATTATTTCTATTTTTATTTTTATTTTAATTATTATGGGGCTATACTGAGAGAAATGGGGGCTATGTTTAAAATCCCCCAGCTCGAATTCGAAGGTAGCATTAGTTTATTTACACAAGTGATTAGTTTATGGTTGCTGCCGACATATTTATGAGAGGGAGAAAGAGAGAGAAGCAAGGTTGCATTCTATTACCTGCAAAAACATGTACAAGTTCCAACTCTTAAGAATCCATCTGAATGCTGTCATGTCCTATTACAAATTGCTGCGGTTGAAGATGAAGCCCTAGCATAACATTTACAAACAATCTAAGAATACGGTGACGGTGAGAATCCAATTTCCTACGCTAAGCAACAAAAGATAGCGCCAATTCTAAGTAGATGCATCAATATTTGCATCTTTTCATTCCTGGGAAAGATACTACATTTACATTTTTAAACAGAGCAATGTCAATGCCAATATTGATAAACTTAATGCTCCAGCTGAACATCAACCATCTTTCCTTATATTGCATCTTTATCGACTCCAAAGGAATAACCGAATTCAATCTCACCTTTACGCCAGCATCTTAATCAATGTCAAAGCTATATAAGCATTTACAAACAAGTTGGCTCCTGATACTGCAAACACATCATCATCATCACCTCAGACGATAAAATCTTTTCCTCTTCCTATGATGAGCAGAATTCTTGGAAGTTCCAGGTAAAGCAAGGGATAGTGAGTCCCTTCCACATGATTTTCTGGCTCGTTTAGCAGCCCACTTCAGTGGCATATTCTTCACAACAACCCCTATATCTTTCGCATCGTTCAATTCCACGAGCTTCTGAACTTGGTCGAGAATTTGAAATGTCCAAGCAGTCGAAATGTCCAATGATACAGAATCATCCAATGGCTTCTTCCATATATCCATGAAGATAGTTTTAAGCGACTGAAATGACAATGAAGATGGGTAGCATGACATATTACTGCAAACCATATTCACCTTAACCACATGCTTGCATATGTTTCCTTGCAATGACCATTCACAATCACAATGTGCGAATTCAGAACCCGGATTCCAAACTACTCGACTTAGGCTGCTATCCTTCTGACTGACGACTTCAGCAAAAAGTTTGTCCTTTTCATCAAAGGAAACAGAACTGTCTGGGATTTGGATGGCACGATGCCATGAAGTTGAAGCGATATAATCCTGCTTCAAGTTTGGAAATAAATCACTTTCATCGGCATAACGATCGAGCCAGTAGCTAGAGTGCAACTCGGTAGTCAACTTATGAACTAACCAATCAACCCTTTGGAGAGAACCAAGATTTGAATCATCATACAGTTTAGTTTTCAGCTTTACATGATATGCTTCGATAGCACCTGAAGCTTCCTGGCTTGCAAGTGGAAGAGTCTTCATTAATTTGAGCCACATTTCTGCAAAATAAATCATTAATGAGGTATCAAGTTAAAGTATGCAATGACAGCAATATAAATGAATTAACACATATATATTACAGAAAGCAGAGTCTTCTGACCAATCTTAGGGAGCCAAGAATCCTTAAAATACTGCATGAAGGAAGTTTGATCAACAAAATCCAGCAAAAGCTCATCTAAAGCAACAGCAAGATCGATTCCTCCCCAGATGCCATACACTATTTGGCCCAAACGTCTGAAGATCTCCCTCTGGATTTCAATATTAGCACATTTCGTAACTATGTGTCTCAGCCATGACCTACGAACTCGCCAAAGGGAAAAAAGTACAGGGCAAGAAAATGTCTCCCTAAAAAAAAATAAGAAAGCAAGGTCGATAAGGTGTGATTACCAACTAAAAGAAGGCTTGAGGAAAAGAAACATAGTCAAAGTATTTTGCCTTATGGGATCAATCTCAGCAGCAGCATCATCAATTAAAAATCCGCTGGTTTTCCATCCAGGGCTGACTGAGTGAACTCGATTTAGTAGTGCTTTCATCCATATAGCAACATCTGGCTTAGCAATACTTCGGGTAATGATCCAAGCCACTGGGAGTGCATGTTGCCTCGAGTCGAAAACAAGAAGTGTGCACAATGGGTACTGCAATTAGAGTAACTCATATTTGAGATACATTGATCACAGTAGCACAAAACAAACACTGATATTTATTTATCTTTTTACCTTTAGTCTCTTAATTCCAAATGTTGAATCAGCTGCTATGATATTGCGATCGCCAAAACGAATCATTTGTTGCAACTGCCATTCAGTCTGTATTCCCAAAATAAAAGGTTCATTCTCTGACGTATCTCGATAAATGAAGATGTCTTTCTTGTTTCGTTCAACCCACAACCTAATGCTGGCTTGATCATCGAGATCCAGCTCATGAGTAGAACGCTTTATAATCATCCCAAGTTTTTGCACATACTGTGAGGCAAGGGTTTGCACATTTGGATCAGAACCACAATACCGTTGAATCCCCTCAATGTGTTTCTCTAGAACGTTTTCCTCAGGTATACCAAGATAAATCATAGACATGGTTTGCTGTTGAATCTCACTGCAAACATACGGAATCTTCTTAGCCCCAGGGCCTATTGCATCCTTATCAAGGGGACCATGGCAGACAATGCCTGCTTTATTCACATGACGTCTATCATTATATATAAGAAGCGCGAGAGATGGACGAGTATAGAGACGCTTCACAAAAAAATGGCATTGACACCCCCGCATAGATTGAGGCCTGGCTGCACGATTACGAGTGTTTAGACGATATCTTCTACTTGGCAATGTGCCTCCACCTTCTCCATAATTTTCAGGCCCAAAAGAACACCAATACCTTCAAAAAAGAAAAAAGAAAAACAACTACGGCATTACGAAGATGACAGAGAAACTGGTTATAAACGTCAATAAACTACTACCTCCATCCCACTATACTTAGCCACTTTCATTTGATTGACATTTCGCGCACGCATTTCCACCGAAACCTAGTACGGGTTTTAAAATATAATTTTGAAGTATTGTTTTTTTAACGGGATACTATGAGTGTCATAGTATCTCGTAAAAAAAACGATATTTTAAAATTATATTTTAAAACCCGTACTAGGTTTCGGTGGAAATGCGTGCGCGAAATGTCAATCAAATGAAAGTGGCCAAGTATAATGGGATGGATGTAGTATATAAAAACAGCAGTATGCAACAATGTTTCTACTTTCCCTTATGTCTATACTGTACCATTTGTTGTTTCATATACCATGTATGAACCAAGAGGAGGCCAAGTAAAATTTATGTACAAAACAAGAACAACTAAGTGAATAAATGGATTAGAAAATCTTATAGTTTCCCTTCTGTATTTAGTATGACCTTTGTTGTTTGTTCAATCATGTAGGAGCAGAGTGTATTGTTGCTAGCTTCTGGATGCAATCAATATATCAAATAACAAGCCATGAATGAGCCTCAAATAGTTCAGAGGAAAAAAGAAATGTGATTTTCAGTTACCTTTATCTCTCCAAAAAAAAAAAAAAAGTATTCCGTCTCTTCCCAGGGAAAAGGGAGGGAATGTGTGTTCGGAAGCTAAAGTGATAACACGTTTACAGAGACTAAAAGCCAGACATCTAATTCTAAGTAAAGCTAGACACTTTCCCAAAACACCCATACACAAATTCATTTATGTAAGCTTGAAAAGGCCATTTTAATCAAGAACATCCCAAAGATCGGCAAAATATAGCTACAAACTTCCAGAAAAAATCAACCCCCAATTTCAAAAGGTAGAGACAGGACAATCAAATGCTTAGATCAGACAACTAGAATTTACTACAAGAAATTGGCAATAGAAGCAAAAGGGAATTGCCTACTTACTGCCTATACTCCATGTACTCATCACTCTTGTATTCCTGTAAGCTTCCTATAAGGCGTTTTCTGCTAGTCTCGATGTGGAACCTGGTCGGGCACTCAACATTAGAACATTCTCCAATGATGAAGGCATCAACACGATCATAAGGTATAAGTGCAACATCATCACATCTCTCTACGCTTCTAAACTTGACCCAATCCAAATCGGTTGAGCAGAAATCTTCTCCAGGGGGGTCTTGTACTTGAAGATCATCAATGGACTCAAGTATATCCATCTACTTTTAAAACATAACCCCTTCAACTTTCACATTCAATCGATTAACCAACCTCTAGCGTTTCACTGTGCATAGCTGCAACAAATATCAAATTGGAGTAAAGAGAACATCCACATTTAGATACAAAAATTAGGTCTATAGAAAATGTATCAGCATCTTAAATGAATTAATTGTCAATAGAATTAACAAAAATCAAACGCAATATCATAAACAATCAAAATCGCCTTACTAGGAGAAAGGAAATCATACGGATATCAAGTCTTCGCATCTTAGCATGAAAATGAATCAAAAAAGCGCCATTAACAAATAATTCGACAAAAGCAAGATAAAATGGACATCAACACTGGAAAGCACGCTGCAAACGAAAATCAAGACGTACAAATTTCTATAGAGGTTAGAGCACACTCCTAAAAATTAAAATTAGGAATTGTATTTGGGAAACGAAGAACTTACAGCTGCTCCATGGTTAAAATTACGCTCATAATAGAGAGAGAGGCTGGAACTTTTGCAGGGGTTTTTGAGGGGGTGAAGTATCTTTCCTTTATTATTAGTATTATTTATTTTTTATTTATTTTATTTATTTTGAAGTTTCCGTATTTTTTTGGGATAAGGTACAAATATTATCCTAACGTTTTTACGAAAAAACAAAATGCCCTAAAACTTGGTTTTGGAACAAAAAAGACCTCAACGTGTATTTTTAAGAACAATTTGCCCCTCTCAACTTATGATCTCCAAACATCTGTTTATTTTTATTTTATTTTTGTTTTATTTCAATCTTTCGATCGCTCTGGCATTGGAGAAGTGATTGAACGGTCCGTCTATGCCGAGAGGCGCAACAAACTTCATGTGGATGACAGAGTAAGTTAAGTAAAATATGAGTCTATACATAGCCGTCAATGCAAATAGAAGTTTGAATCCGGTGACGTCGCCGGAGCTCAGCCTCATAAATGCTATGAGTGCCGGCGATTGATTGACGGAGCTGAGAGAGGTTTAACAATAGTTGTAGCAATTGATAATTTTTTAAGTGTAGAGTTTGAGTCAGTGAGACGTTGATTTGTAAGAGATGAATAAAAAATAATATATACGTTCCTACTTCCCGCTTATTGATTGTGAGACCCACGAAAATTAAAAAGAAAAACAAAAACAAATAAAAATGAAGTGATGTTTGGAGTATATAAGTTGGGAGGGGCAAATTGTTATTAAAAATAAAAACTGAGGTCTTTTTTGTACCAAAACAAAGTTTAAGGAACATTTTATTTTTTCGTAAAAACGTTAAGAGGGTATTTGTACCTTATTCCTATTTTTTTTCCTCAAGGAAAAAGAGTTTCCGTTTTTGTTACTTATTTCCCCTTAAGACAAGGTGTAAATAAGTATAAAAATTTACTGTAGTATTTATTAAGTACTTTATAATAAGATAATTTTTATATACAGAAGTTCGAACATGCTGTATGAAAATATGACAGTCTCTTCTATTAGATTTCCTCAGTTATCGCATGAGTATACACATTTTTATTCAAGATAAGTCTATTAAAATAATAAAATGTGCATATTGAGGTGAGACGGATAGAATATCATGATGTAGTCCCAAAATACATAACTTATTATCAAATTATGGTTTTGCACACGAGCTTTATAATTTGCATATAGATATATAACCTTTCAATTGTTTCTGATTACTGATTTTGCACATAAGATCGATTTTTTTCCTAATTTTTATAGATTTCGTGTTGGTATGGAAGTCGGCTTTGTCGAACAACTAGTGAGGTTTTATTTTCTCACATATATAAATGACATGATTTATATCAGAAACAATTAAAAAGTCATGTAGGTATGTATACACAGATTTTAAAGCTCGTGTACAAAATCAGAATTTGACAAAGTTGACTTTCATATCAGCACGAAATTTGACGAAATTAGGAAAAAATCGACCCATGTGCATTATCAGAAACAATTAAAAAGCCATGTATTTATATGCAGATTTTAAAGCTCGTGTACAAAATCATAATTTGACGATGAGTTGTATACTCCCTCCATTTCGCTTAACTTGGCTCATTTGAATAGTGGTTTTTCTGGCACGGTTTTCCACGCTTCTTGATGATGGGTTTTAAAATGGATTTTTGAAGAATTATTTTTTTTACGGGATACTACGACTGTCGTAGTATCCCGTAAAAAAAATAATTCTTCAAAAATCCATTTTAAAACCCATCATCAAGAAGCGTGGAAAACCGTGCCAGCACAAGCCAAAAAGTTTTGAGCCAAGTTAAGCGAAATGGAGGGAGTATTTAAGGGCAATTATTCCTTTAAGAAAAGGGTGAGATAATTTTATACCGTATTTTGCTACTTTTATAAAATAAAATAAAAAAAAGAAGAAAAGAGTACCTATCTACCCTCACATACCATTTCTCAATAATAAAAAGAAAAGTAATAATTTGGACATTTTATATTTCATCCATCTATTTTCTAAAAAGTAAACAACATACATATATAATATAAATAACTGTATAAATCTATTATCATTCAAAAGTAAACATGATATAAAAATTATAAGTTTCGTTACTCCATTCGTCCTGCCAAAAAAGTCTTGTTTCTTTTTAGCACGTGATTTAAAAATGAAGTATTTATGTTTGAAAGTAAATTTATTAAGTGAAGTTGAAAGTTGTTTATGATTAAATTTAATACTCTGTATGTGTGTTTGTGTGTGTAAAGAAAATTGAAGAAGGCTCCAATTTCGGATATAATTATCAAGATTGTTAGTATTTTAGTATATTCAAGGCAATCAAGAAATATTATGCTCTGTCAAAAATTCATGTACTTATAAACTTGAACTGAACGTGCTCAAATAAGTAGATGATTTATCTGAACGTGATTCAATAATCCAATACTCAAAAAGGGTACCCTTTGATCAATCGTCAAAACAATTCCGAAATGACAGCTCAATTTTATGTCACCAAACATCCTAGTTTTTTTTTAATATAATACAAGTACTTCATATGTTTCGTCAAAAGTGTTCTCTTTTTTTTTTACTTTATACCTCATATATATTAAGAAAGAGATATCTTTCGACGAAACGGAGGGAGTAACTAATTGTTACTCGATTCATCCAAGTAGGAGGTATCACAAATTACCATAATCTTGAGCTATAGCATTTCTGATGATCATTTCCAAAATAAAATTCATAAATTTGTTGTATGATATGAGATTCCACTACTATTATTGTGCAGATACAAAATTAGACAACCAACAAGTTGTTTAGATGCTTTAAAATAATAATAATAATAATAATAATAATAATAATAATAATAATAATAATAATAATAATAATAATAATAATAATAATAATAATAATAATAATAATAATAATAATAATAATAATAATAATAATAATAATAATAATAATAATAATAATAATAAGTTGTTTAGATATTTAAGCGTAAAAGAAAAAGATTCAGGTAAAAGTAAAGATCGAGAATTACAAGCCAAACAATCGACTATATATATGTGAAAATCTAGATAAAATTATTTCAAAACCAAAAAAACAGGCATAAACCAAAATTGAAAAATGATCCTCTAAATATGTATGAGTATGAGAAAGGGCCCTAGCTTCAGAAATCGAAGGATCTGGCACTCATCACTGATCATCATTACAAGCTGTTGCATTTTATGCAAAAAAAAAAAACAGTAAAACTCTTCACTTCATATTTTATAGCACCAAAAACCAGAGGAAGATAGTATTTAGGCTTATTCGTGTCTGAATATAGTATAATTGACCCTTCTCAAGCTCAAATCAAGACGTTCCTCACGTCCACAAGGACCACAACCATGACTAGGAACAAGGTTTTGTAACAACTATTATCCCTCGGCTTCCGAAGATCATCACGAATCATCATTGCAAGCTGAATCAATAATGACACAGTATAAGTTGAAATCAAGAAACACATTGTTCCAAGGACTCAATTGTATTAATCAATATAGGATCCTAATCCAGTAACAAGCAATACTCTTCCAGCACATCAACAAAAAAAAAAAAAAAAAATGATACACACAAATGTAATGTACACAGTTGAAAGAAAACTCATACGCAAACACATGCATCGGATTTTCACATTTGAGCAATATAGAATCTGGTAGAAGAAAACTCATAAACAAACAAACAACAGAATCTGAGACATCTGCGCCTGAGAATGAACAAGTTAATAGATGAATATCTAGTCTAAAATGAGATTTCAGTAATTTCTTAATAACTGGAAACACAAGTGTTTATTAATGTAAAAGCAGCCAAACATGTCTAAGAGCTTAAGCATTGTCTTCTTTTGTAGGTATGTTCTAAGGAAAAAGAATCCAAGTTATTCCTTTTTGCTTTGCCATCCTCATCTAGCCTTGTCATGGGCCTACAACAGGAAGAACGAAGCAAGGACTTCTTTATCAAAATGAGGAAATAGGCATGTCGAAGATAGAAATATGATAGTATTCAAATTGAATAGGGATATTAGAGATAAAAATTACACATAATGTCCTAGAAATTGACACAACCTATGCACCTAATCATGTTCTAGAAAGTTGACCTTGCCACTAAGAAGAAGAGATCGTTAAAGGTGAATTCAGGATATAGAAGAAAGCATCGTCAGTTAGTGGACTAGCTCGATCGAATTAGTATGCAATTGGTTCAAGCTCTTCAGCAGGCAGGATACTTATCATGAAAAACTGACTCACCAGGGTAAAGAGGGCTTTATGTCACTAGATACCTAAATCAAGACCAAAAAGCTATTGGTTAGGCAATCCATTAGCAGTTACTAATCTGAAGCAGTACACTAAATACAAATCTAAGCAAACAATGTTGTTTTTGTACAGATTATTGTGAGAGGTACAAGAAAACCTAATGACTCTTTGGTGAACATTGCTTCAATTAGATAGAAAACGCAGAGAAAAACTGAATCTTAAGAAATATATGGTGGTCAATGTTACAGCTGAGGGTTACAGGAAACCCTACAATGGAGTAATTCAGATAAGGTGGTAGAATTCTTTCCGAATAGAACCCAGGTTGTTATTCTGCCTTCGAGTATTTTCATGCCAAGAGTTCCTCACTAAGAAACTCAACCAAGGAACTATAATGGAAGTCTAGAACCTTGAAACTATGAAGTGATAGATTAGCCTGAAAATTCTCAATGCTTTATAACAAGTAAGTGCCATCATCTTGGAGTTTATCTTCCGTTTACATTCATGTAACAGAAAATTAAGTGCTCTAAGTAAAAGTTACTTCTGTCTGGTTATTCTTGTGTCAATGCAGTCCCAAAGTAACACCCTAATTTTAAGTGTTAAACTTAAATTTATGTAAATAATTAATGCGGAAATCGCAAGTAGTTTTTCTTCTCTAAATGCTTGATATAAATAAATTTCAAATAGAAGATACTTGAATAAATAAAATTAAGAATTAAAACGGACAAAGAACCTTTCTAATTCAAAACATGATAAATCTTATCCAAAATATTTTCCAAAAATCCAGTCAAAAGAAACTTTTATATAAACTAGATTCCAAAGTCTGAGCTTGAGCGGAAGTGCTTAGAAATATATGCGGAAATATAATTTCTCAAAAAGACTTGATGTGCCATTCGACCTTCCGCGCGCCTCCAACATCAATTATCTGAAATTTGATAATATGGGATGAGCATACAATCTCAGACTTTAAACTTGAACTTAGAAAATAACTCAAAGCAATCAACTCAAGGTCATCGTCTTAATGCCGTACTTAGTTACGTAAGCTAAACAATCACAAAATCCGCCTCCCTGAGTTCTCCTACATTCCAATAGACAAAACTCATCCCAAAATTCACAAATCCTTTATCATTCTTCAATTTTCTTCTTCTAATACAGAAAATAAAGAAAAGTCTCAATCCGATTCTCTCTCTCAATCCCTAATTAAAAAGATAACCACCCCCCGCCCCCACACCCATCATATCCATCTCAACAATTCCATTTTGGGCACATAGATAAAAGTCGGAGTTGGAATTAAGCGATTATTATCACTTAAAACACATATATAAGCAAGGTAAAAATATATAAATACAGTAGTATATTTATACACTACATAATTGGTATGCACATAAATGCATAAGAACAGAGAGCTGACCATTTTTCAGCGATAAAATAGCAAAGCAATATAAAACAGCTTCATCATAATTAAAACCAGTTACACATAAATATGAACACAAGCTCGGCATTCACTAAAAATGTGACGAGACAGTGCTGACCATTAATCCAAAAAATTTACAACAGAAAATCTCAAGCAAAAGAACTAAAGGAGAAGTAAATCAAAAAAATTATAATAATATTTATTTAAAAAAAAAAAATCATGTGTAAATACCTTCAGGAAGCCAACCGTAACCGAATCGAGAGAGGGTGAGCCTCGATGTCATCAATGCTGAGGCAGTAACCGAGTGGTACGGCTGCATCGACTCCACGCAACCACTCAATTCAACAGGAGAACTGTCGTATCCATTCCACAATGAAAAGAAAAGAAAAAAACGAAAATTTAGAATTGAATCCACAATCACATCAGATCATTTTACAGATGAAGGTAAGTGGAAGTACCGGAAGATGCGATGAGCTAGTAAGGGAGTTCTGGAGGGGAGACGGAACGGTGAGGAGGGAACGGACTTAGATTGGGACGCCAGCCTCGTGGCGGCGGTACGGACGGTTGATGACCGGAAAACGGATCTAGCGGCGGCGATAGCCATGTTTTCGACCTGATTTAGGAATTTGGGCGGAAATTGAAGGGTTTTGGGAGCTGAAGGCCTTAAACCCTGAGTCACTGACGATAAGAGACTGTTTGGATCGCTATATTATTTATTTTTTCTTAAATAAAAAATAAATAAATAAAATAAAAATTAAAAATTAAAAATTAAAAATTAAAAATTAAAAAAAAAAGAAAAGAAAAAAAGACATACCCGTAAAAAAAAGAATACTTCAAAATTATATTTTAAAACTCGTACTAAGTTTCGGTGAAAACGTCAAACCATAGCTAATGAAATGGGACGGAAATAGTATTTTGGTTTTCAGTCAAGGTTATTAAAAGTCTAATGCAACTTATCATGTGCTTGGTTATGCGGGAGAAAATGACGACATGTGACAATCTCCTCAAAATTGTGATTATAGTAGTCTATCAAATTTGGAGAACAATATTTTAAAACCCGGCTTGGCCCAGCCCGGCTGGTCTGATCAGTCGACTTGCTCGGGAGCAAAAATGTTGAAAATGGCTTGGAGAAGGAGGAGGAAATTCCAAACAATGTTTTAAAACCCGACCCGACGGACCAAGCAACCTGCCCAGGTCAGCAAAAATGTTGAAAATGGTTTGGAGAAGGTTTAAATCTTAGACCTCTAGGAATAAAGGCCAAGACTATTACCACTTCACTATATCTTTGATTGTTATAATAATGATTTTTAATATAATTGTACTCATTTTCAATGTTATGAATCTATATCAAAATTCTAAATTGTCATTTTTTTTCTTTTTAATTTATCAATTACATCTATAAATATATATAATAATGCTTACATAAATGTTTGTTATTATTTTATTGTTTAGTTTTATGAAATTTTATTTAGTAAGTGATGAAGTTTTAAATATACTTAGATTTGCCAAATTAGTTTTCTTTTGTAAATATTTTTAGGACAAGAGGGATTATTTTCTTTTTCAATACATGAGTAATATTGTAATATCATATTTTTTATTATTATTGTGGTTTATTAGTGTTGAACAATTAGTAGGCTATGTTTATATTTAGGCAAAACACATCCTTAACCTTAAGTGCTTATAATATTACTTTTTGTTCCATTAGATACATGTACATTTTTTTCGCTTATTAAGTCCTTATACTTTTGTTTTTGAGTTTATTGAGACCTTATTTAACGAATTTAATAATATTGCTAGCTTTTTCGTTAACTTATCATATATATTTCTTAATATAATTAAATTTCACATCATTTATAAATTTATATAAAAACTATTAATTCGAAAAATGAATTCGATACAGTACATAATAAGGGAAAATGCAATTTCACACGTCATTGCCGGAAATCATTGCCCAAGATTTCAGAATTCAAGTCTCGATCGACTACGATAATATTGGAGCACTTCTCAAAAGACAAAAATTCAAGGGCATTCCATCAAACAATTGGAATCAATTTGATTATACATCCTCTTTCGAACTCCATACTCACATTGACTGATCGACGCCAATTTCCCAGAATATGCCAAATAAAGATGTAAACCTCCATCTCTGTAATTGGCAAAACTACCTATCTAATTTGTGTTAATTATCAGCCCATCCCTCTTGATATTATCGTTGTTAAGAGAGCTCAAAAGGAATTCATTATTAATAGCCTTCATAATAAAGATTTGTACCTACTTCACGTTTTTAAGTTCTTCCCCACATCTTCTATTTTCTGATGTCGCAGACGGAAGGTTACCGGAGCCATCGTTGATATTTTATTTTTGTGTATAAAGTTTATATCAAATTCCAAATAGGATATTGTGGAATTAATTTGATTAAATAACAATATGTGATTAGTTTACGGAAAAGTTAACCAAACTATTAGATCCGTTAAATAAGGAGTCGATAAACTCCAAAAAAAAAAAGTATAATGACTCATTAAAACGAAAAAATGTACAGGGTTCTAATGAAATAAAAAGTAATAGTACAAGGACTTAGAGATGGATTTTGCCTATTTATATTTAAAACAAATTATTGTATGATAACATTCATTCGATATATAGTGGAGTTACTTCATTATTGTATATTGACACACTAGTGTAGCGCCCGTCGAAATTCGACGGGAACCACTAATTTTTAAGTAAAAAATAGAAATATATTTAATTATTTGTTTCAAAATGATAGTACTTCAAAAATTCATTTAAAAAAAATATTTCGAATTATATAGTATATATTTTTAAAAGTTTAATAAGCGAGAATCTTTATTTCGTTTAATTTTTTATTTTTTTTCGACAGGAAAATCACTTTATATTGTAGTTTTCAAATAAAAATAATTATTTTTAGATTAAAGTATTGCTAAGATCCATTTACTCATTTTAATTCAACTCGTTTGTTAATTCTTTTAAATATTGATTAAGAATTACTCCATCACATATAAGTTTTGCTATCGATGGAGCCATTATTAGCACAAATTCTATCCAATAAACTACATATATTTTATAAAATTAATATTTGTAAAAAAAATCTCATGGAAAACAATATAATAAAAAATTAAATCTAGATAAGATTTTTTTTTAAAGTTAAAACTGAGGATGAATATTATTGAATGTCTGGCATGTCCCTACCAAATAAAATTAAACCCTATAATAAAAAAGTACGTGGTATTAGGGTCAACTACCCAACCTCCCATAAAAAATACTAAATCTACCCACACTTTTAATTTTATACCTCAAATACTCAATCTTCTAATATAGGACTAAATTAGCCCTCAAATACCTTTCCCTAGATTTTGCCCAATTTCAAAAATTAAATGGGGGCACGGGTTTCTCTCTCTCTCCCTTTTCTTCTTCTTCTTCATTCTCCCTCTCTCTCAACTCCATCGCTGCCGGCACGCCCAACCCCCGATTTCCGTTCCCGACTTCTTCAAGCCAGAGATTCTTTCGCCTGGAAGAAGATGCTGACCTCCTCACCTACTCCGAGAAACGGCCACATCAATTCGACTCACGGCGGCATCGATTTCTTCACGCGCACCAAGTTGTGCTCGTACAGATACTGCAGGGGTTCCTCGTCGGCACAGCCGCTGTGGAGCTGCTCCGAGACCTAGTATATGGTCTCATTGTCGGCGGATTCAGGGAGGGGGCTAAGCTGCGGCGGCTCGGCGGTGGATAGGGTTAGCTGGTGGGGGGCGGCGTGGACGATAACAATGAGTGCGAAGGAGAGCATGAATTATGTTTCATTTTTAAGATTTCAATTTTGAGATATTGAATTTTGGAGTGAAAACAATTTACATGGATTTGATAGAATTTTAGTTGTGTGTTATTGTGAATTTAGCCATGGAGGTAGCTGTTTGTTTCTGTGAATTTTCGTCTCTGGTTTTGATTTGATTTGGTTCGTAGTATGTAAGATCGTATCATTACAGTCTGCAGGGTACGCGTGTTATTATTTCATACCTATGCAGTGATTCTGGTACGAACTGTTTTCAGTTTTTCCTGATGTACATCTCTTTATTACATTTTTGAATGTATGTAGTGTTGGGAATTCAATTTGGATGTCTGATAAAGTGGGAATTTTTGGTGTTGGGATTTCGATTGATGTATGCTAAAAGGAATGAATAAGTGGTTTTGCTCTTGTTCTCTCTTATCTTGATTTCTTCTTGCTCTTGAACTATCTTGAGCTTCTTGTTCTCTCTAGAGTGGATTTAATGCTATTGTTGTTCCCGAATCCGTACTACATTTAGATAATCGGTACGAATTGAACAATATTCGTACCGATAATCATAGATAATTGGTACGAATTGAACAATATTCGTACCGATAGAAATATAAAAAAAAAATGTTGTTTATGTGAAAGGGGTTTTGCCACTATATGTTTGTTTTTTAATTGCTCTTAAATTCGTAATACATTGTAGGTAATCGGTACAAATTGAACAATATGTGTACCGATAATCATAGGTAATTGGTACGAATTGAACAATATTCGTACCGATAGAAATATAAGAATTCTTATTTTTGAGATATGTGAAGGGTTTTGTTGCTATATGTTTATTTTCCAATTGCTCTTGAATTCGTACTACACTATAGGTAATCGGTATGAATTGAAAAATATTCGTACCGATAATCATAGGTAATCGGTATGAATTGAACAATATTCGTACCTAATATTCGTATTTGTACTTGTTCGTTCCACATTTGGTCTTGTTTTGGTATGAATTACACATTTTCATACTTGTTCTATGTTATTCGCAATTTGATTTTATTTTTGCTCATTTGAATCTAAAATGAATTATGAAATTCTTATTCAATTTTTAGTACGAATTTCATATTTCGTACCTCGTACCACTCCCCTGTTCATATGAAAAAAGAAAAAAAAAACTGAAAAAAATGAAGAAAAAAAAAGAGAAAAGAAAAAAGTAAAGAAAAAAAATACAAAAAAATGCTTAAAATTCGTGAAAAAATGAAAAAAAAAACTGATGTAAAAAAAATATTCAAAACTAATTATAAAAAAAATGAAAGAAAAAGATTAAAAAAACATAAAAACAAAAAAGGAAAAAGGAAAATGGGGAAAAAATTAAAAACAAAGAAAAAAGAATGAAAACTAAAAAAACGAAAAAAAGGAAAGGAAAAAAAAACAAAAAAAATAAAAATTCTGAAATAAAAAAGTTAACAACTACAAAAAAAAAGAGAAAAAAAAAAGGAAGAGAATGACGTGTAATAGATAGAGGAGAGAGAGGAAGTGAGTGCCCATGTGCTAAAAAAACAAAAAACAAGGGCACAATTGTCCAATTTGTAAAAATTAGGTATTTAGGGTGTAACTTAAAAGGGATGAGTAGATTTAATGTTTTTTATGTGGGAGAGGGTAGATGGCGGTTTGCCCCAATAAAAAAACTAAACCCTAAATAAAAAAATTATTGATGTATCACTACTAAATCAACTGTAAACACATTAAAACGTGCATGTCTACGGTTGGTATGGGAGTATTTTTGCTACAACTATATAGATTCAGAACACCAACATGAGTTGATAGATGTATTAAAATGTAGTCAGTTCTACTTAGTTTTTAACTTTTGATTGATAGGTGTATTAAAATGTAGTCAATTATCTTAACGTTGAATTTCCATTGCATGTACTATAGTCAATCAATTCGCATGTTGTGTGTCAAATTTATCTTGTTTATTTATTAAATAATTACTTAATAATTTATCTTTGACATACACTATAATCAATTTGCATATTGGGATCACCAACTTTTGTTTTTGTTCCATATTCAAGTTAAAATCAATAATAGATGATATTTTTACTATCCAATTAATTGACCGAAATTGATTTCACATATATATATTCGATCAATCTAATCACTCATAATAAAAATTAAAAATAAAATAAAATAGAAAGTCAAATGAAGATTTTCAATATTTTGAATTTTTTTGGAGTGCGTGTCGAAATTTGACGGGAATCATGTTATGTCGTTGTTTATTGTAATAGAAAAATAGGTGAATAAGGGACATCGTTTCTCGGATAGTGTTAATTTTGAGTAAAATATTTTTTAAAAAGTACATCTATTTATCTAAAATAATAGTAATGTAACAATTCATTGCAATAATTGTTAGGATTAAAATCATATTGAAAAAAATAGGTGTATGCAAGGTAAAATTCATAGAAAAATTAAAATGAGACTAATGAAGTTGGACAGATGTTGTTACTCGAAAACGTCAAACTGCCCGTTAATCATTAAACTACAAAAATAAGTCAAGAGTTATAATATTTCCGAAGTCATCTATATTTCACATTAGCAAAAAAATAATTAGGTCGGGAATATATGTCATTTCTCGAGTATTTTAATTCAATTCAAATGTTTATAAGCTGCCCGTTGTTCAATGTAATTGAAAATAGGTCATGGAAATTTTTCAGACAGTTGTACTCAATTAGACTGTCAATTTGCCCGTTATTTTGGTGTCTGTTGTAGGAGACATTGAAAGTTCAATAAGTTAAGGATTGGTTTTCATTTCTTAAGTAGTAATATTTGTTTTGAATGTGAAGTAATCTACTTATCTGTTGTTCATTGCAATAAAAAAAGTAGGTGAAAAAGGCATAACATTTACTGAATATCTGTATTTATTTTAAATGTTAATCCACTCGTTGTTCGATATAATAAAGGTAGCTAATCATTTTGAATGTCAAGTTATTTATTTTTTTTAAACTCTTCTTTACATGATTTATCCTATCGATTCCCTAAAAAACCAATATGATTAACTTGCATAAAATAACTATAGATCAATTGGAAAAGTTATAGGTCCAAACAATCAAATTAAAACAATGCACATGAATCTTGAGCATCGAAAAACTGCAGATTTAATGGATTTAAATGTCAAGCCGCCCGTTGATTATCCAATTACAAAAATAGATCAAGAGAGATACTATTTTTGAAGTTACTTCTTGTTTACATTAACAAAAAAATTATGCTAGAAAAATATGTCATTTCTCGAATAGTTTAATTCAATTTAAATATGGAAAAAATGTAATTAAATACACAAACTTTCTCTGACATCCCGTTTTAATCACCAACTTTCAATTTTTTTTGATAATTCACCAACTTTCTTCCGCGTTCAATTTTAACAACATTTTTAATTTCCCCCAAATCGAACATTACGTGGCGCTTACGTGGCAGCCGACTTCGTGACTTGTTAATTTCTGACCAGCGACTAAATGACGTCGTCTATAAAAATATAGAACAACGTCGTTTTGTTCCACCACTCCTTTAATTCACGTAAAATCTTCACTCTCTCTCTCTCTCTCTCATTTTAGGGTTTACGCTTGTGAAGATAAAATCCCAAAATCAGTAGGAAAAATCTTCATTCTTTCGATAATTCTCGATCGATGAACGCCTCAGATGCATCCCTTCTTCTAGTCCTAATTCTCGAGCGATTATGTTAGAGATTCCAGAAATTGAGTGAGTTTTACCTCACAAATCGATAACATATTGTGAGAACAAAACGGCAAAGTTTGTTTAGCTTCAGAAACAGCGTCATTTCATCACCGTGTAGTAAATAATTTAATTAACATTGCCACGTATAATGCCTCGTCATTTTCTATTGCCACGTAATAGCTGGAATATGTGATTGGTGTTAAAATTGAACGCAGAAGAAAGTTGGTGAATTATCAGAAAAAAAAATTTGAAAGTTGGTGATTAAAATGGGATGTCAGAGAAAGTTGGTGTATTTAATTGTATTTTTTCCTTTAAATATTAACTGCCCGTTGTTCGATGTAATTGAAAATGGGTCAATGATATTTTTCAACTTAATATAATAATTGTTTGACTTATTAATTAGGGTAATTTTGTATATTTAGTAAACAAAGTAGCCGATCCATTCCTGGTTTCATGGAATTTCCTTAATACATGTTTTCTTAAAAAAAAAAAAAATTTAAAAAAAATCTTAAATCGGTGGATCTTCTTTGTGCGTTTATTCTTTCATGGCTGTCTTTATTGTCATCTTTAATTTTGAATATGTTAGTTATGTGTTTGTTATTGTTTTTTTAGAAAAAAATAATTCACAATCAATGAAATAAATCATAAGTAGCATTATGCTAACGTGTCCTTGTGTATAATTAATTTTATCGTTTTCAAATACAATCAATGAAAATAAATCAGAAGTAGCATTATGCGAACATGTCCTGGTGTAGAATAAATAGCAAAATAAACTTTCCTCATCCGCTTTATTAATTACACATCGATTTTTGGCATAAATAAAGGTAAAAAATTCAACAATGTGCAAAATAAATCACACATCTGCTTGTAAAGATTGTAATCTCCCAGCGGCCGAGGTAAGCTCTTTGTAAGTACATCATCAACATTCAGTTTGTCGGAATATATTGAGTAAGAGCCTTCCCATGTTGAACCATATCTCGAACAAAATGGTAATCAAGCTCGATATGCTTTGCTCGTTTATGAGAAACCGGGTTGCTACTTATAAAGAGTGCACTTTTATTACCAATCAGAATGGTTGGAGCTTGAGATATAACAACGTGCAACTCTTGAAGTAAGTGTTTAACCCAAATACACATCAGCCGTAGCATCGGCAAGGGCCCGATATTCAGATTCGCAGCTTGAGCGTGCCACAATATGTTGTTTCTTAGAGCTCCATGCGACCAGATTTTCCCCAAGAAAGATAGAATATCCAGAAATAGACCGACGAGTGTCGAGGCAAGCAACCCAATCAACATCAGAGTACGGAAGAATTTTACAAGTAGGCGCATAAGTGAACGACAACCCAAAATCGTCGGTACCCTTAACATGCCTCAAAATTCTTTTAACGGCCTGAAAATGAGCAAGCATAGGGTTGTGCATAAACTGACTTACTGTATTAACAGCGTATGAGATATCCGGCTGAGTAATAGTAAGATATTGCAAGGCACCCATAAGCGAACGATAAAGAATAGGATTATCAAAAGGTTCACCAAAGTGACTGAGATTCTGTCCAACAACCATAGGAGTTGCAACGGGCTTGCTTTCGTGTAACTGAGCCCTCAAAAGGATATCATGAGCATACTTTTGTTGACTGAGAAATAAACCACGCTCCGTATAAGTTACTTCTAGTCCGAGAAAGTAGCTCAATTTGCCCAGGTCTTTGATAGCAAAAATCTTGCTAATGCGATCAATTAGACGTTGTATGAGAGCATCATCATTTCCAGTGACAATTATGTCATCAACATAGACAAGGAGATAAAGTAAGGATGGACCATGAGAAAAGATGAATAAGGATATGTCGGCACGGCTGCAAGTAAAACCCAAAGTGGCTAAGAAAGTACTAAACCGTTGAAACCAGGCAAGAGGAGCCTGTTTCAAACCATATAAAGCCTTTTTCAATCGACAACCATGATTTGGATATTTTGCATCAATATATCCAGGAGGTTGTTCCATGAATACGGGCTTCGTAAGAATTCCATTCAAAAAGGCATTTTTCACGTCAAGTTGATGCAGCGACCATTTTTACATAACAGCAATAGCCAAGACAATGCGCACAGTAGCAGCTTTAACTACTGGACTAAAAGAAAAGGTAAAGTCAAACCCGGGGACTTGAGTAAATCCTTGTGCAACTAAACGAGCTTTAAGACGTTCAACAGTACCATCTGATTTGTATTTGGTTCGGAATACCCATTTAGCACCAACAATGTTTGTATTTTCCGGCCTTGGAACAAGATCCCAAGTATTATTTGATTTAAGAGCAATAATCTCTTCATCCATAGCTCGAATCCACTCTCGATATTTTGCAGCAGATTTATATCCTTTAGGTTCCTTGGTGCATAGCAAAGCCTCAATAGGATCACTGGAGTTTTCAGCGAGAAGTGCTGGGTACTTAGGCTTGAATATACCACTCTTTGATCTCGTCTGCATAGGGTGAATAGATTGTACAGATGGCACAGATGAGGATGCAGTAGTGGTGGTAGGCACGTTGGATTTAGAAACCAATGATGACGAGGAGCTATGATTGAGAGAAGATCGGTGACCAGGAGACAGGTTGCCACGATCCTGGTTAGGAAATGATAAGCTCGTCGTACAAGTTGGACAAGGAGCAAAAGGTGTAGGAGAAGGTGACGCCATAGTTGGATTTTTATCTTGAGTAGGAGACGATATTTCTGGCTTAAGGAATGCACTGTAATCCAGAGTAGCAATAGGCGTGGCCTTTGAATCTTTGTACATGGGAAATGTGCTTCATCAAATTTGGCATGCCGTGTTATGAAAACCCTAGAACTGAACTCATCTAAGCAAAGGAATCCTTTGTAACTGGAGCTGTAGCCAAGAAAAATGCACGCTCGACTTTGTGGGATAAATTTATGTTGTGCATAATCCCTGAGACAAGGATAAACACGGCAACCATATGGGTGAAAAATATGATAATTAGGTACATTTCCAAACAAGATTTCATAAGGGGATAATTTTTTTAAGAGAGGTGTGGGCAAACGATTTATAGTAAAAACTGCTGAAGCAAATGCCGAAAACCAATAATGCATTGGAACGTTGGAATGAAATAACATAGCAAGTCCCATTTCAGTTATGTGACGATATTTTCGTTCAGCTCTTCCATTTTGAGACGGTGTATAAGGGCACGACATCAGATGATGTACACCATGAGATATAAGGTGAGCTTGAAATCGCTTGCTAGTGAACTCAGCCCCTCCATTGTTGTGGAAAATTTTAATTTTGCATGCAAGTTGATTTTCCACAAATATTTGGAAATGCACAAAAATATCATAGCATTCAGACCTCAACTTCATAGGATATAGCCAGACAAACCGTGAATAATCATCAACAAAAATAATATAATATCGATATCCTTCAATAGAAGTAATTGGTGCAGGACCCAATATGTCACAATGAACCATATCTAAAGGATTGAGGGAACGTTTTTCATCTAAGGCAAAAGGTAACTTGTGACTCTTTGCAAATTGACAAGAACCACACAAAGTAGGATTTGGTAAAATAGAAGAATCTGATAAACGTCCCTGATGATTCAAAAGCGAAATAATATGGGAATTAACATGTCCCAAGCGTTCATGCCACAACTTAAAAGATCCTCTTTAGATTTTATTATTATAATCTGCCAAAAGTGCAGAATGAACATTTTGTAAGAGGTAAAGTCCGCTGTCACGCCTTCCCGTGGCCAGTGTGGTTCCGTCCACTCAATTCTGAACAATATATGAGTTATCAGAGAAACCACATTACGGAGAGTCCCGGGTAAGTCGACTAATGGATAATAGATTGCGAGTAAGATTTGGAACAACAAAAACATCATTCAAATGAATATTAGGCGTAACAAGACGATTGCCAATATGAGTTATAGGTAGAGATTTTCCGTTACCAACGATAACACGGTCATTACCGTCATAAGAGGTGGCTGAATCAACATTGTCCGAAGTAGGAGTCATATGAGCGGAAGCACCGGAATCAAGATATCAATCAGACGCAGCAGGATTGGAAAGAGAGCATGAAGCGTTGAAAGCCTCAGCCAAATTCGCAGTGTTGGATCTACGCACGGGAATAAAATCATTACAGCAATCTGCCTTATGACCTTCTTTTCCACATAATTGGCACTTAGGAATATAAGGACGTTTTCCACCATGATTTCCACGTCCACGTCCTTGCCTGCCGGAGTGCCCATGCCCTTGCGCAGATCCACCAGAATTTCCACGTCCATTAGAGTAACCACCACGATGACCTTGAGAATAACCACCACGACCAGAGGATTGATGTTGAGCAACAAACGCTGCTGAAACAGGAGATGCCGGAGCTAAGGATTTCTGGAAAATTTCATGAGCCTCAGCTCGATGAATAAGATCAGCTAAAGATGGTACTGACGTAAGAGCCATCTGCGCGGTGGAGAAGGTAGAAAAATCTGCTCCTAAACCTCGAAGGAACCACATGTTTGCCAATTGAAACCAGTTGATCACATAGTGATTTGAAATTCCGTGCAAATTCTTGAACGGACTTGGAACCTTTTGTTAAGTTCTCTAAATCAGTCCGTAGACTGAGTTCTCTAGTTTCCGAAGAATGGCTGAAAGTAGATTCCAAAGCCAACCAGACTTCACGAGCAGATTTACAGCCCACAACAACAGCCATAGTTTCTTCGGTGAGAGAAGAATTTAGAAGCATACGAAGTTGTTGATCGGCATTAGGAGAAGGAGATGTGCAAGAGCCATCAACGTATTTCATTAACTGTTGAGATTCAAGAATAGGGAGAATTTGACTCTTCCACAACAAATAATTTGACGATGATAGCTTGATCGTCATCATATGGATAAGAGTAGCAAAGGGAAGAGGGGAAAACATATCTGAAGAGGGGGTGGAGTCGTCGGCTGTTGCAGAAGGAGCCATAGTATTGGAAAAAAAATTGGTGTTTAACCTAGAAAGGCTCGTGATACCATGTAAAGATTGTAATCTCCCCACTCATCATTGTGGTGTGTGTATATTCCCATATATATAGACTTACAAGATCACAAGATAAGAATGGAAAATATCCTAAAATATATGAACTCCTTAATTATAGCCTATACAATATAATCATATCCCTTGATTATCACCATTACTGCGAATATGTCCTGGTGTAGAATAAATAGCAAAATAAACTTTCCGCATCCGCTTTAATAATTACACATTGATTTTTGGCATAAATAAGGTCAAAAATTCAACAATGTGCAAAAAAATTACACATCGATTAGGTAGGAACTTTATTAATATTGTTATACTAATTACAAATTTTTGCCTAAATTTTTTGTCCATGTAGGATGGAAGTCCTTATTATTAATTTATCATTTTTTAATATATTATAATATAATTAGATATTAATTATATTGGTAAATAATTATATCTTTCAATTTATAGACATATCAGAATTCTATTTAAATTGAAATTCTATGGAGATATTTATTAATTATTAGATTAAAGTATGATTAATTTGCTTTAATAATTACACATTGATTTTTGGCATAAATAAAGGTCAAAAATTCAACAATGTGCAAAATAAATTACACATCGATTAGGTAGGAACTTTATTAATATTGTTATACTAATTACAGATTTTTGCCTAAATTTTTTGTCGATGTAGGATGGAAGTCCTTATTATTATTTTATCATTTTTGAATATGTTATAATATAATTAGATATTAATTATATTGGTAAATAATTATATCTTTCAATTTATAGGCATATCAGAGTTCTATTTAAATTGAAATTCTATGGAGATATTTATTAATTATTATATTAAAGTATTGATTAATTAGGCAAAATTATGAGAATTTAGCAAAATAATCAAGAAAAATCGTGGTTGATCGACATTTATTTTGCTATTGTATAGATATAGATAGATAACACGTAATCAACTCCAATTATATTACATACTCAAATTGATGATACCTATATATAGATGGGGTTCAAATGAAAACAACAATTATATATATTATTAACTAAATACTAATCTTAACCCTTGATATGATCACCATGGTAAGGGTTATTAATTTATAACTTATTGTAACCGAAGATTTTACCTAATTTTTGACATTTTGATCTATTTGTTTGGGTAAGATCTTTCTGATCGTTTATATAGCCCTTTTTTGTGTGACTTATTTTGCTCCATTTTTTTTTAGTTAGAACCATGTTTTACAATATTTTATTTTAAGGAATCTCCTACGTACAATTAATCGAATTAGAGTTGTTTACGTTTTGCTTCATTTTTTTCAGCTATGTCATCTTATGTTTTAAACAACTCGATTCATTTATCTGTAAAGCTTAATCATTTATGTCTATATATGTATTGAAATCAACACTATAGCAATTTGTTTCCGTATGATACAATATAATGTACAGTACACTTATATGTTATGCTTTCATTAAAATGTAAAACAACATAATATAATAATAGATTGTTTTAAAATGTGCTATTCTAAATACTCCCTCCGTTCCATATTAGTTGACGCGTTTCACTTATAAAACATCATATAACCAAATAATGGTATTTTCCAATAACTTATAGTAGTATCAAAAATTATTGAAAGCTTTAGGAGAACAACACTCTAATTAATTTTAATTATTGTACTTCAGATTAAAATAAAACATAAAATTTTAAAAATGTGAAACTAAAAGTCCCGAGTTCGAGTCGTCCGTGACGCAACGTTTAAATTTTGAGTTATCTATGTTGAAAAAAAAAATCATTCGAAACCTCGAGGAAAAAGTGCAGGAATAATGGCTTTGAGAAAAATAACAAAATCATGCTTCCTATGATGGACCTCTCAAGAATGTGATTTTTCCAAATATCTATTAGCAAACTGCTCAGCATTCAACTCTTTTGTGAAGGAATTCTTAGAAGTCAATAGAGATGAGATCCACAGACTATTAGTTAAGCCCACAAAATTCACATAAATAAAACAAAACTAGAGTAAAAAACTAATCTAGAACAGATACTTCAAGAACATCTAAAGCCACAGCATTTTATTTTCTAGCAAGTAAATTTCAACACCAAAAACAGAGGAAGATAGTATTTAGGCATATTCATAGACAAAAAAAAAAGAATAAGAAAAAAGCAAAATCTAACTGTAATTTTGTGTCTGAATACAGTACAATCAAGACTTTCTTCACTTCCCCAACCAATTGTAGGAACAAGGTCTTGTACAATTACTATCCTTGGCTTCCAAAGATCGTCAAGCATCATCATTGCAAGCTGATCCAATAATCACACAACATAAGTTGAAATCAAGAATCAAATTGTTCTAAGGACTCAATTATATCAATCATCTAAACCAGCCTTCCAGCACATCATCAAACCAAAATACAAACCTAATTTACATAGTCAAGAAAGAAAACTTGTAAGCAAACACTTAAATCCAAGCTACATAGTTGAGCAATACAGAATCTGATTGAAGAAAAATCAAACAAACAAGAAGATACGAGAGATATGTGTTAATTGAAAGGTCCGTAGATAGATATCTAGTCTACAAATGAGAGTTTAATAGTTTCCATGACTCTTTATTCATGAATAGCAGCCAAGCATGAATGAGAACTTAAGCATTGTCTTCTTGTAGGTATGTTCTAAACGAAAATAAAAGATCCAAGTAATTACTTTTGCTCTCCCGTCTTCATCTAGTCTTGTCATGAACATACTACAGGAAGAATGAAACAGGGACTTCTTTATCAAAATGAGGAAATAGGCATGTTGAAGATAGATATGTGATAGTATTCAAATTGAACAAGAATATTAAAAATAAAAATAAAACACCATGTCCTAGAACTTGATGCCATCTAAGTAGCAAATCATATTCTAGAAAGTTGTGTGCCACTAAGAAGAAATGATCGTTAAAGGTGGATTCGGGATACAGAAGCAAACAACATCAGTTAGTGGACTAGCTTGATTAAACTAGTACGCAAATGTTTTGACACTAGGAGGCAGTAAACTCTTAATATAAAAAACTGACGCGCCATTGTAGTGAAAAGAGGACAAGGTTAGCAAAAGAGGGCTCTACATTGCTAGATACCTAAATCAACAACGAAAATCTTTTGATTAGGGAATCCCCAGCATTCACCAAATTTAAGCAAGAGACAGAATATAAATCTGAGCAACTTTCCAATTTAATCCCATGATAAAAATAAAGATCCAAAATATTACTAAACCGAGTAAAACAAAAATTTTAAATAAATGCATAGGATAAGCTTTGGGAAAGTGCTTAGAAATCTATGCAGAAATATAATTTCTCAAAAAGACTTGATCTGCCATTTGACCTTCTGCGCGCCTCCATGATCAGTAACCTGAAATTTGATAGTATGGGATGAGCAAACAATTATACTTCGTGTGGAATTAAGCAATGTTGTTCAATTTAATAAATTTTCTAACACATGCTGCCAATTTAATCTTTGATTTCACAACTCCCACGAGTTCAATTTCAAATAAATTTGAAGAACAATTGATTTCAAATGATTAATTGGATTCCTGCTGTGACACCCAGCACTTCCATTTCAAATTCCGGATTGAATACACCCTCAAAATGAGCACTCACAAGATATACAAGCAAGGAAAAATATACACAAATAAAATCTTTATGAACATGAATGCAGCACATCCAGCATGCGATTTAGAAACAAAGAACTACGAATAAAATAAAATAAAAATTAAAAAAAAAGGTAAGAAAAATCATGCGAAAGTACCTTCATGGAGCCAACCGTAGCCGAATCGAGAGACGGTGACCGGGCATCGACGCCATCAACGCTGAGGCAGTAACCGTGTGGAACGGCTGCAACGAATCCATACACGCACTCAATTCAGCAGGCGATCTGTCGTATATTTTCCACAATGGAAAAGGAAAACGAGATTTAAAGAAATAAATTCAAAACGTATCAGCACACTGTTGAGTCGTTCGACAGAGGAAGAAGAGCAGAAGTACCGGAATACGCGGCTAGCAAGGGATTTCTGGAGGGAAGGCGGAACGCCGAGGAAGGAGCGGACTTCGATTGAGACGCCAGCCTTGCGGCGGCGTTACGTACGGCCGACGATCGGAAAACGGATCTGCCGGCGGCGATAGCCATTTCCGATATTCAGTGGGGATGGTTTCGAGCTGATTTTGGAATTTAGGCGGAAATGAGGGATGAAATTTAGAAGGGTTTTAAAGGTAAATGCCTAAGCTAAAACCCTACTGATAAGGGAGTGTTTGGATCCACATATAGTTTCGAAATTAAGATTTGGGTCGCTATTCTTTTTCTTGCTATTTCCTTCTTCTTCTCCTCTTTTTTTTTTTTCTCATCTGTTGAATTGTTTTGGTTTTGCGAATCTTTCAAAACAATTGGACTTAAATGACGTTCATAATAAAATTGTTGTATGGAATGGTTTAATATGCACCTAATTTGAAAGTTTGTAATATTTATTACAAGATTTTATATCGTGTAAAAATTAATATAATTACGTATTATCATTTAGAATGCATAATTCAATAATTCAGTTCAAATTTTGACGGTTAAAGTTTGAAAGATCAAAGTTCAGCAAAAAAAAAAAAAAAGATGTTCAGGTTGTAGGCAAATAAGTTCACACCTTTTTCCAAATTACAGAATTGATGTTGTGAAAGGACTCAATAAATCTTAAAATTAGTAAATTCCCCTAGAAAAATAATGATAACAAGAAGTGAGCAAACAAGTTCACATCATTATCCCCTTCCAATTTCTAATCAAGGCACGAAAGCACTCCGAATTTCATTTGATTGTAGGAATAGAAACCGAGTATAATGATAGAGTGAATTCTAACATCATATTCTAGAATGTTGACCTCGATGCTAAGAAGAAAAGACGAAGGCTGATTGAGAATATAGAAGGAAGTATGCAATTGGTGCAATTCTTCGGATGGCATGAGACTCGAGACTCCTCATGCAAAGCAAATCAGCAACCTAAATCAAGAAAGGAAAGCTATTGGTCAATTTTAAGCAGTAGACTGAAAATACAAATCTAAAGCAAATAGTGAGGTTTAGGGAGAAAGATGAAGGATCGAAGCATGAAAGTCGATACATATTTAGATTATTATAAAGAGTACAAGAGAACCTGATGAACTATCGAGTGAAATTTGCTTCATTAGATAGAGAGCACAATCATGGAACTTTAGTGGAACAGTAGAATTATGAAACTATGAAAAGAAGACGCATATGATTAATTTCCTCTGCAGTGCCAAGTTTAAAGAAGATGAGCAGCTTTCTAATTTAAACCATGATGAAGTAGATCAAATATTGAAACTAGAATCCGTAGTCTAAGCTTTTGCAAAAGTGCTTAGAAATATATATGTATGTAGAAATATAATTTCTCAAAAAGACTCGATGCGCCATTTGACCTTCTGCATGCCTCCAACATCAATAATCTGAAATTTGATAATATGTTATAAGCATACAAGTACACCTCATGAGGGAAATTTTGCAATGTTGTCCAAGTTAATAAGGTGGTAAACACATTCAACAAATTTAATATCAATTTGATTTAGTATTGTGGCATGCCAAGAACTTACTTAATTGTCCTAGACCCATTTATCGAGTCCATAGCAATATTTATTTGAGCACAAATAAGTTAGAGCATGCACCTACTACTCACAAACTTCACAACTTCACGTCCACAATCACATAACATTAAAGTGGACAAAATATTTCAACACCATTAATTTAATAAATCTCACAATCTTGAACTTTGAAAATAAATCAAGCAATCAAATCAAAGTAAACATCTTAATCAGACTATATCTAATAATACAATCAAAAGTCCCCACAAATTCACAAATCCTTAATCATTCTATAGTATTCTTCTACGTGTGAACACTGTGAATTTATGGAAAAGGTATTTCATAATTGAATGTATTTCTTCTGGAAAGCAACCTCATACTGTAAAATTTGTATTAAAAGATATCATAAGGAATGGACAGTAATGAAGTCTACTTCAACAAGCCTTTGTGTTGAATAGATTTGTGCAGTTTGTTTATAAGAATTTGAGTTGAAGGATATTGAAGAAGAGACGAGCGGACAGAATGGTTTTCTCGGCTAAATGATTGATTACAAGCAAATGAGCATTGTAGAACACAAGCAGTTGTCTATATGCACACAAATGCAACACAGAATTCTCCAGCAACGAAGTAGCAAAGCTATAGGAACAACTTCATCATATTTTAATCCAAACTCATTCATCACTTAGTAAAAATGAGACCGAGACAGTACTGAACAATAAGTTTAAAAATTCACAAAAATAAAAAAACAACTCAAGCAAGAGAATTAAAAGGAATTTAAATTAAAATAAAATAAAAATACAGTAAGATTAAGAAGAAGTGCGTTTATGTGAATATACCTTCAGGGAGAGAAACGTAGCCGAATTGAGAGAGGGTGAGCATTGACGTCATCAAGGCTGAGGCAGTAACGGAGTGGTACGGCTGCATCGACTCCACGCACGCACTCAATTCAGCAGGCGACCTGTTGTATACAACGGAAGAAGAAAGACGAATTTTAAGAATTCACAGTCACAGTAGGGTACTATTCTCAATCATTCTACAGATAAAGGAGAGGAAGTACCGGAAGATGCGAGGAGCTAGCAAGGGAGTTCTGGAGGGGAGGCGGAACGCCGAGGAGGGAGCGGGCTTGGATTGAGACGCCAGCCTCGCGGCGGCATTACGGACGGCCGACGACCGGAAGAGGGATCTGGCGGCGGCGATAGCCATCTGCTTTCCTTAGGTGTGGATGATTTTGGAATTTGGCGGAAATGAGTGATGGAGTTTAGTGATATCCCAAAAATCCAAGGGTTTTGGGAGAAGGCGGAAATGAGGGGAAAATAAGGAAAATGGTAAAGAAACTTTTTCCTCTTTTATTTTAGGGATGTGTTCTTTTTTATTATATTAAAAAAAAAAAAAAAAAAAGAATATGCTTTATTATATCTTTTCTAAGGTGTAAAAGATAAGAAAATATTATCACTTCGAATACGAGGTAAAATATTATTATAATTTGAAATAAAAATGTGAGAAAAGAGTTGTCCAAGAAAATAATTTCCCTCCTGCTTGGGGAAAAAATTTCATAAAAAATTATTGAAAAAGGGGGAAACAGGAACATTATAATTTTTTTTTATATTTTCTTATTTTCCATCAAAGAGAACACACCTAAATGAAATAGAACTTAACAAAAGTAAAAAGTTATCACCACAAATGGGTAGAAATATATTATCATGAGTTAAAGTGAAAATATACAAAAAAATAAAATAACCCAAAAGAAAAAACAAGCTTAGCTTGCTTTTTTTTTTTTTTTACTTCAAAGAGAATCAATAATGGATTTCTCCCAAAGCTTGGCTCGTTGTGAGACTATATATTTCAAATTTAGCAACATTAAAAAGGAAGGGCTCCCAATTAGACCTTGTCCATGAGCCCCAGCCCACCGGTCCCCCCGGCCGTTGGGGCTTGAACCGAGCCCAGTCCGCTTGCGAGCATAGGCTGGTCTATCCCATGTTATTTCAAGCTTGACTTGCTTGATGCAACTATGGAATTGTTCACACTTAAATTGTTAAATTATTTTGAAAAAAAATGTTCGTAAAAAAACGTGAACATATTTATTTTTTCGATCATTCTTATACAACATGCATGTTTTTTATTTTAAGACGTGGATCTCATATTTATAATTCTCTTTTTCCCTCAAAAATAATCAAAATCCATTTTAATTTTCATTTGGAAAAAATGCAATTAAAATTTTTAACTTTCTCTGACATACCATTTTAACCGCAAACTTTTTTTTTTTTTTTTTTTTTTTCTGTAAAATAGCAAACTTTCTTTATTGTTCAATTTCCCCACAATTTCATTTTCCCCCAAATCGAACATGATGTGTCACTTATGTGGCTGCTAGGTGTGTGCCATCTAATTTTCCGACTGGTGAATAAAATGTCGTCGTTTCCTTATAACTAAACGACGTCGTTTAGCCTTGCTATTAATCTATGTCTTGATTGTCTTCATTGTTCAAGATTCTGGGCTCGATGGGAATCCTCTGAAGAACAGTAAGGGGAAACGAGAGTTGCAGGCATGAAATCTTCTTCCCCTCAATAACGAAGCTTCCAGTCATTCCTTCAATCGCGAGACAAAAAATTAGGACCGCAAACGGCCTCTATCTCCCTCTTTTTCGTCTTCACTCACGTCACACCGATTGGGAATCGCGCCGTGGGCCTCCGCGGTCTCCTTTCTCTGAAGATTTCAATTTGTTCGATATAAAGTATTCGAAGAAGCTAGAGTTCCTGGATAGTTGGTGATGGAGACAATGCTTTCGATTTTAGATATGGAAGTGAAGAGATTGTTTCGCACGTGCAAAATGAGGAGGATAATACGACGCCGTTTTAGTACACGTAGGGTTGCAAACGAGCCGAGCTGAGTATTGGAATGTTCGGGTTCGGCCCGTTTAATATTTTACATGTTCGGGCTCGGGCTCGGGTTCGGCTCGAGGTAAATTTTGAGTTCGAATTCAGGTCGAGTTTGGCTCGCTAAATATTCAATAAATGCTTCGGCTCAAGTTCGGTTCGAATTTGCGCTCGAATCCGGCTCGTGAAATGCTCAAATTTTATTTTAATTCTAGCTCGAGCTCGAACTCGATTTTGAGCTCGTTTAAAAGACATGATTTAAAAATATTTAACATTACAAATGAACATAAACTAAAATGAAATTCATCAAACAAAAATTAAAAATATTTAATACTATAAAATAATAAATAAATAAATGTACAATATAATAAATGAATTGGTGATATGGTGATATATTAATGTTATAAGTTACTATTTTTTAATAATAATTATTGTGTAGTGCCTCACGACATAAACAACGTCGTTTATGTCCTCTGATGTTATTTATTTAAATGCAGTAAAACCTCTATAAATTAATAACCTTGGGACCATGTAATTTATTAATTTAAAAAGATATTAATATATCGATAAATTAACATTTTATTAATTAAAAGAGAGACTTTTTTTTAATTCAGCAAATTTAGTGCATATGTATTGAAGATAAATGAATTTATATATGTTTCATTGATTATATTCATGCATCAACCAATTCTTTGTAACTAATTAAATAATTTCATGTATAATATCAATTCATTGTATACAAATAACTATCATATTCATGGACGCATGTATCAATTCATTAAAATTACTTAAATATACATGTTTACATTAACTAGCATTAATTTGTTGCACTTAAATAACTATTATAGCCAATTTAATATAGTATTGCATGATGAATGAAAGATAGTACTACGCTCAACCATGTCTTTCCATCTAAAAGGAATCGCAAAATCATCCATAAATGATCAAATGCATAAAGCATTATGTGAGTATACGAGAGGCCACGTGCGCTCAAAAATATTTAAGAAAAATCAAGTAACAATAGATTCATATTTTAGTAAATTGCCATAATATTTATAATTGTAATATTTATGAATTATTAATTTCGAGTTTTAATGGGACCTAATATTTATAAAGGGATTTTTCGAAAAGTTATTATCTTATTATCTTATCGAATTTGATGATTTTTTACAAAAGCCCAAGTCGGGACCGAATTTTTTATTATTTTAGAGAGTTTATTAATTTATAAAGTATTAATTTATAGAGGTTTTACTGTAACAATGCAACGTGGATTATTAAAATGCCACAGTTTACTGCTATGTCAGCTTTGATTTGGCCAGAAACATGATTGGTGGGGAAATCGGACATTAACGAAAGTTTGCAATTTTAGAGAAAAAAATTGTAAGTTAGTTGGTAAAAAGGTTTCTCAGAGAAAATTCACGATTTTAATGTCATTTTTTCCTTTTCATTTTACTCTAATATCTACTAAACATCTACTCATTATAAAATCAATCAAAATACATTTTAATTTTCATTTTACTCTAATATCTACTATAACACCTACTCATTATAAAAATTAAAACATATGCCGAACGATTCTATACTTGTTTTCACAAATGGGGAGTATAACAAAAGAACTTCATCATAATAAGAAAATGATTTGGAATATTCATTACTTGGCTGGTTATCTCCTTGTTTTTAAAATACAATGATTTCGTGGGATTTGTCAAGTTAGTTGAAGAGTTTAAATGAAGCTGATATTAAAAAAAATTGGAAAAATAATAATTTTGTTCCTTAGATTTACATTGTAAAAGAATCATCTAAATAAGTAGTATATATAATAGTCCTACATACTGTACTAAGTATTAGTACCGCTCCACACAAATGGAGAGAACAAACTATGAAGAATACCAAACTTGGATTCTTATATAATTGAGATGGTAAGCTTGGTATTATTAGTCGATTGAAAAACCTTGGGCTCGCAAAAAAAAAAAAAAAAAAGAATTACGAATACTTAAGATCATACCCTATAGAGAGTTGTCCAAAATATAATTTAACAAGAAAAAATCAGAGCAAACTGACGCCAGAGCTTCAAAGGAGATGATGCCAAAAAGTTGAAAACCCAGTGTTGTAAGAGTACACTTCCATTATTCATCATCACTACCTGGCAAAAGCAAGGATGAAATAATCAATCTAACTTCTTACCGTATTGCTTTTGCTTTGCCAAAGTTAGCTCACAAACATCGATGGAAATCAAGACTCTTGAAGAAATATAACAGAATCCTCGGATCAACAAACCATACACATAACATCATGTTATTCATTTACTGCTTTTAATCTTCAAAAGCCACACAATCAACTGTGTCTGAAAATGTTGGTAGAATCATTTCACAACAAAAACATCAAACATAGACCGAGATGAAAATGTGTGAATCTGGTACATAAAGCCTTCCAACTACATATTAGAATAGGAGAAAGAGAGGCTGCTTCAGACCTTGAAACATATGCTACTGATCACAGATCATCATTGCAAGCTGATACATGTGCAAAAAATCAGTAAGAAACTTCAAACAAATTGTAAGCATTGATAGCACACGAGTAAGATAAGATGAATCTAGGAACTACTAAAGACCGAGCATTTATTTTCTAGTGAGCACACCAAAAACCATAGGTCAATAGATGGATATCTAGTCCACAAATGAGATATTTAATGATTTCTTACTAACTAGAAACTGGGAAACATAAGTTTTTATTCATGTAAAAACAGCCAATCATGTCTATGAACTTAAGCATCGTCATCTTGTAAGTATGTCTAAGGAAAAAGAATCCAAGTAATCACTTTTTGCTCTGCCATCTTCATCTAGTCATGTCATGAACCTACAACAGGAAGAAAGAAGCAGGGACTTCTTTATCAAATGAGAAAATAGGCATGTTGAAGATAGATATGTGATAGTATTCAAGGTGAACAAGCATATTAAAAACAATAATAAAGATAAAACATAAAGTCCAAGGACTTGACACCATCTAAGTAGCTAATCATATTCAAAGTGGACTTGCTTGATTAAATCAATATGCAATTGGTTCGAACACTTCAGGTGGCACAAGATTCTTCAGAATAACTAACTCACAAGGATCACGACAAACAAGATCCAATATATTTTATACCAACCAAGTCAAATGAAATTTTTAAATAAACTAGAATCCAGAATCTAAACTTTTGCAGAAGTGCTTAAAAATATAGGCGGAAAAAATAATTTCTCAAAAAGACTTGATGCGCCATTGGACCTGCTGTGCACCTCCAACATCATTTACCTGAAATTTTGATGATATGGGATGAGCATAGATGTATACTCAACGTGGAAAATTATTGAATGTTGTCTAAGTTGACAAAACGATACACATACGGACAACTTAAAATCAACTTGATTTCTCATTTTGGCATATCAAGGACACAAATTTCGTACTAATTTAGTGGGTACCTACCAATATTTGTGCAAAATAGGGTGAGAGCATCTCAGAAAAACTTAACATCACGGTCTTGCTACTCACAAACTTCATAACTTCACATATGACCAACACATGATAGTAAAGTGGACAACACATATTTCGACAACAAAAGTTAATTAAATCCCACACCTTAAATTTAAACTTGGAAATAACTCGAGCAATCAAATCAAAGTCAACGTCTTAGTTGCGCCGCATCTACTCACCTAAATCGAACAATAATTTCATAAGGGCCTAACTAAGTAAGAAAATAATCTCATAAGATGTTGGATGGAGCATAAGAGTCATACATATGATGATTGTAACAGATTACAAGAAAACCTGATGATCTCTTGGGTGAAGTTTGCTTCAATTCGACAGGAAGCACAATATACATATAGAGAAGTATATGACAATCAATATTATAGCTGGAGTTACTGGAAAGCTGTGTTCCAGTATGCAAACAATACTTGACATACTTCTGCTTAGAGCAAGCATCCTAATAAAATGAATGGAACTAAATTGAGATGAGTAGAAGTAGAACCCTTCTGAAGAAGAACCCAAGTTACTTCACTCAAGTATTTTTCCACGTCAAAAGTCCTTTAAACAACTCAATCATGGAAATCAGTGGAGTTTGGGATCTTTAAACTAAGGGCCATAATCTTGGAGTTTAATATCCTCTGCTGTTTAGATTTACAGATAAATAAATTAATTGCTCTGAGGAATTACTGCAGAAAAAAAACTAGCAGCAGCTTCGTCTAGTCAAATTTTGTGTGAATGCTGTCCCACCATTCACCATTTGGCATATATAAATGATCTGGGATAAAATTAATTGATTACTTGCAAGATATATAGGCAAGGTGCAAAACAGAAAATACACCCACATATATGCAGCACATACATCAAGTTATTCAGAAACAAAAGGGTTAACCATCAGCTACCAAATAGCAAAGCAATACAAAACAACTTAATTATATGAGACAACACTGAACACTAGACTACATATGTTCAAAAATTAAACAAAACCCATCACAAGGAAATTTAAATAGAAAATAAATAGAAAAAGTTTGTGAAATTACCTTCAGGGAGCCAGCCGTAACCGAATCGAGAGAGGGTGAGCATGGACGTCATCAATGCTGAGGCAGTAACGGAGTGGTACGGCTGCATCGACTCCACGCACGCACTCAATTCAGCAGGCGATCTGTCGTATGGAATAGAATCATTCCACAATGAAATTATAAAACGAATTTGTAAGAATTAAATTCAGTCACAATAGGGTGCTATTCAATTGTTCTATAGAGGAAGGAGAGCAGTACCGGAAGATGCGATGAGCTAGCAAGGGAGTTCTGGAGGGGAGGCGGAACGTCGAGGAGGGAGCTGACTTCACTTGTGACGCCAGCCTCGTGGCGGCGCTACGGACGGCTGGCGACCGGAAAACGGATCTGGCGGCGGTAGATACGGCGGCGATAGCCATTTGCCTTCCTTATGAGTGGATGATTTTGGAATTTGGGCGGAAATGAGGGATGGGGTTTTTGGAGCTAAGGTCCCAAAGCTTAAACCCTACTGTCCACGGTTTGATTCAGAATTTCGCCTTTCATTTTAAAATTGACAAATAAAATATTAAATAATATATAATTCTAATAAATAATAAAATAAATTATAAATAAAATATAAAGTGATTACTAATTAATTAATTAATTAATAATTACAAATTTTATAATTGTTATTTATAATAATTAAAAATATTAAAAATATTTTATTTTATTATTTATTAAAAACACTTAATTGATTTATTATTTAAAATTTCAGTTTTTTAATAAATAATAAAATAAAATATTAAATAATAATAATAATTCATTATTGTTCTCAATTACGAAACCCCACTTAAAACACTAAACACTAGCACCTTAATTCTCATGCCGAAAAAATTATGTAACAACTCCAAAGGGATAGAGGAATACTTACTTTTGATTTTTGTAAATTACTCCCTATGTCTCGTCCTGTCAAATTTGACGTGTTTCTTAAATATATTTAAGCTTGTTTGGTAGGTTTGATGAAATAAGGTGTGATAAGATATAAATTTGAAAAGTTATCTTGGTTGGTGAGATTAGACCAAGATTATAATTTATAGTCTTTTGTTTGGTACATAAGATTAAAAATGTAGATATCTTATATAACTTGTTTGGTAGCAAATATTAGAACATGAGTGAAAGCTAAAATTACTTATTTAACCCCATATGAATTAAAATATTACTATAATTCTGTGTATACATTCAACTCCTTCAGAAAATCAATGTTATCAACAAAAATCTGCAAAGATTCACATTGTCATTAATTCATTATAAATAAATATAATGTAGGACAAATGTGTACATTCAATTCAAGAATAAACATATACTACTAAGCTTCAAATAAATGAAACAATATAATCGAATATTTTCTAAATATATGAAGCAACAAGTCCAGCTTGGTCAGCAGTATAGATCATCTTCTCATGGGTTCCACCATTTTGAGGGACTTGACAATGAACATAAGCAGTAGCTGGCTGCAATATGAAAGAAAATTATTCTTCTCCTACAACAGCTCATAGTGAAAGAAAGAGACACACACATCAAAATACATTCATAATATAGTTTAAGAAAAGGATTCTTTTCCTATATCTCAAATCTGTGATTTCAAAAGGTAAATTTGATTTTCAACCACACTATATGTAATAGACAAATCTCATTAATCCAAAGGTTTTGCAATATATGAACACATCACTACTCAAACATATCATTATTATGAGTGGTATTCACACCACTCAAACTCAATAGGAACACAGCCTACTCCACAAATGAACTGCTATCTCCAATACAAATTCCTCAATAACTCAGCAACACTTCTATTATATATTTGCAACACATCAAACAAATAATATACGCAAATATCATATCAAAAAAGTGAAATTTTCATGCTTCAGACCAGGATTGTTTACCCCACATTCCACTGCTAACCTTTTTCATGAACCCCCAAAGAGAAATGCAAGAAAAACATGCCCAATAAACTACAAAGACAAAACCTTGGCTCTTCAATATATTTAACAAGATTCACATCTAAAGACTAGACAGTAAAAAGTAATACCATACTAAATGCAATTAATCACCAACTTCCGCAATTATACAAACAACCACTCTGGAACAAACTTTCCATTAATCACCTGATTCTTACAATCAGAATAATAATGCCCAATAGCCCTAATTTTTCCGAATATGGAGTCGGGCAATTCCGAATTCAATTAACAGCAAATGCTCCCAGATGAAGAAACACAGAGCCGAATCTGAAAAGCCCCTCAAAACACCACGCAAGACAAAATCAAAAGCCAAAAACAAAAGAGCTTGAATCTACCTCTGCAAATCGAGGGCGAATGACAACTTCGGACAAAATCGAGAACGACGTCCCTGCCTCTGAACCGCGAATGTGAAGTAGCGGTGGTGTTTCCCTGCGGCGAGGGGAAGTGATGGCGGCGTCGAGTTGCAGGCGCCGACGGGTTTGGTGAGGGAGAAGAAGAAATCGAAAAGGTGGGAGAGAAGAAAGTGAGACTGGCGTGAGAGAGGCTAGGGAAATGAAGGGGAATGGATCCCATGCTGTGCACCTTGCCACAGCAAATGCTGCTGCGCATAAAACGCACACCAATTGTATACAAAACGCAAAGAATATTACTCATTTAGCCAATTATTTTATTTTGTTTTAAGATAATTAAGAGTAATAAATCATTTATGGAAATATTTTGTATTTTTATTATTGAATTTTAGTTAGGAGTTTTTCTCAGTGTTCATTTTTCATAATTAGGTGTTATGAATACATTTCATTTTTATATTTATTGTTTGGTATATAAAACAAAATGAAAATAATTAAACAAAACAAAAATTAAAGAGATAACACAATCATGTTGCGTTTTGTATACAATTGGTGTGCGTTTTATGCACAACATCATTTGCTGTGGCAAGATGCACAACATGGGATCCAATCCCGAAATGAAGGTTATTTTGAAATTTTCACTTTTCAGTATTGATTACTGTTCAACTCGGCTTTTTTAATATGAGGTTAGGGGTCGGATTCGAAATTCAAAAGGCTACAGTATTTTCTCTCTCGGGCCGAGATTATTTCCCGGGCCACCAAGAATGCTCATCTTATCTACCAAACGACATGATAAGCCTAGATTACCTCTCTTATCAAGGCTTATCATGCCTAGCAAACAAGCCCTAAAGTAATGAAACGAGTCAAACTCGACAGGATGTAGGGATGTAAATGGGTCGGGGCGGGATCGGATATTGTTTTCCCATCCCCATATCCGCCGTGGGATTGGTACCGGTTAAATTTATTTTTTTATTAAAAAGGTGATTTTTTAGAATAAAAAATATTTTTTTTATTAAAAAAGTTAATACAAAATTAAAATTATAAAAAAATAAATAAAAGAATGGTAAATTATTTAATATATTTATCAAAAAAAATTAGATACTAAACTTATTAAAAATTTAAATATAATTTAAAATATATATATTAAGTTTATTAATCGGGGCGATACCGGACGGAGTTACGCCTCATTAGGGGCGGGTCCCCGCGGGTATCCGAACCCGCTGGGAAAATTGTCATCCTAGTGGGACGGAGGGAGTATTACCTTGTAATCTATAATAATAATTGTTGGGATATAATGTTAAGGGGGAACTTGAATCAAGTTAAATAAACAATTTGTTTTGATTCGATTCCAAAACCCGCTTTAGGATATTTCCCTTGTTATTTTTGGTGAACTAGACAAGATTTTATTAGCAAGGCTTACTTGGTAGGAAGCCTTATTTTAGTCTAGAAACGCCTAAGTTGAAGCAGTCGGAGTTCGCAGAGCGTCATGAAGTGAAGCGGCTTCAGCAGTGAAAGCGTCAGTAGTAAAACATCGACAAAGCGTCATGGAGACGCTTCAGATAAAGATGCTAAGAGCGAAGCTTCAAATCAATGAAAGCGAAGTGCTCTCAAGTCAGTTGCCCAAAGCGTCACTGATATAGAGTTGTACTCAAAGCGTCAATCAGTGCAAGTGTGACAAGTTTGACTCGCAGAATTCGAGTTTGAAATTCAAACCTTCGGATGACTGACACCTCACTGTATAAAGCCTACGTGTCATCACACTATTGTACAACGGAAACGGCTACAGTCCAAGAAGTCAAAGTTAGGTGAAGGCGGACATCCCAACCTGACCTTTGCAGGCTGACACGCCGAATTATCCAGATATTAAGGAACACGCAATCTCTTCTCTCTCAACGGGAAGTAGGGTTCCTTACTATAAATAGATGGAGTTGCACACACTAAAAGGAGACGCACGTACAAACAATTCAAGCATTTATTTGAAAGAATTCAAGCAAATTTCTTTCAAGTCATCAGTTCTTTCAAAGCGCTTCACTTTAGTTTGTCCTTAAGAACTCGATTCTTAAGTATTGCAACTACCTCACTTTCTAGGCTCAATCTCTTATATCCATAGCCTAGATTTTTGAGAATCCTTATCCCTTTACTTGTGATTTCATTGTAAAGGATTCTCATACTTACAAAAATCCAAAACCCCAAAACCCAAGTCTAGAGTGAATAGATTGAGTTGTAAGGTTATTGAATTTGTGTGAAAGAGTGTGTTGTTGTAAGGTTTCTCGAGAGCCAGTAAAATCTCTGAGGATTCAAGTGCAAGTTTGTTATTTGCCTTGAATCACTTCCCCTTGGAAGTATAAAACAAGGAGTACCGAGTGAAGGTATTTATCCCGTCGAGGATAGAGTGGACATAGGAGAGGTGCTCCGAACCACTATAAATTGGTCGTCTCCTTATTTTAAGTTATTTATTGTCTTGATTATTCGCATGCACACACTCACCATTTTAATATTAACAAGGTTTTAATTTGCAAGATAAAATTTAAAACTCACCACATTCCGCACAGTATCACACGGGCGAGAGGCTTTGAACGCTTCACTTAGCTTCAAAGCGTCTACTCGTCTAAAAGGCTGAAAATCCCAAGAGAAATTAAAAACTTCTCTACACACGTATTCACCCCCCCTCTACGTGTGTAAACGCCTTTCGGGACCAACAAGTGGTATCAGAGCAGGGGTTCTAACTGACCTCTATTTCTGAGTACTGATAGCGCGAAAGCGCTATAGTAGGTCTTCCTGAACCAATCTTTCCAAACTTGCATTAAAATCTCACTCACTACATCTTGCATCTTTCTAATTTTTTTTTTAAGATGTCTTCCTCAGCACAACTTCCTCAGTTCTCGATCGAAGGCTATACAATGTGGAGCTTCCGGGTGGAGTCCCATCTTGCTTCACTTCATGACCGCATGCATGAGGTTGTCGAAAAGGGACCCATCACAATAATGAAATGCCTATTGAGGAACCGTGAAAAGGAAAAATCCGTCGACCAAGACGACAACCCTGTTGATGAGGAAGAAAGCGCTTCCACCGCTGTCTATGTCGTGAAGCCTAAAGAAGAATATACAACCAACGACTTCAAAGCTGATAATCTAGATCGGGTGGCACGCAACGTGATCCAATCAACCATCCCCGACGCCTATCTCCCAAGAATCATGAAATGCAAAACGGCGAAGGAGATGTGGGAAACTCTTGCCCTAATCTCACAGGGCACGGAGAAAATCAAGGAAAACAAACTCTTTGTATTGATGCAGGAGTTTAATGCCCTCACAATAAAGAGCAATGGGAGCATGGAGTCTTTCGAGACTCGAGTTCTGGGAATCACCATAATTGTGGCTTCCCTTGGGAAAAGAACTCACCTTCAAAGAGATCAATCAAAAGGTGGTTCGCGCTCTGTCTGGAAAATGGCAGACAATGAAGGAACTCTTCCTCTCACAAAAAGAATTGGGAGACATATCTCCTGAAATGATGTTCTCCGAATTCAAAGCGATCGAATTTGACTTAGTCAAGAAAGCGCTTCGTGAGAATGAGGAGGAGCTTCCAGCAAAATCAAAGAATCTGGCTTTCAAAGCCGCTATAGAGAACACCATCATCGAAGCTGACACTTCCAACAGCGAGGTTGCAGAAATGTCGAGAAAAGAACTGGATGATTACGTTCTCTATCTTGTTAGAGGGTTTAACAACTCCAACGCTAGAGCGGCCAAGTATAAAAGATTCTACAAATCTCAAGGCCAGAGCCACGCTTCACCCCACGCGATAGGAAGAGAGATGACAAATCTGCAGCCATCCCTAGAGATAAAACCAACATTGAGTGCTACGAGTGTCACAAAATGGGGCACTACAAAAGTGAATGCCCGAAGCTCTCAACCAAAGAAAAGGATAAAGTTAAAGCTCGTCATAAGAACAACCATCGCGCTCTAGTAGCTGATACTCCTGTCAAATCCAAAAAGTCCATCGACCATGATGAAGATCAGTTCACTGATGATGAATACGATTATGGTTGCATGGCAATAGAAGCTGAAATGGAGGTAAATCTTCATAAACCTATTACTCTTCCATTTTCACTAGGAAGTGAATATGGTGACGGTGAGGATGAGGCCTTCAGCTTGGAAAGTGATCTCTTTGATGACTTTTTAGAGTTGCTCAAGAATCACGAATCCTTGCAGGAAGTTCTCACTCAGTTCAGAAAAGAGAATGACATATTAGCCAATACACTCGAGTCCAAAGAAAAGGACATATTCGAGTTGACGGCTAAGTTCGATGACCTTCTTGAACGTCACCAACGTACCATATTCACCTCCAAGGAACGCAAAGCCACTCTCGATCGTCTCAATAGTGCTTCTGTAGCTATTGAAACAATCAAAAGTTCTTTCAAACCCTCAAAAAGTTTGAAAGGAATCGGCTTTGGCTCCATCTTCACAGCTTCATCCAATGCTAGTACCGAAGCGTTGATGGAAAGCTCCAAAGCTGATCAACACACTACTAGTAAAGGAAAAGAGTTAGTTGGGTTTGTGGTTGAAACTTCGAGACAAGCTTCCAAAGCGTCTTCGAAGGTTCAACCTGACGCCTTGAGAAAATCAAAGACCGGAAAGCCTAAACTCTCTAAACGTAATTCAAAGCATTTCCAGTCTTCGACTATCCCAAAGCGTCAACAAGAGCGTAAAACTGACTTGAATAACTTCACATCTCATGGAGGAACTCAAGTTCGCTTTATCCCCAACACTTCACATAACTTTCATGATCGAAATTTCATCGATCATCTTACACAAAGTGAAAGCACTCCTTCACGCTCTCAGAGAAGGAGGAACCGCAAGCGCTTTCACTATTACACACATGATTACACTCAGAGTTTTCCTATTAAACAAAGCCCTATTTGTTTCGTTCAGGATCTCGAGAAAGGAATCACTCTCTCGGTGAATCCAACTCGAGTTTCCAAAACCACTAACATCAAGGAACCAAATGCAAATTGGGTACCTAAAAATTATTGATCCTTTAGATCAAAGCGGCGAACTCGAAAAATACGGACAAGAGGAAGGAAGAAGCTGCTTGGTACCTAGACAGCGGATGTTCACATCACATGACGGGTGAATAATCTTTCCTCGATGAGTTCATCATAAAGCCGGGTCCAGATGTAATTTTCGGTGATGATACAAAAGGCATCACCATCGGATACGGTACTTTTTGCGTTGGAAATATGAGACTTCCTAATGTCTCATATGTCCAAGGCCTCAAACATAACTTACTTTCCATTTCTCAATTTTGTGATAACGGGTTCGTGGTAGAGTTTATCTCTAACCAGTGTGTTGTCAAGAACAAAGCGTCTATGCAGGTTGTTCTTACAGGTACTCGAAGGCAAAATGTGTATGTAGCCAACTGGAGTAGCTGCGAAGTCAGAACCGGACTCATCACTAGAAGCACCTCGGAGATTGGGTGGTTATGGCATCGTCGCCTCAACCATTTGAATTTCAAAACAATGAACAAGATCTCCCGAAAGAATCTTGTTCGAGGTATTCCTAATGAAGTATTCAACAAGGATATTGTGTGCCAAGCCTGCCAAGAAGGCAAGCAAATCAAGAAATCCTTTCAAAGCGTCGAGGGATATGGTTCATCCCGAATTCTAGAGATTCTGCACATGGATCTCTTCGGTCCTATTTCACCAGTCACTTTGAGTGGGAGAAAGTATGCTCTTGTAGTCGTGGATGATTTCTCACGCTACACGTGGGTACTAATTCTACTCAAAAAGAAAGATACGCTTCGAGAACTTCCAAAGCTCCTAAAGCAGTTGACTGCAGAAAAAGGATTGAATGTGGTAAAAATACGCTCCGATAATTAACAGAATTCCTCAATCAATTCATTGAAGCATATACCACAGAGAATGGGATTCAACATCAGACTTCAGCAGCTCGTACTCCACAACAAAATGGCGTTGCAGAACGCCGGAACAGAACCATTAAAGAGGCTGCACGTTCAATGCTCGCAGATGCCCAACTACCAAAAAGGTTTTGGGGCGAAGCAACCTTCACAGCATGTTATACCCAGAACCGCACTCTAATCAACACACGCCACGACAAAACCCCATATGAAATATGGAAAGGGAGAACTCCTATTCTCTCTCATTTACATATTTTTGGTTGCAAGTGTTTTATTCACATCAATAAAACGCAATTGAGAGCGTTTGATAGCAAAGCTGATATGAGAATATTTCTTGGGTATTCTCCTACTAGCAAAGCTTATCGCGTCTACAATTGTCAAACTCTTGTTGTGGAAGAAACACTACATGTTGTTTTTGATGAAGCTGCTTTCAAGACTCCTCAGGTACAGGTAAATGCTGAAAGCATGAACGCTGGATCTGAAAGCGCATTGGAATCACCTGAAGCTTCTTCTAGACCAAACACGCGATCCGTCACTAAACAAGTAGTTTTGGTGGACGCTTCGGTAGAAGAAATTTGAAGACGAAGTTGAAGCAATGGATCAGGATCTCAATAAGCTCTCACTCGATAAGGGGGAACCAAACTCGAGAATAGCTGATCCTCTGACCTCATTGGTTCCAAACAGTGAGGAAGTTCCATCCAGTCCAGTGGTCTGTGATCAAGGGAATGGTGATGATCACACACCACGCTCCGAGGCGGATGATATGGAGGCTCTCAACCGGAAGAAGCTTTGGTTGAGATATCATCCCCAAGAAGGTGTTCTAGGTGACCCCAACCAGGGCGTCAGGACTAGAAGTACCTTATTTCATGGTGAGAGTTGCCTGTTTAGTTGTTTCCTAGCAAACACCGAGCCTTCATCGGTGGAGGACGCTCTAAATGATTCAAATTGGATAACCGCCATGGAAGAGAAGCTAAATGAGTTTGCAAGGAATGGCGTTTGGTACCTAGTGGATTGACCTTCTCATCAAAGCGTCATCGGTACCAAATGGGTCTTAAAAAATAAGACCGACGAAAGCGGCAACATCGTTCGCAACAAAGCTCGCTTGGTCGCGAAAGGATATTGTCAGGAAGAAGGCATTGATTTTGATGAAACCTTCGCTCCCGTTGCTCGTCTCGAAGCCATCAGGATGTTCCTTGCATATGCCGCATCCAAGAAGTTCAAAGTATATCAGATGGATGTGAAGAGTGCCTTCCTCAATGGAGATTTGAAGGAGGAAGTGTACGTCGAACAGCCCCCAGGCTTTGAAAAGAGTGATCAAGTGTACCGACTCATCAAAGCGGTGTATGGCCTCAAGTAGGCACCCAGAGCGTGGTACGAGACTCTCTCAAACTTCCTAGTTGAAAGCGGTTTTCAAAAAGGGAAGGTAGATCAAACTCTCTTCACAATCAACGACAGTGAAGACATGCTATGGGTACAAATCTATGTCGATGATATCATCTTTGGCTCTCCGAATCAAGCCTTGAGTGATAAATTCGCAGGGTTGATGAAGAGAAAATACAAGATGTCTATGATGGGGCTGATGACATGCTTTTTGGGATTGCAAGTAAAGCAAACGAGTCGTGGAATCTTCATCAATCAAGCCAAGTACACTTGTGATATGCTCACTAAGTTTGGTGTTCAAAATTGCAAAAGCGTCAAGATTCCAATGAACACAAACTTCAAGATAGATCCAGACTTGGATGGCAAGTTAGCCAACGCTACGGATTACTGTATGTTGATTGGCTCTCTGCTATATCTTACAGCTAGCCGACCCAACATTACTTTTGCTGTAGGCGTCTGTGCTAGATTTCAAAGCAATCCGAAGCAAAGCCATTTGGAGGGAGCTAAGCGCATTCTTCGATACCTCAAAGGGACCATCAACTTAGGCCTTTGGTATCCGGCAGAAGATGATCTCACGCTTAGTGGCTACTCCGATGCCGATTTCGGTGGATGCAAAGTTGATAGGAAATCAACTAGTGGAACGTGTCAATTCATTGGCAACAAGTTGGTTTCATGGTTCTCAAAGAAACAAACTAGTGTTGCCACCTCTACCACCGAAGCGGAATACATGGTTGCGGGAAGCTGTTGTTCACAAATCCTTTGGCTAAAGCAACAGTTGAAAGACTATAAAGTGGAATGTTCGGAGGTTCCAATTTATTGTGACAACACAAGCACAATTTCCATCACCCACAATCCCGTGCTTCATTCAGAATGTAAGCATATTGAAATTCGCCATCATTTTATACGGGATCATGTGGAGAAGTAAGACGTTAGGGTGGAAAAGATTCCAACTGAGGATCAGAAAACAGATATTCTCACCAAGCCGCTTCCACAAGCACGCTTCAATAAATTATGTCTAGAACTAGGGTTGCTAGACCCTGGTGAGGAGAAGGTGGAGTAGAGGTGGAGAAGGCAAAGCGTGTTCCCTACCTACTCTCACGTTTTCCTTTATGGGAAAGATTGTTGGGATAACTGGTTAAGGGATAACCGGTCTTTGCAAGTGGTGTGAAAGAGAAGACTTTATCTCCCTTAATCAGGGACGATAATTAAACCGAAGGGATGGAGTTCCCTTTAGGAGCATCGACCTCTACACGCTTCCACAGTTTTTGTTAAAGCGCGGTTGAGTGCTCTTCCTTGATGAGTTAATCTCGGATTAATTTGATTAAGGTTATTACTCGTGCCACGGTATTTGTAAAACTTATTCCGTCTTGTCAGAGCGGTGCACAAGTGGTACCTTATGGATCTCTTGAGAAGTCCAGCTTTTAAGTCTTAGAGCTTGGTACAATCTTGAGTTCCACTCCCAAATTCTTTAAATCCTTTCTGCTGAAGAAACATGAAAGCATTGAGTTGATAATCCTCTTCAAGTTAACATACGCGTACGTAATTTTTGGGACGTATTGTATAGAGTTGCTTGAACGATTCTCACTCAATTTTCTCACAAGCTTTCATGGTGAAAATGGAGCCAGAAGCGCAAAGCGTACTGAAAATCTTCACCACTACTGATTGTGAAAGCCTCATTTGTTTTGAGTAATGTGAAGCTTCAACCTTACAAAGGTTAGTATCTATTATCGAGAATCTCGCTTCATAAAAATATGAGATAGCTTGCCATAGTAAGGAAGTGAATTCATAAATTTTAATGCATGAGGTTACTCATGTTATTCCATTAAAATCTATGAAGACACTCATCCCCAACCGGGTCCCTCGTGGATTTTGTAATCTCATATCTCATGTTATCGAATTCACGAGATAGACCTACTCGAGTAAGATGACTTTGCATTATTCTCATCTCTCAACATAAGTGGAGCGCTTTCCCTACAGAGCTTACACTCTCTTTAAAAGATAGTCCAAGGCTATGCTTAAGGGGGAAACACTTCTTCTTCGAGAGAAAGCTCTTAGATGAGAACAGACACTCTCACACTTCAAAGTGTGAACGTTCTGTTCCTCACCTGAAGCTTTAACATCTGAGTACGTGGATCGTCAAAGCGTGGTATCAGTCATTTACAATTTTGACTGACTAGTAAGTCTCCTTTTTGCGCTTTTTAATCCTTAAGTAAGTAAGTTAACGCAAAGCGTCTTCAAGAACCTTATGCGCAACTTACCGAAAAATATTAAAGTACTGATATAGACGCTTCCCGAACTAGACGCTCTTGTCTAAATTCTAAAGCGTGACAATCAACCATATCTCGAATATTTCAAGAAATTAATCTCTCATTAATTTACTTATATGTTGTATATCTATAAAGTAGGATATCAATCAAGTATAGCTTGCGTACGATATCTTTGCATTTAATGCAAAGACTAGAGCGATTACAGGACTCGAGACACACTCGCGCGTGCTTCTCACTCGCGCTACCGAACTGCCAAAAACTTTTAATCTTGGCCGTCAGACGTTTCGATTTACCTTTTCCCTAACCGCACGATCATACAACTGTTGAGCATGATCTGTACACGATCGGAGCCACTCACTTTTTTTTTCCAGAACGTGATCTTGGCCACTCACCAAGACACGTCGTCCCACTATACCTTTAATACTATCTATACTTATTATCTATGCATATATTAGAACTATTTCTCTCACTCATCTTCATTATACATTATTTTTCGCCATCTCTGCAATTTCTTCAAGTTCTACAACTCACAGAACTCTCTCTACTGAATATTTACTCTTCTTTCAGAAATTCAAAATGGTTAATGCAAAATGGCAACCTGCTCCTAGAAGCCGCTACGGAGAATTTGTATTTACAGAGGCTCATGTCGACCATGATTTACTGACCGACGGCGGAATCATCAAGAGGGCAATCCTTAATTCCGGCCTGGAAAATCTTCTCTTCAAGCATCCCAAGTACATCAATCCGGTAGGGGTCGTCGAGTTCCTCTCAAATTTAAACTCGGAAACCCTAACTACCAAAATCTCACTACAAAAGCTTGATGAACACGGCTTGGTTCGCTCGGTGACAACCGAAACCCTAGAGCTCGACGCTCTATTCGAGGATTCTGTCCCCATTCCTAATTCTGGGGAAGATCCGGAGTCGGCTGGAGATCTGGATATCCAGAAGGAGTTCAGGCGCTTCTCATCGGATCCACGCGCCATCTTCATCCGCAAGTAGTCGAAGGCAACATCGTTTCGACCTCCCTTCGACAACATGATTAACATTGTGACAAAGTGCCTACTTTGTCACACCGGCAGCTGGTCCACCATCACGGAACAAAAGATTCATCTTCTGTTGGCGCTCTGTGACACTGCAATCAACCGGACGCTTTACAACTGGAGAGCGTGGTTTGTAAAGCAGCTGGTTGAGGCCAGCAAAGCTGTCCGAGAAGTGGAGGACGGAGAACACAAAGGCCATCTTGAGTTCCTTGGCAAACTCAAGTACGGGATGAAGATCTCTATTTTTTGGAGGAGTCCTGGGCTGCTTAAGAATGGCCCGTGGAAAGCAAATACACTCGCGTGCTTTTTTACAAAGGCGCTTCCCGGCGACGAGTTTGGAGTTGCCGCCCCTCCCGCTTCAGAATTGAATATACCAGTGCCGAAGCGTTGATATTGAAGGAGGAGGAGGAGGAGAAGAGAAGGAAGAAGGGTCGAAAAGGCTCAAAGAAGCCAAAGCGTCGTCGTGTGTTAGAGAAATCAGCCCCTTCCACGGCAGGGAAGCGTGGACTGATAGATGAAGATGACGAGGAAAGCGCCGCTTCCTCCTGGAACGCTTCAGACTCTGACAAGACTTTAAGTCAGGATCTGGAAGCCGGTGCCAAGGCAGCACAAGAAGAAGGAGATGAAGTTGATGCGCCTGGAGCCGATGCAGTTCGAATTGACGCCCTCAATTATTGTGATGGAGCATCAAGTTCATCAGCGGATGACGAGATCCACGCTGACGCTCCTCCGCCTCAATCTCCCAAAGCGTCCAGTCCGGTAGTACAGACTATTGACAGAGAGCTCCAGTGGGCTGAAGAGGAAATAAGGGAATTCTTTGGAGAATTCTCTCTACCTCCAGTGCTGGAGGTTACTTCACGTTTCTTGAAGTACGTCCGAAGCCGCGGTACCAACGTGTACAAAGTTTGCCAGTTGGTACAGGCTAACGACCCCAAAGCGCTGGTCGAGGAGGAGGCCTCGATCCTTAGCCGCTTTGAATTAGAACGCTTAGACGACCTGATCGATGAGCCAGAAGTGTGGAGGCGCATCGAGGGAAGGTCCAGGAGCTTGTTCCCTCTTACACACCCAAACCTTTAACTCCAGCTGGTGCCCCTGTCAGTGGATTTGAAGAATGACTCTCGGTTCTTCAAACCGCTCACGATGAAGTGGAGCGTGAATGTGTCCAGCTGAAGGGAGACATAAAGGCGAGAGAGAGCTAGCTTTCTAAAGCTGACGAGGAGAAGAAACAGGTGGATGAAGAGCTTTCAACTGCTACCACAGAGTTGAAAGCACTAAAGGAGGAGATAGTGAAGAAAGAAGTGGAGCTCTCCACTGCTGCCAAAGCATTGGAAGAGTTGAAGGTGAAATCAGCGGCTGTGGAGTTGCAGTTGGTTGAGGAGAGAGAGCACGTAGAATTAGCTCATGATGAGCTTTCGACCGTTAAAGCAAAGCTTCTTGAAATTCCAACCTTACGATCGGAAGTGCTGAAGCTGTCTACGGAGTTGGATGACAGAGAGCTCGAAGTTGTCGAAGCTAAACTCTTCACGACCACTGACAAGGTCGCTCAACTGGAGAGAGAGCTTAAAGCGGCAAAGGCAGAAAATTTTGAAGCCGTCTCTGTCACCCAACAACTCAATGCCAAGCTAGAATTCGTGGAGAGGAAGCTCGCGGATTCTGAAAATCAAAGGAAGCAGACAGTGGCCATGCTGGGCCAAGCAGCGGCTGGAGCGCAAAGCGGATCGAGTCAGGTTGTGCCTTTCACTGCACTGGAAGACATCTCCAACAAATGGAGGCGCTAGCAGCTTTCGTCCAATCGGAGTTCCGCGTGTATCGCGCAACCTTGGAACGGTCGGTCATTCTGACCAATTCGCGCTCTCCAGCTCCAATCCTTTCCGCACAAGTCTTAGGCTCTCTCCTGGCACAAGGGCTTTTGAAGCCTAATCAGCCGAACGTCACCGTGCAAGGAACCACCAGCCAAAGCGCCAACGTACAGTGCGCTCCCTCTAGGCCCGTTTTTGATGCTGCCAAAAAGGGGGAAGCGATTGGGACGCCAAGTGGTCAATCCACATCGGCCAAGGCCAAAGAGGACACTTCCAAGAAAGAGGAAGCACTGAGGGAGGGTGAAGCGGAGAATCTGGTGATCATCTTGGATGAGCCAATCGATGCCGCTCCCCTTCAAGCCGTGTCAACAGCGCCACAGAAAGAGAAGCGCAAGAAGAAAGGGCCTGCTGACGCCAACCCCAAGAAAAAGCTTAAACTGACTCCTGCAACGATGACCAAGGAGGCTGGAGCACAACGCGAATTCCAGGAGGAGTTGGACGCGATTCTGTTGCACAAAATGAATTTCCACCTCCGAAGGTATCTGTTGAAGTACACTCCGACTAATGACGCTGAAAAGGAATGCCTGGAAGTAATGGCAAAGTATAAAGCAGGTGTCGGAGTGCAGGGACAAAGTTTTTAATGAAGAGGTGGTGACCGACGCGGACAAAGCGCTTCACCTATTGAAGATGGAAGCGCTTGAAGGGAAGAGAATTTTCGTCGAGAGCCTGCGAACAGCTAATTTTGAGAAATGCAGGAAGCAGCTGTTTGCCAGGGACGAACTTGACAGAAAAAGGCAGAGGGATGAGGCTCCTAATGCCAAATTTGTTGATGAGATTATTCTAGCTGACCTCAAGGAGGAATGGAATGATGCCAAGGTGAAGTTCGTCAAACGCTTCTACTATTGGCAAGGCTTTCGCACTGAATACACCATGGATTGCTTCATTGCATACATGGATCATTACAAAGCCTCTCTCTTCAACAAAATTTTGGAGTTGGCAGATGGAGTGACTCTCAAACCGCCAAAGAAAGAGAGCTACAAACTTCCACTCATTGGAGACGCTATCCCTGATGAGGAAGCAATCAGAATGGAGATCGAGGAATGTGCAGAATAGCTTGAACAGAACGATCGTCCTAACCGCTCTCTAGCTACAATTAAGGATAGAGTCTACAATGCCTATGGCATGATCCCTCCTGTCCCTCAAAAACGCTACAAATAGATGTTCATTGTATTTGAATACACTTCATTATCTCATTAATACAATGATATCCTTTACTGCCTTAAAACAATTTCTCATTGTCTTTATACGCTTTCAGTTAACTGCCTTAACTGCATTAAATGTTGTATTTTGCCTAACCTACTCTTCTTCTTATACTTAGACTAGAATTCTCTGGACTTGTGTAAGCACTTGACGTCAGGTTTTGGCATCATCAAAAAGGGGGAAATTGTAGGGATATAATGTTAAGGGGGAACTTGAATCAAGTTAAATAAACAATTTATTTTGATTCGATTCCAAAACCCTCTTTAGGATATTTCCCTTGTTATTTTTGGTGAACTAGACAAGATTTTATTAGCAAGGCTTACTTGGTAGGAAGCCTTATTTTAGTCTAGAAACGCCTAAGTTGAAGTAGTCGGAGTTCGCAGAGCGTCATGAAGTGAAGCGGCTTCAGCAGTGAAAGCATCAGTAGTAAAACGTCGACAAAGCGTCATGGAGACGCTTCAGATAAAGATGCTAAGAGCGAAGCTTCAAATCAATGGAAGCGAAGTGCTCTCAAGTCAGCTCCCCAAAGCGTCACTGATATAGAGCTGTACTCAAAGCGTCAATCAGTGCAAGTGTGACAAGTTTGACTCGCAGAATTCGAGTTTGAAATTCAAACCTTCGGATGACTGACACCTCACTGTATAAAGCCTACGTGTCATCACACTATTGCACAACGGAAACGGCTACAGTCCAAGAAGTCAAAGTTAGGTGAAGGCGGACATCCCTTCCTGACCTTTGCAGGCTGACACGCCGAATTATCCAGATATTAAGGAACACGCAAGCTCTTCTCTCTCAACGGGAAGTAGGGTTCCTTACTATAAATAGATGGAGTTGCACACACTAAAAGGAGACGCACGTACAAACAATTCAAGCATTTATTTGAAAGAATTCAAGCAAATTTCTTTCAAGTCATCAGTTCTTTCAAAGCGCTTCACTTTAGTGTGTCCTTAAGAACTCGATTCTTAAGTATTGCAACTACCTCACTTTCTAGGCTCAATCTCTTATATCCATAGCCTAGATTTTTGAGAATCCTTATCCTTTACTTGTGATTTCATTGTAAAGGATTCTCATACTTACAAAAATCCAAAACCCCAAAACCCAAGTCTAGAGTGAATAGATTGAGTTGTAAGGTTATTGAATTTGTGTGAAAGAGTGTGTTGTTGTAAGGTTTCTCGAGAGCCAGTAAAATCTCTAAGGATTCAAGTGCAAGTTTGTTATTTGCCTTGAATCACTTCCCCTTGGAAGTATAAAACAAGGAGTACCGAGTGAAGGTATTCATCCCGTCGAGGATAGAGTGGACGTAGGAGAGGTGCTCCGAACCACTATAAATTGGTCGTCTCCTTATTTTAAGTTATTTATTGTCTTGATTATTCGCATGCACACACTCACCGTTTTAATATTAACAAGGTTTTAATTTGCAAGATAAACTTTAAGACTCACCACATTCCGCACAGTATCACACGAGCGAGAGGCTTTGAACGCTTCACTTAGCTTCAAAGCGTCTACTCGTCTGAAAGGCTGAAAATCGCAAGAGAAATTAAAAACTTCTCTACACACGTATTCACCCCCCCTCTCTACGTGTGTAAGCGCCTTTCGGGACCAACAATAATAAAAAGGAATATTGATATGTGAGAGAATTTTTTGTGAAAACGTTTTCATCTCTGATTTTACCAATTTTGCATGTAATATTTTATCAAAAACAGTGCTTTGTACTTTGTAGAGCTTATATCATTCGAGACGCTTGAGTAGCTCCATAATTACCTTTTTATTTTTTTTGCTGCAACGAATATGACGTACGGGCTACGGCTTCATGATCACATACTTAAAGGTAGTGTTTTTCATCCAATAAAGTTCTATTCTAACAATCACAACAATTAAAATGACCATTTTGAGGATAAGAATAATTCAACATACAAATAATTTTGCCCAATTTTTCAAATTTTTTCTAATAATACCCTTACTTTTGTCTTTTTCCACTCTCTCTTCCCTTCCCTCTCCTGTTACACTTTTTCTCTCTCCTACCTTTTATTCCAATTTTCGTTCACTTGCTTATTTTTTTAATTTTTTTTAAGGAGCTACAAATTATTTTGATTTGTTTAACCAAACGAAATTGTCAATTTCTTACTTTCTTCAGCTCACTTAAATTGATAATTTCTTACTTCTCTTTTTTTTTTTTTTCCGTTTTCTTTCTAGTTTTCTTTATTTATTCTTTGAAGACTTTCAAATTCTTACCAAGTCTATTTGATATATTCTTACATTCTCTTCAATTATATAAGCATTTGAACAATTTCTTATGGTCGTAGAATTGGTAAAAAAATTATTACAAAAACACATGAACAACCAAGAAGTAGAAGCTTGCAAAAAAAAAAAAATAGTGTATTTAATTGTATAAGAAGATGGTAAGAAATACATTTTATTTCTTACCACTCAATCATTTAAAGCACTATTATTAGTTTCAGAAATGATATTGTAATTAATTACACATGTTGGTAAGAAATTGTTAGTTTTCTTACCAAGAAACCGCAAAAAATTATAAAAAAAACTACAAATTTGGTAAGAAAATGATATATTCTCGTCTTTCCCGTCTTATAGTCGTCGTCAGCCGAACACTTCCTACAATAAGAATTGATGTTATTCTTACATAACTTGAAAAAAAGTAAGAAATTGTCAGATTCTTACTAACTTTCATTATCAAGCATAGGCAGTAAAACCTAAACCCCAGCCTTTTAACGCACCAAAGTCATATTTTTTGCATTTTCTAACCACAAAATTGCAATTACCGCAACAAAATAGGTTAAGAATAACAATAATCATCAATTCTAAACGCTAAAAAGCTCAGTCTTTTCTTACAAAAATAAGATAAGAAATTGTTAGATTCTTACCAATTAGTTTCAAAGCTACGATAATCATAAATTTTTTATAAAAAAATCTAGAGAAAGATAAGAACAAACAATTTTCTTACCATTCATCATCAATTTAAAACCATAAAAGCCCAGTCCTTTATTACAAAAACAAGGTAAGAAAAATATCGGATTCTTACCAATTATTATCAAATTAGAAAAATGTAAGAACAAACAATTTTCTTACCAAACGCTTCAGAAATTGATTTTCTTACCAACGCGACTGCGACTGGTTCATCTTCTCCGGCGTGACTCTTCCTCATTTCTCTACCAAAATGAGCGAGTCACCCTTCATCTCTTCGTCTTTTTGAGGAGAACAAAGCCCAATGGTTGATTGCACCCTAGATCTGTGTAAAAAATCCAAATCTGTGTAAAAAAAAACCCTAGATTTGAGTTAAAAAAAAACGACATCTAAAAAAGAGAGAGAGAGAGAGAGAGAGAGAGAGAAAGGGGACTGCACAGGACTGCTCTGGCCGCCACTCTCCTCATCTCCGCCGCCACACTGCCGCGCTGCCCTTCTCATCCTCATCGCCGTCGAAAGCCCTCCCTCCAAATCATTGCCCATCGAAACCCTAGCTCGTCGCAGTCTCCACCATCGAAGTCGTCTTCTCCATCATTGGCGTGAGAGAGACAGAAGAAAAGCTTGACGAGAAGCAGAAAATTTGGAGAAGAGAGAAAGAGAGAGAGAGAGATGAAGCGTATGGTATAGAGAGAAAGAGAGGAGAGGGAAGAGTGAGAATGAATAATGGGGAGATTGAAATATAATGGGAGAGAGGAGAGATAAAGGGCTTTTTAGTCCCATTTGTCAAAAAATGGGCAAAATTTATGTAATATTATAGGGTGGGCAAATATTGAGTTGTTATGCTCTAAGAGGGCAATTTTATGCATTTCCTCTTTTTTGTTATTAACTTCACAAACAATTTTTACATGTACTAACTAAATCTTATTTTTACAAGTGTGTGCACATCGCTTGCATCACATGTGCACTTTTCTAATTTTTGTAGTGGGTGAAAATTTATAATTTTTAGATATGTGTTAACATTCAATATATTAAATGAATGACATGACACACCCCGAGTGTGATGTGGATTTCTCCAAATAAAATTATATTATCGCGTGGAAAATAAAATTTGACGTCAAACGTCCAACTCCTCCAGTCCTCCACAAATCTTGTAAATCATTGACTTTTTTTTAATATGATCCAATCCCAATATTCTTTTTTCATAATATATTATTATAATACTATTATTTTTTAATATATAAATATATTAAATTTTAGTACTTAAAAATTATGACATAAGGTGATTATCGTCGAAAAATGTCCATCCCTAATTTATGACATATATCACGGACGCATTAACATAAAAAAAAAATGAATGAGTACGACTACTCAAGAAATGATATCCCTATTATCCAATTTGTTTTTCTATTATTGCGAATAATGAGTGACTTGACATTTAAAACTTGTGAAGCTAAACGAAAAATATTGTCATTTATTGACTTTATTTTTTTCTAATATAATTCAACCCTCATATTCTTTTCTAATGAATTGTCGAAATTCTACATTTAATAATAATTATATTATTTTTTATATTTATACTTAAAAAAAGGACAGAAAGTGGAGGCTGATTCCTAACAAAAATCTATATATAAAAAAAATATTTTCAAAACAATGATTCTTCACATCAAACCAAATATTGGAAAGAGAACAAAAAGAAACAAAATAGTAAGCAAACTAGTCTGTGGCATTCTTGAGAGGTTTCAGTAAAATGAACACTACCTTCTACTAATCTTGTACATTATGTGCTAGAGAGCATGGGAGGAGACTCTCATGGAGAGGCAATATGTCAATGGTAACTATCAGTATCTTATTTATTAAGTGGTAAAATTTAATTTAAATGGATTTGAAGTATACTTAGAAGTATTTCCCTATGCAGAGATATAGAGTTCGTAGGAGTGTCTGTTATATATGAGTGGTAGGAAGTAGAGTTTTTATCATAAAATACATGTTAAAATGCTTTATACATCTAATCTTAATTTGAAAAAAAAAATGTGAATATGCAGAATTATCTCTTCCGCTTAGTTAGAGGTTACGTAGTTCGTGCGGACTACTTGGCAGTGCGGCAAGGATTTATCTGGTCACGTGCATACTATCATCTATATATGTAACGTGATTGATATCAGTAGATCGCTTAGGAGTTTTATTTATTTTATGTTTAAGAATCATTCATTTGTTTAGTTGGGCTCTGGTTATGGTTTATAGTACTAGACTGACTTATGCTTGCTTAGATCTCCTCAATTAATTAGATCTATAAATATTAAATTGTGAACTAAAGTTAGTATTGTTTAGTGACTCTTGACTTGTAGCGCATAACTTGTTTCTTTAAATAACATTAAGATTTTATTTATTTCAAAACAACCTCTGGAAAACTTTCGATTTCCACAGCTACACTACTCGCTCAATATAACAAGATAAATAATGACTGCCATTGGTTTCTATTCTTTGCGGAAAAGATGTCTAAGTCTAAGTTTATTTTATTGTGATATTTTTGCAGCATTCCATTCAAGGTGATTTTCATTGCTCTGCTTATCATTGACATAGAAGGTTGGCCACTTAATCTTTTTCAACATCATTGCCAAGATAGTAACTTCTACTCTTATTTATCAGCACATGGTTATTTTTTGATTATATTACTTCCAATATATTTCAAACTTCTTCAAACCATGTCAAGCAGATAAGCCAATTTTTCAAGTATTATATTATAATATAATATATATATATATATATATATTTAAGGAATTGAATACTATATCAATTTTTGGTAGTAAACAATTACTGCAGAATATTGAAATGTAATTATGCTACTTGATAGGAAACTACTTCTACCTTCTTTAATCAACCCCAAATGATAATTATATATCCACATTGAGATCCTTGCAGTTGGATCTTACAGTTTCTCTCAATTTCCTTCTATCTTTTCCATTTTTCCATTGTAAAAAGTAGTACTTTGTAGAATTCATATTGTTCGAGACACTTGAGTAGCAATTATCTATTTTTTCTGGCTGCCACTAATATCACATGCAACTTCTTAACACTAGTGGTCACGAAGGTAAGGGTAGTGTTCTTCATCCAAGAAAGTTCTAACAATAATGTTTTTTTAATTAACTTCACGAACATTTTATACATTTTTACAAGTGTGTGCGCATCGTGTGCATCGCATGTGCACTTTTCTAGTTTTTGTAGTACATGAGTTTTTCTAGTTTTTAGATATGTGTTAACATTCAGTATGTTAAAGGAATGACATGACACTTCCAAGTGTGATGTGGATTTCACTAAATAAAATTATATTATCGCGTGAAAAATAAAATCTGACTTCAAACGTTTAGAATGTGTTGTTCCTCCAGATCATTTATTAAAATCTTGGTTGGTAGAAAGTTGAGGTTGGCGCTGATTTTTAACAGAAATCTATATCAAAAAATTGTCTTCAAATATTATTATTTGAAATAAATTAATCAAGTCAAATACTAAAAGTTTATACGTTCAACGCACATAATCCCTGCTAGTATCATAAATTTATCACGTTGATTACATTTTTCCTAGTCAAAATGTGCTAATATTTATACCCATGCTAATTCATTCTTCGTAGTCATATTTATATGAGGTTGTCATAGTTTGGTTGTTAATGCTATATATGTTGTATTATGTTCACATTGTGATAAGATTATTGATTTGTAATACGTATGTATAACTGGTCTCACTAAATTCCTTATAAATTATAAAGTTTTTTTAGATTTATAAATTATTTTCTGATAATTCACCACTATAAATTACTATGTTTTAATTTACTGAATTTTGGAATGGTGTTTTGATATTTTTATACTTGCATCAAGGTGGTTTATGACACATTATTCATATTAACTAAAAACGTACAATTTTTTGTTGAAAGGTTATGATCAACATCTCCATTCAAATTCTAAATGTATAACGTGCTTTTTTTTATATTGAATCTCCTATATGCAAAATTGAGAATCATGAAAGAAAATTTTACACCATAATGATAACACTAAAACATATAAATATAACACTTAATATTATATGTACAAGATACTCCATTAAAACATTAAGAATTATAGAGTTGAATGTCAATTCCATGCATAATTCATAAGAAAGAAGCATAGTATCTTCTCAAGTACTACAAAAACACTAAAAAACTGGCCCAAAATGCAACATCAGAATATTGTATCAACAAAAAGCCAGAGTTCTAATCTCCCAAAAAACAAAAGGCATTGAAATTATGAACAATAAAGACATGTTCACCTTCACCATCACTTCCTGGTTCAGGCAGAAATTTTACGCGCTAATTCTTGCTCAACAACCCAAGCATGAAGTTTCACGCAATAGCTTTTACAGTAGATGTCGGAGCGTTCTGGACTGATGTACTTCAAGTCGATTCCACGAACCAAATACTCGAGAACTTTTATAACGACAATGCCACAATCGCTTAGGTTTTCTTGTTCTGGCGTGTCTGAGGAAACCTTAACCGGCCACTCCATGTAAAAAGGTTCCAAGAAAGACATCTCCTCAATGAGATTCTGCTGCAAGATCATTTTCGGTATATTTTTGCATAAGTTACTCAAGTATGCAGAAATCATGTAGTGTGGCAGACCTAAAGAATCGTAAGCGATGATTTCTTGATTGGGGAATGAAACACTGAATAGTATCCAGTGGTTCTCATTCACATTACCCATGCCAAAAAGCCTTGAGCAACTCTTCCATGGAACCCCATACAATGGCTTTTCCCCACCCAGATAAGGAAGCATGAAATCTTCTGGGAAATCATGACGTACAAGTGCATTCTGCAAATAATTAGAATAGAATATCAAAATTGTATCTTGCCAGCACATTTTGATAAATTCCTTCAACCACACAAAGAAAATTTAACTTACAACAGCAGGCATATCAACCACAGTCCAATCTCAGTTCTTATCAGGATTTTGGCGATCATATGTGAACACAGTTAAGTTAAGAAGCGAATCAATATGCTGCATTAAAAGAAAATCACAATGCAACAGTAAGTTAAATGAACTTTGTTGCCAAATGCATTCTCATAAAATTATACTCCCTCCGTCCTCCATTTACTGACCCTGTTGACTTTTTAGATAATTTTAAAGCTTTGTGATGATGGATTTAAAATCAAATTTTTGGAGTTTAGTTTTTTTTACAAGGTACTATGAGTGTTGTAGTATCGTGTAAAAAAAACTAATCTCCAAAAATTCAATTTAAAATCCACGATCACGAAGCTCCAAAATCATCTAAAAAGTCAACAGGATCAGTAAATGGAGGATAGAGGGAGTATCTCATCTTCCAAATAAGAAACACTTACAGAATTATCAAGCCACCCTCTCGTTTCTAACAGGAGTTTAAACCAATTAAAATCGGCCCAACATAGCAAACTACTGGGAATTTCTAAAAGCTTTCTTCTCATGCACAAAAATCAACACATGTATCGGTAAGCAATGCACTAAAAGAACAAAGCTTCATATATTATAATATTTAGATTCAATAGTCAAGAACTTACCTCTTCGATTTCTTTGCATTCTTGTTCCATTCATTAAAATTTTTCATGTCCTTATCGCTCCATTTTTTTCGGAAACATCAAAGTCACGACACCCACCATCTTCAAAATGCTCCGCATTATCTATGTGATGGTGTCTTCTGCTGCTGGTACTCGTTGAAGATGATTTATGCTCGGGTGACTTCATGCCACTGAATGGATCACATACGACAAGCTGCAGATCCTTTGATATTAGAGCAATTTCCTCACTCTGTGATATTGGGATATTTAGATTCTCCACAGCATTGATCTCCTCAGAAACTATGCTCTTTTCAACAACAAGGACTTCATGCTCGTTTGGTGTCGACTTCCCATCAACCTCTCCTTTGAACTCTTCATTATTTTTCTCGGAAACTTGAATATCAGAATTATTGAACCGGCTCTTCTCACCAACATCGCATTCCATGTCATGTGCTTCTTCCGCTTCATGCGAGCTTACTTGACCTTTTTGAATGTTTCTAAAGTCATCATTTAGTGCATCCAACCTAGATTCCAAGCTTTTAAAACGAGAATCAAATCATTCTTCAATCGATTTGATCTCGCCCCTTACTTGCCCCACAAATTGAGTCATAAGTTCCTGCATTACATATAGACTAGCTCCACATCAATAGCCTCCTTATTATTTTAAAAAATATCACAAATAAATTGTAAACTGTTATGATAAAACAACCACATCGCATATAAGGAAGTATTCAAACTACCCAATTTAATTTCATATATTATACCATTCCATATACTCACCTTAATGCCTGATAATAAGGTTCCATCATTTGAAGCGGGCACCTCTGTAGCTTGGCTGACAACTCCACTGGGGCCCTCCAATGAATCCTTCTTCAAACGTTGAGAGGCTCTTGGTGCAGGAAGTGTTGGATTTTCCCTCTTTGTTCTCAACACCCTTTTGATTTCTTGGGGGTGTGATACGCCCATGGACTGATCGACTTCCGGAATCTGCGACATTTGTCCACTGCCTTTGTGCCTCCCCATGTATGTTGTTGCTTACTAATTATAATCTGCAGAAATCAATTATATTTATATCACTAGAAAATAAGATGATGATGATGATGATGAAGAATTGGACTTTAAGGATTCAGACACCGAATTTCAGGCCTAACTTCAGAATAATAATGTAAGCAAGCATCTGACTACTGGTACTGTTGTTTCTAATAGGTTTAAAAGTTATCAAGATGTCTTGGTGGATGGAAAGCCATGAAATGCACTCTGAATTTTCAAATTATATGTATCATCTAACTTCTTATCTGGCGTATAGGTGTAAGATAGTTGGAACTAAAGCTTAATTCAGGCGTAAGAACTATAGAATTTCAGCAACTGAGCAAAGTGTAAGAACATTGTGTTTTTTCAGGTGATAATCATTGCTCCAAGAACTAATGTTTTTTTCCTTTAAGATTCGATGTAAGAAAATCTAGCTTATTTTTACAGATTTTTTGGTGGAGGACTGGTCCTAGGTTGTCTCCTCCCAGCCACCCCGTTCTTAGTGAAGGTAAACATTTCTTGTTTTTATTTTTTAATTCATTATTTGCTTCTACACAAAAAAACAGTTATTGAGGAAGAAATACACTCTACAACAATAGCACCATGAATATATTCTATTCCAGAAGATTAACACCCATATACTTCATCAAATTAACTGATAACAACGAAAGACAATTTATGAAAAAAAATAATAAGATAATGATGGTGGAGCGAGATAGAGGAAGTACAAGTCTTTTGAGTAAACTGACTAGCTGGATAAGTTGGAGATTCAATCTTATAATATTAGGCAAGCTATTCAAGTTAAGTATGGAACTTGTCCATCTAATGGACCATGCTGCTACACATTTGAAACAAGATTAAGCTTTGCATGGAACACCAAGCAGGATTGTCTACAAACTTGCTATAATTTTGCAACAGCGGATCCAAACACAATACGAGAAATACAACAAACCACTAAAGTAATAGAAGAACTGGATTTGAGATAAACAGCACACAAAATTATTAATTATTCAAAAATTCTTCTCAGCACAGAAAGAAACGACCTTTTCTTCATTTGCTTGGAAGCCCAAGCTCAAACAATCATGACCTCAAAATTAACTTTCACTATCTACAATTGCACACATGTTATTTATTGATCTCTACCAATTAATCTTCAAGCATATAAATTAGGAACCTGCTTTTTAGTCACATCCCTACCAAAAAAGGGGCACATAATAGAGAATAATTCACCTGATAAATCAAGAAAAGCCCACATGTCAAGTCAGCAAAAATAATCTGCAAAATTCAAGAAACAGAATTACTTGTTCAGAACTAGGTTTGAAACTTTGAAGAGAAGGCAACTTAAGGGTTTTTTTGGCCGTGAAAAATTGTAAACTAAGACAACTATCTAAGGAAATATACCATTTTACGTTGATATTTTTACATTAAAAATATATGCAGTGATTCAGGGTCTGGTGAAATAGCAACCGAGGACGTAAAAGAACAAATCAAAAGTCCAAAGTTTTTAGTAAAGATTGAAACCTTATAAACAAGAATCCTAACTTCACAACGAAAAGCAAAAGGGTTCAAAAAAATTCATTAAATATACTAATATGAACTGATAAAAAAATTCCAAGAGACTATAAGAACATTCCAAAGCAGGATTTGAAAGTCTAATGGAAAATCCAAGAAAACAAATGAGAACTTACCTCCACTATCCCCCTCTCTTTTTCAGAAAACGACATAAGTGGAGAAATCTTACAAGTAATTTTCTACCCCCTTCCATCATCATATTAGGGTCCCAAACATGTATATTTTTCGGACATGGAGATACTAATTCAGAAAAATATTTTAGAATACGATCATAAGTCATATTATTCACATCATCAATCACGGCATCCATATCCTAACTGTCAAAATACCAATTTTTGATGTTAATTTTTTTTTTCCAAAATCCACCAAAATAGAAGAATTTTGTTTTTTCGGACATGCAAACATAAAGCGAAAGAAATCTTGTTACGTACAAATTACAAATTCGAAACCAGGGTTTGCAGGAAATCTACACTATCATCCAAACAAAGAAATAGAATGGAATGAACTTAAAAGGAGTTCTATTACTAACCTCTCATGGCCTGTATAATCTCCTGCCATTGCATGTGAAGAAATCGTGCTCTAGCCCAAAAATTTGTTGCGCAGTGAAGTTTGAGAGAGAGAGAGAGGGAGGGAGAGTTGAAGCATAATGAAAATTACGAGGAGGATAATTAAAAAAAATATATATTATTATTATTATTATTAAGATTTTAATTATTTTTTTAAATGGGGGCTAGAGCAAAACGATGGCTATGTATAGAATCACCCAAATAACATGAAAACAGACCGGACCGGGCCGATCCGGTTACCTTTACTCCGCCCGGAGACTTTATTTAGCTTCTGCAGGAAGGAGGAAACCCAAAATTTCAAACTATAAATCACTGTACAGAGAGGTTTCATCTGCAGGTTTAAACCTTTCTCCCACGCACGGCACACAACCGCAAGAGAGAGAGAGGGAAGATGCCGGTAGAGATGCCGAAAGGGCTGCCATTCTCGGTGGATACATGGACGCCGTCCTCCAAATTGAAGAGGCACCATTTTCTCACCCACGCTCACAAAGATCACGCCCAAGGAATCCTCTCCCACGCTACCTATCCTATCTACTCCTCTCTTCTTACCAAAACTCTTCTCCGCCAATTCTACCCTCAGGCGCGTACCTATTCTGTTTTTTCGACATTGGATGACCTTCTGTTTCTCGCTGTTGCCTTTTCTGAACGGTTTGTTGTTTGAATTGTTTTTTGCAGCTTGATGAATCGATGTTCGTTGGGATTGAGGTTGGGCAATCTTTGACGATTGAAGATCCGGAAGGTGATTTCGTTGTCACTGCATTTGATGCCAATCATTGTCCAGGTCTGTATTGCTCTTCTATTCCTTGTGTTTTTGCATCTACTGTTGCCTAAATTTTGCTTTTGTCAACTATGAGATACGTTTTATGTGTTCTTCATGGTGAGTTTCATATTAACCATTTGTGTCTTGGCGCTTTGGATAAACTAACTCAAAAAAAGAAAAGAAAAATGTAGTAATAGATAGACACCTAATGAACATCGCAAAGTGCTACTTGAATGTGTTTTGTGAAGTTTTCACTGTCTATGTTGTGTGGAAGTATGGTAGCTTGCTCAGGCGCGACTATAATCTTTTAAACCATTTTGATGAAGTGAAAATTCGGTTCACACCGTTGATAAACTTTAGAAAAGTGTTCTGCGAGGGAATAAATGTAAAAAGTAATGCGGTATCAGTGGATAGTATAATGATGTTTCACTTCTTATCAGACTAGTACACAACCATCTTTACATGTGTAGTGTTATGCAATATGCATATTAGCAATCTTGTTAACCCTCACTTCATTGTATTCTGTTCCCATTTCTTAACTTGCTTACAACTTGAGTGGTTACTAATTTTGCCCCTTTTTGCGCTTTTCTTCCAGATCATGTTCCCTATGTGCAGTCACCTTCACCTCTATATCAAAATGATCTTATGAGTAAAAGGATTGTCACAAGAATTTTTATTTTTATTTTTATACAGGAGCAGTGATGTTTCTATTTGAAGGAAATTTTGGGAATATTTTACACACAGGAGATTGCAGATTAACCCCCGAGTGTTTGCTAAGTTTACCAGACAAGTACATTGGCAAGAAAGGCAAAGCACCAAAATATGCACTTGATTATGTCTTTTTGGATTGCACATTTGGTCAATTTCCTTTGAAGATGCCCAGCAGACACTCAGCGAAGCAGCAGGTATACTTCCTTAATCCTCCTTGAGTATATTTTTCTCGGCCTATCGACAGTAGTGGTTTAATATTTGAAGTACCATCTGAAAGCTCACGTGCCCATGCTCTGTTCAAGCTGACAATTAAATATTGCAAAACACTAGTGTGTGTTTCACTATGTTGTTCAATGTAAATATTGCAAAATATTAGTGTGTGGAGTAATTGATAGCTTAACTATTTTTCTTCTTGAATCGACATGCATTTGGAAATGTTGTCTTATGAAATAATGAGGAAAGCTATGAATTCGTTGATTTTAATATTATTGGCAGTAGGGCAACATAGTGACGCATATATGTATCTAATGTACCTCTAAGGTGTTGAAACTCTTAGATTCTAGTTGGGTGTGGCTTGAACAAGTGATCAAGGCATCTTAAAGCCTAAACCTCTAGCTAAGTGGAAAGGCAGATTTCATAGCCAAATAACTCAGGCAGAGAGTATGGATGATTGGACTTTAGAGTTGTTTCAGATTCAACACCACCACTTTTCTACATGGTCCCCCCCCCCCACCTTCCCCCGTTTCTGATTGACTGCACTTTAATATGTGACATCAAATATTTGCAAACCAGGTTATCAACTGCATATGGAAACATCCCAATGTCCGCACAGTGTATTTGGCATGTGATCTGTTAGGTCAGGAAGAGATCCTTGTAGAGGTGTCGCAAACATTTGGGGAGAAAATATATGTAGATAAAGCCAGAAATTCAGAATGCTTTAACTCGCTTAAACTTATAGTCCCTGAGATCATCTCAGAAGATCCATCTTTACGTTTCCAACTATTTGATGGCTTCCCCAAACTATATGAAAGAGCTGAAGCAAAAATGGCTGAGGCTCGTGCCAATTTTAAGCACGAACCTCTTATTATACGTGCTTCTTCACAATGGTATGCTTGTAAGGAAGGTGCTTCTGAGATGGAAAAGCAAAGAAAGGAAAGAGTTGATCAAGCTGTCAAAGATATACATGGGGTTTGGCATGTCTGTTACTCAATACACTCATCCAGAGAAGAATTGGATTGGGCCTTGCAACTTCTTGGGCCTAAATGGGTAGTGTCAACAACGCCTAGCTGCAGAGCTATGGAGCTGGAATATGTTAAGAAACACTGTTTTAAAAACCAACAAGCCTTTAATGACTCTCTATATAAACTTCTAGACATCGATACAGTAGAATCTTTAGTTCCAGATGGATCAAAGAAAAATTTGAGCTGCTCACATGAGGACATCTCCAATGGCTTACAAGTACAATCTGGACCTGTTATCATGTCCACCCATCAGCGGAAAAGGTTAAGTCTATCTCCCCCAAGCAAAAGACCAATGGTCACATTATTTGGACGAGCAAGGCTTGGTCTCCCCTGTTCAACATTCCTTCAGGAATCTAAAGATGCATCTGCCATTTTTTATTCCAAGGGGAAATCTCAGATTGAAACAAAAAATGCTTCCTTTCAAAAGGAAACTGCAACTGTCATGAATTCTGAAGAGCATTTGGAAACAATGAGACCAAGTGAGTTTGCTGAAACAAATTGCAGTGGGCCTAACAGTAATGATGATAAGGAGATGCCCACCAGTAATTTAATGGAGAAATCGAAAGAAGATGTTGTTAAAGTGAATGCTGAAGAGCTGTTAAAAATCAAGAGAAAAATTGATTTTGCTGAGTCAAATTCCATAAATGTGAGCTCGTCGAACAACTATAGTGAAAACTTAAGAAGATTATACAGGTCTAGGAATGTGCCGGTGCCTCCGCATCTTCCCTCCCTTGTGAGTCTTATGGCTGCCTACAAATCTGCAAGAAAGCGAACTTGAATATGATATCTCCTCAATAATTAAAATCCTTATTCTGAGTGTGCATGGCTGGATATCATCTTTGCATGCTCGATTGTTTTTGAAGAACTTCTTTCAACCCTTTAAATAATGCAACTTGGAGTTGTGATGTTTGACTGGTTTTTCAGCCTGTAAAGGAGATACATTTGCAGGTATACATGAAGCTTTATATGGCATTTGTTCAACCCTTTAGTTTCTGGCTTATTGTATTTACACCAATAGTTTAATTATTTCCTTTGTATGTCATAGCAGATAGTCTGCTGTATGTCAGATGTTCACGTACATGTATTTATTCTACAAATTTATAAATCCTACAATGTGTTTGCCATTGTGACCAAACCTGACTCCATCTTTCTTGTCTATCATAAAACATGCACTGCTGAAAGATTATTTGTTTCTTGGTGCTAGAAGCCAGTAAATGTTGATTTTTTTTTTCCACCTTAAACAAAAGTACTACTCCCTTTTTGAATCATGTTGGTTATTTATGATTTTAGCCTTTAAACCCTGAGAATGGATACAGTTAAGCTTTTGTTGCTGCATATTGTTGACCCCTCTCTAATTTATTTTTTCTGACTAAATAAGGTACTTCCCTTAGGTAGCTTGCATAATCTAGGGGGTGCAGATATTTATAATTACACATCTTAAGTATATACTTATTAGATTGTCATTCCACCGTTTTCTAATTCTGAAGCTGGATTTAGGTTCACACCTCATACTAGTTCCAGTATCTTTGTGATCTGATTATTTTCCTCCTTTTTGAGGAAGGATTTTGCGTGTTGATATTAAAGTAGTACTTACTGCATCTTTACTTCAATTTTGTACATTTTACTGCTTTCTCTGGAATATGTGAAGTCTGTTTAGTATTAACTGTATGGTCGATAAGGTCATTACGTGTTGGGTTCTCCTGTTTTTAAGAAGAATCATTGACATAATCCGAAGACAACAAATAAAATGAAACATTTGCTGGATATGCATCTTCTTACTAATGACCGACTTCCATTTATATAAAACACCAGTAAGTCTCTTAATGAAATGAGATCAAGTAGCATTTTTAAAGGTTATTTGCCACTATGGTTAGAATGGAAAATGATTTCTAAATCTTATATACAAATTGTGTACATATTTATACATTCAAATTGATTTGGTGACCAAATCTTGTGAGGCTTAAATGCTGGTGCTTATGGCTACCCAGAGTCCTGTTTTATGAAATTGCTGTTGTATTTAGAATTCATCTTCCTTTAGGAGAAACTATTTATCTTATTTAATCATTCATGTTTGTGGTTGAAGGCTTGAGAAATAGTTGAGGGAGTGAAGCTGATACTTACCTAAAAACTTTTCACTAAGTTTAAATATATAATCCTCACCTACATGTGAAGTTGGAAACTTTCCCACAGTTATAAATTACACTGAGAATGCTCACTATATTACTGGCCACTTGCAAATTGCATATTTAATTGATAAAATCGGAGGAGAAATGAAGCAGTTAGTTGGTGTGTGGTTATTAAACTGATTATTTATCTTATGAAACCCCAGGATTGATGAAAATAGAAAAATATGTCGGTATGTGTCTTATTTGTATCCAGAACACAAGAATTTCGGACAGAACAGCCAGGCTCTAATCTTTTTTTCCCCTCTTTCTCTAAGATCTGCAGATAATAGTAACTGAATGAACTATCTGCTATTGGAGTTGCAATATACTGGTTAGACATTTGATTAACAGAAAAAATAAGGAGCAGCATATACTTGATAATTCGAACTGGATTTGAAGTTTAGTCCTGGCCATTTGCTTATCTTCAAAAGTTTCTTCTGTACATTACTGAGTTTCTGTATGGAAAATCATGTTACAGGCCAAGCATCCAGAGGAACAGCAAGGGTTGAAATTTGAAAAGATGCATGGGGCTGCAATATTTTGTTAGCTAATGGAAACTCCTGCAAGGTATGGGAAAGTGATTAGATAATTTTCAGATTAGGTATCCAAATTAAGAAAACAAAAGAGAGGTTCAGCTTTAAACTGCAGTTTATGACCGTAGCCTGTGTCAGTTGTCTCCAAATGGTTTTTTTTTTTTTTTTTTGAACATAATTAACTGAAATTTAAAGCCGTGCCACGGAGGACTCGAACTCAGGACCTTTGGTCCCGAAACTTATCCCCTACCGCTAAGCCAACACACACACACTCTCCAAATGTTTATTTATTTATGAAGTTTGTTGCTTGTGTATTCCCAGAAAACTCAGCTATGATGTTTGGCACTTATTTATTCAAATTGTAGAGTATATATGTATCACTGTTGTTTCATAGTTTATCTTGGTACGTTTTCTTTTTAAAGGAAAAATAGAGATATCTTGCCTAAATTCTTTTTATGCTCCTGTCTGTCATTTCCCTGAGAAGACTGCGACAGACATTGCCTCATTTTAAAATAGATTTTACATTTATTACCGGGATTGCGTAGTATGAACTTTTTTGGTTTGTTTAATATATTATTGTAATTGTAAAGGGGACAAGCCGTCCAAAATCGCTATAATAAGAGTCAAGCAGACCCACTTTTGATTTCTGAAATTTGCTTTTCCTCTTTGTTGGCGCGTCATTAATAACATTTTGAAATCCACATGCACCAACAACACACTTGTTAAGCAGTTTTCTCTTTTTAAATTCTCATGACTATATTTTATTTTCCTTTTATTTCCTTGCATTTAATTATATTGTGAGATAACAAAAGTGGTGTATGCTTAAAATGTACTTTCTGGTTCACATAGATTGTGTTCCCTTTAGGGATTTTATAAATATATAAAAACAGGCTATACAGTACTCCCTCTATCCCATTGAAATAGAGCTAATTTCCTTATTGGGTTGTCCCATTGAGATGGAGCTAGTTCCCAAAATGGGAATAATTAGGCCCACTAACCTAATTAAATAAGGCCTAGATTCTCGTGCCGAAAAGTAATTTACCTTTCTCCCACTACTAATTTACCTTCCTCTACAACTAATCTACATTGCCTAAATTCTCGTGCTGAAAAGTAAAAGCTCTATCTCAATGGGACAGAGGGAGTATTTAATTTTGCAAACCATGCGTTTTCTTGCATGAGTTTTAGGAAATGATTCCTTTGGCTTGTATATAGGGATAAGCACAGTGAAGGCAAAGTGCAGTCACTCATTAAATGTATTGACGCGCGGAGTTGAGTCATAGGATGTTAGAATACTCTATCGTCCGTTACATGTGTTGACAATGAACCCTGATTCAGTGAATGGTAGGTGTAGTATTTATGTGATCCGTCCAAATTGACAAAATCAGTTTCAGATATTACATTTCTCCAGCTATGAATTGATACATTTCTTTTACTTTCATCCTCGGACCTCTATAAATTATGACTTGACTTTCTCAATTCAGAAGCCGCAGAAATAACTAGCCATCTTTCTATATTTCTGCAATGGCGACCTCGAGAGAAAATGGCGGAAGCAAAAGAAAGCCTTGCAACAAATGGCACTGGACTCATGAGGAAGACGACCTCCTAACTACCCTTGTCAGGATTCATGGTCCATCAAAGTGGGATCACATTGCAACTCACATCCAAGGCAGATCTGGTATAACTCTCTTCCCTTGTGTCTAAGATTTTACCAAAAGAAAAATTGAATTATGCATGTCGCATTAAGTTTTCTAATATTCTTCATAGGGAAGAGTTGTAGGATAAGGTGGCTCAACCAATTGCACCCAGGGGTTGATAAGACGCCATTCAGTGTAGAAGAGAAGCGACGGCTCCTTCTTCTGCATAGAGAATTTGGGAATCGCTGGTCAGTCATTGTGAGTTATTTCCCTGGTCGAACAGATAATCAAGTGAAGAATCAGTACCATATTCTGGCAGGGACGAGGAACAAGAAAGCCCCAGGCTCATCTTCAAGCAGTGGCCATTTGGAGAATGGATCTAGAGGTTCGTCTAAATTCCAGAACACATCAATGGCTCCTATTGAATGCTCACAGTTTTCTGAAGTTACCAGTCAAGGAACCAACAGTCATGGCTTTGCTCCCTCGTTCAGTGCAATGAGGCCTTCTTTCAATGGTGGTTCCTCTTCTGTCTATGGCAAGGGTGAAAATTCCATCTTCACCCCTCGTCCACATCAGAGAAAAAACCATGGGGATTCCATGATTTCGGACGCGAATTCTGCAGGTATCCAAGGTCTTAATTACATTGACTTTTTGGGGGTTGGACGTTCGGATTAAAGAATGGCAGCTGCGTTTGTTGTTTCTTTGCTATGCTTTCTCTCATTGTGCTCTTATTTTGTCTCTTGTGGAGTCTAATGCTGAGGAGCCCTTGGTTTCAAATTTTTTGCCTTATGGTGAAGTTTTTTTGTTATTCAGGTGGCAAGGACTAAGAACTCCTCCGGTTTTATTTAAGTAAATTTTCGTATTTTGAATAAATGAACTGTGTTTCTAAAGCGGATGATTTGCTGAACTAGTGTTGCAACCTGGCTTTGTATTGATTGAATCTGACATTATTATGGCTTCTCTACCATTAATATGAAGTTTCTGCTGGAAATTATCCCATATTTGACTAGTAGGCGTTTGAAATTGAATGTGCTGAAATTTGTTGCTTTTTTTGTGCGTCCATATTGGGAAAGTTAACTTTGTTACCACAGATGTACCAAACAATTAAAAAATGGATTGAGAGAAAGTTGAGGTTATCTTAGATTGTGATTAAAGTTGAATTCAGTTCAAGCTCAACATATAAATACTCGACTGCATTTACAATCAAGTTGTATAAAATATTAGGAGTTTGAATGTTTTATTCGAGGTTTTGTTTGCATGCTCGAATTAGAAAAATATCACTGAAATATAAACTCAAATGATTTATTATTATGCTGCCATGGAACATAGATATAGATGGATGTGTATGAGGACCATATTTGGCTAATTGGTTAATTTAGGTAGTGGAGAACAAGGGTTTAAATAGTGGTGATTGTGAGTATTGATATGTTCCTTGTAACATGGTTCTCATTAGAAATATGGGGCGTTTGAGTTTGCCATGGACGATAGATTAGATAGACATACATGATCGAGTAAAATATTCCTCCGTCCTAAGCTAGTAATTTTGTTTCTTAAATACTACCTTCATTTCATCCAAAGGGTTTAATTTCTTTTTGGCTTTTCTGGCACGCTTCTTGATGATGGGTCGTAAAATGGATTTTTGAAGATTTTTTTTACGGGTTAAAAAAAATCTTCAAAAATCCATTTTGCGACCCATCATCAAGAAGCGTGGAAAAGCGTGCCAGAAAAGCCAAAAAGAAATGAAGTCTTTTGAATGAAATGGAGGGAGTATATGTGATGTATAAAATAAAGATTCGTGACTATTAAGTTGGGACGGAGGGAGTATTACATTTTCAAACGAGCACAAAAATTTAGTTCATTACAAAAATGGGATGAATTTATACGTTATATATATTTATTATAGTGGAGTATCTTTTTTTTTATTATCTATATATATGAAAGATCAAATAAAAAAAATTATAAAAAAAATGAGAAATGATCTGAATAGTTGATTTGTTAACACATTATAACTACATTGGTGTTTCTCTTGACATTCATCAAAAGAAATGGTTTTTCAAGTGAATGTGGATTTTCTCGCATAACAACTTCATCAATTTATCAAGTGAATGAGAAAATGTGCTGTTGTTTATAAAGTTCAGATTCTTCTAAAAATACACATTGTAGTATTGGATATGCGGAGGATACGAGTGCGGGTGCAATTCGTGTGGGACACGCACGAGATTCGCCACGTGGCGAATCCTAAAAAAAAAAAATTAGATACGCATATCCGGTGCGTTGTACGAATGCGGTGCGTTAGGGTGCATTTGGGGTTTTTTATAATAATTTTATTTTTTGGGCTTTTTTCCTATTTTTTTAATATATATTCCCTTTAAATTTAAATTCACTGCAAAATCAATATAATATTTAATTTATGGGTTTAATTGAAGTTTCCATTTTAATTGACATTTATATAATTTATAAATTTTATTTTTAAAAACAAGTGATATATATATAATAAAATATAAATATATAGACGTATCCTTCACGAATCGCACCCTAAATTTTTTAAAAATCTGTATCCACATATCCGTATCGTATCACCCCGCACCTATGCAACATAGGTTGTTGTGCACAACGGTTCTTTCCCAAAAAAATTGTATAAATTCCCTCATCTCCACCTTCATTTCTCACACATTTTTTGTCATATTCATTCTCATTTTACATAGTTATCCTCATTTTCCCCATATTCCTCTCAATTTTTTTTGTAAATTCACCACTTTCTTCATCATGTCTTCAAGTAGTGAGGACATCGAATATATATTAGATGTAATCAAAATACGATCTTCTTAAAAAAATAATAAGCACACTAAATTACATGACTCAAGAGTGCACGCCCTTCCCGCGAATGATTTTGTCGTAGAATTGTGAGCAAGTTTTGGTCATACATAGTAATTATTTTTAATTCCCGTTTTTAATTCCGTCCATCAAGTCTGTGCATTCATTACCGCATTCGTCCGTCCACAATCTATATGCATAGCTATTTTTGGACGTAAACCCCACATCACTTTATCAATTAAAATATCACTTTATCAAACAGAACATCAATTTATCAATCAAATTATCACTTTATTCAATAAAAATATTACTTTATTCAACCAAAACATCACTTTATCAACCAAAAAGTGGGACCCAAAACAAAACTTTATCTACCAATCATTACAAAAATTAAAACCATGCCGAAAAATTCTATGCACATAATTGGTGGATGGAGGGAGTAATAATTTATGTTGCCTTTTAATTTATGTAGTGTCATTTTTAAATTCATCGAAAAAAATTATTTTGAAAGATTTGATTTTTTATAATTAAATAAACCACATAAAAAAATAAATAGATAAAAAATGAAAAAGAAAAATCGGATAGAGCCCCGGAGAGAGCCCATACACCAAGTTTGATTTGGGTGAGGGCTGTCTCATGGTGGGACCCACCATAAGTGGGAGAGAGTCCCGTGAGAGAGCCCATCATGACAAAGAGCGATAATGACCTTAAAGAAAAGTATTGCACAATTTCCAATCATAATGAACCAATTTTCATTTTGGGATGTTCCATTAATAATGGTCCATTTTCAAAAATGACAAAGATTAAAACATTAAAGTCTTCTAATCTTAATCTTCACCTACTTTCTTTTTTGCACACACCCAATATAATATGAATTGTAAGATTTCAAATTACGATACCTTGCTCATTTATTCTTTGATTTTATTTATATTAAATTAAAGATTTCGATACGATCTTTCATGTAATATCAAATATTAATGTGTTTTTATGAATATATGGTGCTCTAGTTTTTTTTTTTTTAAATAAAAAAAGATAAATTTTGTCTCTAAATAAGCTTCTCCTAAATAACTGTGTCCAAGAAAAATGGCTCATTATAATTGGAGCAGAGCGGGTAACATTTTTTGAACAATATTAATGTGTGTCTATGTGTTAACCTAGCGATGAGTTATTAATGCTTGAGACCTTTAGTCTTAAGTTGGAGTCCTTCATAGCACGACTTATAATTTTATGTAAATTGTTTTAAAGAAAATGACAATATCTAAATGTGAAAATTAATTAGAGATGATAGGCATATAATACAGAAGCCAATTTCGTCTCTTTTGTTAAGAGCAGTCTTACTTATGATATAAAACAAAGTTGTAACTATACCAATAATTAAAAGGATCTCTTAAAATACAATATTCCCTCCATTCTTATTGACCTTGAACCATATTTTATTATATTAATTAAACTAATTTATTAATTTAATTTACTAATTCATCATCAAATCACATATCAACATGTATCTCAGTATAATTTAAAATACAAGATTTTAATTATCACAACTTGTTAGTTTGTTTTTCCGACTCTTATGATTTAATATAAAACTAAAGTTCTCGATACGATCTTTTATTTACTATCAATTATCAATATGCCCTTATAAATTTATAATGCTCTAGTTATTTCTTATTAAAATCTTATCACAAATATTAAACTATACACTTTATCTCTAAATATTAAGATTCACCTAAATACGCTTGCCCAAAATATTAGGTTCGTGATCAACGGGACGAAGGGCTAATATTTTAAGGAAATATGGACCCCAATTACTTTTGTTTTTGCAAAGATTTTCTAAAAAGTTATCTTAATATTAACAGCTATGTTGTTTCAAAAAGCTTACAAAATTTGGCCGCTAAAAATTCGATATCCACAAATTCCCGACAGCTCTCACACAGTTGTACATCTGGAAGCCTCTTTTGTACCTAATAATTCCTCGTTCCAGAGTGTTTATCTACTCAAGAATTCTCAGCAATCAGCATTTAAGAGGGCCCACAATTTGAAACCAATGTTTTTGGCACTTTTTGCAATAATTGGACCCTCCCTCCCTCCCTCCCATGGATCTTTTCGTAAATTTGCAGCAATCTAACAAAGATTTTTCAAGATGACAACTGAATCTGGTGACTATAAAAAAATTCAGTTGAAATTGCCAACCAAACATTCTTCATCAGTGTTGTGTTCTGATAGCATACATCAGAAGTTCTGTCTCTCTCTCTATTTACATGGCCATCATTTATACCATTGTTAGCTCTTTCTCACTATAATCGAGCCGGATTCGAGGAGCAAGCATCTCGCCCCGTTTTTTCACCTCATTCTCCCACGAGCACAACTTTAGAGAACGGGCATCGTGGGATTTTTCAGCACATCTTCAAACAACTATAGTATGTTTCTCGTCGGAGATCTAAAAGGCGCTTGAGATCTGAATTGCGGGATCTCTAGCCATGGATCGAGCGATGTTCTTGAGTTGGGCCTTAGCGGAAATACTGAGTGATCACTATAATTGTGACTGCTGCTTTGCCCAACATAAGGATAAGAGGGGTGTGGTGGAGAAAGGAAAAAGCTGCTGTATGCACCTCCATCTTGTCGTAAAGGGCTTGAAGAGGGAGAAACAGGCAGTGATGTTATCATTCTAGTGTTATCCCTGCATACATAAATACAAAAACACCAGTCAAACTAAGCAATATGCAGACATAACACATCGAGGAAAATTGACTTAGACTAAATGCCAGTACCTGGGGCTTATCAAGGTTCTTGGTAGTGTTAACCTTGTAGCATCGTCTCTTTCGAAAGAATTGTTCTTCATTCTGCTGGACTGCATTTCCTGAGCAGTCTGCCATGAATATCAACATGCAGAATTTAGACAAGTTGCACATAATTTACTGAAATCACGGTCATGATTTGAGAAGTGAGCAGTTTACGGTCACAATTAATGGTCATAATTTAACTCCAATAAAATTCATATTTCATCAACAAGGAACTAAGTGTACATCAAAGTATTATCAACAGCAAGCAAGAGTCGTTTCAGAAAATCTAAGGGAAAATTATCCATAATTTAGTCAAGTCTAATTTAACTACTTATTCACCAAATAGAGCCTCTATACTTTTACTAGGAGTTAGCTTTGTGTGACTAAATTGATAAAACATATGAATTGATCAAACAAGTTCAAAAATTAAACAATCCCAAGTACCGGAGTTCGGCTTCCATCAAAAGCCCGAGGAAAAGCTTCTCTTGTTATATTGGCATTGGCTCGTGCAGTTGTTTGATTTCTAACAAAAGGGTGACCAAGTAACTTGGATGCAGTTGGCCTTGCAGATGGGTCCCTCTGCAGACATAGCCTTATAAAACTTTTTGCATCAGCAGATAAGTGATCTGGAATCTCTGGAGCATCTTTGCTGTTTCCGATTTTAAATATAGCAGCCACCTGAAAAGTGAAATGAATCGGAAATATCTAAATGCCATTGCAATTTCAAAACAACAAACTTCAACTGCGCAAAAGCTAAAAATGTCTAACCCCTTCATATTGGCTCCAGGGTGGTTTAGCAGCAGCCATTTCAAGAACTGTGCATCCTAAGCTCCAGATATCTACCGGAAGGCTGTATCCACTTGTATTCATAACCACCTGATGGGACATAAGCATGCAGCATAAATAATCAGAATCTATTGAGGGAAAAAGAAACTGTCCAAAATGCCCTGTCAGTATCTATCTTTTTCAAGTAAAAGAGACAAACCTCAGGCGCCATCCAATAAGGGCTTCCTTTGAAGGATAGCATTGATGAACATGTCGCTATCTGTTAGTTGAATAAGTAAGTCAGTACCATGGAAAAATAAATCCATAAAGCATGCAGCTTATCCATGTAAATAAAAACCATGGGAAATCATTCGTGCATGTTGATCATGCTAGGTAGATATATCAATCTATTCAGAGTTGGAAATCTACTCGACTGAGGTGCATGAGACTGATAACTACCAATCTGAAGACATGGCGTGAAAGAATGATACTGTTTTTTTTGTTAATGTGTTGCACTTTTATTGCAAGGGAAACAGTATTTTATTATTCACCGCACTCTTACTGCAGTTCTACACTTGACAAATAAGCTTGACTGCCAGTTCATACTCCATAAAGTGTAATCCAGAACAGCACACATATTATGGAATGTGATCTTGGTCGTAGCTAATAATGAGTAGTACCGACTGATCTTTGGTCAACCATGTTTAAGCAATATAAAGAGTTTCACCTACTGACCACTGCAGCTTCATAAGTTATATGATTTTGAAATATCAACGACATAGTTTATAATTTGCTATTACGGATAATAAATGGCAAACAACTGAAGCAAGACGTACATGTTTTGCCATTCCAAAATCAGCAAGTTTTATTTCACCATTCGGGTCTACTAAAATGTTTGCTCCTTTGATATCTCTGCAGAGAAATGACGAAATTTAGAACATCACCATGTCACATAAAAATAATATTTTGATAACCAAGAAGAGAGAGGTGGACCTGTGCACTGTATTGCGCCCGTGCAAGTAGGCCAGACCGAAGAGGATCTGACGTGTGTAATTTTGTATAACAGGTTCAGCAAACGCCCCATATTCTTGCAGTAGTTTGTGGATAGAACCTCCAGAAACATACTCCAAATAAACTGATAGCCTCTCTTCACTCTGAAAATATATAGTCACAGTTACAAGGAGCAAAAGTCTCATAGCCATCATAATATATGCAGATGCGCGATTAAATAAAGATAATGACAAAAACAGACAATAATTGAAAAAGAGAGGCTGAGTTTTATATGGTCAAACAGGGATTTGTTCTTGAATGTATAACACTACCATTTTCTTCTGCCTTTTTAACATACTCCGTATTTGCCAAGGTTTTAAAAAGAGTTGAAATTGAGATACACTATAGTACTAAACTGAATTGAATCTCACCAGATCACTTCCATAGTATTGAACAATATTTGGATGTGAAAGCTGACTTAGCAAGGTTATTTCCTGAAAAGATGAACAAATTGTCAGGAAGATATAGATAAGAACAAGACCCTGGAACTATATCACAAAAATAAAGGTAAATGCTATAAAGTGGAATGTTCTTCAAGTAGTTGATAATGTAAATCGAGACCGCGAGTATTCAGAAGGACCTGATTCAGTTGCTTGAGACTTTCTTTTGATGATTGATCATCTGAAACAACTTTTACTTCTTTTATTGCACACATTTGCCCATTCTCACTGCAATAACGACATTGCATCATGTTATTACATAAGTAAGGATTTAAAGATTGAACAAAATTAGAATGCACAAGAGAATGAACTTCAAATTATCATTCAGAAGTTACACTACCCATCTCTGCAGTATATGATCTTGAAATAAATTCCTATACACTGAAACAAACGACATCATGCTCTCACTATGAAAGAGTTACATCACAGTAAATTATTCATAACTTTCTCCCAACATAAAGGTGCACAAAGCATCATCCTTTAATTTCAGTGGAGTAATACTACGGACAAAATACAAACAGTATATAATTCACTGGAAGTAACCGTCCAGGTTGATACTCTTCCCAAAAGCAGGATACATGTATAAAAATGAAGTTATAATAGAGCGTATTACGGTACATTTTAGTGAAAACAAAGTCCCATGTCAATTAAAAAGCAACAAGGTACGTCTTTTCTCTAATACCATTCCAAAAGATCCCCATTACCTGTTAAAGCCAAGGTAAACATGACCAAAAGTGCCTCTACCAAGAAGCTTTCCTTTTCTCCATTTGGAAGCATTATAACCTGAGCTTTCATTTGTCCCTGGACTTCTCGGGGTTGGTAATGCAGAAGAAGGGCTAGCAGGAGAACCAGGTGGAGGTGGAAGGGGCAGTTTATGCAACTCACTCTCCAGTTTCATGCCTGGAGAATCCAAATTCATTCCATTAATTCGTGCATGAAGAGGCGATACAGGTGTTGTACTACACCTCGAACCTCGACCTGGGCTCCGTTGCAAAGGACTTAATAATCTCCTTTCCCCATGTCCTCTGTCACATGATTAAAACATGTCATTTACAAATTAACACTACCAAGTTATTATTATTGCGTCTACATACAAAACTATCACAGTAGGATTATACATCCATTATTTTTTCCTAATGTGTACTATAGAAATCTACAAAACTCTATCTTCAAAGAATTTAAGTTACAGTGTTCAACTTCACCTTCTAAACTTCAACTACAGATATACAGACACGAGTTTGAAAGAAGATAAGTTTGAGATACAATCTGTGCAAGAGAAGAAGGCATAAATATGAAGGAATTAGCAATCTCAAAGAATAATTGCTCATGGGCGTTCACCTATTGCTGAAAACTAGATGGATCGCATCGTTCTACACCTCAAAAACAAAGAACTAAGATAAAGAAAACTCCAACCCAGTGAAAAAAATTGGGACCAAATCAAGTCGCTAATTCAACAAATTCAACGGTATATCAGATCGAGAATCATAAAAATCCGAGAAAATAACCCCAAATTAGACAAATAAACTTAAAGGGAAAGTTTTTGATCATCCATTGACCAAAAAAGCCCCAAATTATGCAACCCACCTATAAGCAGGAGCCTGATCAACCGCAACGTGGGCGTGATCATCGGACGATCCAGATGAGCTGACGCTCGAAACCGAACCGGATCCAGATCCAGACCCGACTCCATGAACCTGATCATTCGACGCCCTCAACGGCTGAGGCAGCGGGTGCCCTCTATCCAATGAAGACGCCGAATCGAACCCGGAGAAGCCAGACGAATCTCCGCCGCTCAATTCTCTGGCGCCGGCGGAAAAATCCCTGCTAACTCTCGGCGAATTCCTCGACTGCTGCTGCAGCAGACCTTCGTCCAAGCTGTTGACTTTGTACTCAATCTCTTTCCCTCTCTTGGTTTCATTCTTCAGAGACGAACTCTTGGCCGAATTATCAGAATCCTTGCTCCGCCCAGATTTCTTCCCCCACCAAGCCGGCATTTTTTCCTCTTGGGATCGATCGATCGAAGCGAATTAAAATCCAGAATTATATATATATCTTCACAATTCACATATGCATATGCGTGTGTATGTGAGCGCGCGCCACCTACGCAAATGAAGGAGAGAGAAGATGGGTTGGGAACTGGGTTGAATTTGTATTGGATTTGGGAATAAATTCGATGAGAGTTGAAGAAGGAAAGACCCTATTCCATTTCCACGAATTGAATACGTGTGTATGTATCTACGCAAGTGTAAGTTAAAAAAAAGTTTGAGAGAGAGAGAGAGAGAGAGAGTTTGGAGTATTCGTCGTTTTGTCTCTAGCTCTGTTTCTGGCTAAATTTGCTTGAATTGTTTTAGAGAGAGAAAGGGGGGGTGGGGGGGGGGGGGCGTCGGCTCTAGAGAGAGAAAGGGCAATGAAATGAGGAACAGCTAAGGCAGTGGCGGACGGCAGCCGGTGGTTGGATTAAACCCAGCCTACTTGACATGGCTATGGCCCACTTTTCTAGAATATATACGTATAGGAATAGGTGTATGTATACAAATATACACGCAGTGGGAGGGTGTAGCTGTGTGCGTGTTTACGTGTTTATGTGAGTAAATGCATGCACTTGGTGAGTGGTGGGCGATGTGAAAATGATGTGCTACTTCCCTACTACTCCTACTCCTATCTCAACAATTAATGTTTAATGTGACATGTGGATTATTATTATTATTATTATTAAACTTTATGTCATCTTTCATTTTTTTATTTTTTATTTTTTAAATTTTTAATTTCGTTTTCAACTGTTGTATGAAATTAAATTGGGTTAGGGATGGATGGATGGGCTGCGAGGTCATTAGTTGTATGTGTGATTAGTGAAATATCACCGCAATGATTTGTTCTATTGTATTGATGACTTTATATAGTTACAAAATACAATCAAGATAAGGAAAGAGAATAATCTAGATACTATAATATAGGAAACAGAATTATTTAGAAGATTGTGGCGTATCCTCTCTAACAGTATGAAATTTGTTAGGTTGGAGTTTGGATCAAATTCGGCACTTTAGTATCAATTAATTTAATAAAATAAGTCGACAAATTATGTGCTGCCGAATTCCATTGTTTAGAAGGGCGAAAAAACTTTCGGTTTGGGGGAAAAAAAAAGAGTAAAAGCTTTATTTTAATTTTTGTGACGATTTTTGTATTTTATTATTTTGTGAAAAATAGTACTCCGTAAATGGTTCCCAAATAATCCAACACTAGATTTGCTCTCTTTTTTTAAAAAATGCATGACACGACAGACTGAAACCAATGTGCTGGAAATTGAATCGATAAGGAGCTCGATGAAGCACGTAGAGGGTGTCATAATGTTTTGATTTGTTTGGTTCCTTATAGTATGATATACGAGAATTTTATAGATAAATTCGTATAAATCATAACACTGTCTTTTTTATTTATAAAATTGTTTTTTTTTTTATAGAAATGTTAGTAAATAGGTTTAACGAGCTTATTACAATCCATTTTCATTATAATACAGTACTATTTAAGTATTTATTAAACTTCGGGTCATTTTTGTTTTAATCCTTAATGGTCACAATTTGCCACCCACTTTCATTTCGCTTCAATTAGATTATTAGTTTTCGTCCGAAGGAAATGAGTTATATACTGTATGATATATATAAGAAATAAATTTTACTATAATGTGAATCACTGATCTTAGTATAATCTATGAATAACTTTTATTAAAGTAATTATGGTTGAATTACAATTAATTAAGGGTGAGATCCTATAAAAAAAAATACATTTTGTATAAAAGAGAGTTTAAAAATGATAGTACATTTTATTTATAACTATATAACTAGTATTGTTGCCCGTGCGATGCACGAGATATGATTTATGTTAATTACTATTACTATAAGAAAAAGAATAAGCAAATATAAAGATGATCGAATTTAACTAATGATAGTAATTTTTTTGACATAGAGAACTTTTGATTAAAAATAAAATTATTGATATTAAATGAATGTGTGGATATAGTTGTTACTCATTTAATCGTAACTGAATCATTCAAAAAATATTTATAAATTAAAATTCATTTTTGATAACGAAGCGCAGCTCAGTTGGTAAGACGTTTTTCCTCCAACTTAGAGGCTGGGTTTTGAGTCATCCCGGGAGCGTGTGTGTGAGTGTGTTGCGTTTGCTTGTTAAAAAAAAATCATTTAAACTAATATTGGATGGTATCTTCAGGCCCAACTTTGGTATCCAAAATAATTTTATTAGTTTTGGAATGTATCATAAAAATACTACTATAATGATTTATAATTATCATTCATACCTAAAAATGAGGATTTTTATAAATTACTATATGCCGTAATTTTAAATTTATTAATTTTATTTTAATAAATAAAAATAAATATTAAAAAATAATTAAAATTATAATTAGATTGGTGAACCCAAGTGTTAATTGCAAACCTAAACTAAATCTTGATATATAAACTGAAACTGAAGCTTAAAAATTATAACTTGAAGAAAAAATTATATGACACTAATAAACTGAAACTAACACTGAGTATTCCAATTGAATTAATATTATTGTTAGATTATACTCCCTTTGTTTTCTCTGATTTGGCCTGTTTTATTATTATATACCATCCATACAATAAATAAATAAGCCAAGTCAGAGAAAACGGAGGGAGTAATATTCAACAATAACAAATTGAAAAGATAACAATTACAAATATCTAATTTGTTTACAGATTAATCGTTGGATATAATATACATTTATTGAAGAAAAATACAATAATACTTGATTTATATTTTGATAGCACAATCTATTTGATAAATTTATTTATAAACTAACAAACAAAAGTACATTATTGTAATTAATCAATGTGTATTAACCATTAGTTAGATCTCATTTACCTTTAAACACTTGTGCAATAAGTATTTGTCCATAAGATTTTTAGATGTATGTTTTGGAGGAAAAGTGGCAATATTGTAATTTTTGCAACAATTCTTCTTTTAGATATTGTAATAGATGCATGTCATGTATAACCATAATATAATATTTATCATATTATATTCACAGTGCTACTATAATGTATTCTTAGTACTATTATATTGCATCGGTTAATCATAACCGTCAACCATAATATAATTAGTGGCTCAATTCCTTTTCTATTTTTTTTCTTTACAAGAAATCTATTTTTATTTGGTCTTCTTCCTCTGCACATATGTATGGGTATAAGAAGGAGAGAGAGAGATGCATAGGTGTTGCTCACTAGTTCGTTTGCAATAGCGTTATTGAGTTCCACAACATAAACTTGTTTATTTCAAAGCCGTCAAATTAAAGCGTGCATCATTATATATATATATATATATATATATATATATATATATAATAGGGAATAGTTCACATGCAAATAAATCATAGTGTGAGAAATGCGAATTATGCTTAAAGCTATACAAAATCATGCTTACAACTATACAGAATCATGCTTATGGTACAAAATTATGCTTATGGCTTATTTTATGCTTATAAGCACAAAATGCACCATAAGCATGATTCTGTATAACTTTAAGCATGATTTTGTATAGCTTTAAGCATAATTCGCACTTCTCACACTATGACTTAAATCTATATGAACCAAACTCTATATATATATATATATAATCAAAATTACTTAGAAATTAAACAAGGAAGGTTGCAATTGAACTTTAAATTTTGATTAAGAAGCAGCCATCAATACATGTATGAATAATAATGAAAATGCATAAAAAAATTATAGATCTTGAATAGCATAGTCTATGGCACTGTATTTCCAAAGTTTGATAATCACTTACATGCCGAAACTGTACATAGAGAAACTGGGGAATAAGAAATGTCAGTTACTTCTTTCAAATAAAAATAAAAAATAAAAAAAAAAGTCAGTTACTAATAAATTCAGTATATAGTTTTTCAAAGTATGTCGTAACAGAATTTAATTCCTTCTCATATAAGTACCAGCCGCCACAACCTATGAAGGCCTAAAACATCATGCTACTTAAATCACACTTTTAAATTGTGGCTTGAAGAAAAGTCATGCCACACATAAAAATTACTACTACTGTAATTTATTTGTTCATAAAAAGGTCATATTATTTATTTGACTAATAAATTTTATGTTTCTGTTTCAGTATTTTAGGTAACTTTAGGTGACTGGTGTTGCACTGTACCCCGCGATGCAAAAGTTTAATCTATAAATAATATACATATTTTAGTTAAAAAGATACTTAATTTTTATTTTAATTAATAGTTTCTATTTTGTTTTATAAAACCAACAAAAGAAAAAAAAAATCTATATGCATGTGTATGCTCATATATTGTATATGTTAATTTGTTACATTTTATATGCATGTGTAAAATTAATATTCATTTTCATAAATTATTTAATTCAATATTCAAGTACGGATGAATTTTATACTCACAATTTTATAAGGTTAATTGGTTACCCAAATGCACTATTAATTGTGCGTGTGTGGAAATGAAAAATAAACATGCACATAAAGAGATTATATTTGATTTTTTTTAAGTCAAATGAATAAAAAACCAAAAATAAAATATTACTCCCGCAGTTCACAAAATAAGTGAATATTTTCCTTTTCTGACCATTCCTTATATATATATATATATATATATATATATATATACTATCTACATCTTACCTACTTAGTCCAATTTCCAAATGACATATGAACCAAGGAAAGGGAGATATATGGATATAATTAATTCTGAGTAGAGAGAGTTAATTGTAGTCATGTATTCTTTGTCATTTTAAGAAATAAGACTAATAAGTGAGACGGACCGAAACGGCAAATGAGACTAAGTTAATGAGGTAGAGATAATATATATATATAGGGGATGTATCAGGTAAAAACTAATTATATTATGAAAACTAGAAACTTTTGTAGGCCTTTAATTTCTGACATCCGATGGTTATGATTATTTTGGGTATATATCATTTTTTGTCATTTTAATGTATATTTACTTATTAATTAGGGTAATTATGTCATTTAGTAATTCAGTAATTAAGGTAATTGCTTTCTTCCTTAATTAATGGGATTTGAATCGTGTTTCATTAATTCTATTCTCTTTCCCTTAATATTTGATGATTCTTTATTTGTTCTTTTTATGCCGTTTTTTTTCTCTTCCATAAAGGAATATGTATGATACTTTTTATATAAGTCAAAGATGCAATTAAAATTATCTCTTAATAAGTACTCAATTTAATTCATTTTTGTGCATATTCTATCGACTTTATTTCGTAGTATTGGTTTTGTGAACATATTTTAATGCAATTATATGCATCATATATTAGATGGAACATTTAAATTGTTGCATAAATAGTCATTAATAATAGTTTAAGTAATATAAACATAAACTAAGCAATTATATGCATATTGATTAACTAAAATATGCACTATAAAATGCAAAACATGCACAAATATATACAAAGGTTCTTGTATTATTAATTATTTATACATCATTACTATTTTTTATTTATATTATCTTTCAACACATTATGCAAGTATTTTATGACGGTGATGCATGTTTTTCTATTTCATCATGCATTATTTGGATAGTCATATTACATAAATATATAAAAAATGAAGAATCATGTTTTAAAATTATTATAAAAAAATATTTGGATTGTTATAAAAAAATGCATTATCATTTTAAATTTATACTAGCAATTTGTTATATTATTTTATCAAATGCATCATTTTTTAAATGCAATGCATAACAAATGACGATAAATGCAAATTTTTTTTACTAAGGGTTTGATTTTTTTTCGGCTAATATGTTTAGATTCTCAATAAAGATTTTATTTTCACGGATTATGGTTTAGTTTTCCCAAACAATGTTTAGGGTGTAAAATTAATAACATAATCAAAAGGAACTTTAACTACAAGATAGAGATTAAATTTTCCGACTAGGAACTATTTTTCTCGATTAGGTTTAAGGTTACATATATACAATAAGGGTTTAGGGTTTAGATTTCTCATGTAAGGTTTAGTTTTTTATATTCAGGGTTTAACTTTTTTTATCGGCTACGCTTTATTTTCTCCAACTAGGGGTTATGTATACTTTGAATAAATAATTATGCAATAACTTATACTAAAATATGCTGGAACTGCTGCTTGAAAGCATTCCTTTTTCCCACAGGATCTTCGAATTGGATGTGATAATTTAAATGCAACTAAATCATATAATCGAGTTTAGAATGTTATACCTCAGATCTGTGCCGACGGAGTAATCTACAGGTCTAGATTACTGAGGTGTGATCCCTTTCCTCGAAGTTCTTCGACTGTGTGGGCGTCTAGGAACTTTGGAACCAGGAACTCTCCCTCTGATGCAGTAGGCGTCGATTCTCACTGCTTCAACTCTTAGGTTTTGAGAATCCCCTCCTCCTTATTTATAAGAGGAGGAGGCGCCACTTTCCTTGTCCACTAAGTCACGGGCTTTAATTATTTAAAGCCCGGTTTAGTTAATAATTACTGGAACAAATTCTAATTAAATATAATTAGAATTAATCCTAATTATTATAAGGAAAATAATATATAATTATTAAATTAATTATCTAATTCCTTAATTAAGAATAAATCTTAATTAATTAGATATTAATTTATTCCATAATTATATAATTAACCAGAGTACAATTATTGAGATCAGATGGACACTAAAAGAGGAAACTGGCGTCCCCTACACTACAGTAGGCGCCACATTAATGGGCTCAAGCCTATAATGCCTCTTTTCAGTCCATAATTGATATCCCTCAATAATACCTTGAATTCCTTTCCTGAAGAGCTCTTGGGCCACCCCAGGGATCTATGTACCAGACAGAGTTTAGCCTTACCTAATGAAATAACCATGATCAACCCAGAACATTTATTTCATTAGAGCTGTGATGCATTCCACTAAAGAATCACAACTGAATCACCGCTCTGTCCCAATTTGTAGATTGGGGCTGATACTTTATTTAGAGCTATCCCCGTATTTAATGACTCCGATATCCATTAATTAATTAGAGCTCCTCTGACTGCTCATAATTAATTAACATCTTATTTTCCTCAAGTAGTACCCGTTCACCCCTTATTATTATACCTGAACTTAATCAGCATGCATGACTTGGTATAATAAACCTTGTGAACTCCCTGAGGGAATATCTCTCAACCTAATACGGACACGGTGTCTCAATATAACTAATTAGACATACTATGTGCCCTCATGTTACCCAAGATGCAAGTCATCAGGGATGCTGCGATAGACCCTTAGCTATACAAGTCAAAGTAACAGTGAACAACACATATATCTCTAATAGCATATCGAGATTAAGATCATATCTCTAAATCCCGAGATCTCTAGTTCTTCACCTATTGCTAGGGTCAGTATCAGAAGAACCTTATCTCACTCGATCCTGTCAATACGTTCCACCGTACCAACATAACTAGCGACTGAGACCCGCCACTACCGTTATGTTGCAGTCTAAACCGATAGTTTTCCCAAGCTATCTCGACTGTGACACTGTTTATATCTCATAATTATTGTCGAACGCTGCGTGATCTCCCTGACACCCGAGCCGTCCACGTGTTCTAAAACATGAGATATAGGGCTTATTCTTATTAATATATTTATTCAGATAGGTGATTGTTACCAGTGGAATACATGTCATATATACTAAAACACGTTTTTGCTTTAGCTATATACAACAACCCCAACAAAATATGCAAGAACATAAATTGAAATATGCATAACAAATGGCAATAAATGTAATAATTTTTTATTAAGGGTTTATTTTTTTTGGCTACTGCAGAGATTCCCTATAAGAGTTTACTTTTCATAGCCTAGGGTTTAGTTTTCCCATATAGGGTTTAGGGTTTAGTGTTTAGAGATTAAAATTGATATTATAATCAAAAATTTAATACGGACTAGTGATTAAATTTTTGAGTAGGGATTATTTTATCTACTAATCAAGTTCTACTAAAATACCATGCTAAAAAAAAGGGTTATAATAAGTTGGATGGATGAAGTATAATATTATTGCAAAAGATGCATAATCAAACACCATATATGCAACATGGATTGCAAAAAGAAAAATGCATAAACAAAATATTATATATTCAACACCGATCGAGTATAACCAAATTATCATATATGCAACACCGATCGCAAAAATGTGCATAACTAGAACAACATATATGCAACACCAATTGAAAAAAAAAATGCATAACTAAAATACCATATATTCAAAGTTTAAAATAGAAAAATGCATTATTTCTACAAAATGCATCACGGATATATAATAAGAAAATGTACCAAACTAATGCATAATAAAATAGATATATATGCATCGATTTACAAACTAAATGCATAACAAAATACTTGATAAAATTTAAACAAGAGTAAATAACTAATTAAATGCATTCATGGTGATTTTTTTTTTAATTGATAAAATTCTAATTTGAATGTGACCGAATATTTTAAATTTGAAGGCTAGCTATAATGCATGATAATTTTTAGATAAAATCATATTTATAGAATTACTGATTGAAATTCCGGATTTTGTGGAATTATTTTGGCACATGTTTTCTCGGTTTATACATTACCATTTCTACCCTTATTTACATTAAAAATTAATTGAAAAATATATTATTCAATTCATCTCTCATCCACATGTACACATCCTGACCTTTAATTTTTCCTAATCTATGGTGTATAAAAGTTTTTAGTTTCACACTCAAAAGTCAATCACAACCAATATTATAATATCCACTTCACTTTAATATCTCATTACAAAAATTAAAATCATTTCGTAAGATTCGTTTTCGTGGACAGAAGGTGTAAATTAAATTGAGAGGTGTAGAAACAGTAAAACTGGATTCACTACTTAGTTATAGTATACTATTAAATATATTGTTAAAAAATACATTTAAAAAATGAACGATGCGAAAAATTAGTTTATCAAAATTAATATTCATACTTAAAATTTAATTAATGTATTGAACTCTGATGAATAAAAATGATTTTTCATAGGAAGAAATGTATTAAATAATTGCATAAAAAATATATTGTAATACATTTTAAAATATGTATAACTTAATTAAAGAAAAAATAATAATAAGGCTCAAATATAGAGAACTTTGTAGAAACGCTACACTATTATACTTTAGTACTCCCCCCGTTCCATTCTAATAAGTTTTTTTTTTCTTTTTTTCTTTTTTTCTTTTGGACACGTATAGATTAATAGTGGGGAAGGTGGTTAGATACATTAAACATTGAATTTTAAATTGAATATAAATTTAATTTTAATATCTAGTTTTATTAAAAAAGTTCTTCAAAAAATTAAAATTGTGAAATTTTAATTAATTAAATTTCTCAAAAGTTAATTTTTAGTTTCAATTTATGCGAATCAATTTCCGATTTTTTTAGGTTTGTAATTTTTCATTAATTAAAATATTCAAATTTATTATCATTAATTAAATTTTAGTTAATTAAAATTTCCGATCCATTTAGTTTGGAGTTAGTTTACGGTGGTTAATTAGGGCCTTATTTTATTAGGTTGGTGAGTTTAATTATTTCTATTTTGGACAACAACCCTATTAGAATGGACTCACCCATACATGAAATTAGATATGTTAAAGGAGATAGAGGGAGTAGTATATTAAAAAAGAGCATCAAATGAAAGAATAAAGAAATACAGTAAAAACGTACCTTTAAAGAAAGATGGAAGTTGAGATCAAATATATATAGATCAAATAATATAAAGTAGTCAATTTGATATAACTAGGGATGTCAATCGGGCCAACCCGAGCGGGTTCGGGTCAGCCCTGTCGGGTTTCGGGTTATTCGGTTCAAGTTGAATCGGGTTGAGTTTTTTTCGGGCTAGAAATTTTCAACCCTAACCCTTAACTTCGGGGCTCGGGCTAGCCCGTCGTGCCAAGAAGTTGACGATTTTTTTTATAACAATAATTTTATAAAAATAAATAAATCATGTTATACCATTGAAGTCATTTTATTCCGTATTATGTTACTCCAACTTGCATAATATAATAAGTAGCTCAATGAGATGTGAAGATATTTTTCTTTTAATGATTATATTAATCATTTTTTATTATGTGGTGAAATACAAAATAGAGAAAATATTATGATGAATACAACTTATAATAGAAAATTGTAATATTTTTCACAAATATTTGAATCAAGACATAGATTTTAATATTTGAAATAAAGTAATAAAAATTAACACTTAATTAATGAAAACTTTCGGGTTATCGGGCCAACCCGCCAAGTTTCCGGGCTAGCCCTATCGTGTTTCGGGCTATTCGGTTTGGGCCATTCGGGTTGAAATTTTTTTCGGGTTAGAAATATTCAACCCTAACCCACTTTTGGCTCGGGTTACTCGGGTCAACCCGCGGGTTTCGGACTAAATTGACATCCCTAGATATAACATACTCAAATACTAGCCACTCATATAAAATGTTAAAGCCCATTAGTATTGTACATTAGGCCCATTCATTTATGTTGTATCTTAGCCTATATATACACAGTTGTACACTCTTCATACTCAATCAATGAAATATAATCCTTAGCCTCTATATGGTATCAAGAGCATAACGATTCTTCTTCTTCTCCTGCCTGCTGCCACCCTCTTCAAACCCTAGCGCCGTTCTACTCTTCTTATCGTCGTTTTCTCATGGCTCCGATCACTGCTTCCACTGACGTTGTGCAGCTTAACGCGCCGACGCACTTCCCGATCAAATTGACGCCTACCAATTTCTCCGTCTGGAGTCGTCAGGTTCAATCCACTCTCATTGGCCTCGATCTCGCAGGCTATATTGATGGCACTACTGTCGCCCCATCCAAAACCACCGACGGCGACGCCGTCAATCCGCTCTACACGATCTGGTATCGCCAAGATCAAATCATTGTCAGTGCACTCCTCGGCAGTTGCTCCGAATCCATATAGCCGACCATCTCTACCGCCGCCTCTGCACGTGATGTTTGGACTCGACTGTCCAATACTTACGCCAGCACCACGCCTGGCCGTGTCTTGTTCCTCAAGGCACAATTGGCTAAGAACCCCAAAGGCAATCGGACGATCGTTGAATACCTCAAAGACATGGGTGATATTGCCAATTCTCTGGCCCTTGCCGGACACCCAATCTCTGATTCCGACTTAGTCGCCTCAATCATCACTCAACTCGGCGATGATTATCGATCTGTCTACTCCGCTCTTCATGTGCGTGAAACAACTGTGTCTGTCGCTGATTTGTCTAATATTCTTTTGGACATTGAAAGACTCGTCGCGGCGTCGTCCGATACACCGCCGCTGCTCCCTTCAGTCAATCAGACTCAGCCTCAATCCAACCCCCTCTCTTCGAGCGACACTCTGCCACCCACTTTCGGAGGTTGTCACGGTGGTCGTGGCAATCGTGGCCGAGGTGGTCCCCATGGTGGAAGAAACTTTTCCACCAGCTTCAATACTAGCAATTCCTTTTCAGGGCAGTCCTCTTCGTCAGTGTGCGAATATTGTTCCTACCCGGGTCACACTGCTCGTGTTTGCTGCAAGTTGGCAGCCTTCTTACGTGAGCAAAACATTATTATTCAATCTCCTCCGCATGTGAACAATACACAGCCGCGTGGTCCTACTGCTCCTCAGCCATCTTGGATCTTTGACACAGGAGCCTCACACCACACGGCCAACTCCGCTACTCATCTTCATAGCTATTCTGATTACGGAGGTCCGGACGAAATTCAGCTTGGCAATGGTAACACTCTTCCTATAACCCACATTGGTCACTCCATTCTTCCTACTCAGTCACGTCCCTTGTCACTCTCTCGTATCTTATGTGCTCCTGATCTTAGTTGCAATCTCGTCTCTGTTTCCCAGTTGTGTCATACTAACCGTGTTTCTGTTGAATTCTTCCCTTCTCATTTTCTTGTTAAGGATCTACAAACGGGGATTCCTCTTCTACGGGGGCGGAATGATAATCATCTCTACACCCTACCCATGGAGTCTTCTCCTCGCACTCATCTCACCACTCTATCGGCTTCCAAATGGCACACTGCTTTGGTCATCCATCTCTGCGAGTCTCCAAATTTTTAGTTAATAATTTTGCACCTTCAGTTAAATTTCCTACAGATTTTCACTGTGAATCCTGTTTGATTCACAAGAGTCATAAACTACCTTTATATGATAATTCCATGTCTAGTACAAAACCTTTTGATTTGGTTTACACTGATGTCTGGAGTGCCTTTGCTCGTTCTATTGATGGTTATCTATATTATGTCGTTTTTGTTGATCATTTTACCAAATATGTGTGGTTGTATCCGTTGAAACATAAATCCGACGTGGCTATCATTTTTCCCCAATTCGCTTGTTTAGTTGAACGTTTCTTTGGTTTCAAGATAATATCTCTCTTTTCTGATAATGGTGGAGAATTTATTAAGCTCAAGCCTCTTCTTAATCAACTTGGTATCACTCATTATACATCGCCTCCTCATACTCCCGAACACAACGGCACCGCCGAACGTCGCCACCGTCACATAGCTGAAACCGGCTTGTCTCTCCTTCATCACGCCTCACTTCCTTTATCATACTGGTCCCACGCTTTCCAAACAGCCGTATACCTCATAAACCAGCTTCCCTCCTCTGTCCTTGCTAATTGCTCTCCCTATCAAGCCTTATATCATGCCGAACCCTCCTACGTAAAGTTAAAACCTTTTGGGTGTCTTTGTTTTCCATGGCTGCGACCCTACCGATCCACGAAGCTTGAACCCCGATCTTCACCGTGTATATTCTTGGGCTATTCCATGACTCAGTCCGCCTACAAGTGTCTAGACATTTCCACTAACCGCCTTTATTACTCTAGACATGTTCGGTTTGTCAAAACTGTCTATCCCTTTAAACATCTCACTCCCTCCAAGTCTTCTCCAATTCCGCCATCCCTTCCTCCTCACAGTCGTTTTCCCCGACCTGCACATGTCCCAACACCTCATCCGGTCCCTCATCCTCCACTCCGTTGATTATTCTAACGATATGGAATAAAATCCTGAAACTTCTTAGGCTTTCTAATTCGTCTTTTAGAACGTCCGCTTCTTCCTTCTTCCTCATCTTTATCGTCATCCTTACTACTAGCATCAAACACCATGGGTTCCGACTCCATAACTCTTGCTTCCTCACGCTCGTTCACTTTCTGAAATGAAGGATTCGTATCAACTCCCCCCTCATTAAGATGATCCTTGTCCTTAAGGAGCAACGATGGAAAACGTCGCTCAATTACGTCCATTGGTTCCCACGTAGGATGGCGACTCCATCATCATCCCAAAGGAACAACCCTTCTTCAATTACCACGCCCTCATGACAAATACGACGACGCTTAGACAACTTAATTGGCCGCGCGATAGCTCGCCCTCGAGCAAAGAAAGTCAGAAAATCCGCCGAATCCGGAGCACTTCCTTCAACAAATGGACGCAAAAGGCTGACATGAAATACATCATGAATGCGGCTACCCTCAGGCAAAAGTAACCGATACGCCACAGCTCCGATCCTTTCCGTAATCTCAAAAGGGCCATAAAACCGACGAGCCAACTTAGTAGATATAGGTCTCGCTACCGAATGTTGATGATAGAGTTGCAACTTCAAGAGAACCCGATCCCCAACGGCAAATTCATCATCACGACGATCTTTATTAGTTATGTCACGCATACGATGTTGAGCTTTCTCTAAATTTTTACGTAACCACACCAGCAACTCACCACGTTGCTTAATAATTTCCGCTACAGAAGGTGGGAAGGAAGCTGCCGGCGGCGCGACAATCAATGGAGGCGGCTCCCGTCCATACAGCGCTCGAAATGGGGAAGTGCCAAGGCCCTCATGATAAAAACAATTGAGCGCCAATTCAGCCCAAGGTAAAAAATTGGTCCACTTTGCCGGTCGGTCAGCTACAAATGCTCGAAGATATTGTTCTAGTCCCCGGTTGCAAACTTCCGTTTGCCCATCAGATTGCGGGTGATATGTTGTAGTAAAATGCAACTTCGTGCCACTCAAACACAGTAAATTTTCCCAAACTTCTTTAAGAAAAATAGAATCATGATCCGAAACCAACGTAGCAGGAAAACCATGATGCTTAACGACGGTATCAATAAATGCATTAGCAACACGCCATGCATCAAACTGAGTCAGCAAAGGAGTGAAATACGCATATTTGGACAAACGATCGACAACCACCATTATAACCGTAAAACCTCTCGATTGCGGAAGCCCGGTGATAAAATCCATGGAGACGTCCTCCCAAACTTGAGAAGGGATTGGGAGCGGTTGCAATAATCTGACAGGTTTTTGGGTGGAATACTTCGTCGTTTGGCACTTAAAACAAGCTGCTACAAATTCCTTAACATCCCCGCATACCCTTCGAGTAAAAAGACGACGCAAGCCGTCTTAAAGTGCGTTCCGCACTGGGATGTCCCGCAGTTGGCGTGGAATGATGCTCATATAAGAGAGCAGGTTTGGCGGCGGATGCCGGTGATACCACAATTTGATAACCTCGATAAAGGAGTCCATCACGAAAAGAAAAACCCCGCGGAGCTGTGCCAGCCTCGAGTTGCGCGCATATATCGATGAGCTCCGGAATTTTGCGAACATCCACACGCAACAACTCCAATATATCAGGTATGGGTTGAGAGATTGCTACCAATAATGAAAACTCTTTAGAAACGGCCGAATGCTCCTCCTCACGGCGAGACAACGCGTCAGCCACGCTATTAGATGCACTGGTTTTATACTCAATCCAAAACTTATAACCCATCAACTTGCGAGCATACAACTGCTGGTCCGGCGTCTGAATCACTTGCTGCAACAATTCACGTAAACTCTTCTGGTCAGTTCGAATAACAAATTCTCGGCCCAACAGATATTGTCTCCACTTTTGAACGGCTTCCACAATGGCATATAGTTCCTTGTGATACATCGAAGTAACCCGTCGACGTGGCCCCAATTTCTTACTAAAGAAGGCAAGAGGATGATTGTCTTGCAGCAACACTGCTCCAATACCCGAATCTAAAGCATCAGTCTCTACAAAAAATGTCTTAGAGAAGTCCGGTAAACGAATAACGGGTGCGGAAGTCATGGATTGCTTGAGAGCCATAAAGCTATCGTCAGCTGCAGGCGACCATTCAAAACTATCTTTCTTGAGCATATCGGTCAGTGGGGAAGCCAACACCGCATAGCCAGCTATGAATCGCCGATAATATCCTGTGAGACCAAGAAAACCGCGCAACTGCTTGACAAATTTTGGCTTTGGCCAAGCCACCATGGCTTCGATCTTACTGGGATCAGCTTTCAATTAGCCTTCCGATATGATATGACCTAAATAATCAACAGTAGTGCAGTAGAAAGAACATTTTGACAATTTAATGAAAAAGTGATGAACCTGTAAAATCGAGAGGACCGCTGCTAAATGCTCAGCGTGCTCCGGCAGACTAAGGCTGTAAATCAATATATCGTCAAAGAAGACGATCACAAACCGGCAAAGCAAAGGATGAAAAATCTCGTTCATGGCTGCCTGGAAAGTGGATGGAGCGTTAGTAAGACCGAAAGGCATCACCAGGAATTCGAAATGTCCATCGTGTATACGAAATGCTATTTTATAGACATCGTCTTCGTGCATGCGAATCTGATGGTAACCGGAACGCAAATCAAGTTTAGTGAACACGCGAGCCGTCCCTAGCTCATCAAATAGCTCATCTGTTGTAGGAATTGGAAAGTGATCTAGCACAGTTACTGCGTTCAAGGCTCGATAATCGATATAAAAACGAAATGACACGTCCTTTTTTCGAATTAGAAGCACCGGGGAGGAAAACACGCTGCTGCTACGGCGGATAATTCCCGCATCCAACATCTCTCGCACCTGCCATTCAATCTCGTTCTTTTGAAAATAAGGATAACGATAAGGGCGAACATTCACTGGCTTCGTGTGCGGCAATAAGTGAATGCGATGATCAAAAGCATGAGTTGGTGGCATGCCAAAGGGAACCTTGAAAACCACATCATGCTGAAGCAAAACTTGACGCACAAGTGGAGGTAGATCTGCCAGGAATTTATCATCGCGGCATAACTTGGTGACATCGCCATGAAGAGGAACAATTTCAAAATAATCTGCGCGGTCGAGATGAAGCATGATGGAAGCGAAAGTCCGGGCGGACACTTGGCGTGGCATGCGCGACGTGACCCTCAAACAAATTGGACGGCCGCCAGTCTCGAACTCCAACGTCCCCGCATCATAATTGCTAGTAACACGATGCAAGGAATATAGCCACGACATACCCAAAATCACATCCGGGCCATGTATCGGCAATAGATATAAATCCAAGAAAAACGAGTGACCTTGGATGTGAAGTTCCGCTTTCGAACTCATATGGGAACAAAATAGCGATTGTCCGTTGCCGACGTAAACCCGAAAAGATGAATCGCTGTTAGCGGCAACTGAATCTTTTCAGCAATGCTAGGATGCACAAAATTGTGAGTACTTCCAGTATCCACCAAAATAAAAACCTCAGCGTTCCCAAGAAATCCTTGCAGCTCCAACGCCGTCGCACGTGGACGCCCATCCATGCTATACATGTGTGATAAGTCAGCTGAGATTACTTCTGGTGCTGCTGTGGGTATCTCCTGAGGCTCGGACTCTTCAACGTCGTCATCAGTCCCCATATAAGCCAAGAAATTCTTTTTACACACATGACCAGTAATCTATTTTTCGGACAATACCAACATAAACCCAAGCGATTCTGCTTTGCTTTTTCTGCTGAAGATAGGCGGACAATCCGTAATTTAGAGAAGTCCCTTGCGCGGTTGCCGGTGGATGGAGACGAAGCTGGCTTCGTGTTGTCGGCTGCAGCGGCTGTAGCAACCGGTAGTGAAGCAGAACTACGCCCGTCACGGCCCTGCCAAGGGCGACGTGGTGCTGCCCCTAGACGATCCGTTGCGCTATCAAACTCCGTGGCGAAGGCCATTGCTGCAGCGATTGACGACGGATGTTGAAAACGCACTTGGTTTTTGATCGGCTGATGCAAACCCCCCAAGTAAATCGGTAATAAGGTGGACTCGGGCAAACCATGAGTATGATTCAGTATACTCTCGAACTCGTGATGGTAATCAGCCAACGATCCCGTCTGCGTGAGCTTAGCTATCAACTTAATATAGTTGACGAAATAATTAGGATCGAAATGGCGGTGCACATCCTCCAAAAATTGAGTCCAAGAGACAAACGGATTATTAGCCCGATAAGAGAAAATCCAATCCGAAGCAGGCGGCGAGAATAACATGATGACGTAGTGTAGGCGTTGGTCGTCGGGCAGCATGATATGATCAAAGTAGTATTGAATTCGGGTCACCCAACTCTAAGCGTCGGACCCATCGAATAGAGGTGGATCCATCTTGAAGTGGCGTGCGGGATCTGTAGAAGAGTTATTGATGCTGTGGCGGCTGAGGAATTATCCCACGTAGACCGAGTTACGTGTGTGTCTGGCACAACCCGAAACGCCAGAGGACCCCATAAAGTTGGCTGGTGCAAGGCCGCATGCCTTGTGGACGATCCGCCCTGGCAAAACCTCTGCGGTGGACGAGAGAAGTCGGTCGAGCCGGCAGCATGATAGGGCACCGCTGATGGTGTAGGTAGTGGGGGCACCGTGACTGCGACTGCTGTAGTAGGGATCGCACCCGGAATCTACGCTGGCGATTGCCATGAATAGGCATGCCATAGGGAGGGTCGGGCTCGAGCTGAGGGGGCGCATTTAGCATGGACCAGCGCTACTTAGATGCGTCCATACGCACCTCCATGCGTCACAACATGGAGAGCAGAGATTCCATGGTGGCCGGTGCGGCAGTGGTAGAAGTCGATGCGGCTCTGGTCGCGTTGATGATGACAGGCGGCGCCTGTGAAGAGCTGATAACTGGTGGGTCAACACGGCTGATGTTAGTGACCGACGCGGAGGCAATTGTTCAAGAATGAAAGCACCACTTTGATTCGGTGAAGCGTGTCTTTCGGTATCTCAAAGGCACAATGGATATTGGGTTCTTTCTTCATCGACATATTGCGCCTGCTTTGACTATTTTCTCTGATGCTGATTGGGGCGGCTCCCTTGACGATGAGCGTTCAACTACCGGCTATGCCATTTACTTTGGGAGGAATCTAATTTCTTGGAAGTCTTCTAAACAACGGTATGTCTCGCGGTCCTCTACGGAAGCAGAATACAAGGCTATTGCCAATGCTTCTGCTAAAGCAGTTTGGGTTCGCAATCTTCTCTCCGAAGTTGGTATCTCTGTTTGTTGTCCTGCAACTCTCTTATGTGATAATCTTAGAGCTACGTATGTGTGCAAGAACCCCATTTTCCATTCTCGGATGAAGCACCTTGCCCTAGATTACTTCTTTGTGCAAGAACTTGTCCAAGAGGGTTTTCTTTCCGTTTCTCACATCTCCTCTGGTGATCAAATAGCTGATGTCTTCACAAAGCCTTTGTCTACTACAACTTTTCAGCGTCTGCGGTCCAAGCTGGGTCTCCCAAATGGATCCTCCATCTTGCGGGGGCGTGTTAAAGCCCATTAGTATTGTACATTAGGCCCATTCATTTATGTTGTATCTTAGCCTATATATACACAGTTGTACACTCTTCATAGTCAATCAATGAAATATAATCCTTAGCCTCTATATAAAAAACACAAATACTAGCCACTCATATAAAAATATAAATAATAGCCACTTTTTACGAATACACGAATACATGAGTCGTGTATTCGTGAATTCATGTATTCAAGGTTAATATTCATGAATACATGAGTCGTGTATTCGTATATTCATGTATTCATGTATTCAAGGTTAATTTTTATGAATACATGAATCGTGTATTCATGTATTCAAGGTTAATTTTCACGAATACACGAGTCGTGTATTCATGTATTTGTGTATTCATGTTTTCATGTATTCAATATTAATTTTCATGAATACATGAGTCACGTATTTATGTATTCGTGTATTCAAGGATAATTTGGTAAGAGTGGCTAGTTTTTATGTTTTTTACATGAGTGGCTAGTATTTGAGTTTGCTATATCAAAGTGACTATTTTAAGGGTTGCCCCATAATATAATATGGTATATTTTGCAATTTTCAATACAATCTCTATAATGGGAAATGAAATGCCTAAATAAATAATAGTATTGTGTAGAAATTAAAAGCCACACAATTTAAGATATTAAAAAAAGAAAAATTCATTTAATGTGAAACCGTAATTTTAGGCGGGAAAAAACTAAAAAAACTATCCTACTATAATATAAATAATTAGATTACAAATTTTCAATTCGAAATACAATATGTTATTTGTGATTTAGTATATACAAATCGATAATCGATTCCCAATACCAACACCATAGTAAATTTGCGGTAATTAAATTTTAAGTGGATTGACAAATCATTAATATAAAATTTTATGCATAAAACAATTATGGCAATACATATAGGAGAGTATTTCTTCAAAATCATTGTTACATTATATTTTTCTTATGAAACTTTAATTTTAAGACTACAATTGATTGAATGCTAATCAAATTATTGGGTGTGGATCGTCATGGTCGGAAAACTTCTTCGACGAGCTTAGCCCTTGCACCCTTGAATCTTCTCACCACAAAGCAAGAATCCAATGAAGTACCTGCACAAAGAAAAGAAAACAACATCAAAACCAATTAGGAGAAAGGGAAAAAATAGATAAAGTGTGAAAAATAAAATTTGGAAGGTAAAAACAGAGAGATGAGAATCTCATCTCAACGTGTTCCTCTCTATCATGCGTACACTACCATAAAAAATAAAATGGTCCATGAAGATGGCTTCGTCGCTAGCAATGCAATAACCCACACCCTCCTCAATCCTTCCCAGTAGCACCTCACGATAAATTCTAGAAATGGTGAACTGCACAAAGCTTTCCCCCACAAAGCTCTAGAATATCACAAAGGAACACCCTACTTGGTGAAGAAACACACTCCAAATCTCCACCCATATCAGTGAGAAAGACATGATTAATATCCATAATCATCTAGCAAATATGGAAAGAATTTCGGTAAAGGAAAGTGAGAAACGACACAACTTAGGGCACGAATGAGAGATCACACAAAACATGCTAGAGGAAGAAAAAGGGCTGCCAAAAGAAAGAAGTGGGCTGGGCTTTCTTTTGGGCTATTGGGACAACAAAAAACATCAACATTCTCCACATTTGGCCCAACCATGGTGTTGTTTACATCTGAGATGGAAGAAAATGCATTTGTCATCATACCCGAGTGTCCCATGCAAAGCTACAAAGGCTAAGCATGTGACAACAGAAGTGTACAAGCCCACCTAATGCTTGTACGGATAACAAAGATACCCACAAATGGACAAACGGATCACGAAGATCCAACACTGGTCAAAGATTGCACCTGCAAACACAAAGATAAAGCACAAAACACAACACAAAAATGCCACAAAGCACACAAATCATACATATATTCTTATCATAAAGTACATCACTAAGACTCACAATGAACAAAGAATCACAAAGAAACACAAAGCAGTAAGAAAACTAAACACAGAGAAACACACAAAGGATAAAGCATTAAGAGAATGGCTCTACCTCAAAGTGAGCAACACACAAGAAATACATTTAAGAACTCACACCACCTCAAACTCTAAACACCACAACAAAGAGATAGTCTAATACACATCACTTGTGATTTCCTCAACATCAACGTAAACAACATTAGTAGACTCAGCCTTCTGATTCTTTTTAGAATTAATGGTCAGATTTACCACAGTTATAACACTTCCTAAGCTTATACCTAGGTTTAGACTTATCATTTTCATTGCCCTTCAGATGAAAAACTCTATCAGAACCACTATAGACATTCTTATGGAGATTAAAGTCATTTTTCTTGTGTTTCAAAGCATTCATCATAACATCAAGAGTCACTTTATCTATACCATACTTAATTGTAGACTTGATACCATTGTAAAACTCAAGAATAACATTTAAAAGCACATAAGAAGTATACACATCAATGCCATTATCAACAGTCAATTTTATGTCTTTAATCAGCTTATGAGCACACTAATGCTCTTAGACACATAAATTTTAAAACTAAAGAAAGCTTCAAATAAAAGCATTTGCGAAGCTAAAGAAATGTCAGCATACAACTCAAGTTTTTCCCACAAATCTTTAGCGATTTTCAATGTTATCCACATGCATAAATACACAATTAGACAAGCCAAGACTCTCAACATGCCAAAATCATAATTACCTTCAAAGGGAACCAAATTATAATTCATAGAAGACATGATATCACACAGTCACAAAAACTCTCAACAAGTCACAAAGACTCTCAACACAATAAAACCAAAAAGAACACATAGACAACGAAAGCAACTCACAAAGTAAATCACACTCTACTTCTATAACCGTAACATGCTTATATAACCAAAATAGTAGGCAACCAAAGCCCCTAAATATTCAATAACGTAAATTGCACTCAATCGGCAATGAACTGGAAAATTGAAAAGCCAAGACAAACGAAATAATGTCAGATCGATGCCTAAGATCAAGGCATCGAAATACCTATAATGATGGCCAACCCGTGGCTCTAATACCATCGTTGGATGTGAATCGGCATAAATAGAAAACTTCTTTGCTCGTTCGCGACGAACTCAGCCCTTCCACTCTTAAATCTTCTCACCATAAATCAAGAATCCAATGGAGTACCTGCACAAAGAAAAGAAAACAACAGCAAAACTAAATAGAAGAAAGAGAAAAAAAAATGAAAAAAAAAAAAAAGAAATGTAAAAGAGAAAATTTGGGTGATAAAAACTGAGAGATGGGAATCCTGACTCAAACGCGCTCCTCTCTATCACGGGTACACAACCGCTATAAAGAAAATGGTCCACGAAGATGGCTTCGTCGCCCGTAACACAACAACCCGCACCATCCTCGATTCTTCCGGTAACATCTCACGATAAATTCAAGAAATGATGAATTGCACAATGCTTTTGGCTTTCGCCCACAAAGCTCTGGAATATCGCAAAGGAGACACACTATATTTGGTTAAGAAACACATTCCAAATCTCTACCCATATCAGCGAGAGATACATGATTAATAGCTTAATCATCTTACGAACATGTAAAGAATTTCGATAAAGGAAAGTGAGGAGTGGCACAACCTAGCTCACAAATGTGTGTAATTATGTGTTGCATCCTTCAACTAATGGTAGTTAATGTTCTTCACCATCCAACTACTTTATTTATTGTGTTGCCTAGTTAGTTGAGCATGCACTCCATAATTAATTAATTGTCTAGCATGCACTCTACAATTAATGAGTTGTTCAGTATACATTTTTCATTTCCTAGAAAGGTTTTTAGAGAGTCATATATATAATCATAATTTATAAAACATCAATGTTAATTCAAGTGAATTCGAATTTTCAAGTTCCTCTCCAAATGTACTTCTCTCCCTAAATAGCTCCAACCAAATTATTCCCAACACCATAAATCAAAACACACAATGGTAGAATCTTAGTACTGAAATACCAAAATAATCATACAATGAGGTATCACATCACATAAAGTAAAAACACGCTAGAGGAAGAAAGAGGGCTGCCAAATGAAATAAGTAGATTGGGCTTTCTTTGGGCTGCTGGGCTGACCAAAAATATCAACAAATATCATTAATATTCCCTTTAATTGAATGAAGCTCAGCACTGATGCTTCGTTTTCTCCTTGGGGCTCAACGGGGCTTGGGCACTGTTCAGGATTTCAATGTGTATAAAATATGTTTATTAACCCTCAGTAGCGCATATGTGCACCCCTACCGATCCCAGCCCGCTGATGTCATTATGACGTCAGCCGGGCATTAATTATTATTTTTTTTCAAAAATTGATTTCTTTTTCTTGTTTCTATTCGTTCCATTTTTCTTTTTCTTTTTTTGTTTTTGTTTTGCTATTTTTTCCTCTTCTTTTGTACTATAAAAATTAAGGTTAATGCCGCCAAAATACACCACCTTTTGGTCAACTTCCATATTTTCCACGACTTCTGAAAAATCCGATTAAATACACCAGCTTCATTGACTGTCTAATTTTTCCATAAATTAGCAGCGCCGACGAACTAAGTCTAACGTGGAGCCTTATGTGTTATTTCATTTATTGGGCTGCTGAGTGTGTAAATTAGACGACGTCGTTTCCATACAAAGAAGTAGATGATGTTGTTTTACTCGTTTAAGGTCTGGAACTTGTAATCGAATTAGAGCACAATTTTCGCGCGTTGGAAGAAGATTAGGGTTCGTGAGCTGAAATTTGAGGCAATTGGGGTATGAGCTGAAATCGTGAGGCAAGCCTGCGACGGGTTCCAAGCCACGACGCCGACGATGGAGGAGTACGTATTATGTCAATTTTTTTATTTATTTTTTATTTTTTTATTCAAGCCCTCCCATTTGCAATTTAGTGTAGTGACTGGGTGTTATTTTTTTCTTTGCAGTGGTACATTTGCTATTTACTTAGAGAGTAGATAGAGAAGGGAGATTTGAGATGATGTTGGGGGATGGTGCTATATTTCAGAGGTTGTACATTGGTTTTAGTGCCTTGAAGAAAGGCTTCATGCAAGGCTGTAGGTGGATAATAGGTTTAGATGGATATCATTTGAAGACCTATCTTAAGGGACAGCTTCTGTGTGTTGTAGCCAAGGATGGTAACAATAAAATATTCCCTATATCATGGGCTGTTGTTGAAGTAGAGAATCAAGAAACTTGGACTTGGTTTATTCAAATCTTACTAGAAGAATTAGGGTTGACAGATGGGCAGAGGCTCACCATCATCAGTGATCAACAAAAGGTAATTGCAACTTACTATCTTTTTAATCAGATTTTATCTATTAATCAGATTTTATCTATTAATCAGATTTCTAATTCTTTGTTTATAAACTTGCAGGGCTTGATAAATGCAGTTAGGGATCTTGCCCCTTTTGCAGAACATAAGAACTGTGCCAGACATGTATACTGTAATTGGAAGAAGCAATTCAAAGGGCAGATTCTGAAGAACATGTTTTGGAAAGCTGTGCGATGCTCTTATCAGGTAGCATGGAATGAGGCACTTGAGGAGATGAAGGCTGAAAACCCCAGGGCTTATGAGAACTTCTTGGAGAGAGAGTCAGCTAGATTCTGTAAGGCTTTTGTTTCTACTCACTGTGTTTCTAATATGGTTGACAATAATGTGAGTGAAACATTTAATGGGTGGATTGTTAGTGCTAGAACAAAGCATATCATTCACATGCTAGAGGACATAAGGTCTGCTCTTAGAGAAAGACAATATGTGAAGCTAGAAATGATTAAAAAAGTGAATGATAAGATTTGTCCTAATATCAGAAAGAAAGTGGAGAAACTTAAGCATGGAAGTAGGTTATGTATTGCAAGTTTAGGCATAGATGGTACCTTTGAGGTTGAGCATATGATTTCTAAGGACAGATTCATTATGAATTTGGATACTAGAAACTGTACCTGTAGAATGTGGGATATTACATGTATTCCATGTACTCATGGCATGTCTGCAATACACTTTATGAGGCATGACCTTGCAGATTATGTTCATCCATGTTTTATTGTGGAAGTGTATAAAACTGCCTACTCATATGGGTTGCAAGCCATCAATGGTGAGAGGATATGGCCAAAGGGTGTTGGATACCCTGTTGAGCCACCTCTTATCCGCAAAATACCTGGTAGACCCAAAAAGAAAAAGGGCAAGAGATAGAGATGAAGTAGACCCTAAGGATCCCACCAAGCTCAAAAGAAGTGGACTACTCATGACATGCAGCAACTGCAATCAAACAGGGCATAACAGAAAAACTTGTAAGCTTGATCCAGTTCCAAAACCACAGAAAATGAGTATGATTTACATATTGTAAGCTTAATAAACTTGTGTATTCACGGAGGCATTACTAATTGTATCTTTACATGTGAAAAACTTAGGGAACCAGAGGGCGCCCAAAGAAGCAAGGTGAGCTAAAGAGAACAAGAGATAAAGCAGTAGACCTTGGAGCTGAATCTAGAAAGAGAGGGCGCCCAAAGAAGCAAGGTGAGCCTGAGCTAACAAGAGATAAAACATCAAAGGTTGGAGCTGAATCTAGAGGGAGAGGGCGCCCAAAGAAGCAGTGTGAGCCACAGAGAACAAGAGGTGAAGCATCAAACATGGAACCTGACTCTAGAAAGCAACAACAATCTTTGAAGAAGGTAATTGCAAAAGAACGAGCACAAGCTAGGGCAGGCATAGGTCGCTTGGTTTCTGAAGAAACAGGAAATACCTATATTCATGTAAGTTATGAAGTCATAAAGCATTATACAATCTGTATTAATTTCCTGTATAGTTTTTGATTCTCATCATCATTATGTTTGTTAGATGTCAAGCAACTCTGATCACATCTACTATGCTCCATCAAGTCATGGAGGAAGCAGCACAGCTCATACAAGTACTTCACAACCATTACTGCCAACTCAAGAGAGTCAAGCAAAGTAGTTTGTAATAGCTGCAGTCATGTAACAGATTCTGATTGCATTTTGATATTGGTAGTTTGAAACATTCATCATCTGGATTGGCCTAGATTATCTTATTGTAATAACTACTGATGACATACATTGTCCTGTTTTGGTGTTTACCTATTAGTGTTAATCACAGCTCAGTGTATCTTTTCTTTCCTATCAACTTTCTTTTCTTCATATTCATGGCAAAAAGTGATGATCCTTCCTTATCTTACTATTTTACATATTGCTACTTTTTATGTGTTGGTTTCAGCTTGCAGGAAAAAAAAAAAAAAAAAAATAGATTCATAGGAAAAAAAGAGAGTCATCACATACTAATTGGTTCCTTGAACTAAACAACACAAGCCATTACAACACATACTAATAGGTTCATTAACAATTGCTACATACCATTACTACATACAATTACTACACCTAAACTCTATGCTAAGATTATAGCAATGAAAAAAACCATAAGACATGCCAATAATATCTGAAACACTAGTAGCTTCTTCTTCAAATGTGCCTTCTCAACCTTCACTTCACTCAACTCACTTTGAATCTCCTTCATCATCTCTTCATATGATACACATTGTTTATTCATTTCACCCAATTCAATTTGAATGGCTTTCAGCCTCTCTTCATAGTAATCACATTCTTTGTTCTTTTTATAATACATGTCAAGCCACATATTCAGCTTCTCCCTCTCTTTTTCTCCATTCAGTACATGAACATCTTCAACTTGTGGTGGCCTCCAAGGATCAACCCATCTAAAGAAGTTACATTGAAATCCCTAACAACCAACAAACCATATAATCATCAACTAGCATTATCATTTCACCAATATAAAACTATATTCTACATATTCAAACATACTAGAAACAGAGGCTGATACTGTCTACAAACAACTTAAATTTCCATCACTCAAATTCCAACTACAATTAGAAAGAAATTAGCATATTCGAATTATATGAAATTTTCACAAATCACAGCTTTCCCCAATCAACACAAGAGAACAACATAGATGAAACTAATAAAAATGAAATCGGTGAGCTCACTATTTCTAGAGGACAACGCAAGAACCACCGATATGGGTTCTTCCAAGTGTATGATGTATCCAACATTGGCCTCCTTTTACATTTGCAGAGGGGGTACCGCGCTCGCGCCGCCTGCTCGTACATGTACGGTTTAACAGAATCCGACGACGAGGATGGCATCATGAAATCGGCGACGATTCTCTGCTACAACTATTGCGCGCAAGCCTCGCCTCTGATTTTCCCTCTCCAACAATTGATTCGTAACCCTAAAACCCTAACTCTAATCTACTAGCAGTAGAAAAGAAACAACGTCATTTTCAGCCGTTCAAAACGACTTCGTTTTGTTTGCCGGAATATTTTAACGATGCCACGCGCACGACGTCCATGTAGGCTCCATGTCAGACTCAGTTCGTCGGCGCTGCTAATTTATGGAAAAATTGGACGGTCAACGAAGCAGGTGTATTTAATCGGATTTTTCAGAAGTCGTGGAAAATATAGAAGTTGACCAAAAGGTGGTGTATTTTGGCGGCATTAGCCCTAAAAATTATACAATTTTTTATTATATGAATTTCGCTTATTTATTTATTTTTATTTATAAAATTTTGTTTTTCAATTGAAATAAAGAGTTTTATAATTAAAAATTTTAATTTGCATTTTCTAAATTTTATGTAATGTTGTTTTTTAAACTCAATATATGAAATAATAATCAAAATTTTAATTTCTTAAATTAATTTTATAAAATAATTAGCTAAATATCGAAATAAAAATCGAATTAGAAATCGAAATAAAAATAAACGCAAAAATCAATTTTTAAATTAAATAATAATAAAAAAAACCAGACAGAAACCGGAAAGAAACCCGGTGTACTGGGGCAGTGGTATCTATTCACCGAAAAAGTGGAGGGATACTACTTTTAAGAGATCCCCATTGGGAGTGCTCTAATATTCCAATAATCATATGGAAACAAAAGATACATAAAGGGAGATAACAGACTTGGATTCTTGAAGAACTGAAGAATGAAGTTGAAGGAAGAAGCATGATAGTGAAGAAGAAGTCGCATTTTATACTTTACTTGTTATTGCGTTTCTATTAGTTAGAGGTTGTAGTTGAGTCCACGTCAGCATAAGTTAGGATAGTTGGTTAGATATAAATAGTAGCTTTGTTTGTAAGCTCAGTTCAAGTTTTCTGATGAATAAAAAAAAACGAAATTCTTTATCTCAAAATCTATTATGGTATCTAGAGCATAACCGTCTTCCGCTTTTCTTCATCTTCAGATTGATTTCCTGATCTTCATCGATTCTCAATGGTTCACAACAATCGTGGTGAGGTTTCCGGCGGATTTCCACCGGATGAACCTTCACATCCTCTATATCTTCATCCCAACGACAATCCAGGTGTGATTCTCGTCACTGAGTTATTGAATGGGCAAAATTACTTAAATTGGAGCAAATCTATGCACACTGCCTTGATTGCTAAGAATAAGTTAGGTTTAATCGACGGATCTATATCTCGACCTGATAATCGACCGGAAAATTCTGAATTGTTAAATGCTTGGATTCGCTGCAACAGTATGGTTGTCTCCTGGCTTCGGAACTCCACCGAAGCTTAGATTAGATCGAGTCTTCTGTATTTGTCTTCTGCTTCTCAGATTTGGTCTGATTTGAAGGATCGTTTTTCTCAAGGAAATGATGCTAGAAATTTTCAATTGAAACAAGAGCTTTTTGCCTTAAAACAAGGATCTACTGATGTGAATTCATACTACACTAATCTGCGTATACTTTGGGATGAATTCGTTGATTATCAGCTAGTAAGTTGGTGTGAGTGTGGTGCTTGTCGGTGCAATAGTTCGAGGAAATGGCGTGATTTTCAGCAGAAAGAGTTTTCTATGCAGTTTGTTATGGGATTAAATGACTCCTACTCTTCACTCAGATCTCATGTTCTCAGTATGGATCCTTTTCCTTCTTTCACAAAAGTTTTTGCACTGGAATTGCAAGAAGAGCGTCAGCGATCTATTGGTTTACCTCCTCAGGCTCCATACTCAGTTCCACAAAGTGATTCAATTGGATTTTCTACCAATGCTACATCATCCAGTTTCCAAAAGCCGCGTGATCGATTGTATTGTTCTCACTGTGGAAAAACTAATCATAATGTTGATAAATGCTTCCAGATCTATGGATTTCCCCCAGGTTATGGCAGAGGCCGTGAGAGAGGCAGTGATCCACCCCAACACCCTATCAGATATGCACATCAAGTATCTCACTCTGATGATTCTGCACCTCTTGTGCCTACTGCAGCTGCTTCTCTTACAATTGATCAATGTTCTCAACTAATATCATTTCTTCAGCAACAACTGAATGTTTCTTCAAGTTCACTTCCACAGCAGCAAGCATCTATTCCACCAGCCATACCTTCCTCTCAACCTTTCATTCTTGATCCAAGTCTCAATTTCAGTGGTATGTTCTTAACCTCTCTTTTTATTAATATTGTGTCTCGTTCTGCAAACTCTACTTGGTTAGTTGACACTGGTGCTACACACCATGTGTGTTGCAACATTTCCTTGTTTACTAATTCCACACCTCTTCCTACCACCTTTGTCACTCTACCAAATAATCATAAGGTCCCTATTCCTAGAACTGGCACAGTGAAACTTAGTCCTGATCTTATTTTGCACTCTGTCTTGTTTGTTCCTTCTTTTTCCTACAACCTTTTATCAGTCAGTTCTCTCATTTCATCTGCCCATTATACAGTCAAATTTACCTCAGATTCTTATGTTTTTCAGGCTCATTCAGAGGGGAAGATGATTGGGATGGGTCATAGACTAGGAAATCTCTATGTACTTGATTCCTCTCATTTGTTACCTAGTTCCAATTCTGTAATAAATTCTGTTGTTTCACTTGACACTTGGCATTTTCGATTAGGCCATCTCTCCTTTGATAAATTGAAATCTATGTCAAGTTCTATTCCTGTATCAGTTTCTACTCATAACCTTTGTGATGTTTGTCCACTTGCCAAGCAAAGAAACCTTATGTTTCCATTTTCTACTTTTCATGCTTCACAAATCTTTGATCTCATTCATTGTGATGTGTGGGGTCCTTTCACCCCTTGTACTGTTCATGGTCAAAAATTCTTTCTCACCATTGTTGATGGCCATTCTCGGTTTGTATGGACTTACTTAATGTCTGCAAAATCTGATGTTTCTGCCATTCTTACTACCTTATTCAATCAAGTTCATACTCAATTTGGTCTTAAAATCAAAGTAATTCGATGTGATAATGGCAGTGAATTTCACTTACCCACCCTTTTTAACTCACATGGTACAATTGTACAACACTCTTGTGTGGAAACTCCACAACAAAATGCTAGGGTTGAGAGAAAACATCAACACCTTCTGAATATAGCTCGAAGTTTGTATTTTCAGTCCCATATTCCTTTAGACTATTGGGGGGACTGCATTCTTACTGCTTCTTACCTCATTAAATAGAATTCCTACCACTGCTCTTTTCCATTCTCTTACACCATTTGAAGTCTTGTTTAAAAGAAAACCTATGTATTCTCAGCTTAGGGTGTTTGGCTGTTTATGCTTTGCATCTACTCTTGATAGAAACAGAAATAAGTTTGCTCCAAGAGCTCATAGATGTGTCTTCCTTGGATATCCTTCTGGATATAAAGGTTACAAACTTCTTGATCTTGAAACACATTCCATTAGTATTAGCAGACATGTCATTTTTCATGAACATGTCTTCCCTTTCTCCACACCTACACCATTATCTGAATTTCCTCTCTTTCTACCTATTTCTACCTCTCCTCTACCTTCTTCATTTCCTTCTGCTATTGACCATATGCCTGGAACTTCTCATCCTTCTCCATCTCCTATACATTCTCTAACTACAAGGACTGGCAGAACTATAAAACACCCATCTTATCTACAAGAATACCTGTGTGGAGCAGTGATCTCTACTCCTTATCCTATTCATCACTTTCTCTCCTGTTCCAATCTATCTCCTTCATATTCAACCTTTGTTTCTGCCATTACCATTGTTCCTGAACCACATACCTATAACCAAGCCATTCAATACCCTGAATGGCAAGCTGCTATGAAAGCTGAGCTTGATGCACTTATTCAAAATAACACTTAGTCTCTTGTACCTTTGCTTGCTGGCCACAATCCCATTGACTGCAAATGGGTCTATCGTGTAAAGTTTGCCTCTGATGGCTCTGTAGAGAGGTACAAGGCTCGATTAGTGGCAAAAGGGTTTACACAACAGATTGGAGTAGATTACTTGGACACCTTTTCTCCTGTGGCCAAGTTAGTGTCTGTTAAACTCTTGTTTGCCTTATCTGCTGCTAAAGGGTGGTCTCTTCTGCACTTGGACATCAATAATGTGTTTTTATATGGTGATTTATCTGAGGCAATATATATGGAGTTACCAAAGGGTTTGGTAACTCAGGGGGAGTATCCACCTTCTACAGTCTGCAAGCTGAATAAGTCACTTTATGGACTGAAGCAAGCTTCAAGGCAATGGTATCTGAAGTTCTCTAGTGTATTGATGTCTTTTGGATTACAGCAGTCTAGTGCAGATCATTCATTCTTTTACAAGCATAATAATGGAAAGTTTCTTGGTCTGATTATATATGTAGATGATGTGTTGCTGGCCAGTAACTGTGATGAGCTTGTTGCTGACTTCAAGAAATATCTTGGAGAACATTTCAAATATAAGGATTTGGGAGTTCCAAAATACTTTCTGGGATTAGAAGTGGCAAGAAGTAAGAAAGGAATTTATTTGTGCCAAAGAAAGTATGCTTTGGATTTGTTGCAGGACAGTGGGATGTTAGGATGCAAACCACATAAAACAACTATGTTAGCTAATCACAAATTGCAACAAGAAGAGAAATGATCAAAACCTTATAATCAGAAGGAGTATAGGAGGCTGATAGAAAGATTATTGTACCTCTGTATTACAACACCTGATCTTGTTTTCTCAGTGCACAAACTGAGTCAGTTTGTATCAAAACCTTATACACATCATATGACTGCAACTCAGAGAGTGCTTAGATACATCAAAGGAACAACAGGGAAAGGATTGTTGTTTTCTGCTTCATCAAAGTTGGAACTTATTGCTTTTTCAGATGTTGATTGGGCAGCTTGTACAGATACAAGAAGGTCAGTCACAGGCTTTTGTACTTTTCTAGGAGACTCCATGATATCATGGAGATCCAAGAAACAAGATGTGGTTTCAAGGTCTTCTGCTGAGGCAGAATATAGAGCAATGTCTCAGGCAACTTGTGAAGTAGTTTGGTTGAGGCAATTGCTGAAGGAGTTTGGAGTGGAACATAATAAACCAATAGCTCTTTATTTTGACAACAAAGCGGCGGTGTACATTACTTCTAACTCAGCCTTTCATGAAAGAACCAAACACATTGAGCTAGATTGTCACTTTATAAGAGAAAAGTATTTACAAGAGATCATCAAGCCGATTCATATTAAGGGGGAGCATCAATTGGCAGACATCTTTACTAAAGTGTTGCCACCTTCAACATTTGACAGGTTGTTGCGCAAGATGGGACTTCATAATTTGTACAACTCCCATCTTGAGGGGGAGTAACAGACTTGGATTCTTGAAGAACTGAAGAATGAAGTTGAAGGAAGAAGCAGGATAGTGAAGAAGAAGTTGCATTTTATACTTTACTTGTTATTGTGTTTCTATTAGTTAGAGGTTGTAGTGGAGTCCACTTCAGCATAAGATAGGATAGTTGGTTAGATATAAATAGTAGCTTTGTTTGTAAGCTCAGTTCAAGTTTTCTGATGAATAAAAAAAAATAAAATGAAATTCTTTCTCTCAAAATCTATTAGGAGATGTATTTTTTGTTTAAGCCTAAAAAAATTATTTTAGCTTGATTTATAGGGCCTACTAAACGAGCAATAATTTGTTATTTGTAGGGAATGGAGCATCCCAGAAAATATGAAGTATGTCTGCGCCTAAATGTCCTTTAAATTTGGCAGACTCCATGGTACAAACTAAGCTAAGGTTTATAGTTATAAGCGTTAGGCCCATATGTAAACACCCAACATTAAAATGGGATGCGAAATGTCAATTAGCAAGTACTAAGTATGTAGTTGGTCTCAACTTCCAAAACAGAAACAAAGAAGAAGAAATCATTAAATTCTTTTGTGAGTAATTAATTCCTTGTCGTAACACAATTAAAGTTCCATTTCCAAAAAAGAAAAAAATATTAATTTCTATTAAACTTAACAATGTATGATTTTCTTTTTTAATTTGGATTAGATTACTTGATAGCTACTTTATTACTCTGGTAATAACTATCACTAATGTAGGTATTTGATTATAGTACATGAGCGATACACAAAATATTGGGCTATATTTGAAATTCTTATATATTAGGCACATAGATTATTTATTTAGGGTAATTCTATACTGTACATAGCCCCCATTTTAATCTTTATAGCCTCATATTTATGAATTAAGTAAAAACAATAATTATTGGACCATTTTATCCCTGAAGCCTCCATGACGTATATTAGGGCTAAGTATAAGAAACCGAAAAATCGAACCGACTGGCTAATCAGACCGAACCCGATCCGAAAATATGGGTAACCGAATCGTATGGTTCTGTTTTTATTTCTATTTTTAAAACCCGACTCTAACAGTTCGGTTTTGATTTCTATGCCTAAAAAACCGACGGTTAACCGAACCGGTACCTATTAAATAAATATGTATGATTTTATATATATACACATTGTATTATATTATATTTAGTTTTTAATTTGATATTACTAATAAAGTTTGACAGAAGATCACCCACTTTTGAGTATTGATGATCAGCTAAAAGTTAATAAGCAATTGAAGATAGCTCGATTGTTAGTTTGAGTGATTGCAAATGTTATTCTATCAGGATTATGCAATTTAGTTTCACTATTTTTTTTTATTTATTTATTAAGTTGTTTATTTTGCATGTGCATTCTAAGATATGATTTTTTTTTTTTTCGAATTTTCCTATTATGAATTATAGAAAATTGAATATTTCTTTTATTTATGGTTAACCGTTAGAGAAATGGTTAACCGACCCGATTTTTAGGTTAACCGCTATCATGGTTTTTGGTCTTTATTCTTTAATTTATAATGGTTAACCGATCCGATAAAATACCGCATGGTCGGTTTTTTAGGTGTAAAATAGTCGGTTAACCGACCCGTGCTCACCCCTAACGTATATACATAGCCCCCTTCTTTTTTTTCGGCCTTCATCTTCTTCTTTTTCTTCACCATTAAACCATTAAAAAGACAGAAATGTAAAAATAAAATGAAAAGAAGAAGAATTTTCTAATGGATATTATTGAGAAAAAAAGTTTCAGTGTTTGTTTATAAGTATTAACAAATCCAACAAGTTTTTTTTGGCAAGGACAAATCCAACAAGTAAATCAACTTATTGAAGTTACAATCAGGTTCAGTATATTTCAAATAAATTTGAAATAAAGAACAGTAAATTTATATATTTAAACTTTTGTATTTTCTTTATATATGTGTATTTTGACAATAGAGACTTTTTTTTTAAAAAAGAAAGAAAAGTGATAGGATACGGCCCAGCTCCTAGGCCCAAGCATCAGACCCAATATAATTAGGCCCCAACAGTTAAGCTCGGCCCACGTAGCTCGGCCCAATTAAGAGAGGCTTCTTTACCAAGGCAATCAAGACTCCTACATCGACTACAACTCAAGCTCCAAGAGAGATATAGAAGCTCGGTGTCTATCTCTAAGAAGGGGATCAAGCCTAAAGAGTCCTTATAGGAATAGACTTTGTATTATAGTCGAACTTCATATAATCATCTATAAATAGGGTCTTAGAATAGAATGAGGGAGGGGGAGAACAATCTTGTAATCACTACTCATACTAGCAATAAAGATCCATACTCTTGCTCCGTGGAAGTAGATCTATTCTAATAGATCGAACCACGTAATTCCTTGTATTCCTTTTACTTTCGTGCTCGATTTATTCATTATTGATGTTCATTAATTACCTACGAAAATAAGATCGATCAAAAAGAAAAGAAAAAAAGCAGAGAGAGCTTACCATTCTAATCTGAAATGTCTGTATGCTAGAAAAATTCGAATAGATAACTAATTTTCTCACATAAAATAATAGTAACATTAATCATTTCTACATAACATGCACAACTGCTATTTATATTCCTCACCATTCTCCTTCCCAACTCAATAATGAAAGTCAAAAGAACAAACAAAAGAAATATTTCTCGGATCCCATAAATTTAGTCTAAATTACGAGTATTATATTTGACCATCTGCAAAGTTAGTATCATATCTAAAAGGAAAATTCTAAAATTCAATAAGTATAATAAACATAAATTACATAATGCTACAATGTCCATCGTGTATATACTTAATGTGCCCACATATGACGTGATAGTGTTATAAATAAAGAAACTAATTTAAATATATACCATAAATTCTAAATCATCCTAAAAAATAAAAAATAAAAAATAAAAAAAATAAAAAATAAAAAAAACTCAACCTTAAATAGAAACTATTACCTACGTGGCATTGCCACATCAGTGGTGAGTGGTGGACACATTAAATATGTCCACCAAAGGTAAGGGAGCATTTCTATTTCTAATTTACAAAATAGGACATGGAATTACAAACCTAACATAAAGACGAAGATTCGACAATATAAAGACGCATCTCAATCTGGTTATATATACTACTAATTACAAACCTAACAAATAAAGACGCATCATTCCCTTAACCATGGAATTCAACACCGCCGTCTGCGCCGCCTTAGCCTTCATTTCTCTTCTCTCATACTACCTAATCTGGCTAAGATCCACCAGTACACACCAAGCGCCGCCCGAGGCCGGCGGCGCGTGGCCCTTCCTCGGCCATCTCAACATCATAAGCGGCCGCACCGGACTTCCCCACGTCAACTTAGGCAATCTAGCCGATAAGCACGGCCCCATTTTCGGGATCCGAATCGGCGTCCACCGCGCCGTCGTCGTCAGCAGCAGCGAACTCGTCAAAGAACTATTCACCACCAACGATGCCGCCGTGTCGTCGCGGCCGAGCGTGAAGGCCGGCAAGCACCTGGCGTACGGCTACGCCATGCTAGGGTTTTCCTCCTACGGCGCGTACTGGCGCCAGATGCGCAAGTTAGTCTCCCTCGAGCTCTTCTCGGCGCGGCGAGTCGAGCTGCAGCGTAGCGTGCGCGTCTCGGAAACGGCGCATTTTATCAACGAGCTCTATAGCGCGTGGGAGGAGAGGAGGGACGGGTCGGGTCGGGTTCCGGTGGAGATGAAGGAGCTGTTTGGGGAGCTCAGCATGAACGTGATACTAAAGATGGTGGCCGGGAAGCGGTTTAGCGGCGGAGATGATGCGGAGGAGGCGCGGCGGTGCCGGCGCGTGATGAGGGAGTTCTTCCACCTGGCCGGGCTGTTCGTGCCGTCCGACGCGTTCCCGTACCTCGGGTGGGTGGATTTGGGAGGGCACGAGAGGAGGATGAAGCGGACGGCGGAGGAGATGGATGAGTTAGTCGGAGAATGGCTGGCGGAGCATCGGAGAAAGGAATATTCCGGCGAGGATAAGGCGCAGGATTTCATGGACGTGATGGTGTCGGCGGTGAAAGGTGCAAATTTTGAATGTGAGTACGATGTTGATACCATTATCAAAGCTACTTGCGGGGTACGTTTTCTTTCATTGTTACTTAATTTGGGATCCTCTATTTTTTAATTATGGTGTGCTAATAATGAAATTATTATTTTTCTTCAATATTCACTAATTTAATTAAAATTTATTATTTATTTCTATAATTTAATTTCAGTTTATTAGTTAAAAGATAATATTGAGTGCTAAAAAACTGATAAACCATAATATATATATATTTTTTAATACTGATAAACCATAATTAAATTAATAGATTTTAGCTAGTACGTTAAATCAAAAATCATACATTGAAATTAAAGAAAATAAAAACCAAGAAAATCAATTTTGATACTCAATTGATACACTAAAATTAGGGTGGATAATCCATAATATTTCGTCAAGGAGCTAGCTTTGTATATTCGGTTTCAAGATTATGTCTCACCTTTTTTTGTTCCACTATCTCAAAAAATTGTGAGATATATGACATGAACCGTTGTACATAGCAATATTATTGTGCCCAACTAACCATCTATAGTTATGAAATATTCCAATTTTATTATTATTATTATTATTATTTTTAAATAAAAACACCCTGAAGGTGAGGGGTTAAGCAGACCCCCAACCTGTGTATAATTTAAATAATGATCATACAGTGTCTGGAGGAGATAGCACTAAAAATGAGTTTTATCTCCAACATAAGTCTGAAAAAAACCGAACTAATCTGAAAAGGATCAACGAGGGATCCAACTCTCTACGAGAACGGAAAAATAGAAAAGAAAGAACAAAACAAATATAATGGCCCAAAAGTGATCATATTCCAACTTTAATAAGTAGTCAATAATTAACTAAAATCGAAATCTAATAAAAAATATTCTTCTTGCACCTTGATTAAATATAATAATTCTTATTTTTAAAATGGCTATTTTAATATATATGCCATATGAAAAGGTGAGAAATTAGCCGTTGGAGACAAGTGTGATGCCAAAAATTGAAATAGAGGATATATGTGCACATCATTATTATTGCAGTTCCTCATGTCACTTCCGTTCTGATTTGGATCATCTACGGTACTAATTGATGATTGTCATGTGTTCATTATATTTTTTAAAATTAATCAATTTTTATCATGAATTTTTTTAATTATTATTGATTTCGAAAATATTGTAGACACATGACAATTATCAATTGGTGCAATATAAGACTGATTATTAGATTACATAGTTAGATCCAGAATGTCGGAATTGAAATAGAAAATACAAATTACATCCATTTATCAAATTATTCTGGGGAACCTCAATTGCAAAAATTATAGATGTTCGGTATTTAGGGATGGTATCCTCTATCCCAAAAATTATGTCCCCAATGGTGTCTCAAAACTTAATTTCTACTAATTTTATATTATTTTTTATAAAAATAAAAATACTATAATTTAGTAAATCATTATAGACATTTATAAGAAAAAAATTGGATTTTTTTGAAATTATATACTTTATTTTTGAATTTATCAACTCTAATATACTAATAAAAGTGAAATTAAATATAAAAAAATAATTATAAACCCTAATTGAGATGGATGAACCCTTGAAAATAATCATAAAATTAAACTAAATTATTATAAAATAAATTTATTTAAAATAAATAAATAAATTTTATAAAAATTAGGTTTTAGGACACCATTAAGACATAATTTTGGGGATAGAGGGTCTCAAGCCCGATATTTAATTGCTAAGGTTTGAAAGTGAGGCCAAAATTGTAAAATGTGACCAAGCTCTTGTCTATTGTTTCACAATTACCCCCTAATAGTAACGACAACAATAAAAATAATGAAAATGTTAGTAATAAATCAAAAAAGAGTAATATTAATCATAACTACAATAATTAAAATCCCAGCTTAAATAACTTTTTAAAGAATTTTTTTTTACGGCAACACTATCCCTTTAAAGAAAAAATTATTTAAAAAATTATTTTAAAACTCATAATCAAGACACTCGAAAACGCTTGAAAAATTGCTGAAAAAAGTGTATAACAACTTAAAAAAGACGGAGATAGTATATGAATCAAGTCTTTTCATTCAGATTAGCACACACATTCCGAACATAGACACCTAAGATGACCCGAACCCCAATAACCTATATTGATTGGAAATTGGAATGGAGTCATTGGCCAAAAATAATTCAGGATTTAATGTTTTCGATTTAGAATAATAAATACTTTCACAATAGTATTTGTATAAAAGGTTACGTTATACTCCCTCCGTCTCGCCGAATTCGCCTTGTTTCTTTTTTGCCTTTTTTGGCACGCTTTTCCACGCTTCTCGATGATGGGTTTTAAAATGGGTTTTTAAAGAATTCTTTCTTTTACGGGATACTACGACTGTCGTAGTATCCCGTAAAAGAAAGAATTCTTTAAAAACCCATTTTAAAACCCATCATCGAGAAGCGTGGAAAAGCGTGCCAAAAAAGGCAAAAAAAAACAAGGCGAATTCGGACGAGTATAACAAATAAGATTGGAAAGAATTAAACATAAATAAATTATTTAATCGTTTGACAGACTTTGATAGCTGGGGGCACCGACACAACAGCAGTAGTGTTCATATGGGCACTCGCCCTCCTACTCAACAATCCTCATGTTCTGCAAAAGGCTCAACATGAATTGGACACCCACGTCGGAAAACAAAGACGAGTCGACGAATCGGATCTCAACAATCTAGTCTACCTCCAAGCCATAACCAAAGAAACCCTGAGGCTATACCCTCCGGGCCCCTTGGGAGGGACCCGGAGGTTGACTCGAGATTGCCACGTGGGGGGCTACCACATCCCAAAAGAAACATGGCTAATTGTGAACTTGTGGAAGTTGCACCGGGACCCACGAGTATGGTCAGACCCCTCGGAGTTCAGGCCCGAGAGGTTTCTGAATGGTGTAAAAAAAAGTATGGACGTTAAGGGTCAAGATTTCGAGCTGATACCGTTTAGCGCGGGTAGAAGGATTTGTCCGGGGACGAATTTTGGGCTTCAAATGTTGCATTTGGTGTTGGCTAGCTTGCTGCAAGCTTTTGATATGTCGAGGGTTTCGAACGAAGAAGTTGATATGAGTGAGAGTGCAGGATTGACAAACATCAAAGCCACACCTCTTGATGTTCTTATTGCACCAAGGTTGCCTCCAACTCTATATATATGAGTTTATAGAGCATTAAGTGTTCCAAAATAATGTATGCAGCGTCACAAATAAAAAAAAAAAATTACGTTAGTATTTATATTTAGTTGATTAGTAATAATGTGATGTTCATCTATCCACACTCGAATTGCATGCTTCATTTACACAAATTCATGCGTTGTCTTTCAATAAATTATCTAGCTCACTTTCTTGTGTAACTCAAAAAAACAATATGAAATATTCCAAAGTTTGTATACATTTAAGATGTCTTAAGTGCAATTCAGTTGCTACGATGCTTCTTAATTATTGAATCGATAGATTGTCATTCAAATCATCTTGGATCGTGTGTTAATTCGTTGTACTAAAAAATTTTGGTTACATTTTTTTTTTTCAGTTTTGTGATTTCAGATTTTCATAATTGATTTTTGTGTATCTGAGCTTTCAGATTTATTTTATTTTTGTATTAGTCATTTATTAAATTAGATTTTTTGTTTACTTTTTTCCTAAATTTTAGTAGATTCAAAAATATTAATTAGTAATTTTTAAATGATGCTAGATTCTCAAAAAAGATGATGATGATGATGATGATAAGACAGCATTCCCATAATTAGAATAAAAAGTAATATAAAAATGTATGCAAATAACAATAACTCATGTTTTTTAGGAGTTGGGGGTAGGGAGATCTTTTTACATATATATACTCCGTAAGTCGTAAAGTGTGGTATAAAATTATCACAAGATTCTCTACTTTTACGGGGTCTTTTAAGGGGACAACGTACATTTTATTTTTCACTTATAACGTTTTAAAGCCTTTAAAACTAAGGATGTCGTAATCCCATTAACATAAGAGAAAATATATGGCTTTAATAAAATATTTACACTTGTTTTTAAAAAATATCTCCATGTAAAAGAAACTACCTGTTAAATCAAGAAAAAAAAAATGTCAAATACTTATAACATTGGACCATTTTCTTGTGTAGAAAAATGAACTTGCAGGTCAATTTGATTCATACATGTTATTTTGTATTCGGATACAACAAATGTCGAAAATTAGGGTGATCCACTTCCATGATAAAACAATTTCACTTGGCATTTCTGTGATGCTCATTCAGGAAAAAATTTGTGTACGTGTAAGTGTAGTATATTCACCGCTCATTCGTGTATTGCTTTTTTTTTTTTTTTTTTTTTTTAAGGAGACATCAGATTTATATATATAATCAACCCCTTACGGGGGAGGAACAAAGTTTGTGATGAAGATGAACCAAAAGTGCTCATTCGTGTATTGCTTATTTGTGTGTGATGTCTTCTTTTGGATTCTTTCTCTTGCAAGCTGTCAAACTGTTCGGGCCGACCCGGCCCAAAGATATTTCGGTCGCAAATATTTAAGCCCAACCCGACTCAAAGTGGAAATTATAGTATATTTTTATTAAGGTCGATCGGCCAGAGCTTCTTATGCTTTATACAGTTTGGGCTGGCTCAGCTTAGTCCGAAACTTGATTGGACCTTCATTTTTGTAGCTCATGCATGCCGAAAATGAGGCTGGCCCGTGGGCCGGGTAAGAAATTTGACTGCTCTACTCTCTTGCAAGTAGAATTTCTTATAGAGGTTCTATATTTATCTTCTAGTTTTATTATATATAGGTTTAATTCCAAACCTACTATACTCTACGGAGATGGATCCTTTATTAGAACATAAATTAATATCACGCGTAAATCCAGTTGCCAGCTTGAATTTTGGCACCGAAAAACTAATATTCTTGAGTTGTATTAAAATTTTCTTGATTCGTGTATAATTTGATAGAGTTATTTATATATTTTAATGATCTCTGAAAACAGTAGTAGAAACTGGGTTAAAACATGATAGTTTGCCTCAACATTATATTCATTAGTAAGTTCTAAACCTGCCCCCAAAACCAAGGTTAGAATAATTTAGGTGTTTGAAAAACCTTGAGCCCAAAAAACATCCCATGGTTTGATCATGATCAAATCACTTTTATTTGAGTTCTATTAAATTAAATGATAATTCATGAGTCTGGTATATATGTTTAATTAATTATATCTAGCTAGCTAGCTAAAACTTTACTAAATTAAGGAAGAGAATTCGAACTTGGATTTTGTCTTGCCACGTCAAGATATTTTAATATTATGCCGGGTTTTTTGAACTCTTTTTTTTTTTAATTTTTTTTTTATATCTCTATTATAGTTTACAAATCAAAAGAACCTTTATTTAGATAATTAATAGGCAATGCTATCAGTCGCAATTCTTGGATAGTAGTGAAGTGGGAAGAATTTCCAACGTAAGAAATGGTACTCCCTCTGTCTTCTATTTACTGACCATGTTGACTTTTTAGATGATTTTGAAGTTTCGTGATGATGGATTTTAAATTGAATTTTTGGAGATTAGTTTTTTTTACACGATACCACAACACTCGTAGTACCTTGTAAAAAAAACTAAACTCCAAAAATTCGATTTTAAATCTATCATTACAAAGCTTCAAAATTATCTAAAAAGTCAACATGATCGGAGGACGGATGAAGTACTTCATTTGTCCCAGTTCGTGGAAAAAATGTATGATGCACAATGCATTCTATATAGAGATAATGATGATGTTTTTAATGACTTCTCAAAATAAAAATTGTTTTTAATAACGACTCCTCAAAAATATATATTATATCTGCTGAATTTTGTGTGCGTGTCACACTTGACTTTGGCCTATCAGTGTTTATCCGATAAGTACTTTTTCATTCTTCCCAAATTAAATGTAATATTTCGTTTGAATTTATCTCATACATTTAAAAGAAAGATTATATTTGGTTTGAGACGGAAAAGGACAGAGTATTTTAGACGATTTCATCTAGGGCTGGAAATTTGGGTTTGAGTTTTTGGGTAGGGACAGAAATACCCGAATCTAAACGAGTTTTTAGGTACCCATAACCCGAAAATTTGGGTTTGGGTTCGGATTCGAGTAGTGAAATTTGAAAAATTCGGGTATCGAGTATACCTAGGGATGAAAACGGATCGGATACAGATGGATAGTGCTCATACCGTATCCTAAATCATATTCTTTTCTCGGAATCGGATACGGAAAAGCCAGATTCGGATACGAATTCGGAATATTCGGGATACGGATACGGAACGGATATCGGACGAATCCGGGGCGGATCCGAATAAATATAATCGGATAATATATTTCATACAAAAATCATCTGAATGTGATTGAAACACATGAAAAAAACTACTTACGCAAATTCCATATGTTCATTTATCAAGTATGGCTTATTCGTTTGTTCAAATGAATAAAGAATAATCAATTCAATGGAAGGTGTGAAATGAAAGCACTCATTTTTCCTTTGATAAATCACAAATATACTAGAAAACAACTCCATTGAAGCAAAGTAACATAAACAAACACCTATAATAAAAACTTAAAATCTGGAATAGCATGATAACTTGCTTGGCAGTAAGAATACCACAGAAGCTGATAGTTCTCTTCAAGCAACAAAAGATCATAGTTCACTACTTTCAGAGACACAAGGACTAGACGAATGACATTAACTTAAGTCTTCATAACAAACATCAGAAAAAGAACGACCATTAACTACAAAGATCAGCGATACATGGGTACTGAAACAGCCTCAAGGAAAATCTTTCCTCCATCAGCTACACGAAAAAGCATTGACAAAGAGATCGAATGAGTGTGTTAGCCTCCACAAGTGAAATGAACATTAGTAAAAAGAAAACACAAAGCATATAAACCAACAATCTTCAACGTCAATGGAACTAAAGAGCAAGAAGAAATCCACTTCATAGAAGATGAAGACGAGAAGGAATAGAGTCCTTGGAAGATCAAGCCAAGATAGTAAAAGAAAGAAAACAATCTAAACCTTGTCAACATAGACAACAGACAAAAGATGCAAGATGAGACTCATCAATCCTCATCACTGTCCATTTCTTCTT
>CM038115.1:20162771-20678669 GCA_001642375.2 Mentha longifolia
CAGAATCATGATGCTTCCTAGATTATAGCTACTCGATCATAGCCAAAACCCCCACTGTGGAGCTAATAGAATCACAATCTCATAATCCAGAGTGATGAAAAATCTGTTAGTATCAAACATACACATAGTAAAGGAAAAAAAGGAAAGAGATGCACATAGATAAATCCAGGCTTGACAAACTGAACCGATATTGATTACTATAATTCATTCTATACAGAAAAAGAGGTCCTTCATTAAGTAATGGTAAAATCGATCAAATAACAACAAAAAAGGGGGGGGAATCGACAAATGTTGACTTGTATATCTATTATGAACAGGTATGCAGGAGTGACAAAAAATCCCAATTGAGCTGGCCATATTTTGAGGATTTAAACAAAATTTTATCAAGCTTGGTGATAAACACGTATTTTATGTGCATGTTGAGCTTAATTAGAGTGAAATTCATGTTAAAATATGTGGAGTTTCAAGTGATTTTCTTATGGTTTTACTAGTTTGATCGCACTCATGTTTTTCTCATTTTCTCGAGTCTTTATGCTTTTTGTAGGAAAAAATGAAGAGCTTATTTGGCCAATTAAATTATTCCATGTTGTAGAGGAGTTCGTTAGAAAGCCATAGCAAAAAGCGGATCGAGAATTGGAGTTCGGACGAGGGAGAACGAGCAAAAACCGTAGAACTGCGCAATGGAGGATGCTGACGCGGACCGGGCCGCGCCGTAGCCCACGCCCGAAGACTGAAGCCGTAGCCATTTCACGCGGCCTGGGCCGCGCCTTGGCCCGCGTGGATCCCTTCCTTTCACCTATTTCGGGCTTTGACCGTTTGACTTTAGATTTTTTATGATTTTCAATGTATAAAACATATTTTTAACCCTTTTTTGGGGTGTCTTGAGCTAGAATACTGATTAACATGTATTTTATGTGCATGTCAAGTGTATTTTGCATGTATTTGAGTCTCGATTTATGTGCTTAAATGTTAGAAATGCTAGGGTTTCTTAACTTGTAGCATACTTTATATTTTCTCGTTTTCTCCCGGTTTTCGATCCATTTTTGTAAGAATTTAAAAGAGCATTCAAGTAGTTAAGGATTGAGGGCCGGAAAGGAGGAAGAATCGAGCTCTATTAGAGTGAAACTTATGTTTAAAATGTGGAATTTCAAATTCTGTAGTTAGGGTTTCACTAGTTTGATTTCATTTATGTTTTTCTCGTTCTCTCGAGTCTCTTTATGCTTTTTGCAGGAATAATGGAGAACTTACTTGGCCAAATTAATCATTCCATGATGAAGAGGAGCTCGTTAGGAAGCCATAGCAAAAAGCAGATCGAGAATCGGAGTTCGGACGAGAGAGAACGAGCGAAAATGGCAAAGTTGCGCAGAGAAGAGAAAAACCGGCGGGTTGGCCGGCGGTTTGCCAAACCGCCGGGAATCTTCATCAAACCGCCGGTTCCCCTTCACATTGGACAGCATAGATGGCGGTCTGGCCGGCGGTTTGCCAGACCGCCGGCTCCCCTTCCCACAGACCGCCGGTTTGGCGAGAATTACACCTATTGACCGAGTTTGGACCAACTCGTCCCAAACTCGGTTTTTGATGTATTTAACCCCTAAATTCACCCCATTTGGAGATCTTTTGCCTACTTTAATATTTTAGAACCCTAGAAATATTTCCATCTTTCCTTTTTAGTAAATTCAAGATTGTTGGAGCTTTACTTTGTGGATTCAAGATTCAAGACCATTTTCTTCTTCCTCTTTAAATTCTCTATCTTTTAAGCATGATTTCATTTGTTTTCTATGTTAATTCCTTTACTTATGTCTAGCTAAATTTCTTTTGGTTCCAATATATGAAGATATGATCTAGATTCATAGGTTTTTAGGTTTTGTTGTTGGATTTACCTTCTAATTCATATGTCTTATGGTTTGGACTTAATTTTATTGCATGATTGATTGGCCATCATTGAGTGCATACAGGGTGTTTGGTTACATGCTTAGGAGGCTTTAATCATAACACTTGGCATCAAATCACACCATATTAGTAATTCTTGCTAGTAAGAGCTTCTAGATAATTAATTGAGCTATTTGGAGTTAATTTATGCATCTTGAGACCTAGCAGAGATAGATGTCATAGGTTAATCCACTAATATTGATTGTTTCGAGAGAAGAATTGATGTTACTATATATAGAACTCCATATGAATTAGATTAAAATGGTTAATCCTAACAAATCCTAAACCTAGGCCTCTAGTGATTATCGGATTATATTGGAACCAAGCTTCACTATTGTTGTTAACTCTTGCTATAGTTGTTATCTAGTTGTTCTATTTCTCTTAGCTATGGAAAAACAAAAGCATGTCCTGTAAGTATTACTGGATTACTACTTGATCTTAACGACCTTTCCTTTGGATCGACTCATTATACGATATTTTATTATTCTCTTCACCTAGTGGGGCGGATCAAATACACTTTCTAGAACCTAAAATATTTCCTCTCTTTCATTTTTAGTAAATTCAAGATTGTTGGAGCTTTACTTTGTAGATTCAAGATCCAAGACTATTTATTCTTCCTTATTAATCGCTATCTTTTAAGCATGATTTTATTACTTTTTATGGTTTAATTCTATCAATTATGTCTAGCTAAATTTTCTTTTGGTTCCAATATATGAAGATTATGATCTAGATCCTGGGTTTTTAGGTTTATTGTTGGATTTACCTTCTAATTCACATGTCTTGTGGTTTGGGACTTAATTTTATTGCATGATTGATTGGCCATCATTGAGTGCATACAAGGTGTTTGGTTAAATGCTTAGTAGGCTTTAATTCATAGCACTTAACATCAGATCACAACATATTAGTAATTCTTGCTAATAGGAGTTTCTAGATATTAATTGAGCCATTTGGAGTTAATCCATGCATCTTGAGTCCTAGTCGGAGATAGATGTCATAGGTTAATCTACTTACATTGATTGTTTTGAGAAAAGAATTAGTGTATACAATATATAGAATTTCTCTATGAATTAGATTAAAATGGCTAATCCATGCAAATCCTAAACCCTAGGCCTCTTGTGATTATCGGATTATATTTGGAACCAAGCTTTCTACTATTGTTTGTTAACTTTTGTTATTAGTTGTTATCTAGTTTGTTACTTTTACAATTGCATTACTTAATAGGATTAAGAAAACACAAAAACATGTCACTTGTAAGCTTGAATAGTAGTTAGATAATTAGATTACTACTTGAATCTTAAACGACCTAACATTCCTTGAGGATTCGACTCAATTATACTATAATTGATTATTATTGCATTCTCCCTATCCTCAAAAGTAGGGCGGACCACTTGGAAACAAGTACACCCAAATGATTCTGCCTGGATATGATGGTTGGCGTTCAAGGATGAAATGCTCGTGCTGTCGATCTCTGGCCAATTTTTATCACTTCATTTTATAATTTTCATTATATTCGAACAAATTCCCCCAAATTAAGTTCATGTTTAATTCAAACAAATTCCTTAAATCAACAACTAGAAGAAGTCAAATTGAAGTCAAATCAACAACCAGAAGAAGTAAAATCACTGAATGTCAAAAAAATCGAAGTCAAATCGTACAGATTACAACTAATTTAAAATACCCAAATGTATTGCTAACCTAATTTCTTGAATGGTTGTGTTGGGTTTGGGAAAGAGATTCGAAGGTTGTGAGTTGACGGCGTCAGGCATCGGCGACGACAGTGGGTCTTCCATTTACGGCGGCAAGCGGCGGTGAAGAATGGAAGAAAACGCAGAAGAAGAAGAAGAAGAAGAAGTATGGCGCTGATGAATTCACGTTTATAAGTTTTTTCCTTTTCTTAATTTTTTAATATTTACTTTTCATTAACTAATAAGTAATAAGTACCTATTTACTTATATTATATTATATCTATATATATAATATAAAATAAAATATATTAAAATATCTGGATATCCGGATTTGTTATCCGGATAATATCCGATAAAATATGGTAAAATTCGGATACGGTCGGATACTATGTAATCTGTATCTGAATCCGTATCCGAATCCGTATCCGCCCGGATACTAATTTTTTATACCGAATTCAATACCGACCGAATACGGTTCCGGATCGGTCGGGAAATATCCGATCCGTTTTCACCCCTAAGTATACCCGAACCCGAAAAAAAATTAATTAATAAAAAATAATAAATAATGCTCAAAAATAAAGTACTACCTCCATCCCATATATTTAGACCTCTTTACTATTTGGCACGTATTTCCACCGAAACCTAGTATGAGTTTTAACTCATAGTATCCCGTAAAAAAATGATACTACAAAATTATATTTTAAAACTCGTACTAGGTTTCGGTGGAAATACGTGTATAAAGGCAAAGAGGTCTAAATATATGGGATGGAGGTAGTATTTAAGAAAAAATAGTTAAATAAACAATTAACTTAGCAAGTTAACACTTCGGACTTCCATTTCTCATTTTCTTTTTTCATTTGATGTTATATCAATTATGCATTTTTTCCTTGTAAATTTGGGGGGGGGGGGCTCTCTATTTAAGTTGAGGTAATGTTGCCAATTCCCCGGCGCAGTGGGCTATGACAGACGGCATTCAGATAAAAATATTGTTTCCTTTCTGTCTGAAACCTTGGCGCAAATCAAAACTACAATTTATTTCATCTATTCCATGACCGGAACTAGAATAAGCAAACGGGTATTTGAATACCCAAAATTATTTTTGAGTTCAGGTTCGGGTGGACTGGTTCTTGACTACAATAACCACATCTGTAACGCCCTGGACCCAAGGGCAGGAGCTCATTATGCTACGGTACGGTACAATGAGCCAGCTAGTAATTATTTGGCCTGCGTCCTCGCTTTGTCAAAATGGACCAAATTGTGTATATTATTTTTTTTAGCTTTCTAATCAATTTTATCATAGATATTTTTTAGAGGACAGTGCAACAATCCATAGAAATGGTAAAAGTAATTGTGAACACATTGATTGTTCGGATATATAATTGTTATTTCGTTATAATCGGAATACATTCCTAAAAAAATTGAATAGTTTAGCAATTAAATTGCAAATCACCCATAATACAATTATCAGTGTGGCTGAGACGAAGTAAATAAGGAAGTTTATAATCAAAGAAAAACTACACATGGAGACCGAGTGCTTGCATAATTGAATATAACTTGCACCACCAACTCAATTTTGATCATCATAAAAATAACAAATTAAGAATTAATGATATTTTATCACCACCAACTAATTAAGATAGAAAACCTTGATATACATGAGATATATAGCTCATGCTTCATTAGCCATAGCCTCAACAATTAAGTGCTCGTTTGGTTCAAGTTGGAAAACGGAAAGGGAATGGAATCAAGTCAAGTAAGGGAATGGAAATAATAAAGGTTACTTTTATTTAGTGTTTGGTTCATTGATGGAAATGAATCCCTTGTGAGGGGGGATTCCCTTACTCTTGTTTTCCCTCCTCCTTGAGGGGTAACAATATGGTGGATTGGGTTACTCCCAAATAATGGTAATGAATAACATATTACTCAAACCAAACAACAAGTAATGGAATCTCTTAATTGTTTCTCTTTTCTTACCAAAAAAAAGTGAACCAAACGAGGGCTAAATGTTTTCACATCCGAAAGGGCCATAAATTCAAAATTCGTCGGATTCTCTATTGCCTAATGGTGTGACATTCTCTAGTGCATTGTTAGATGACTATTAAGGGTACAAAATATTTCCAAAATCACTCATTTTTTTTATATTATTATTATAGAAGGTTTAAACTAATGCTAGCTTATTTAGAAAACATCGGGGATACTGGGGTACGGGAGCATTCCTCTCTACTACTATATATGAAGTGGAGTAAAATACACTAATTAACCAAGACAAATCTTAAAAGAGTGAATACTAAGCCATGGAATTTTTCTCCACCATCTACGCCGCCGTCGCCTTCTCTTTCCTTATCTACTACTACTACAACTACAAACACTTGTTAAAAAATAAACCAAAACAAGGCGCATACAAGGCCCCGCCGGAAGCCGGCGGCGCACGCCTTCTCACGGGCCATCTCCACCTCATGGGCGGCGGCGGCGGCTCCACCAAACTCCCTCATTTCAACCTAGCCGAGCTGGCCGATCGGCACGGCCCAATCTTCACGATCCGGCTCGGCGTCCACCGCGCCGTGGTAGTGAGCAGCCTCCGAACTGGCCAAGGAACTCTTCACCTCCCTCGACACCGCCGTCTCGTCGCGGCCGCCGCTGCGAGCTACCCAGCACCTGAGCTGCGACCTGGCCATGTTCGGCTTCGCCCCCTACGGCCCCTACTGGCGCCAGATGCGCAGGCTCGTCTCTCTAGAGCTTCTCTCTCCTCGCCGCCTCGAGCTGCAGCGGGCCGTGCGCGAGTCGGAAACCGCCCGTTTCGTCGGCGAGGTTTACAAGCTGTGGGAGAAGAAGAGGGACGGGTCGGGCCGGGTTCGGGTGGACATGAAGAAGTGGTTCGGGGAGCTGAGCTTGAACGTGGTGATGAAGGTGGTGGCAGGGAGGAGGTTCGGCGGCGGCGCTGATGATACGGCGGAGGCGCGGCGGTGTAGGAAGGTGATGAGGGAGTTCTTCTACTTGGCGGGGACGTTTGTGGCGGCGGATGCGCTGCCTTTTCTGAGGTGGCTGGATATAGGTGGATATGAGAAGAGAATGAAGAGAAATGCGAAGGATTTGGATAGGATCGTCGGAGGATGGGTGGCGGAGCGGGAGAAGGAATATTCCGGCGACGGCGAGGATAAGCCGAAGAATTTCATAGATGTGATGCTTTCAGTTTTGCAGGGTGAGAAACTCCCTTATGACGTCCGTACCATCACCAAAGCTACGTGTCAGGTATATACGCCATGGAACATAGTATATTTATCTATTAAATTTAATATTGATTGTTAAAAAATTCGAGACTATTTTAATACTTATTGTTTAATATACGATGAATTTAGAACTACAAATTAGAATTTTATATAACTATTCATTCTAGCTAGTTTAGATTTATTAACCCTATTTATTACTAAACTCTACCTAGTAAATAATTTGTAAAATTAAACTATAAAAGATATTGGACATAATTGGGCATCAAACTAGATCTCATGTAAATAAAGTTAGATGCGTGGTTGGGATCTTATATAGATTGTTTTTGGTACTTTTGTATTTCTTATTGTACCGTTTTTTTAAAAAAATATTTTCTAAATCAATAATAATTAAACATTCTATAAATAAAATAAAAATGATTCAAAAAATTATTTTTAGTACATAGCGAGCATCCGACAGTGCAAAAGTAAGCAGATGCAATACCGAAATGAAATAGTTCGATGAGTCACTCAATATGACCATCTCGAGAAGTTTGACTTTTTCTTTTCTTTTGGAAAAGTGAAGCTCATCTTAATTACCGCGAGGGTAGTCAATTACGCCTCTCAAACATACATAAGTAATCAAGTTGTTTGTAGTCATTGCATAATCTGAACCAATATTAATTAATTAATTGATTAATTAATTAATTTCTTGAGCAGGTTTTGATCTCCGGCGGGAGCGACACAACCTCAGTCATGCTAATATGGGCACTATCTCTCCTCCTAAACAATCGTCACGTGTTGAAAAGGGCTCAAGAAGAGCTGGACACGCACGTGGGGAAAGAGAAACGTGTAGACGAATCGGATATAAAGAACCTCGTCTATCTCCAAGCCATAGTCAAAGAGACCTTCAGGCTATACCCTGCGGGGCCCTTAGGCGGGACCCGCGAGTTCACCGAGGACTGCCACGTGGCGGGCTACCACGTACCGAAGGGGACGTGGCTGATCGTGAACATATGGAAGTTGCACCGGGACCCGCGGGCGTGGCCGGACGACCCGTCGGAGTTCAGGCCAGAGCGATTTCTCGAAAGGCACAAAAACGTTGACGTCAGAGGCCAAGATTTCGAGCTGATCCCTTTTGGCGCGGGCCGGAGGATTTGCCCTGGGGCTAATTTTGGCCTTCATATGTTGCACTTGGTGTTGGCTAGTTTCTTGCATGCTTTTGAGGTGTGGACGGTTGGTGATGAAGGGATTGATATGAGTGAGAGTGCTGGATTGACTAACCTTAAAGCCACGCCACTTGATGTTCTCATTGCTCCGAGGTTGTCGCCAAGTCTTTACTAGGTCATCAAGGTTTTCTTATCTGATTTGGATTTTCTATTGCATTTTGGTGTTACATTTTTTATTGCACTGTCGGATGTTTGCCACATGTTAAAAATACATAATTAGCGTTTTTGTAATTAGTGCTGATTTAAAAAATATTTTTAACTCGTGACAAGCATTCGACGGCACAATAGGAAATGCAATAGAATACTTGGACTGTTACTTTTCTATGTCATTTATGCATCATTGTATAGTTGTATGTTAGATATGTAATGGACTTTAACTAGGGTTTCAAGTTGAGAGCATGTAATTAATTTAGCTTCATGTGTTATCAGAATATGTAATAATTATATAGTGATAGGTGTATAATTTTACAGTCAGACTGGCCATTTTGATACAAGGACCTAAATATTAGCCACGTTAAAAAAATAATAAAAATAAAAATAAAAAAAACAAAACAAAATCAAAATCAAAAATCAAAAATCAAAAATCAAAAATCAAAAATCAAAAATCAAAAATCAAAAATCAAAAATCAAAAATCAAAAATCAAAAAACAAAAAAAAGAAAGCCTTCAAATACTAGCTTATGTTATCAAATACAGATCTTGAGCTTGTGGATTCACGGGCCTTCTACTTGTTCATCTCTATTTAAACGTGATCCACCGATATCAGTATCAAGATAAACTCGTTCTTCACAAGATGTAATCGGACTACGTTAGGAGGGTGGAATGGTTCGTTCTTCCATTTCCTACATGGGCACTCAATATCTCCTCCAGACAAGTATAAAGGTTGGTTACATGCAAAAGTCATGAATATATCAACTCCATTTAAGAACTTACTTGTCAAGCTACCACCCATATAATGTCTACACACCCATTCACAATCCTCGCTCATTTTTCGTATAGCAACAAGGCCGATAATGTCTTTAAGTAAGGCCATATTGAGGAGTGATTGATCCCTTCTTACGTATAGCAACAAGGCCAATACTTGTTCAGCATAGGGGAGCATGATATTTCATCTAGGGGGGAGGGGTGCCCTTTGATTAACAAGGAAATAGAAAATATTATCAAACAATCCAACACCAAAATAAAACCGATGGCCGTGTTTTCTCCATACTAATAAGCATTCTGGCTAGGAAAGGTAACCAGCGATCTGCTCTGGAATATGTAAGATTGAAGTAAACGTTAACAGATCCTTCAAAAACATTGGAAATAGAAGCAACGACACAAAATTGAAATGAGAATCCTTAAGAAGTGTGGGTATGGCCCTCTTCTGCAGCAGCTTCAAATGTTTCACCAGCTACAAGTTCCGGCACATCATCATCATCATCTTCTGCTGCACCACCAGCACCTGAAGCAGCAGCAGGTGCCTGCTTCTGGAACTGCTCTGCTAGTTTCTTCAAATTCTCCAAATTATCCGGACCTGGATTATTTTTTTAAATCAACTTTCATGAGTTCAAATGTTGGATAAATCAGACATGATGAGATAAACCCAGGAAACGGAAGTCACACTTACCCAATTGGTGAATAATCTGAGGAAGAATGTCTTGCAACTCTGAGAGAACCATAAAATGAAATGTCAGATAGGGTAAAGTATTCTAAATGGCATAAAACAAAAGAAATACCAAACCAGCCTACTGATAAATTTTCAGAAGTATAGGGTATCAAAAATGGAAGTTTAAGATACAAATTTAACAAGTTATCAAAGATGGATTTATGATGTGTTCAGAAATAAGAGATTTTTACAGAATTAATTGAAACGAAAAGCCTTCATCGTGATTTTGATAAAGAATTAACCACACAAATCATTTGAAAACTGACAGTATTATCTATACACTATCGGGCTTTATGAGCTATATAGTTCAAAGGATTAGCTACATCAAGAGAGTGCAGAGTCAGGAGAGACAAACATACTCTTGTTCTGAGGAGTGCCACTAACAACCCAAGTGTTGGCTGCGATTGACGCTTGAACTGAAAATAAAAGATAATACAAAACAGTCAGAAGAAAAAGATTATTCATAAAAAAAAAAAGAGCTGAAATCTCAGGGGCGTGATTCAGACCTTTGGGGTTCGTGAACTGGATAACAACATCCTCCTTGAAAATATTCACTTCTTCAATAGCGGGTATGGCATTTACTCCTATTCTCTTCAAGGTGCTCTGCAGCCTTTTGTCATCAGTTGTAGTCGTCTTGTGTACAGCCTTCTTCTTTCTGCATCCCACAGAAGCTACTCAGTTAGAATCACATAAAGAACGATATGATATTTCAATCCACTTGAATAATGTTGGAAAAAAGGACAAATCATGTAATCTGTTTTTCAATCTTTGACAGTTCAATTAGAGGAATTGCAAAGACCAACCTTCTCATGGTACCTTTCCCACCGGTTCGGACTGAACCGGCCATCTTCATAAGTTTTTCCACATTCATCTGCAAAGAACAGCATAAAATTGGATAATAAGTCCAGTTAACATTCTATTGAATTGATTATGATCGTATGTGTTATGACAACGATACCAGGAATAGCAAGTAAAATATGGTACTAAACTATAGATTTCAACTTTATTTTTCATAGTAACTGAAAGATACTAATACATGAAGCTTTTTCTCACAGATACAAGAAGATAAAACAAGAAAGACCAAGCACTGGGTGAGCTTACTAATTTGGCCACAGATAGAAATCTGAGAAATAGCTATAACTATGTGTATAAACTCAACCACCAAAAACAAAAACTGCAAGAGAAAAACACATCTCGTAGCAAGCTAAAACCCAGACCGTCTCTTTTTCGCATACTACAGGTTGAAGAACGAACAAAATCAAATATGCTAAACAAAATGACAACAAAAACCATAATCTGACTGTCTTAAGCCAAAAATCACAATCAAAGTCAAAATAGAAACACGTTTCCACAAGAAAACAAGAATTTCTGGTTAAATTTGGAAAAACCCCCAAACCCTTCCATTCCACAGAGCGTACGGTAAGAATACACCGTAATTCCAGATTTAAAAAGAAAAAAGAAATTAACGATGATAAAACCTTCAACATTCTTCTCGTAGGCAGCTCATAGACAAAGAAGTATTAAACAAAATCCCCAACAAAACACCACAGAACAAAAGGCAAAATCGAAAGCCAAAAACAACAAAAGAAAAGGCTTGAATTTACATGTATTGCAAGGAGGAATCGAGAAAATAGTGTGGTGAATACCTCTGCGAGGAGTGAAAAATGGAGAGCGGCGAGAGAGGGATAGAGATAATGAAGAAAGGAAACCCCTACCGTCAGCTTAACTTCAATTAGGGGTTTTCTCTTTAGGTGTGTTCTTATTTGATAAAAAAAAAAAAGGATACGGATAGAGAAGAAAAAATAAAATGAAAATCTTTATCACATAACCGTCCTTTTCTACATAGGGCCCGAGCATAAGAGCATCCCCAATGGGATCTAGGATCTCTCCACTTTTCCGGCGGAGAGATCCAACTGTCCCAGTGTATCGAGTGTTTCTCCGTGATCTCTTTGGGATTTTTTCAATTTTTTTTATTTTTTTATTTATTTTTAATTCGATTTTTATTTTTGATATTTTAAATTCGATATTTTTTGAGTATTTAAATTAATTTATTCAATTATTTTAAAATTAATAGTTTATTGAATTTAAAAATATTACATGAAATAAAATTACATAATTAAACACTAATTAAAAACTACGAAATTAATCAACTAAGCTCTTCATCGTTGCCAAGAGGATTTCGTGTTGCTCAAGCTGCTCCGGCGTCATTCGGCTAGTATCCGTCATGAGCACCTTGTGATAATTCTTGAGCCGCTTCATGCACTCCGAGTTGACCCTCGAACGAGACTCCTCCGCCTTCACCTTTGTGTGTTCTAGAAAGGATTCTGTCGCTGCGGATATTTTTTCGTAAGCTTGGACCAAAGCCTCATCTGGGACGTCGTCCAAATTAATCATCGGTTGTTTGCCTTTGTTGCGGGCTTGTTGCTTTGCTTGCTTTCCACCTATCGGACGGATGTGAGAGCGAAAGCCGTCAGAATCTTCTCGGCTAGAGTGGGATGAGCCGTCGACACCCTTATGGTGCTTATCGGAGTCGTCCTCGTCGTCGTCTTTGTCCATGATATGTTGAAATTTTGGAACAGGAATCAACACTTTCCACGCCTCAGTGTACTTGAAGGGATTTCTGTTGTTGGCAGCGTAGAACAATGTTTCCGCCTTTTGGAGTACGTCAGCATCGTTATTTCCGCTAGGCCAATCTTCTCTTTGCTTGACAGTAATACCCGTTGAATTCCTTGCAAGCTCCTTGAACTCTTCTGAAATGCGACTTGAGCATTCCATCATCCCTTTTGGGCGCCCAGTCAGGAATCCGTTGGTTGTACGCTTCCTCAATTCGGTCCCAAAAATGTTGCCCCGTTTGCTCATTCCCGGTTGACGGGTCTTGAGACACTGCCGCCCAACATTTCGCCAGTATTCTCGTCTCTTCTTGAGAATACTTTGTGGGTGCCCTCTGTCCAGCGGCCGTCAAAGTTTGCGGCTTCGTTTGCTTCCCATTCGCCTTCGGGTTCGCCTTCGCTTTTCCCTTCCCCTTCCCTTTGCTCGGCGTCGAGGTGGGCATGTTGGAGACGCTTTCAAACGAGGACGAGAGATTCATCGACTCGAGCTCTTGGGTTGCAAAAGGAGCTCGATCTTGATTATGCGGTGGAATAGGAAACCGGCCAAAGCCGATTGGGTCCTCCGGAGAGTAAGGCCGATAGCCTTGGGCGGAAAATCCCATAAATGGGGCGGGAGAGTTAGCGTATTGGCCGAACCCCATTGGACTCGTGTTGGAATTCGCCCCCGGCGTGCTCGGTGGAGCATCCGAATTTGTGGCATCGTCACCGCCGTAGTTGGAGTAGCCGAAATAATTGTCGATGAATTTCTCAATAGGATCTTCCATTTTTTTGTGGAATCTTTTGTGAGTGAAATTGAAAGATTAGAGAAGAAATGAAGATAAAATGAATCTTGTTGGTGTGAACGATTTGGAATGGGGAGGTAAATTTATAGGTGGAGATGGAGGAAGTAGCCGTTGGCTTCAACGGCTCATTCTCTAATTTTATTTTATTTATTTATTTTTGTAGAATTCGATTTTTTTAAAAAAATATATAAAAAATAACCCGCTGACATCATAATGATGTCAGCATATGGGTGTCGATAAGGGGGCACTGGAGCGCTCCCCTCCCGTCCGATCTTGGTGCCGCCAGTGGGAGCTGGTGTCGCTACGGGATCGCTCCGCGGCGGAGTGCCCGAGCGACACCGCCCCATTGGGGTGCTCTAAAAAATCAAAAAACTTAATAAACGGACTAACTAAATCGAAACCGTTTTGAAAATACAATTAATTAAATTGGACGGTTCAATTTTTATTTTAAATTTCTAATTTTTAAAATTCGAAGGTATCGGTTCGGTTTTGATTTTCTTACATAAGAAACTGAATATTAACCAAACCGATACATATTAAATAAATATAATATATAATATTAAATTTTCATATCGTTAGGGTGCGTTTACTTTTTATACCGCTCTGTATATGGATAAAGAGGGATAATATAATGTGGTATAAAGTGGCGGGACCCATATTTTTTATATGGTGTTTACTTTATTGGAAATGAAAGGATAATAGGTGTGTATAATGTGGTATATTATAAAATTGTGTTTACTTTTCTGATAATGATGTATAAGGAAGTATAAAAGTTATTATTACTTTATACTGTGTTTACTTTGATGTATAAAAAATGCGGTCAGGCGGTATAAAAATTCGGGCAACCCTTTGTATTAATCCATGGGATAATATTATACTTAAGAAACAGGTGTGATAATTTTATACCACCTTTTACGACTTAAGAAATGGGTGCAATAATAATAATAATAATAATAATAATAATAATAATAATAATAATAATAATAATAATAATAATAATATAATAATCAAAAAATAATAATAGCAATAAAACAAAAATAAATAAAATAATAATAATAAAAACAACAAAAAAAATAATAATAATAAAAATAAAAAATAATAATAATAGTAATAAAAATAAAATAAATAATAATAATAATAATAATAATAACAAAAACAATAATAATAATAATAAAAATCAAAAAATTAGTAGTAATAAAAACAAAAAACAAAAATAAATAAATAATAGTAAGTTAAAATAATAATAATAATAATAATAAACAAAAAATAAATAATAAAAATAATTAATAATAATAATATAACAAAAATAAATAAATAATAATAATAATAAAAACCAAAAAAAACGTAATAATAATAATAATAATATAATCGTGGTATAAAATTATATTATATCATCGTAAAGGATATCGAGAGATAACGGGCTACCCGAGATTTAAGACCACCTAATCGGATTTTTTATATTTCAAAATAAACGGGATAGAAAGTGTTTTATACCACTTTATCCTCAAAAGTAAACGCACTCTTAAAGCTCTAGTAAATATATATTTTCATTTATGTTGTAGTATAAACTTTTTATTTGATAAAAGATTACCCACTTTTGACTACTGGTGATTAGTTAAGAGTCAATAATCAATTGAAAGATGCTCGATTGTTAGTTTGTTAGTTTGAGTGGATGCGAAACTTATTCTATTTGGATTATACTTTCTCCGACTCGGCTCAGGATTTCTGACACCTGTTATATTTATATGTGAAGAATGAAATAATAAAATGTGTTAGAAATTTTGAGCCAAGGGAGTATAATTTATTGAAGTGTTATAAATTTTTTAAATTGTATATTTTGTATAATATGAATTTTTTTGTGTAACAAAATATAAAAAATTGAAGCTTTACTCATTTAATGGTTAAGCATTGAATAATTAGTTACCTAAAACGATTTTTATGTAATTCAGATTTTAAGTTTCATGAGCTAAACCAAAATTTGGCAAAGCTGTGTTCTTGAAAGCTAATATCGCCTTCTTTTATACTACGTAGATAGGTAGCATCTCCATAGTACAATGCTATTATCTATGAGCGAAAATCACGAGATGTATAGTGTTACATTTCTCAAGATCAAATTTGAAGTTCAACTTCTGCTTGTTTCAGTAAGAAACAGAATTAACAGATCGACCATAATATCATGAAACAATCCAACATCAAAATAAAATCGATGGCCAAGTTTTATCCATACTAAGCATTCTGACTAGAAAAGGTAAAACCACAGATCAGCTATAATCTGGAATATGTAAGATGAAGCAATGTGACGTCCTTCAAAAACATTGGAAATAAAAGCGACGACACAAAATTGAAATAAGAATACTTAAGTGGTGTGAGTATGGCCCTCTTCTGCAGCAGCTTCAAATGTTTCACCAGCTACAAGTTCTGGCACATCATCATCATCGTCTTCTGCTGCACCACCAGCACCTGAAGCAGCAGCAGGTGCCTGCTTCTGGAACTGCTCTGCTAATTTCTTCAAATTCTCCAAATTATCCGGACCTGGATTATTTTTTTAAATCAACTTTCATGAGTTCAAATGTTGGATAAACTAGACATGATAAGATAAACCAAGGAAACGGAAGTCACACTTACCCAATTGGTGAATAATTTGAGGAAGGATGTCTTGCAACTCTGAGAGAACCATAAAATGCAATGTCAGATAGGGTAAAGTATTCTAAATGGCATAAAACAAAAGAAATACAAAACCAGACTACTGATAGGTTTTCAGAAGTACAGGGTATCAAAAATAAGAATCATGGAAGAAAAATGGGAAGTTTAAGATACAAATTAAAGAAGTTATCACAGATGGACTTACGATGTGGTTAGAAATAAGAGATTTCTAAGGAATTCATCGAAACGAAATTGCATTTTTTGATAAAGAATCAAGCACACAAATCATTTGAAAACTGATGGTATTAACTATACACTATCAGGCTGTATGAGCTATATAGTTCAACGGATTAGCTACATCAAGAGAGTGCAGAGTTAGGAGAGACAAACATACTCTTGTTCTGAGGAGTGCCACTAACAACCCAAGTGTTGGCTGCGATCGACGCTTGAACTGAACATAAAAGATAATACAACAGTCAGAAGAAAAAGATTATTCATAAAAGAAATTGCTGAAAAAAGTCAGGGGCGTGGTTCAGACCTTTGGGGTTCGTGAACTGAATAACAACATCCTCCTTGAAAATATTCACTTCTTCAATAGCTGGTATGGCATTTACTCCTATTCTCTTCAAGGTGCTCTGCAGCCTTTTGTCATCGGTTGTAGTCGTCTTGTGTACAGCCTTCTTCTTTCTGCATCACACAGAAGCTATTCGGGTTAGAATCACATAACGAATGATATGATATTTCAATCCACTTGAATAATGTTGGAAAAAAGGACAAATCACGTAATCTGTTTTTCAATCTTCGACAGTTCAATTAGAGGAATTATGAAGACCAACCTTCTCATGGTACCTTTCCCACCGGTTCGGACCGAACCGGCCATCTTCATAAGTTTTTCCACATTCATCTGCAAAGAACAGCATAAAATTGGATAATAAGTCCTGTTAACATACTATTACATCAAATTGAATACGATTATGATCGTATGTGTGATGACAGCAATACCAGGAATAGCAAGTAAAATATGGTACTAAACTATAGATTTCAACTTTATTTTTCATAGTAACTGAAAGATACTAATACATGAAGCTTTTTCTCACAGATACAAGAAGATAAAACAAGAAAGACTAAACACTGGGTGAGCTTACTAATTTGGCCAAAGATAGAAATCTGAGAAATAGCTATAACTATGTGTATAAACTCAACCACCAAAAACAAAAACTGCAAGAGAAAAACACATCTCGTAGCAAGCTAAAACCAAGGCAATCCCTTTTTCGCATACTACAGGTTAAAGAACGCACAAAATCAAATATGCTAAACAAAAATAACAACAAAAACCAAAGTCTGACTCTGTTGAGCAAATAATTACCACAGTTGCATACCCCAAAAACATGAATACAGGTCTTGTCCAAAACGTAGAGGCGCAAAAGGCACTATCAAAGTCAAAATAGAAAGACGATTCCACAAGTAAACAATAATTTCTGGTAAAATTTGAAAACCCCCAAATCCATCCATTCCACGAGCGTACGGTAAGAATGCACCGTAATTCCAGATTTAAAAAGAAATTAACGATGGTAGAACCTTCGACATTCTTCTCGCAGGCAGCTCATAGACGAAGAAGTATTAAACAAAATCCCCAACAAAACACCACAGAACGAAAGGCAAAATCGAAACCCAAAAACAACAAAAGAAAAGTCTTGAATTTACATGTATTGCAAGGAGAAATTGAGAAAGTAGCGTGATGAATTACCTCTGCGAGAAGTGAACTTGGGAGAAAATGGAGAGCGGCGAGAGAGGGACACAGATAATGAGGAAACGAAACCCTAGCGTCAGCTAAGCTTCAATTAGGGGTTTTCTCTTTAATAGATAAAGTGAGGGGGCGTTTGGACCGCACCATTTCTTACTCAAAAAATAGGCCTTTTCTCAACAATATTTTGTACTACCAGCAATCATACATCAACCATACACAAGAATATTTTTTCTTTTTCAATTTCTTAATGTTATAATTTAATTTAATTTTATATTGAACTACTAGTGTTTAGTGTTTACTAATCTGATTAGATTTATTTTTTATTTTTAACATTTTGACTTCAGCTATTTAATATTTTAGTTTAAAAATAATGAAATTGAATTCTCTAATGATAATTAATAAAGCATGATTAGATTAATAAATCCTAGTTAATTAGTGTACCATTAAATCGAAGGATAAAATACTATATAGTCCTAACTTTCACCTCATATTTATTTTATAATCTGAACTTCTAAAAATTACTAAATTGGTCTCAACATTAACCCTTGTAATGAATTTATGGCCTCAACTTTCACAATTTACAAAATTGTGTCAAATTTTGAGCCCCGGTAACCTTATAACCCGATAATGGAATCTGAAGTTGAAACATTAACGGTAGACATGTAGGCCCCGATAAGTAGTCATTGGTGTAGGGGGGAATACACCAATTAGCCAACAGTTTTGATTTTTCAAAAACAATTTGATCTTACTGAGTCGTCACTTCAGTTTATCAGAGCAGCTTAGTTTTTCCAGCTCAATCAGTAAACTGCTGAGCTTGCAAAACTAACCTGCGTGTGGAAGTTTGGTGGAAAGGTTGGCTAACTGTTTTCAACACAGTTTTCAAAAGACTTCAGTTCAGACAACTGCTCATGCAAGACAGGTTACAGTAGTGCAGGTTGTGAACATGCAAACTGTGTAAATAAATATGTAAAAGTAAATAGCAAGAGAGAGAAACATGAGGAGTTTTTATCGTGGATCGGAGTAAACAGCTCCTACGTCCACGCCAGATCCCGTCGAATCTGTAATCCCTTAACTTGAGATATTCGCTCCTTTTAACACTGGTGGAGGTCCAGTCTAAATTCAAGTCTTTCTTTAGACTGAATCTAGCATGATTCTTGAGTCATGTCTCTTCTTACTTTACATACAATCTTTCATACAATCTTACCAACGCTAAACAACTAGCGCTAATATCCAAACTAGAAAGTTGTGTATAGCTATCGTCGTTAGGAATACACAACTCAATCAACTACACTGAATATCAACTGTGATGGTAGTGAGAGTGTGTGTGATGTGTTCTAGTAAGACAGTTTCCAGAGAGATCAAAAATCTACAAAGATCAACACTTGGGAAAGCTCTAGTGATTTCGAGTGTTGATTGAATGATTTTTTTTAGCTTGAGATTTCTGCAGCGTTTTGGCTTGTGTATTGAGTTTCCCGTGAATTCTTTCTGGAATGAGTTGAGGTATTTATAGTGAAGCATTTGAAATAGAGCAGTTGGAAGTGTGTCAGGATTTGCAGTACCGTACTCTGACACAATTCTTGTCGTTGGGTAAGAACAGTTTCTTAACCACAGCTCAGGTTGGTCTTCATAGGTCGACCTTCCTATACTTCGAACTGTCTTCGGTCTTTTATAACCTTCGTGTGAAATCTTCGAGTATGGTAGGAGCATGTTACATAGACAAATTACCTAATGGAACAGTATGACAGATTGAGTAGATTAGGTACAAGGTTGCACTACCAACCTTGACCTTTACATGAGCAACCTGTCCGAGTTAGGCTTGACTGATCCAAACACAGAGACCAGCCTGTTCCACTTAAAACCTATATCTAAGTGTGGTTTCTAATAGAATTATCAAAACTCAGTTTCAAAGGGTTCCCAACAAGACATGTTTTTGATAATTTGTTCAAATAAGATCAAACAACCATAATTAACTCAATGTTGACCTTTCTAACCAAAACATATCATATGCTTATGCTTATGTAGTGGTGGATAAATACATAAACCCATGTGACTTTAAGTTTTGATTTTACTTTTAAGAGCAACCCTAGCAGGGAGCCCAAAATGTGGGCTCTCTCCCACTTTTCCGGCGGAGAGAGCCCACTCTCAAAACGAGCCACAACGGTTGGGCTCTCTCCGGGCTCTCTTCGATTTCTCTTTTTATTACTACCTCAATCCCATTACATTAGTCACATTCACTATTTGTCACGCTTTTCCACCAAAACCTAGTACGGGTTTTAAAATATAATTTTGTAGTATCATTTTTTTTACGGGATACTATGAGTGTCATAGTATCCCGTAAAAAAAACGATACTACAAAATTATATTTTAAAACTCGTACTAGGTTTCGGTGGAAATACGTGCAAAAAGTAAATGTGACTAATGTAATGAGATGGAGGTAGTATTTATAATACAAAAATCTAATTTTAATGTTTATTTTTTATTTCAATTTGTATTTTGATTTATTTGTGTCGATTCCGATATTTATTTTATTTTCGCATTTTATTTATTAATATAAATCAATTTAAGAAATTAAACATTTTATTCATTAAAATTAAAATAAAACATTACATTGAAATTAAAAATATGAGATATAGTTTTTTTTAATTACGACCGCTACGGGTCCATAATTCCTCAATCAAATCACTCATGAGTTATCCGTGACAGCGGGTGTCGTGGAGAGTGGCAGTGCGCTCCACGTATTGCTCGAAAGAGGGGGTGGCACGCCGCGATCTACATCTTCATTCCTCGGGTCATTACTGCCAGAAGCCTCGTCTTCAAGGGGATGCCAATTCGACGCCATCGCCCCTTCGTCTTCAATGATCATATTATGCAAGATAATGCAAGCATACCATACATGACATCTTGCATAACATCACGATAGTAGAGTCGTGATGGCCCAGAGATAATTCCCCAACGCTTTTGCAGAACACCGAACGCTCTTTTGACGTCTTTGCGAGCTGACTCCTGCTTCGCCTTGAAAAGCTCCATTTTTTTATCGGTTGCGGCAGATGGGCTTGAAATGAAAATGGGTCACTTTGGGTAGATCCTGTCAGTGAGATAGTAGCCCATGTTATGATTGCGACCGTTGGCCGTGAATTGAATGGGGGGCGCTATCCCATTTACAACGTCGCTAAACACATCGGATTGGTTGAGGACGTTGCTGTTGTTGTTGGAGCCCGCCACTCCGAAAAATGCATACCAAATCTAGAGATCGAACGAGACGACTGCCTCAAGGATGATCGAAGGGTAACCCTTATCTCCACGCATGAATTGGCCTTTCCACGTCACCGAGCATTGCGTCCACTTCCAGTGTATGCAGTCGATGCTTCCTAGCATACCCGGGCCGGGAATCCGTGGCGCCCCTCGTGCATACACATCAATTTGTCACAATCTTCTACGGTAGGTCGCCTTAAGTAATTGCCACGAAAAATTAAAACGATTGACTTACAAAATCATTTCATCATTTCTATGCTGGTGGACTCCCCCATTTGAAGATACTCATCCACGTGGTCCGCCGGGCATCCTTGTCCGATCTGTCTGATTGCCGACGTGCACTTCTGAATGGTGGTGAAACCTCCTCGTTCAGTTACATCGGGTCGTTGTTGGAAATACGGGTCAATATTTTCCAGAACTTCAACGATCCGCAAGAACAGACGCTTCGACATGCGAAAACGTCGGCGAAAGATGGCGTCGTTGTAAGTGGGGTGGTCGGCGAAATAATCCTTGAACAGTTGGACTGCACCGGATTCACGATCTCTTTCAATGTGTTGCTTCATTGGAAATCGTCGGCGAGGCTTCGAACGTTGTTCGGCTTGCTTCTTCCATTTTTGTTCCGTTGCAACTTGTTTACAATATTTGGAGGACTCTTGCAGTTGTTGAAAGAGCATTTCAACGTCATCGGAAGAGCTCGAAGAGGTTGACGATGAATCCATATTTTCTGGTGAATTTTTTGGGAGATTGAAGGAGAAATTGGATGAATTTTGGAAGTAAATTTGTGAAAGGGGGTTGTGGGTATTTATAGGAGAAAAAAAAATGCCCGTTAAAGGAGCCAACGGCTCAATCCTAAAATCAATTTTTAATTAATTTTTTTTATCAGGAAAATCGAATTTAAAAAAAGTATAGGCCCGCTGACGTCATAAGGACGTCAGCAATTGAGCTCGCTCCCCTCCCCCAACTCCGCACCCTCCCCACCGAGCCCAAACACTTGCAGTGGTGGCAGGGCTCGCTTCGCGGCGGAGACGAGCAGTGAGCCCGCCCTGCTGCGGTTGCTCTAAGGTAGTGCATTATGAGAGAGAGAGATGTGATTTTGTATAATGGAGGATGAAAGAAAGATGATTTTCTTTTAAATCTTAATTTTATTTTATTTTTATTTCACTTGGATAAAGTAACTTCTAATGGTCGAGGTTGACGTCAACTTTTTGTCATCGAATTTCTTGATGTTGGTCCCAAAAGCGAGTTTACACATGTAGATGAGGGTGAATACTTGTGTTAGAGAAGTTTTGACTTCTCTAAAATTTTGCTTGAAAACAGTGTGCTTTTAAATCAGAAGAAGCGTTTCGCTTCTGAAAGAGCATAAACTTTTCAGGAGCGATTCGCTTTTAGAATTAAAAACGCTTGCGGAATTTGGTGAGCGGGTTTATACTCGCTTTTGTAAGATCTTGCTTATGAAAACCGTTTTGTTGTTTAAGTGAGTTATGTGCCTTATACAATAATTAAGCTTGTAAAAATAAAGAGATGAAAGCGATAAGCACTTAGCTAGAAAAGCAGTAAAACACGAGCGATTTATAGTGGTACGGAAGTTACGCTCCTACATCCACTTGTTGCCTTCACTCAGCAACTTGAATTCCTTCACTCATAACTTAACAACAACAACACAAACACGTCCTGGTTTTATCCTTCCCAATGAAGTGTTCTAAGTTCAAACTTGAACTTAAAACCTTGAGATTACAACGGGTTCTCAAGGAACCTAACAACACTTAACAACAACCTTCGTTTTTCCACTTAAATACACGAACTTAAGCTTCACAAACTCAGATCAAACAAAACGAACGAAACACAAAATTATAACACAAATACAAACTTTGGTTGGGGTTTGGGTTTTGAGATTCTAACTTAGAGAATCATTTCCAATGAAGAACATTGAAAAAGATAAAGGATTATCCTCTTAGATTTTGAAAACTGTTTTCTAGTCTAGGGATGAAGGGATTATGATGCAATGTTTTCAAACTCGGACCGGACATCGAACCGGGCATCTGAATGGGTCACCAGGTCAACCGGTTGAACCGTTCCCAAAAACCCGGATAACCCGTATCTTCATATATATATATATATATATATATATATATATAAAATTATTAATATATCAAAATATATAAATATTTAAATAAAATTATAACTTGAATAGAATTTAAAATATATATAAATTAAAAATAAATTTAGGTGTTATAAATGTTTATTTAGCTCAATGAATATATGAAAATATTCATGTTCAAATGAAAAAAAATAATAGAAGAAAAAATAATTACCATAATATAGTTTAACTCATTCATGTCATAAATAATAATTTTTGAAATGTTAGTTGCACATGAAATGATAAAAATTATTCAATAAAGTTGTAGATGTTAAAAGTTTAAACCTTGTACAAATGGGGTTATATTTATTATGAAATTATAAGAAAATTGTTAAGGATTAGATAAATTTATTAATTATTACAATCTAATACAATATTGTGAGATAGTCCGGTTGGCTAGTATCTTAGACTATCAACTAAGAGGTCTTGGGTTCAAATCTTTGTAACAACATTAAATTTTTTTATAGTAAACCGGTTTCCGGTTTGACCAGGTTTATCCGGTTCTGACCGGGTCGCTCCGGTTCAATGCACAAAATCGGATTTCATATAACCGGACCGGACAGCTGGCCGGTTCCCGATTAAACCGGTCGGACCGGCCGGTCCGGTCCGGGTTTCAAAACACTCTTATGATGTTGCTGATTTAGAAACTTTTGAGGGCTTCTAAGGACTCAACAAAATTCTAGGGTTGCAGAACTTGGGAGATTTGAATTGCAGGAAAGCTTGGAAGTTCTTGCGGTAGGCTTGATGCGCAAGAGAATAGTTTCGTAAGTCTTCAATGTTAAGGCAGCAGTCCTATTTATAGTGGGAGTCGGCCATCTTCCCGTAAGAGAGGTTGGTGGCGCGTGCTCTTCACTTCCCTTCTGTCAAGCGACAATGTAGCTTTATCGGCGGGTATACAATGCTTTTGCACATTTCAGGTTTATCTTCTTTCCGGAAGAAGAAACCCTAGATGCCTGCAGATTTCCAGCTTGGAATGTAGTGTAGACAGCAGCTGTGCACTGTTCCGGTGAATTTTGTTGGCCAATCTCCGTCTTCTGTGTGGCCTTTGACTTCTGCGCCGCATTAATTGAAGTGTACTAATTGTCACACCGTCTGAATTTAAAATTCAAACTGCAGTTTACTTCGTCGCTTTCTCGTATATTATCACGAGTGCTTCTTCAATGCTAGATATTGTTGACAGTTGCTTGCACTGACATTGCTTTTCTTCAAGTTGCTTTTACTGTAGTCGCTTCTCACTTTTGCCAAAGTGATCGCTTGTTGACCATTCGCTTCTTGCAAACTTGAAAGTTGTAAAAAGCTTATTCGCTTTTCTTTACTTCGCTTCACTTCGCTTCTTTGCTTCTTCGCTTCTAAAACACTTATACAAAATGAAGCTCCCTAACAAATGAGCTTACTATTTCATGAAGTACATAAGCGATACTAGTCTTCATAAAAAATAACAAGGAAAAGTTTTATGGGGTTTTGAAATCTAATCAAAACAAATATTAATCCATTTAAACATAAATAGATTTCGCTTTCCCCTTAATAAATAGTTCAACACTTGCGGGGCCATAAAGTCATTACGGGTCAAAGTTCGGGATAATTTTATAAATTTTGGAAGTTCGGACCATAAAGTCATTGAATGGGTCAAAATTCATACAATTTTCATAAATTCTAGAAGTCCAAACCATAAAATAACTGTATGGTCAAAATTCGGCCATAAAATATATATAACCTTAAATTGAATCATATTATATCGAATTAAAAGAAAAAAAAAATGATACATTGATGCACAAATGATCACTTTGTGCATACAAACCACAAAATTATTTATCCAATATGAGTAATTAATAAAATTCTTATTCTGGCCTTTTTAGATATTTTCTTATTGATTCTCAATCAATTGAGCTTTGGCCATATTAAAAATATAATCTTTTGGAAAAATAAATAAATTAATTGTGTCTGAAGAATGCTATTGTTAGGACTGGTCCGTTCTAATTATATTTTTATTTTATTTTAAAAATTTTAAATAACTTCCGGAGAAGATGTGTTTAACTATAACTTCACAAGTCAGAGTAGTTCAAATATTAGAGAGCTATATTTTAATATTTTACATGTTACATATTAGGCGAATAAAACTCAGCTTCCCGTGTAGGCTAGAGTGTCACTCAATGTAGGTTGCTTTATGAAATAATCTAAAAACAATCGATGTACGCCACCTTCCTGATCTCGTCCTACATACATACACCTTCTTCATCTTCGGAGCTTGTTGCATCGACGCACTTTACTTTTTTCTTCTTCAATTTTTTTGTGCCCCCTCAACCGGAATTAGTATTTCTTCGAGGGCCTTTTTTTTATCGCTTTTTGTATCTGTAAGATCTCCGATGGGAGACATGATGAAATTGGAATAAGCGATGAAGAAATTTGAGAAATTATTTTATGAGAAAAGTGAAAGATGATAAAGAAAATTATTTGTTCAAATTGTAAGAATGAGGGGTACAAATAGGGTGAAAGAATGATGATGACTATTACTCCATCCGTCCAGATCTTTTGACCAATTTTTTTTACCTATTTTGAGGCTTTGTAATGATGTGTTTTACAGTGAATTTTTGTAGTATAATTTTTTTTATACGATACTACGAGTAATGAGAAAAGTGAAAGATGATGAAGAAAATTATTTGTTCAAATTGTAAGAATGAGGGGGTACAAATAGGGTGAAAGAATGATGATGACTATTACTCCATCCGTCTAGATCTTTTGACCAATTTTTTTTATACCTATTTTGGGGCTTTGTAATGATGTGTTTTAAAGTGAATTTTTGTAGCATAATTTTTTTGATGGGATACTACAAGTAATGAGAAAAGTGAAAGATGAAAAAGAAAATTATTTGTTCAAATTGTAAGAATGAGGGGTACAAATAGGGTGAAAGAATGATAATGACTATTACTCCATCTGTCCAGATCTTTTGACCATTTTTTTTTTTACCTATTTTGGGGCTTTGTAATGATGTGTTTTAAAGTGATTTTTTATAGTATATTTTTTTGGGGCAAACCACCAAATACCCTATCTCATATAAAAAACTCTAATTCTACCCACCCCTTTTAATTTACAATACTTCTACCCAATTTTTTAAAATTAGACAAGTTTACCCTTAATTCCAATTTACACCCGATTCCCTTCCCACTTGAAGAAACACCCTTCCACCTTCCCACACTCACTACCTCGATTTCCGCCCTAGAACCTCCATCCCTCATTTCTCTCTCTAGAACCTTTGAACTTCCCCACTTCCTTCCCCTCTTCGTTGCAGATCCAAACTCGCCGGAACCCTAGTTTCTAACCCCCGAAAATAACACGCACATTAATGGCTAAGAAATCGACGAAGAGGAAGTGAAATGACGAATCGTCGAACAGCCGGCGCCGGAAAAGACCTGCGAAAATGGCAAAAATCGAAGAAACTGAAGAAATCGAAGAACATGAAGATGATGAAATCGAAGAAGATGAAGAAAAGTCAGAAGAAACCCGACCTGCAACAGAGCTGAGCCCCTTCGACGACATGCAGGTACGAATTTCAGGATTTAATGCCAATTTTTTTTGCTATATTTGAAAGGGGAGCATCATTTCTTTGTAAATTTTGGGAAAATGAACATAAAAATAGGGTACGAAATCTCTATAATTTCTGAAATAAGGGTAGGAATTCTCTGATATTTTCATTGTATTGCGAAAAAAAAATTGGATTTCATGAAATATATGAGAAAATTTAGGGTTTCTTTTATGATATGGATATTGGTCACTGATTCTATGAAAAATTGAGTGTTTCTTCGGTTGATACATTGGGCGGGGCGATTTTTTGGTTCTCATTGATCTTTGACAGATTTTTTTTAATGGATTTGAACTGCAAATGTGATGAAACCATGAGATTGGGAACAAAATCTAATCACTGCATGTTACGATTTGTTGAATGTGTACTGTGCGAATGGGAAAAGTATAATGAATTGATGAATTCATATTGTGTAAATAGTAAAGTATAACAATTTCTTTGAGTTCGTACTGTGTACTTGTAATACACCTAAATGTTACAAATCGTACTATGATTATAATTACACGATACGAATTGTTTCTTTTTTACTGAAGCTCACGTACCAAAATCTGGAAAAAACATGCACATTCGTTCTACAATTTATATAAATATTGCAATGTTATTTATTCCCTTTTCTTTTCCTTGTATGCAGGTTGACTGGAAGCATACTTCAATCTCAATGGAAAGCCTTTAAATGATGAATGGTTTAAAAATAGTTTTTTGTTAATTATGTTGTTAATATTATGGAGATGAAAATAGAAAATCATTAGGGAGATGAAACTGCTTTTGAAAACATGGGGAAGTGAACATAATATTTTGGTAATTAATAATGATATGAATGTATGTATATATGTTGTCCTACTTTTTAATCAATTTTTACTAGTACGACGTACGATATTAGAGTTTCATACCAGAACTTACTAGTACAGGGGGATGAAAAACTGTTAGCGCAGGATCATTAAACCGGTAAGATTTTCTGAGAGATTATCGATATGAAATATGATCGAAATATATTCGTACCGACTATATCTCGAACATTGAATTTAACATATTGGTAAAGCACGTTAAATACATGTTCAGCATAATGTGGACAAATGCAAATAATAAGAAGTGTTTCAGGACAATACCATCAAACGATATCATAACATAAAAATGATAAGAACGGAACGAAGCATATTCGTACCAATAACAGACAACATCGAAAAAAATCACAACATAAATGACAAAAACGGAACGAGTTCCTTAACAAATTACCGGTACGAAGTACGATTTAATTATATTCGTACCAATAACTGAAAATACAGTCTAAGACACAACCAAATGAAATAACAGACAACCAAATGAAATAACAGAGACAATGCAAGAAGGTATAGCCAACACTTCCCGATCTACGACAATCCTCTTTCTAACATTCTGCAAAACAAGAAAAGAATATAAGTTGATTTCTAAAAATCAAACTAAACTTGATTTGAGATAATAAACTAGCATTATTCAAACATTCATTCTGATAATGTTACCTACCCACATGTAAAGAAATTCTGATAATATCGATCAATTCGTACCGATTACCTATAATATAGTACGATTTACATAATTAAGCATGAAATTATCGGTATGAATATCAGTCCATTCGTACCAATTATTTGTAATGTAGTATGAATTACATAGTTAAGCATGACGTTATCGGTATGAATATCGGTCCATTCGTATCGATTACATAAGTAATTATGTATCAGCCCCAAAATCAATCCCAAAATAAAATTTATCCAAATAAAAATTATTCCCAAACACCAATCAAGTCAAAAAACTGAGATCACGAACATATTCGTACCAACAACAGACAATACCATTGAACAAAATCACAACATATATGATAAAAATGGAACGAGCTCCTTAACAAACTACTGGTACGAAGTACGATCAAAGCATATCCGTACCAACAACAGACAATACCATCGAATAAAATCACAACATAAATAACAAAAACGGAACTTCCTTAACAAATTACCGGTACGAAGTACGATTTAGTCATATTTGTACCAACAATTGATAATACAGTCTAAGACACAACCAAATGAAATAACAGTCACGATGCTACAAAGAATGTGAAAGAAGTTCATTCCCATTATTCAAACACATGTGTATTCCTTTTCTTCTTCGTTCAAACTTCAATCATACACAATAATTCTTCAAACGTAATACCACCAGCAGGGATAGGAATATATTCTTTTCTTCCACCCTCATATGTGATATCATTCCAAACCCCGGCGTGAAAAACAATAAAATACTGCAAAATGTAATAAAGGGATGTACATCAGGAAAAACTGAAAAAACAGTTCGTACCGGAACCACTTCATAGGTACGAAATAATAACACGCGTACCCTGTAGACTGTAATGGTATGATCTTACATACTTCGAACCAGATCAAATCGAAACAATAGTCAAAAATTCACTGAAACAAAATCAGCTACCTCCATGGCAACAAAACGCATAAATCGACCGAACAACTTGAACAAAGAAAAACAACGTCTGGGGACTTCGCCGGAGCCACTCCAGAACATAACCACATGTTAAAAAAACAAATCAACAACAACATCATACAATTCATACAACATCATACGACATCATACATTGAAGAAAAAAAAATAGAAATCAACAATTTAAATTGCAAAAACCAGACAAAATAATACGATTCGGAAATAGAATATGAATCTGAGATAATTACTGCCCTTGAACACCTTATAAGCTCCGTCAGCAACAGCCGCCGCCGCGGTCAATCGTCAGCCGTCAAAAACACACCGCCGTCGAGAAAAATTGTCTGTTGTTTGTAATCACCGAGCTGAAAAGAGAGATATTCGAGCTGAGAGGAGAGGGAGAGAGCTGAGAGATTACGAGTTGAGAGGAGAGAGAGAGAGCTGAAAGAAAGAATACGAGATGAGAGATGAGGGCTTTCAATTTTGAATTGATAAAAGTTAGTTTGTAGGGGTAACTTAGTCCAAAATCAAAAAATTGGGTATTTGAGTTATAAAATTAAAGGGGTGGGTAGATTTAGTGTTTTTTATGGGAGGTTGGGTATTTGACCCTAATACCACTATTTTTTTTATAGGATACTACGAGTATAGTAGTAGCCTATGAAGAAAATTATACTACAAAACTCCACTTTAAAACGCGTCATTACATCAACTATAAATTTTTTTTGTCTATAGATCATGGACGAAGGGAATGCATAGCAACAGTAAAAAAAAAAAATTATTTTTTTTGAATTCGTAACGGTTAAAATAATAATAATTGCATGTTCATTAGTCGCGCACCCAACTCACAAATGAGCTCCGATTTGGGCGAGACATGGGGCTCCCCGATGCGGTTGCGAGTAAAGGGGAAGGCCGCGGGAGGCAACAAGCCGGGTGTTACGCGTCCACGCTGCGATTTTTCTTATATCTTCACCCTAAAAATTGTATCTTCTCAATGGCAAAGCTCCATGCAAAATCTTTGCTCGGAAAGAGTAAAAGTAATGTTATAAAAATTCCTTCTAAAGCCCGCATAGGCCTTAAGTGGCACCTTACTGGCCGATTAAGGCTCAATGAATAGTTTCTAAGCATTAAATTAATCGACGCCTAGGTTAGCTGGACGAGTTCTATACGTGATTTGGACGCTAAACAAATTTAGGGCTAAATATAATTAGATTGCATATATTTCAATAATTATGGATATTATATTGCAAGATATGCATTTCAAGTTTAAAGTTATGAAAATTTATTGTAGAATATAAAATTAATATGAAGACTACGAAGTTTTATAAAATTGGATTGATAATTATCATATTATGTGCTTTTTATCATGAATTTGGTAATAAAATTAAGAATAATATATGTTTATAGTCTGTAATTGAGGACATAGTTTAAAACAATAAAAATAAGTGTTGTAGTTTTAATCTGGTGAGACCTCAGCCTAGCCGCCTAAGCATTAGGTCTCATCTACCGCCCGACTATCGCCTAACAATTTTTAGAATATTGAGTAAAAGTAAGATAATAATGAAAATATACTTTTTTTTTTCTATTAATATAATGATGCATTTGAGAGGGGGAAAAAAAACCATCCATTTTTTATGACATAGAATCTATACAATATATAAAAGAATAATTGTTGGCAAAAATTACAACAATGTCATTTTCCCTCCAAAAGTAACCATAGATTGTCCAATGGTTTATGAAGATGATTTAGTTTAAAAAGTTGTGATTTGTTCAATGTATTGATAATAAGTGTATTTTAAATTATAAATATTATTTCATTGTTTGCTAATATATCTATTTTTGCATTAAGTTATTCTATTAATTTTCTTATTATGCTATATCTATTGTTAGTACTTCGTATTAAGTTAGATTTAAAGCTATTGATCGATAAATTTATTAGAATCATGACTTATTGTTTAATTTCTTGACGTATTATTTTTTTTTTCAAAGAAATGTATTAAATTACTAAAAGATTACTACTAATTATTTAGATAATATAATTAAAATACCAAAAATAATTTATTTAAATATATTAATTTCAAAAGTAGTTTCACTATAATAGCCTATAGGGGTTTATGTTTCTATCGCATAAATATTTAAAATTATATTTACTTATATTCTATTAAAATTATTTTAGGTTTCTAAAATTATAAAAAATTAAATTTTTATTGAAGATAACAATAACATAATGAAATAAATATATAATTTTAAATATTTTATTTATTATATCTTTCGTGCAACGCACGGGCGCAACACTAGTTGAACTTAATATTCAAACAAAATGATCTTATGCTTCACCATCAACTTATGACTATAAGGTTCACGATTAGTAATCGTGTCACATTTGTTTCTAATTTCCCTAACATCCGTGAATCAAATACCATGACAATATGATTATTGACGTTTAAATATATGAGCTTTGAATGAATTTCAGTTTTTTTCATGAATTTTCAATTTTAGCAAAAAGATATACTACCTCCATCTCATTGAAATAGGTACATTTTCCGTTTTGGTCCGTCTCATCTATTAGACACATTTCCTAAAATGGTAAAGAATACTTGGCTACAATTAACTCTCTCTCCTCAGAATTAATTACAACCACATATTTCCCACTCTCTTGGTTTTTGAATCTACAGTAACTGTACCTAAGTAATTGAGATGGAGGTAGTATGAACTTTCAATTTGTAGTATTTTTTCCATAAAATTCAATTTTTTCCAAATTAAATCCGAAATGGCAAAATCAAATCGGATGTGGCAATATGACGACGTTATTTTGACAACAATTTTTTTTTATAAAAAAAATCAAATAAGTTTAAAGCTACATCACCTTATCTCTCCCAACTCACCAATATCAACCCCAGCAAATCGCCGCTGGCGTAGTATTCCATTACTACACACGAGAAATTCGAAAGTTTTGGATTCGGCAAAAAACATGGGTAAAAATGGAAGATCATTGAAATATTTGATTTATTTTTTTTAAATGTTGTTGAAACGACGTCGCATCTGTGCTATCACATTGCCACATCGGAATTCATTTTGCCACCTCGGATTTAATTTGGAGGAAATTGAATTTTGTGCAAAAATTACTATAAATTGAAAGTTCGTGCATTTTTTTGCCAAAGTTGAAAGATCATGAAAAAATTCAAAATTCAAAATTCGATCAAAGTTCGTGTATTTAAAACGGCAATATCCCAATATAAAACACACCCAACAATTAGTTTTGCACAATTAGAAATTGATGTTGCTAGAATGAGCGTAATGTCTAGTGTCTGACATCACAATACGATAAACCATTTTTGGCATGAATTATTTAAATGATTCAAATAACTTATTATTGCGCGGATATTTGTAATAATAATACAAATTTGATTTAATGTTCATGTTCATTTACAAAATTAGAATGAAGACTAAACAACGTGAAGAGACGACGACACATATGCCTTAAGAAAACACACGGGGGTCCACACAAATTCTCAACAGCCGGGTCCACATGTGACTCAAATTCTGCCACGTTGCCTCTTGTGGGGACACCACCCTCGTTCAAAATCTCCCTCCATCTCTGCTCAGCCCCTGGTTATATATCTCGTCCCTCTCTCCGTTTCTCTCTCTACAGTTCCATTCATTCTCTTCATGCTGAGGGTTTTTTCTGCTTTTTCACTGTGGATTTTGGTAGAGAGACGAAACGGAGAGAGGAGATTGTACAGATTGTTCATGCTAGCTGGATCTGTTCACTGATCTGCTGAGATCGCGAAATCAGAGGTTTTTCTGCGACCGACGACGACGGAGCTAGTAATCGGAGAGGATATTGATGGCGTCCTCCGGGAATTACCGGCGGCAGCCGTCTCTGTCGCGGCGGGCGTCGCGCGGCGCCGCCACCACGTTCTCCATGGAGGTGTTCGACAATGAGGTCGTGCCTTCCTCGCTGCAGTACGACATCGCCCCCATTCTGCGTGTTGCCTCCGAGATCCAGCAAGAGCGCCCGCGTGTTGCCTACCTGTGTACGCATAATCTATCGTCTGATTTCTTCTTTGATTGCTTTGATTTATTTCGTGCATAGGAGGAAATCTGATTTGAGATTGTGATCTGTTTCGGAATTTGTGCTTGAATTCATGAAGAAGAAAGTTGCTACGCTTCAACGCTGTGATCGCATATTTGTCTGTCGTGTGTAAAATCCATTTTTATGATTTATATGTTCTACGAAAAAATGCAAAGAAGAGAGACAATTTCTAAAAAATGGAAATTGCATTACAGATGTGTGGTTATGTTGCTTGAAACATCTCTTTCACAATTATTTCATCGATTCGACGTGTTTGCTATGTATCATGTGGTTGTTGATGATATATAGCGGTATAAATTGATACTCCGTATATTTTAAATATATATGACGTAAATAAAAAAAATAAAAAAATCTGTTGTTAGTATAAATACAATCTTTACATCTGAGTGTATTTCTGCATAAATTTAATTTAAATTATTTCTACAATTCATCCATGGGTTAGTTGCCCACATTTTTGAATTCCGCTTCAGGTAAACATTTGATTTGACGCCAAATATGGAGAATGTTCTTCATTTTCCTACTAGTTCTGCAGATTACTTAAATACTTTTTCTTGTAGGCCGCTTTTACGCTTTTGAGAAGGCGCACAGAAAGGATCCCGATTCAAGTGGACGTGGTGTACGGCAGTTCAAGACTAGTCTCCATCAAAGATTACAGAGGGTATGCTTGTTCAATCGCGTAGTAACTACAACATTCATCAGATAATCACGTGGCAGATTGAGAAAATAAAAAATTAGTCCAAAATTTTGCTTGTCAGTTGGAAAACCCTTCATCTATGATTTTCTTCTTCGTCTTCTTCCCACACCCACAATGTTTAAAAAGCTCGTAATTATTCCAATTCACCAATTCTATGGGAGTGTGTTTAGTGAAGAGGCGATAGCTATTTATTTGGTCAATTGGTTTGAGGCAGAGTTGCAATTCTTAATATTGAGCGTCGAGACATCTTAGTTTACGGTAATATAAAGGGATTTTCTTTTCTTTTCTTTTTAATTTTAATTCTATCTAGTTCTAGCATCAAATTCGTCCTTGCTCAGCTGTTGCCATTTGATACTAATGAAGTGGTCTCCTTGTGAGCAATGCATTCTGTTCAATGAATTCATGAAGTAGAATTTCTTTCATTTTTATCACCCCTTTTGGCTATCGGAGAGAATCCAAAATGAGGATTTTTGATCTATAATGTTTTGGTTTTTTCTTATATCCCAAGATCAAACTTATTGGTAGCATGTATTCAGGAGGATGGACCATCTCTTGCTCGTCGGGTCAAGAAGACTGATGCTCGAGAAATTGAGAGCTTCTACAAGCAATACTATGATAAATATCTTCAGTCACTTATCAAGGGAGACCAAGCTGATAGGTGCTGACATTAGATAGTTTTGAAGCTATTAGTTTCAAGGAGAATTATACTACTGATCGAAGCTGATGATGTTAATAATGATATATTCTTTTTCCGCAGAGCTCAGCTTGGAAAAGCTTACCAGACCGCCAATGTGCTGTTTGAAGTGCTTTGTGCTGTTAATAAGACCGAACAGGTTGAGGAAGTGGCGCCTGAGGTCAGTGTTTACCTAACTGCATGAGAGCTTTCATGATAGTTCAGTTTAAATAGTATGTGCTATTATAAATCCCGTGTGCAAATGAGGAGGTCTTGGTGTTCTGCAGATTATGGCCGCAGCAAATGATGTTCAAGCAAATGCAGCAATTTATGTTCCATATAACATTCTTCCCTTGGATGCAGCAGGGGCGTCACAGTCCATCATGCAGCTTGAAGAGGTGACATTTTCACCATCTAATCACTAATCTGCATCTTAATCATAAATCCAAATTGATAATATGGAGTTATTGATCCGTTTGAAAATTTCAGGTGAAAGCTGCTGTAGCTGCTTTAAAAAATACTCGTGGCTTATCATGGCCAACATCATTTGAGCAACAACGACAGAGAAGTGGGGATTTGGACCTTCTTGATTGGCTGAGGGCAATGTTTGGGTTTCAGGCATGTTTTGTGAATTGTTGGACCAAATAACTCTTTTGTGCTTAAAGATGATGATGATCAAGTGCTCTTCTTGGTATGTACAGAGGGACAGTGTCAGAAACCAAAGGGAACATTTGATATTGCTCCTTGCAAATATTCATATCAGACTAATTCCCAAGCCTGAACCACAAAACAAAGTATGTTTCGTCTATTTGTTTGCTCTCTGAATATTTTGGAATTCACGGACTTTACATCTCTTTACTGCAAAACATACGCACCACCTAATATCCAACTGCACCTGCTCCATTCATTTTGAATATGAATATTGTGACATACTAGCAACCAACACGTTCCTGGAGATGAACTTCCTGCTGCACGTTTCCTTACAGGACATACAATCTGATCCCAAACGTAATTTTTATTATAAATTGAGCCATCTATCTGTGCATGAGCTTTTTTCAGTTTCAGGAAGGTTAAGTTAAAATCTATAATTTTTCCTTAGCTTGATGATCGAGCTGTTGATGCTCTGCTGAATAAGCTCTTCAAGAACTACAAGACATGGTGTAAATATCTGGGAAGAAAACACAGCTTGAGGTAAAATGAAACTACTCTACCCTTAGCTTCAGCTATGCGAATACTATGTTGCAGATTTCAGCTATGTCATTTGTATGTTTAAATTTGATGACTGTTAGATTAGCGAAGGAGTTATATTTCACTCTTTTTGGCTCACCAGGCTCCCCCAAGGTCAGCTGGAAGTGCAACAGAGAAAAATACTTTATATGGGGCTTTATCTTCTTATTTGGGGTGAAGCAGCCAATGTGCGCTTCATGCCAGAGTGTCTATGCTATATTTTTCACAATGTGAGTGACTTCTTCTTCTTTTATTCTGGATAGCCATTTGAAGGGTTGCTTGACATGCATGATTAATGTGACATATATATGGAACACTTGAATATGTTCAGATGGCATACGAACTTCATGGACTGTTGGCTGGAAATGTAAGCATTGTTACAGGAGAAAACATCAAGCCTTCTTATGGTGGGGAAGATGAGTCTTTCTTGCGGAAAGTTATAACGCCCATTTATAAAGTGATTGATAAGGTATTCTTGCTTAGAGGTGAATGGACCAGCTGCAAACATGTGTTTCTGTTTCGAAGATAACAAAATGGTGCTTATATGGTTGCAGGAAGCTAAGAAAAGTAAAAATGGTACAGCCCCCCACACAGCCTGGTGCAACTATGATGACCTAAATGAGTATTTCTGGTAAATTTAAATTGAAAAATAGTACTGTATTGTTTATTTTGCTAAGTTTCATGGTTTATGCTATTATTTATGATATGGCAAACCACTATAGGTCATCAGATTGCTTCCAATTGGGATGGCCAATGCGAGATGATGGTGAATTTTTCAAATCTGCACAAGATGCAATACAGGTAACTGAGGCCAATGTTACAATCTCATTTGGCCAGCTTCAAAATATAGCATGTCTGCTCAGTACAAGAGCTGTTTCAGGGGAAAAATGCTCCAAAAAAGATAAAAAAGCTGGGGAAATCATTCTTCGCTGAAACACGATCATTTTGGCACATATTCCGAAGTTTTGACCGTCTGTGGACATTTCTTATTCTTGTTTTTCAGGTACATATTTAAACACTTAATAATTGAGATAGTTAAATGGTTGTACTAAATGTAAGAAACTGCTCTGTAGGTTTTAATCGTCTTAGCCTGGAGCAATGTTTCTGTATTCAATATCTTCCAGCAGACTACTCTCTATCGTATGTCTAGCATATTCATCACAGCAGCTTTTCTTCGTGTCCTTCAGAGTATGCCATTCTTCTTTTATCCAGATTTAATGTTTGATAAATGCTGACTACATTCTTTTCTTGAACAAGCATATTTTAACTTGAGTGAAATTTCTATAGGTATTCTGGACCTCATTCTGAACTTCCCAGGCTATATTAGATGCAAGTTCACTGCAGTGCTGAGAAGCATCCTAAAATTAATTGTCAGCCTTGCCTGGGCTGTTGTCCTTCCTGCGTGTTATTTGCTCCAATCCTCGTCATTTTCATTCGCCAATATCAAAGAAGGGTTTTCGTTTCTTGATGAAGTGAAGGGTGTACCTCCTCTATACATTGCAGCTGTTGCTATATACCTGTTACCGAATTTATTGACTGCAGTCTTATTTGTTTTCCCCATGCTAAGACGATTTATTGAGAACTCGGATTGGCATATCATTAGGATGTTCCTATGGTGGTCACAGGTATATCTGTTTTCATCAATTCTTTCTTACTCTTCCAGTCACATTTACGTTTAAATCAACTGAACTTTTATCACTTGAAGTAATATCCTCTCATGAAGCTCGTAACCAGACAATTTAGGTTAACTGTTGTTTATGTCCAATAAAGCTAAATAGTGTTTTCTTTAAACTTCTTTTCTAAACATCATCTCCTGTCAAGAGGGAAAAGTAATAAATAGAAAGATTGTGTATCTTTCATTACCCAATATTATAGACTTGTCCATTTTCACGTAAGCAAGAAGCAATTGCATTCATTATATAACTGATGGACATGCCATCCTTTTAGGAAAATAATTTCTTAATGTCTGAGGTTGTTCCAATTCTGTGTGATACATGCTTGTTGTATTGGTTCAAGTTGCTTTCTCACATTTGATTAGCTATTCCTGCAAAGTTAGAATAACATGTGTGGTCTTCTATCTACATTGATATTAGACCAGTTTTGGGTAGGAAAAATCTCAACGGTCTGAGTTTTATACATCAACATTATTCAATTCATAAATACAACTATACAAGTCCTGCTCCCCCCGTTGCATTCAGAATTTGTTGATCTGATTAAATTTAGCTGGACTAGGAAAATAGAACTGTTAACATATAGCTGAGTTAGCAGTTTACATTTTATGTCTCCCTTCTATATTCACTTTTGAAACTATTCTTGGATGTAGGATTTAGTGCAGATATTGAAGAAGAAATAGATCAACCAATCTAAAAAGTGTGCATCATATTTCTTTTGGACAATAAAGCAATAATCTAAAGATTTATGGATGAATAGATATGTCATAATTGTATCAGTACACTAGTTTCTTTCATGTATTTCCTTAGGAAGCAAAAACATATAAGTCCTTACCTAAATATTTTGTTGGGGAACAACTTTAGTTGGAGTATCATATGTGTATAAAGAGCTAGAATAATGCAGACTTGATTGTATGGTGTGCTTGAGGATTTCGAAAAGGCACAACTCATATTTTCACCATTCGTTCTGTGTTACATGTGGCCTTCCTCTCATATGCATTCATCTGTTCCCTGAGTATGATTTAAACATATGCTTTGTCGTCTGAAAAGTTTTGCTTTTAATTTGAAGCCAAGAATCTATGTGGGAAGAGGAATGCACGAAAGTCAATTTTCACTTATCAAGTATGTTACCCAGGTTCTCTGTTCTCTGAATTTGTTTCTTCACATCTGAGACTGACTTGGTTGTTGTTGTTGTTGTTGGTGGTGGTGGTGTTTATTATTATTGTTTTTATACAGATATACTCTATTTTGGGTGCTTCTTCTGGCATCAAAATTTTCCTTCAGCTATTTTATGATGGTAGTTTCTCATCTTTCACTTAGTCATTAGGAAGCAGATATTATCAACTGCTCTATTCCTTACTATCATGTCTCATTCAACTCAGATAAAGCCTATGGTGAAGCCCACTAAAGACATAATGAACATTCGCCATGTTACTTACACTTGGCATGAGTTCTTCCCAAATGGTAGGCATTCATTCTAGTGGGATATAAAGTGTTCCCAAGAGTAAACCTCTCAACTTTTAACATATTGGATAATCTCATACCAAATGCAGCTAGGCACAACTATGGAGCTGTTGCTGCACTATGGGCACCGGTTATATTGGTGCGCTTACTTATCATTAGAATCTTATATCTTGACAGTAGAATTTATGCATTATCTTTCCTTTTCTTTCTGGTCACTTTAATTCTTATTTTTGCACTTATGCATTCTTTCAAGATGTGACTTTGCGTGCAGATTTACTTCATGGACCTCCAGATTTGGTATGCCATATACTCCACCTTGTATGGGGGTTTTATTGGAGCCCTTGATCGTCTTGGAGAGGTATAAGTTATATCTTTACCTTGACTTATGATTTTATGGTCCTCTGTTTTCAACATGCAAACAACTATTTGCTGTAGAATTCTTCTAGATATTTGAACAACATTTTTAAATGATTCAGCAACTCTAGACAATGACGGACAGAAACCAGCTTGAACATCCCAAGCTTGAGCAAAATATTTCCCATGTCTTATAGTTGCAAGAATTGTGTCATTATGTCATATCTGAAGTTAAATAATTTTTTAATTCAATTGTTTTTCCCATTTCTTGCTACGAAGTAATACTCGGCATGTCTAGTTATTGGATCATTTGCACAACATTCTTATTGTTTAATAAGTTGATTACTTCAGATATCTCCTCAGAGTAATTATGCACTCTTTTCACTTCAATTTCCATTGTCCCTCCACAGATTCGAACTCTGGGAATGCTGCGATCTCGTTTTCAGTCTTTGCCTGGTGCATTCAATACTCACTTAGTACCATCTGATAAAGCTAAGAAAAAAGGATTTTCACTTTCAAAAAGCTTTGATCAGGTTGCTCTTCACCCTATATTGATATGATCTCATTCCCCAATAAAATGGCTACTGTAGTTTTCAGAATCTGTGTTTCTGCCTTTTAGATCACTGCGAGTAAAAGAAGTGAAGCTGCAAAATTTGCACAGCTGTGGAATGATGTAATCTCTAGCTTTAGAGAAGAAGATCTCATAAGTGACAGGAAAGTTCGGTTGTTTTATGCTATTTCTAATATACTACTATCCTTTTATTTCGGTTACCATTTCATAACCTTTCATTTGATTCACTAGAACTAAAACTATATTATGTACCTCAGGGAGATGGACCTGCTCCTTGTTCCTTATTCATCTGATCCCAGCTTGAAGATAATTCAGTGGCCCCCCTTCTTGCTTGCTAGCAAGGTAAAAGAAAATTGCTTTTGAGTTTTATTATACCCATATTTTCCTTAACTTTCTCCGTTTGCAGATTCCAATTGCACTGGATATGGCTGCTCAATTTCGATTTAAGGATGCTGACCTCTGGAAGAAGATATGTGCTGATGAGTATATGAAGTGTGCCGTAATTGAAAGCTACGAGTCATTTAAACTTATCCTCAATGCCTTGATCATTGGCGAGACTGAGAAAAGGTTGTTTATTTCTGATATTGCTTTTACAGAGATCATTAGCTTGTGATTTTATATACTTTGAGGAATTTAAAATCGCTCATGGTGTTTTTGTGAATAATTGCATCCTCACTTCCAATTCACTTCCTCTAGATTGGTGATTTAAGAGTATGAAGTTGAATTACTGCGTATCTATTATCCCCCAGCATTTTCAAACTTAATACAGAACAGCACGTTTTTGGCAACAATTTTCCATTAGTCCCCTATATTCATTCTATCCATACAGATTTCATAACCAAATGATATAGGCCTTGGATATCAATTTTGTACAAAATATATTTTCTCTCTTTATGTAAATTCTTGAACTTGGTTAAAGAAGGGCTTTGGAGTTTATATTGCGTGCACTGAATATGCAATATTCTGATATATGTTTTTCCTTGAACAGGATAATTGGAAGAATCATAAAAGAAATTGAAAATAACATAGCAGATGATACATTCCTTGAGAATTTCAGAATGAAGCCTCTGCCAGATCTTTGCAAGAAATTCATAGAACTTGTGGAGATATTGGTAAGTCAGCTTTTATTGAAATATTCATGTTAACATTTGATATCTGCAGAAACTGAGCTATTCTTTGATCTCGCAGAAAGACAGTGATCCATCCAAGAAAGATAATGTTGTTTTACTGCTGCAAGATATGGTAGAATTAGTAACCCGTGATATGATGGTGAAGGAGATACGGTTGGTAGATGCTGCATAATTTATTACTTTAGAAACTCTCTTTACGAAATTGTTATCTTCAGTGAATATAAATATGTTACTTCATTGGATGCAGTGAAATTTCTGAAGTTGGCCACGGTAACAAGGATTTTGGGAATCAACTTTTTGTCAGTATTGCTTATCCTCCCCCTAGTACAGCACAATGGGAAGAGCAGGTACATGAAGCTGCATTTGCATCTATACAATCCATCCGTCTATTTATTTATAAACATATCTCAATTTATATCATCCTGCAATAAGGAAGTGTGAGTATCGATTATTGTTTCACAGATACGGCGCCTCTATCTCCTCTTGACTGTTAAAGAGTCGGCTAACGAAGTCCCAACAAACCTTGAAGCACGGCGGAGAATAGCATTTTTCTCCAATTCACTTTTTATGAATATGCCACGTGCACCTCGAGTGCGCAAAATGCTGTCATTCAGGTGAAATACATGGGCCTTATACTATTTGTGATTGGGATATCTATTAACTTTATGTCTCTGTGTGTGTGTGAACTTCGTTGCTATTTGCTCTGCAACTCACGTGCTATTCTATCTGAAAGAACATTTATTTGGTGACACGAGGAGAAAGAAGCTTGGGGGAAGAGATTGGCAATTAGTTTAAAGTAGCAGCAGATTTTTTCTTTCAAACCTGCCGCTTAACTATTTCCTAGTTGTCATCTAACACTGCTGAACTTCTCTTTTGGTCAAGTTCTATATGAAACATTTATTTTAGCTAGAATATTTTTTTCAAGGTAGTAACCGTATCTATTGGCATGCAGTGTATGTACTCCATATTACAGTGAGGAGACTGTCTACTCCAAGAGTGATCTTGAAATGGAAAATGAAGATGGTGTCTCTATCATTTATTACCTTCAAAAGATATATCCAGGTCTGACTAATTTTCCAATCTGAAAATAAATGGTCTTCGAGAATGGCAATTGTTGTCATATATAGCTAATACAGTAACATCTGTCGGCATGTGCATATATTTCTCATTCAGATGAATGGAGTAACTTCTTGGAGCGTATAAATTGCAAAGGTCCAGAAGTTTGGGACACTGAAGAAAATGTACTGCAAGTACGCCATTGGGCCTCTCTGAGAGGACAGACTCTTTCCAGAACAGGTTATTTGAGTCGCAGATTCTATTCCTTATGTTCCTGCTCTCTCCTCTCTCCCAGTAGCCTCATTATTATAATAATTTCTGTGTGTCATGCAGTCAGAGGAATGATGTACTACAGAAGAGCTTTGAGGCTTCAGGCTTTTCTTGACATGGCTTCAGAAGATGGTAAGACAAATTCCGAGTGATAAGCATGCTGAGAATCTTAAGAATATGAATAGGGTTGGGATGATCATAGAGAATATGGTTGTGATACATTGTAAGTTTTAACCGGTATACTCCTTAATGTAAAAATAACTAGAACTCAGTGAAGTTGAACAATTCTAACTCTTCCATAGAAAGGTGAAGAACTGGACAATTTATGTTTGAGTGTTTCAGGCTCTTGACCCAAAATGAACCTTTCAAATTGACCTTTTCTAAATCAAATGTTACTACTCAAAGTTGTTAAAGAGAAACTCAGGTATGTTTGTGCCATTGCTTCTGCCTAAATTTTGCAGAGTTACTTGAAGGCTACAGAACAATTATAGATCCATCAGAGGAAGATAAGAAGAGCCAGAGATCTGTCTATACTCAATTAGAGGCTGTAGCTGATATGAAATTCACCTACGTTGCCACCTGCCAGAACTATGGCAATCAGAAACGAAGTGGAGATCGCCGTGCAACAGACATATTAAATCTGATGGTCAAGTAAGTTAAACAATATCTAGCAAGGTGCAAAATTTATGATTTATTTTTACTGTTACATGACAATCTCATCTTATCACTATCACCATCATCTTCCTGCAGTAATCCATCTCTTCGCGTAGCATATATAGATGAAGTTGAGGAAAGGGAGGGCGGAAAAAGCCAGAGGGTCTATTACTCTGTTCTGATAAAAGCTGTTGATAACCTTGATCAGGCAAATATTGTCTTCAGTGGTGCATAAAATACTAAATAACAAATATTCAACCCCAGCACAGGACTGATTCAATTTGTTTCTTCTTAAAGGAAATCTACCGTATAAAGCTACCAGGGTCAGCAAAGATAGGAGAAGGTAAACCTGAAAACCAAAACCATGCAATCATTTTCACGCGTGGGGAAGCTCTTCAGACAATTGATATGAACCAGGTAAAGTTGTTGGAGCATGTATCCAGTTAGATAGATAGAGAGTTTGTCTAGAAAATTAAATTTTCTTTCATGCTTCGTTTGTAGGATAACTACTTGGAAGAAGCTTTTAAAATGCGTAACCTACTTGAGGAATTTAATGAGGATCATGGGGTACGACCACCTACAATCCTGGGTGTCCGAGAACATATTTTCACTGGAAGGTACTAGAGTTATAACTTGTTAACATTTTGGTACACTTTTGGGGATCTCTCTCTCATCTCTTATATGTTCAACTGCAGTGTTTCATCGTTGGCTTGGTTTATGTCACTCCAAGAAACAAGCTTTGTTACAATTGGTCAGAGGGTTCTTGCAAGACCTTTGAAGTATTTTGTTTCCTTATCTAACATATTACCGCATATTACATTCTCTCTAAATTTGTTTTCACTATGAATGCTTGTTCATCTTCAATTGTCATTTCTTCTTAGAAGGTACGATCATCAAGATAGTATGTATTGGAATCATACTTAAGAAGCACGATTTCCTATGAAACTATTGTTTTTAACTGTTTGATGATCCATCAACAGTGAACTTTCATTCAGTTCCTTCTTCTCTAATGCTTTTATATATAGGGTGCGGTTTCATTATGGACATCCAGATGTTTTCGACCGCATTTTTCACATTACTCGTGGAGGCATCAGCAAATCTTCAAGGGGAATCAATCTCAGTGAGGATATATTTGCTGGTGAGACTTTATGATATGTCTCTGGCACATATGCGTTACATACATGTAGTTTCTATTATTTATGATTTTCTGTAGGTTTCAATTCAACTCTAAGACGTGGAAATGTTACTCACCACGAATATATTCAAGTTGGGAAGGGGCGAGATGTTGGTTTGAACCAGATCTCTCTTTTTGAAGCCAAAGTTGCTTGTGGCAATGGGGAGCAGACGCTCAGCCGTGACATCTACAGACTGGGTCATCGTTTTGATTTCTTCCGTATGCTGTCATTTTATTACACGACTACAGGGTTTTATGTCAGCTCAATGGTAATGAGTTTTAATCTCAAATTACACTCAATGATCATTTCACAGTCTGATATCATTGGCTTTTTCACATGCAAATTAAGTAGGACAATATATACTTGGAGCATTTTTTTTAATTTCCAAGATATGCTAACAAGAGCAGATGTTTATTACGTATCAAATATTGTCCTTCTAGAAATTTAAATAATGAAGCTTCTGTTTTTCTGCTATTAGTACATTGGAGATGGGGGATTCAACCTAATTTAATCAAGCGTAATTTATAGGCTTGCAGTGATAGATTTTCTTGGTCATGCTTCTCTATGGTCTACTCTATTTGATTACAACAAAGTTTCTCAATGTTATGCAGCTGGTGGTCATTACAGTTTATGCCTACTTGTACGGAAGGCTATATCTTTCACTGAGTGGACTGGAGAAGGCAATTATGAAGTATGCCAGATCTAGAGGAAACACTGGTCTCAAGGTAGTCATGGCGTCCCAATCCTTGGTTCAACTAGGTATTTTAATGGCACTCCCCATGATTATGGAAATCGGGCTAGAGAAAGGCTTCAGAACAGCAGCTAGTGATATGATAATCATGCAGCTTCAACTCTCATCCGTCTTCTTCACCTTCTCTCTTGGGACAAAGGTTCATTACTTTGGTCGCACAATTCTACACGGTGGAGCTAAATACAGAGCCACTGGTCGTGGCTTCGTGGTGAAACATGAAAAATTCGCCGAGAATTACAGGATGTACTCCAGAAGCCACTTCACAAAAGCACTCGAACTCATGATTTTGCTCATCGTATACAGAGCGTATAGTGCAGCTACTCCGGACAATATGACGTATACGTTTGTGACAATATCGATGTGGTTCCTCGTGATTTCATGGCTGTTTGCTCCGTTTTTCTTCAATCCTTCGGGATTCGAATGGCAGAAGATAGTGGAGGATTTTGAGGACTGGGCTAAGTGGATGAGCTGCCGCGGTGGAATTGGTGTTCCAGCAACTAAGAGTTGGGAGTCGTGGTGGGATGAGGAGCAAGAGCATCTCCAGCACACAGGATTTCTAGGCAGACTCTTGGAAATCATACTCGCTCTTCGTTTCCTCTTGTACCAGTATGGAGTCGTCTACCACTTGCACGTCACTCGCCATGAAACAAGTATTTTGGTGAGTATCTCATTCTTAAGCAAATAAGCTTTGAGTAAAACTTCCATAGAGCTTGGACTATTTGTCTAATATTCACAAGTGATGAATGCAGGTTTATGCGTTTTCTTGGCTGGTTATCCTCGGTGCCATGATCATTTTCAAGGTTTTAGCGATGGGGAGGCTGAGGCTGAGCGCCAACTTCCAGCTGGCATTCAGGCTTCTAAAACTTTTCATGTTCGTTGCGTTCATAGTGATTCTCATCTTGGCCGTAAAGTTCCTAAAGCTGACGGTGGGAGATATTTTTGCGAGTTTATTAGCCTTCTTGCCAACTGGATGGTTCCTTCTGCTGGTAGCGCAAGCTTGTAGGCCAACAGTGAAGAAAATGCACATGTGGGGGTCAGTGAAAGGTTTGGCAAGAGGGTATGAGTACCTAATGTCGCTAGTGATCTTCGCTCCCATTGCGATCTTGGCGTGGTTCCCCTTCGTCTACGATTTCCAGACGAGGCTGCTGTACAACCAGGCTTTCAGCAGAGGTCTCCAGATCCAGCGAATCCTAGCCGGTGGAAAGAAAAACAAGTGATTTGCATCACAACAGCCTTGCATGGATCTTTTAGATATACATACATTCATTCATACATACATACATGATTGATTCGTTGATTACTTATTCATTTCAATCTCAAATAAATTTCATTTCTTCTTTCTACTTATTTTGTAATGCCAAAATATTTGGAAAGAAATAAAAGCCATGGAGGAATTAACACCACTTTAGTACCTCTCTCTCTCTCTCTCTCATTTTGTAAACTTGAACCTGTTAAAAACTCCTTATCTGTATGTATAGTCAAATTAAAAAATAGTTATATTGTTACTATGGAATTCTTTCAAAGTGCAGAGCAGTCTTTTACACGTCTCTCTCTCTCTAGGCATAGTACATCTGCATGAAAAGAAATTATGCTACGTTTCCATTTTGATAGAAACAGTCAGGTTATATTTGTACCAAAATCTTATTCAGAGGCATATATGTACATAAACACATCTTTAGATTATATTTGTACAACTATAATAATTATATTTGTTTTTGAAAGGGAATCCTTGCTCTATTTCAATCAGGTAATGCATACATCTTTTTTTTTTCCTATTCTGTTCTGTTTTATACAAAAGCACATAACCATCAACGTAATCATTAACTGATAATAATGGTTAATGATGGTTTTTCTTAATACACACATCTATCAACGCAATCATCAACTTGTTATAAGCTTTCTTTAATTATTGACTTAATAAACTAGTTGTTAAACGAGATTAATCAATACTTATTATAGCCTGTTGATTAAATGATTATCACTATTTTTTTTCTTTTATGTTCTTTATACAAGAAGCTACAAATATCATTGCTCGCCATAATTTCTGCCCACACTTGTCAACTTATATACCCTCAACAAATGTCTCTGATTGTGCTGTGCTACTCTTCCATTAAAATGTGAATATACATCGGTGTTTGTTTCTTTATTCTTTTTATTTCCTACTATTCTCGACAAATCATTTAAAGATTATTCCATATCTGAAAAATCAGACTGCAGTAACATAGAGTAAAAGCTGAAAATGGGATGACAGAAAATCTAGAAATGGACACAACAGCCTAATCATCTAATATTACATCACCAACAAAGGACACAACAGCCTAATCATCTAATATTACATCACCAACAAAGTGTTAACATCAGAGTCAAATCTACAATATTAAGCACATAATAGGGTGAAAAGCTTCCCGCATTACTTCACCTAGATTCAATGGCCAAGGTTTCCGAGCCCCTGAGGAATGATCTGCGCCACCATATTTGGAATGCTTTACTAAGGTTAGGGCATTCAGTGCCTTGCTTCGAGAAGCAACGAAACCATTCCATGAACAACGAATACTGCTCTTTTAAAGGAAGAGTGAGCAGCGCTTGCCCCATCGCATCCTCCAATGCCTTCATGTCAAGCCCCTTTTTGCTCCTCTGCAGCCACCCAAAATCAGAAAGCATTGGTCTAAACCATGCTTGAAGAAGCCTCAACCTTGATTCTGGAGGGCAATGAAATCTTCTAGTACCAATTGCAATAAACAGAACTGCTGAGACACGACTGAGCTCATACTTCACCATTGGAGATGCGATTTCATGCAATTTAAGCAGCTCTTCTTGATTTGCCCATAGATGGACGAATTCTTCTGCCATTTGATGATCGAGCAGGATATCTAGGAGCCAGTTTATGTTGTCGACTTGCTTTGAGATTCGCTCTAAAAGAGGCTTTTCTTTCTCCTTCTTTGTTGACTTCTGTCCTGTATTAGTACCGGAGGTCTCCTCAAGAAGTCTGGTTAATGATTTCAGACACGACTCACAAGCTGTATACATGTCCTCCTTATTCAGATCAGGATTGTCCTTTTCGTAGACAGAGCTTTTGCATAACAGACCTTTAACCAAAGACTTCAGTTCATTACCAGCAGTGGCATCGTTGCAGGTGGTGATAGACCAAATAAGCTGCTTGGTAAGTTTTGGCTGGGATTCAACGGGACTGAAGGTACAGAATCTGTCTAAGATGTCTTTGGTTTTAGGATCGTCTATTTTAAGGCTATTGAACAGTTCCCTTAGCTTCTCCTCTTCTTCTTCGGTCCATGGTACCGCCTCTAGGTATTTTAAACAAGCAGAAACACACCTACCAAATTTGATGCCAGCTGATACCTATACATGTGATAAGGAGCCTTAGATTTTTCAGGATTAACCAAAACTGATGTTGATAATCTATAAATTTCTTTATCACATTTAGCACAAGAAAAGGCCTCATGGATAAAGGACCCTACTTTTTTTTTCTTCATTCAAAAACAATAGCTTGAATAGTGCAAGAAAGCTTCCTACTGAAAGAAACCAAAAGCAAAGGAAGCTATCTTCAACAGGGCAAGAACTTAAGATACCATAATCATGAAGATCCAAACAATTTTCACCTCAATTCTCAAATGTCATTAATAACCATTTTGATTCAGAAACGCAAATCAAAATAAGACCATGAAATCCTACGCCATACTTCATTATTATAATGAACATAAAATTACTAATCACAATTTCGGTCATTAAAAAATTATTAACATTTCACCGAGTCCTGACGAAAAATAGTAGTAGTAAGAATGGTCATAAATCAGAAGATCCTCTTCGTTCTTAAAGAATACTTTTCAAACCCAAAAGAAATTAAAACTCAGGCAAAAATTACACACGAAAATAAGGTAAATTGAGTACCGGTGAGGCCATATCATCAAAACAAATACTAATTCATAACATCAAAGTCAAGAAAAACCAAGAACCATAGTATTTTATAATTCCAGAGGGAACATAAACGACGAAAGAATACCTCAAGTATATCGATCGCCCGAAAAACCCCAATCTTGACGAGCTTCTTCTGAATATCTTCCTCAAACATGAGCTCAACCGTTTCACGAAACACATTCAGATTATCGACATCCGGCACCTCAACCCTACACAGGCCGCTCGCATTCTTGCGGTAATCCGCGATCAAATCGGCGAAGACAGCGCTGTTCGCCGCCAAAACCTCCGAACTCAGCTCCAGCACCAAAGATCCTCCATTCTTCCCCTTCAGATTCAACCTGGTATCGTAAATCCCCAAATTTTCCTCGTCTGTGACGCTTCGCTCCGTGTCGGCAGGGGGAGGGGGGCGGGGCCGGGGGTAGGGGCAGGGGCAATTTGGGGATGGGATGGTTTTTGGGGGTGGTCTGGGCGATGGGGTGGTCGGAGATGGGAGAGACCCGACCCGGAGAGAGGATCCGACGGGCGAGGGGTGGCTTCGGGGAATTGGAGAAGGGCAATTGCGTCTTTTTACTGCATGAGGAAGCGTGAGAGCGGAGGGAGCAGGAGTGCGAGAGGGCCGGGTTCTCCGGGCTGAGGGGTGGGTTAGTGAAGGAGCAGCACCAATAGCGGCGGCGGTGGAGCGGCTGCTCGCGGCGGCGCTGAGATTTAGGAATCGCGGCGTCGTGCATTGCGGCGGCAGTTGGAAGAAGGAGGTTTATCTCATAATGGGGATCAGTAGAAGCAAGTAGTGATTTGGAGCGTAGAGATGAGATAACAAGAATCTAGAGAGAGAAAATATGAATGGAGGAGTTGCAGTGGGAGGGGAGTGAGAAAGAGAAAGAAGGAACATAAACTGTGAACTGAGCTGGAAATGGCATAGCGGAATCTCTCGTCTCTCACTTTTCTTTGCTTTCTCTTTCTGTAAACAACAAAACAAACCTTCACTAACAAAAAGAAAATACTCCGCAAATATATTAATTATTCAAAAACCCCGCAAAACAAAAGGGATAATTGCCCAAAATACACAAATTTTCGTGAAATTTTAATTTTGCACACGAATTTTAAAATCTGTCTATAAATACACAATATTTTAATTATTTTTGATTTTGCATATGACATCGATTTTTTTTCTTCTAATTTTGTCAGGAATCGTGCTGATATGGAAGTCGGAAGTTGGATCTGTTGGAAATTATGTCATTCGTATATGTAAGGAAAGTAGTCTTTCACTAATAGTTTGCAAATCCGGCTTCCGTATCAGCATAAAATTTGACAAAATTAGGAAAAAATCGATCTCATGTGCAAAATCAGAAACAATTGAAAAGTTGTGTATTTATAAACGAATTTAAAAACTCATGTGCAAAACTAGAATTTTACGAAAAGTTATGTATTTTTGAAAGAACGAGGCTTTCAAAAAAAATAAATAAATAAAGGACGAGAAATTAAATTATGCATTAGCATTAGTAATAAATCATGAATTTTCATGGATATTCCATTATTATTATTATTATTATTATTATTATTATTATATGGGTAATTTTATATTTGCAGCTGTCCTAGAAACTAAGTTGGCATGCACGGCCGATTAGATGCGTCGTTATTCGTTATGGCAATGTATAGTTTTAAAATTATAGTGTATTGTTGGATCTTGATTTTCTTGGGGAAATTAAAAAGCGTGAATGTAAAAGAACACCAAAAAATTACGTGGTTCGATCTTTTGTGAGATCTACGTCCACGGAGCAAGAGTATGAATTTTATTCGAATACTTTCCGTCCCCTTTACAAGGTTTCTTTCCCCCTATTTATAGAAGATCTACACACATAACCCTAGCCCTAATTTCTCTTGGGCTTGATATTGGGCTTCACTTCTATTTCTTCTGGGTCACATCCTATCATGTATGATATCGTATTTATATTTGGAGTTGTTTATACAATTCGGTATAATTTATAAAATATATTCTATAGTTCGGACATTCCCACGAAGAAAAAACTTGAAATGGAATCAATCTTGGAGTTTATTGTCTATTTTATTATTCGTTCACTTTTCAGATTTACTATGGGATCTAATATTTTCTTGTTTCTGACATTTCAAATTTGTCATGAAACTTAATTGGGTGGGAGGGCAGTATATATCAACAATTTAATTGTGTCAATTAATAGTTGTGGCATGTATCTATCGTGACATTTATTTATGCAGTAAAAAGAAAAGAAAATTGCCATACCAGATATCTATATTATTTATAAATTATAATATACACGTTGCTTGCACATAAAAGGTACCATGACCCTTGTATATTTAGAATTAACAGTTGAAGACCAAGGTAAAATTAATCTGAATTTTACTCCACAATTAACTAACTGTAAAGTGAACTGTTTGAGATGCTCTAACCACATAAAAAGAGAATGAATTGTATGTGCATCTACCACTTGTAAAGCCAAAGGGCCAAGTGATAGTATGATGTGATTGTGAATTGTATTCCAAACCAAATGCATTGTCTTATTTATTTCTATTTTTTCCCTTTTCATTCTCTTTCTCATTTTGAGATGACAAACCAAAAGGTCAAGATTTTTGGTGGAAACACAAGAAGAAAACTTGTGAATATTTTTTTTAGTCGAAGTCGGTTGTCGCCACTCTTACGAGAAATGGACCTTAATATGCAAATTGTTCACTTCTATGATCGAAAACACCTACCACTTATACGCCTTTGAGAGTTTGGTATCACTTAACAAATAATATGAGGATGTTTTTCTCGTAATCAGTTATGTATGTATTTATTATGGACCATGGATACTCTGTCCCAAATATAATGTACTCCCTCCGTCTCGTTGAATTCGCTTTGTATTCCTTTTTGAGCCGTCTCACCCAATTCGCTTTCTTTCTTAAAAAGGAAAGAATTAGTAAATAATAAGGGGTGATTAACATAATATAATTGGGCCTAATTGAGATTAGTTAAATCCTAATCTAACACAACTACTACACCTACCCTCATTTATTTGGCCCAACTCAAACAAAACCAAAAAAATCCTAAAGTCTACCGCTCACACATTTCAGATTTTAGATCTCTCAAGAACTCTCTCTCTCGTCTCTTTCGCTGAGGAACCCTAATCTCCATCTTCTGAAATCTGGGTCCATCACTCTCTCTCAATCTCTCCCTTTCTCCGATTTTCTCTCGGTCTCCATGGATAAGAACCCTTCGCCGGAGAGTAGTCCAGATCGCGGGGTCACCGTCCGCCGCCCCCCCACCACCATGACAAAACGGAGCAAGGGGCTGTCGCGGGAGTGTAGTCCTTCCACCGCGGTGCCGAATCGGAGCTGTGGGCTCGTAGGCGGCGATTGGTGGTCAGCCGATGACCTCCCGACTCTCCACCTTCTCCGATGCCCCGACCCATCTCTGTTTGGTTCAGCCCCTTCGATGTTTGTCCCTTTGACTATTCTCTGTTAATGTTTGAATGAATGCTGCATATGAAGTGTTTTGTGTTTTTCATATTTGCAATTTGCTCTGCTTTAGCTGATTTGGTATGTTGGGAGATTGAAAATATGTGAGGAATTTGGACAGTGGTGCTTTTGATGAAATTTGATGAAACATTCTCTCTCTACATTTATATAGTGTTGTTCATTAGTTGCTTTGGTATGTTTGGAGATTGATACGCCCTATGTTGTTGTGATGTTCTAGTATTGATCATAAGTCTGTTTGCATACACATTTGAGGAATAAGATGCATAAACTTAGATCATGAACATTACATTTAAACATTACCAAAATGAGATGAGAGATACATTAAATCTGCACTTTCTAGTTCAAAAGTAAAAGCATTTCTATGATTTTGACAAAAAAAAAAGTGCATATACAGTCTCTTACTAGTCAAAATGACATGTGCCTCAGATTTACATAATTCCTGTCAGTTGTTGAATCCCAAGCCTATGCATCAATGCCTCTATGCCATTTATCTGCCCTTCTTGAATGAGATAATCAATAGAGTCTCTTGCCAACTCTAATGGAACATCTAGGTTTTCTGGTAGTGCATCTGCCCTTATCAAAGCATCTTTTCCCATGTGTGGCAATTTGTAGTTGTTGTGGCCTTTGACTTTCAATATTTCTGCCATTATACCTTGCAAGGATAAGAAAACCTTGTTTAGAGTAGAAGGCTGCAACTCGTAGAAGGATTCCACAACTGCATTAACTAGATCATCAACTGTTTTGCATGTTCTTTGTTGTTGCAGTGACTGGATTGCCCTGAAAAATCCTAGATCATTTACATTGCAATCAGGGCTATTAGGAGGTTGTTGTACTATGTGTATGTTAAATCCATCTGCACTTGCACATGCCCTGAATTCTGGATCAGAATCTGTGATGTGAGGCTTTGCATTGTCTTGTTGAATGATTATGTTCTTGCTTGCTCCTTCAGGCCACTTTGACTTAATTGCTGGAATTACCTATTTTGGGCATGTCAAATGTGATGATTGTGATTGAATGGAATGAATTGGATAAGATGAGGTAAACTAAGGAATGCCTAAACATGATCAATGATGAAAAACATAATTCTGAGATCAAATTACGATGAAATCTGTACCTTGTTGATTATTGTTTCTTTCATCACCTTTCTTGTGACTGAATCAATGGCTTTGGTCTCTAAGGTTCCTCTAGCTCTGTGTCTTGATTTTCTCTTTGCCTCAACTTGATGAGTAAATGGAAAAATTCCAATCTTACCATCAAACAACACACTCCCATCCTCATTGAGAATAGGTCTTGAAACAGCACACAAGAACATTATTTTCCCAATAAATTTCTTGCTTTGGCAAGCCCTATATGATTCTTCCTCATCAGGGGTCAAATAGTATCTATTTGAACCCTTGGTGATATAGAACCATTTTTCATCAATATGCACAACATTATGCATGTTGTTGAATCTTAGCCTCTTCAAGATTCTATCAAGTTGTAAAGATTCTAATGAGAATCTGATTCTCAAGAACTTATTATCGGTTGTGAGATAGGGTTTGATTGCATTAGTATGGGATAAAAGGATTTTTTTTATGCCACGTGCACAAAGTGCTTCTACTGATATTAAGTGGGTTTTCCATCTCCTTTATACTGGTTTCCATCTTCCTCAAAGTGGTTCTAAGACTCAAATCAGACTTTTGATTTTTTCAAAATTAGGTTGGTGCTTAACCCATGTTTTTCTGTTTTTATGGCCACTTAAACTGTGAATACCAAGATATAGAGACATTCCATAGTCGAGAAACACAAGATATAGAGACATTCCACTTGGTTGCAGCTTCACCTATGGCACCTCTCCTTGGCTTTCCATTGTTTGAAGTTGTTAGTATGAATTGGATGATCATATTCCGCCCTTCTGTGGTCTGATTCTTCGGTGTCTGCCCATCTCTTCTTCCTCTTCTTGATTTTTTTTTTTTTTTGAACCTGTAAAAATGGGGGAGAGAATGACTGTGTTTAAATGTCTATATAAAGGTTTTCCCTTGTTAATTAGAATTTGAATAATGGTGGGAAAGTAGATTTAGATGAAAAGTTAAAAAGTGTAATCTTCCCACATGGTGTACTTGTTCAATCTTTTCCTTCAAATAAATTAAAGTGATGGAATTTTTAATTGTGCGTGTATATTTATTGTAAATGCATTTTATTGATTTACAATATTCATTTCTGTTTTAAAAAGGCATACTTTGTGGTTCGAATTTCTGTTGTTAAAAAAAAATTAATTACAGAATATAACTAATTACAACAAAAAAAAAAATATATATTTATTTATTTAATATTCTAATAAATTAAATATTGGTATTATTCATTAACCATTTATCTACTTTACTTAACAAACACCTTAAACCCTTTAAACACTCCCTCCTTAATCTCCGTGCAGAAAAGAAAGAAAGCAAATTGGCCGAGACGGAGGGAGTATCAATAGTGTACAAAAGTTATATTATATTACTTTTAAAATTTTAAAAAATAAAACAAAATGCAAAAAATAATTATAAAGTATAATTGAAATTGTTGGGAAAAAAACAAAACAAAACAAACCAAGAAAAATCATATTGACGAGTTTCCTTGTGTTTGGCACTATAATGCACGGATTCTTCTAAAATACAACATTGCAGTATCAGATACGTGGGGATACGGGTGCGGTGCGATTCGCGTGGGATACGCACCGGATTCATACGCCTATCCGGTAAGAATCCGGTGCGTTTAGGATATTTTTGGGTTTTTTTTTAAAATAATTTTATATTTTGGGTTTTTTTAATACTTTTTTTATATGTATTGTCCTAAAATTTAAATATACTACAAAATCAATATATTATTTAATTTATGGGGTTTAATTGAAATCTTTATTTTAATTGAGTAATATTTAATTTATGAATTTTATTTTTATAAAATGGGTGCTATATATAATAAAATATAAATATATAGACATATCCTCGACGAATCGCACACTAAAATTTTAAAAATCCGTATCTACGTATCCGAATCGTATCGCCCCCTCACCCGCACTCCCGTACGCATGCAACATAGGTTTGATACTTCTTAAAGTTGTGATATTGAAAAAGATGAGATAAAGTAAGTGAACCAATCAACAATCCAGATCTTCTATTGTAAATTCGTGTGACATCTTCTATCGTATCAATTAATGATTGGCACATGTTTAAAATATTTCTAAAACCAATCATTTTTTATTATGGAAATTTTCAATTAATGCTAATTCTAAAAAATATTGTAAACACGTGGACAATCATAAAAAATGTAAACACGTGACAATCATCACACAAGATTAAACAGAAAATCAAAATCGGCCAATAAAGTGAGAAAAACGTGAAAGAATCGATAATGACAATTCATGTGCAACAAAACAACAACCAACAAATAAATTTTGAATATAAATAAATGCTAGCGAAGTTTACATTCAAATATTCGAATAGAAATAAATACTCAAAAATTTCGAATATATATAAATAAATACTAGCGCATATTCGAAATTTATAGTGGACAGGGGGCATATTCAAGAAAGGCTATTTTAAGTTGGCATAGACTCGAATAGACACTAGTCTGAGCTAAAAGATACTGAATAAGTGACAATGCACATATTTAAATAGTGCCTTTTGGGCCATGATGGTAGGGACAGAAGGAGTACTAAAAAGGGGATAGCATAATGTTTATAGGAAATCTCCATTTCCAGTTCAAGAGAGCTGATTTTAGAGGCAAATTGACAAGAAACAGAAACAATAAACCAATAAGGATAACTCTCATGAACATAAACCAAAAAGGAAGAGAACATGAGAAGGTAACTGTATAAAAATACTCCAATCATTTTATAAAATGACAATGGAATCCAATATCCAAATTAATTATACATGAATGTACATAATTTCTAGGCATCTCTGTTTTTGCCAATAAGGAAAATCAGGGAAGTAATGTGGAAAGGAAAATGCATTCTTAACTTTGACCTCACGCAATCAAGCATGCAGACGCACGTACTCATAAAAGATGAATGAAACAAAGAAGCTTTTTTTTTTTTTAATTAATTATTTTTTTTATTTTTTTTTATCAGGCAAACACAAACACACTCACACACACACGCACCCGAGGTGACTTGAACCCCCAACCTCATGGTTGGAGGGAAAGCGTCTTACCAACTGAGATGTGCTTGGCTGTCGTTAAGCATGTATTAATATGAAGTTTAGCAAGAGATGTAAAAAAATACTTCACCTGTTTAAGTCCATTCCCATCAGGAGACAGCATGTCTTCGTCAGCAAATGAGTTGAGCAATTGTACGATCTCATCATTGGTCTCACCTGCAGCCACCATACTAGCTGGAGCAACTACCGAAGATGACGGACCTTCATGTATAGCCAGTTGTCGATTCACAGAATCAAAGTCAAACAAGCCACCTCCAAGCGGCGAACTTTGCTCTTCAGGCTGCATCGAGACAGTCTGAGGTTGATCTTTGGCTGCCTAGGATATAGCATGGCTCTGTCTGAAAAACATCATTGTTATTGTCATCATCAGCCCAATCATCCTCATTAAAAGGGGCGCCATACTGTGCACTTTTTTTTGGGCCTAGACCATTCTTCTTGAAGACTTTACAGAGAACATAACTGTCCTGCTTATGAGAACATGAAAAGTTTAGAAACTACATAGGCACCACCAGAATGAGCACAACCGTGCATGCTGAATGTAAATTGTTTCAAAATAGTGATAAAAATCAATAAATATAAAACATATAGGCTTGCAATCTATGCACAACATGATAAATATAAAAACACACAAAACTCCACATTTGAATGCAAATAAAATATATTCATCAGCCCTACCGCAGAACTGTTTACTCAAAAGCAAGCAATAAAGTCAGACAATTTAACAAGTTAAAGCTAATTTTCCTGATAACCTATGTAAAATTATACAGGTTAGCATGGAAACACAGTCATTGCATGAAGTATAAGCAGCGTTTATTTTTCCATCTACGGCTAATAAACTAAATGGTTCTGGTACAACTCAGAAGGTAGTTGGTATTGTCCGATTATTTGAGATGGTTCATTTTAATTACGCCAATTTGGTCTTAACCATGTAACTGAATCAGAAGTACATTAAACTAATTAAAAAAAAAGAAGATATGATAACTCTAGTTCAAGAAAAGAAATTCTAGGATGAGAGTTCAACTGGAGGAGATTTGTCAAAATACTATAATGCATCGCAAAAAAAATAAAAAAATCAGAATCCACATAAGAAGCAACATCATCTTAATTCATACTAATGTACCCCCTCCGTCTCACTTCAAACGTCTAATATTTTGAATATATGTGAGGTATAAAATAATAAAGTGAGACGTTTGAAGTAAGACGGAGGGAGTATCAAACAAGCAAATAATCTTAGATGAAGATGTCCCGGGGGATACTTGATGTAACAACATTTGTCGGTTAGGACTTTCAGTAATAGCCAAGCTCGAGGGTAACCTGAACTCCAGCTTCAGCCAACTGATCATCTCAGATCCTGTACTCATGTGTAACCCAATCAGTTCTTTCTCCTTGTGGCGCATGACCTGAGTGAAAAGTCAAGGCTTTTACAGCTCCAACATTTTTCTCGTTACAAGAAATAATCCTGTCTTTTCCGGTAGTTTTCCAATATAAGGATTGAACGATTTATAAATCGAACAACTTTACATTAGTGAAATAATCAATGAAACTTGCAGTCACATAAATCCTCGCAACTCCAACTAAGAGCTATCAAAGCAAATAGCCAAATATAGCATGAAAAAACAAACAACATTTGGATTTAAAAAAAAAAAATCTTCAATATGTGGAGAGGTGATCAAACAAGACCCCCAAAATCCTTACAAGAACACTGCCCATTCTGAAATTTATGCTGCCTCTTACTATCACGAATAATTATAGTTCTCGAAGTCAATACAGAGACGAGTTTAATAAAATTATGGCAGTCCCTACACATACCAGTATTCTTGGTAACTCTGATCTGTACCTTTTCTGATGTGTTGAGTAATCCAAATGCAACTGCTAGCTTCTCACTGTGATGATAAACTGAAGTCGAAGTTTCCCCCTTTTCGTCATCGTTTATCTCCAAATTCGTCTCCACCTCATATCCAAGAGCCTTCACTCTGTCAATCAAATCTTTCAATAGCCTTGCAACCTCTTCTGGTTGGTGTTTCTTGAAAGAATAAACCTTGTTTCGGATGCTAATCCAACTCCAATCCACTATTTTATTGACTTTTACATCTCTCATCATCTTTCTCACTCTAGAAACATCCTTCCATCTTTCTGCAGACATGTACATATTCAACAGTAAGAGATAGGTCTCATAATCTTTAGGCTCAAGTTCAAGCAACTTTTCTGCAGCATGAAAGGCCAGCTCAAGTTTCCCATGACTTCTACAGCCGGCAATCAAGATAGACCATATGAACTCGTTTGGGATCAAATTTGACCTATTGATGAAGTCAAAAGCTTCATCTATTCGATCTAATCTCACATACATATCTATCATGCAAGCATAATGGTCCATCACAGGATTGATTTTGTACTCATTTTTCATCATGTTGTAGTACGCAAATGCTTGATCCACCATTCCAGCTTGACTACAGGCTGAGAGCACTCCAACAAAGGTTATCTTGTTTGGTTTAACCCCAACACGTCTCATATCCTCGAAAATATGCAAGGCTTGTTCTGAGAGTCCATGCTGTGAAAATGCAGTTATCATGGAAGTCCAAGAAATTAAAGTTCTAGTAGGCATTTCTAGAAACACTTTGCTAGCTCGGTTGATACTTCCGCATTTGTTGTACATGTTAACTAGGGAAGTCGCCACAATCACATCGGACAAAAACCCGGTTTTTATAGTTTGAGCATGAACTTGTTCCCCTTGCTCCAGAGCCACTAAACTACTGCATACACGCAATAAACTTGAGAAGGTGTACAGATCAGGTTTCAGACCTGATCTTTTCATTTGATGGAATATTTTAAGCGCCTCGGTTCCATATAAGTAAGCTGAAAGGGCATCCTCAGCCCGAGTTGTCATTTCTGCATAGCCTGCAATCATAGCGTTCCATGTTACTAAGCTGACGGAGTTCATTCCAAGAAACAACTTCTTTGCCTCATTAATGCACCCAGTTTTCAAATACAGATACATAATTGAATTTGTCAAGGGTAGATCTAAACCATATCCAAGTTTTATGATCAACGAGTGAATCTGAGAGCCTGCGTCTAGAGCCTGCATCGTACAACACAAGCTCAATACACTCGTTAAAGTGATCTCATTCGGATCAACACCCGCAGTTAGCATCTTAATAAACATATCCAATCCCTTAGCCGAATTTCCATTATCACCACAAGAGGATATCGCTGCGGTCCATGATATCACATCTTTCCCCTCAATCCTCTCAAATGCCTTGATTGCCAAAGCCAAATTACGAGACTTGGAATACAAGCTACAGAGTGCATTCCCTATGCTCGAATTCGTCTCGAGATTATACTTTATGATATATCCATGAATCTGTTTTGCGAGATTAATATCACACAACGAAGTGCAAGCATTCAAGATGACTCCGAATGTGTAATTTGTGGGATGATCCCCTTCTTCCAACATCTCCTTGAAAATACTAATAGCTAATTCAGGCTGTGAGTTACAAACGTAACCGGACATCAACGAGGTCCAAGCCACAACATTTCTTTGTGGCAAATTGTCGAACACCCTCCGCGCACTCCCCATCATCCCACATTTCCCATAAACATTGACCAGAAACGTCATGAGGAAGAGTTCCTCAGCAAACCCGCTTTTGATAATGTGGGCATGAATAGATTCAACCCTCGAAACTGAATTCTGCAGCATACATTCTTGCAAAACTGGAAAGTAAGAAGACGATTCGAGTTTTTTGTTACCGTTATCCGTCAAAACTGGGAACAAGTTCAGCTCCTTGGCGCTGTAACTTTCCTACAATCCAGAAAATCACGAGATTGAGAAACACAGACGATATATCCATGATTTTTATCCAATTCGAGCTGAAGAAACGCGAGATTACATACCTTTTCAAAGGGAAGGGAGGGAGCGGAGAGTTTCTTGAATTCTGGGTCGAGCTTGACAGTGTTGCCTACCAGCACCGTAGGAAGAGACGCCATGAAAACTGAAGAGTGAGCACGAATTCTACATGTTTATTGTCGATCAAATGGTTGCAGGTTGAGATGCTGCGTCGGAGCTCGTTATCTAGTGTGTTTGGATGAAATTTAGCTGTTGATCGTTATTTCGGAATTAGATAACAAACGATAGTCGTTTGTATGGGACCCACAGAGTTTTAGCCTTTAAATTTACATTTGCTGTCTCTTTTTTGAAAGAAATTTACCATTACTTTTAAAATTACTAACTTTTATTCGGGATACTTATTTCTCTTCGGCACAATTATCACCTTTTTTCAAAGATAACTATACATCAGTCACTTTTGCTATGGCCGCACTGATAAAATTGGTCTCGCCCAAAATTTTGAGATTTCAAATAGTCTTTATTTTTTTTGAACTTGTGGAATGCAAGTTCATATGCATATGTATCGTATACTACGAATAAAAATAATGACATAATCTGTAAATTCTAAAATTAGGGGTGAATTATGGATCTAACATAGGATTGCAAACGAATCGACTCGGATATCACAATATTGGATTTGGATTCGTTAAATTATTTGGGCATTCGAATTTGAATATTATGCAAATATGAAGTCTGATTTGAATTTGAATAATCGAATAGTTTAACGAATTCGAATCGAATATTGTGATATACTCGATTCTATTTGTTTTTTTTATTATATTCTAATCAAACAATAATTTTTAAATGTTTGATTTAAGGATGATCCGTATTTGATATTATTCAATTGGATACGATTATTTAACATAAGTTGTGTGTACGAAAAGGAAATAGTAAGACCATCTCCAACCATAAACTTCAAAATGCAGTATTGTTGCAGTATGCTATACTTCAAAATGTAGTATTGTATCCTTCATTTTAGAAATCTATTCCAACCACGTACTCTATGTTCATACTCTATTTGTAAAAAATTTTATTTATTTTACATAATTAACATTTATAAACGCATCACAAATATGGAATAATTAACAAAATAATATCTTAAATAATATGAATTAAATATATTAGAGATTGTTAATTTTTTATTGATATAAATAAAACATGTAGAATCAAATAAAATTTTCAAAATTTAATAATGAATCAAATATATGATCCAATGAATTATTAATCTAATTATATTAATAAAATTTAGTTAAATTATCATTTTTCAGTTAATATTGTCTAAATAGTGAAAATAGAGTATAAAGTATTGAACAGTAAAACTCTATATATGAAGTATTACTGTTCAATACTCTATATATTTTAACTGCAAAATAGAGTACGGTTAAAATGGATTCCGTATTTCAAAATAGAGTATTACTCTATTTTAGAGCATGGGTTGGAGATGCTCTTAAGGAGGAAGAGAGAGACGGTAAATAATGAGAAAACTTAAAATGAAACAGTAAAGTTGATTAAGAAAAATAGCTCGTTGAGTTAATATAGAATGGACACAAACAACATTTGTTTGCATATGTTTGATTTGTTTGCATTCTAAGATAATGTTTGAACGATTTTGAAAATTGTCAATGATTATGTAATAATTTACGATTAACCCTTTTCAAAAGCCGTAGTTAAAGTGTGGAATTTTTTAGATGCTTCTTATGGTATTTGAAGTATGTATCAGTTTTTGGATTTGATTCCTGTGTAAGGAACTTAGGATAGATCTATACTATGTAAAGTCGCTTAGTTAGTTAAAACGCTTTTGGGAAACCACACTTTCTGAAGATGAGGAGCTACGGATTAGCTCGAAGAAGCACAACTGCTCTGCTACTACCCATTCCCACGATGAAATATAGGCTTTTCTCAACAATATTTTCTAGTACCAACAATCATACTTCAACCGGTTCATTTTCTGTTATGAATTTTTTTTTAATTATTGTTAGTTTTGAAAATTTTGTAAATATGTGACAACTATTCACTTAATCAATAAAAGATATCACATATAGTTTTCAGGTGACTAGTCTAAAGGGTTTTGGGATGACTTTTGTAATCTAATCAAAATATTAAAATATCCCGTTAAGTTTTTCTTTACATTATATCCTAACAGTAAGTGCGCCAATCAACGATTCAAATCTTTAATTTATTACAAATACGTGTGACATCTTCTATTGCATCAATTAATTAATCGTTGTCACGTGTTAATAATATTCTTAAAATCAATTATTTTTTATGAAATTTTTAATTATTACTCCTCTTATCCTAACGAAATTGAAACGTTTTTTTAAATATATGTGGGGTGTAAATAAACAACGTATCAATTGCACTAGTCACGTAAAGATTAAAGAAAGAATCCGGATCGGCCAATAAAGTGAGAAAAACGCGAAAGAATCGATAATGACAATTGAAAAGGAGTATAAAATATAGAAAATGAACCGCCATGATGCACGCATGAAAGGCGGTGGTGGCCGTCGATGATTGGTTGTAGTAACACGTAGGCCGCCTCGTGAAATCGCGAGGCTTTCTAATTTAGGAAAAATATCAAGCCGCCTCTCTCCGCTAATTATGACAAATACTACTTACCTATAAACGTGAAACAATCTTAACTTCCGCCACGTATCTTCGGACAATCCCACGTACTCAACGGCTCATTTCTCCACGTGGGGTTACGTACTTTGCCGTCTCACCCCACAACTACTGCACCGCAATTCTCTCTAACCAAAGATCAAAATAATATGCACGCACCACACCTATATCTATATATATATAGATATATGGAAAGACAATCAAAATATTATTTGAAGTAGCTTGAGTTGGTTTTGTGGAGGGAATGAAGATGAATATGGACGTTGGAGTAGAGAGGCAGTCGTCTATTGAGAAAGAACCTCGCACCCTTAATAATTATCAGATCGACTTCGCTAGGGTATACTCCGTCCGTCCCATTTCATTAGTCGCAATTTCTTTTTTCGTCTGTCCCATTTATACTAACTATCTCTCTCATGTATATATATGTGTTGTGTTGTGTTGTGTGTTGATAGAAAGCAGCTCTTTATGTGGTGAATACAAGAAGCATCCAGGAAGCTCTCACCATCTTCACTCAGGTACATTCATTTTTATTTTCTTGTACAATATTTTTAATTAATACTTCTTCTTTAATTAACTATATTGTTTTTGTTCTCCTTCCTTTTAAATCTGACTTAATTAGGGTTTGTGCCTCAAAGCTCTTCTTATCTAAATCTAATTTTAATTAGGACACTTTTCAAATAGAAGGGTGTGTCATGCGTGTGTGAATATAATATGTATATTCATATACTCCCTCCGTTCCACTTATATAAGGATAGTGAGGGAGTATTAATTTGCATTAGTGGATTGATTTATGTTCGTGCAGCATTTGTTACCTATTTTTGTAGGGGTGGTCATAATTGAAGGGTGAAGATAGGGGCTAGCAAATTACTTACAAAATTGAAAAGCAAACAGAATCAAGCTGAAATTAATATCGAATTTGGTTCGGTTAGTTTGGTTAACTTGGTTAATTTAATTTTTTCTTTTTAATTGGATCAGTTTTATTTTCTTAAAATTGAATAAAACCAAGAATATATATATATATATATATATATATATTAATTGAAAATATTATATGATATATTTAATTGTATTTATTTTTAATTTCTTAAAACTATTCGCTCTTTGATCTTCGTATATTTATTATTGGTGATATGTGATTTTTTCAATATTATTTTTTTTTTGTTGCTGATTTTTGGCGATTTGTTCATTTTCAACTTTTTTACAAGGGTTGCGACATGTTGTTTTGTTTAATATATTAAATTTATTTTTAATTATTTTATTCAATATAACTCCATGTTTATTTGTTGGTGGTTGTTTCACTTAAAATATTAAAATTTTATTGTTTTGACTTTATGAAATGTTATTGATATTATATTAAAATCATATTTTATTTAAAAGAAACAGATTTTTTTTTTTGAATAACCTAATTAAGCGAAATAACCAAAAATCTATTTTCATAAATTCGGTTCAATTTCCGAAAAATAATTTTAGTTTAGTTTAAATATACTTTACAAATTTCACTTAATTTGGTTCAGTTTTATTTTAAGTCAAAACCATGCAGCAAATAATTAGTATTATTAATCCTAACTATATAGTCGTGAGTGTTCAATTAAATTTATTTGTTTGTGAGTGTAGGGGCTGGAGCCGGTGGTGACACGCGTTGAAGATGGTGGCTGCGATGACGAGTTGATGAGTATTGGCAATGTAGAAACAGATCAAATTCATGGGGATATTAATATTAGGGACATAGTTTCTGCACCTTTTTGATCTTTCAATTTCGAATTCCGCCGTTTTTTTTCCCCTGCTCTTTTTTAACCTTGAATTTGATGTGGTCCTTATTTTGTAAACCACCTATGATATTCCAAGGTTTTTTATAGGAAGTTTGGTTTAATCTTTACTCTTAAGGTAGGAGTGATATAGTATAATATTATTTGTTGAGATGGGGAGTTAAATCGTCATTTTGCTTTCATCATATAGAATGAAAAGTTATATGCTGTACTTTGGTTTTCCCAATCCTAGACATGTTAATGTGGAATGAATGGTTGAAACTGATTGTGATTAAAAAGTGTTTTATTTTTGTTATATTAATAAAATTGGTTACCCATATAATTATAAATATTTAGCTGGAAGGAATTGAAATTTCATTTTTTTTTTGGTTCATTGATCTACCGGAGATAATTAAAACTTGGCCTTAACTAGGGCTGTCAATTCGTGTGTGTCGTGTCGACACGATAACGACTCAACACGATAAGCCCAAACACGAACACGGTCTGTTAAGGATATGTTAGATACGAACACGAACACGACACACTTTATTCAAACACGAACACGACATAAACACGATATTGACACGATTTAATTCGTGTCGACACGAACACGATATTGGTACAATAACAAATAAAAAAAAAACTTAATTGTTCATAATAACAACAAATCTATAGAATAAGTCTTCACACAGCAAAAATCAGTTTCAAGTCTTAAATTAATCTTCAACAATCCAACAAAACATTTAAATTTGAACTTCTAGCTCGGGATATGTAAATAAAATAATATATTAATAAAAAAAATAAAAATAATATATTTATATTAACGTGTTGCACGAGCACGGCACGGCACGACACGAAAATTTCAGGTCACTATCGTGTCAATACGATAACGACACGAACACAATAAGCTTCAACATAAACCCATTAATATCGTGCGTGTTTATGTCGTGCTATCGTGTCGTATCGAAAATTGACAGCCCTAGCCTTAACTTTCCGTTGACTGATAGCTGTTTTATTCACTGAATTTGTTTTAAACTGAAAAAATAGTCCACCTTTGCTACGTTTTTGCTTATCTGAATTGTGGTTTTCATGCACAGAAATTGGCACGAATCGTTTACAGATTTTTGTCACCAAAGATTTATGAGTGTTATATAAAAAAAATTCCAACTGGAAAATAATTGGCAATTAATAATATCCCATTGTCAAACTTATGATTTATAAAATATATGTACAACCAAGCAGAGATTAATATATTAATTCATATTAGTTTTGCACCCGCACTATGCGCAGAGGATAATTGATTATGGAATTTTCATTGCAAACTTACATGAAAAGACTTGATCAGTGGCCACATTTTTTTTTAAACATACACACAATATTTAATATCTTAATTCAAATATATTATAGCAATCGATCACCATCCAACAAAAGAACACCACAAATATGAATCAGTGAACACATACAAAATAATGATACGTTTGACTGACAGGGTAACCATTTGCAACCAAGAAAATCATGGAAGATCTCTTGAAGCAATGAAAAGCGCCTCCAAAAAGTTGAGAACCATTTAACAACTGCACAAATAATACAAAAAAATTGAAATCAATTAATTAATACGATAGAGAAAAACATACAAAATATTGTATTTTCTACTCTACTACTATTTCGTGAATTGCTGAGATGGTCAAACTTAGAGTAAATTGGATAGCGTTTCTCATCTCCGCCATAAATTAGGAAAAAAAGAAGAAACCAAAAATAAATAATATATATATATATATATATATATATGTATTTAACATACAATATTAACATACACTATTAAAATATATATATAAAAATATAAAAAACTAAATGTAACTGTGCAGTATGTTGTTAATTTTGAATTACATCTAACTTTGTAATGAGGTTCTTCTTATACAATATTCATAATTTTGTATTAATAAGAAATGGTTGAAATAAAAGTTTTCCAAGAGCAAGACTTAACGTCCATCTGAAGTTCATTAATTTGTGTGCACTATCAATCTCAATTTGATGGTAAAACTGATCTTCCATAAAAATCAAAAACAAAATTAAATCGCAACATATGATACATATGAAGACATGATCAAAAGACAACATTTGCGCGGGCTCGGCAGGCCGATCTCTACCGGGATCACTGCTTCGGATTTATACACCAAATTGTAGGGTGTTTCACTGTTTGAGGTCCGAGGAGTTGTGTGGTATGACTATAACTTTGGGTAAGTTCGCTACCCAATCTCCTTTGGCTTTATCGAAGCGAGCTTTAAGTCCCCTGACAATAGTTCAGTTCGTAACTTCAGTCTGGCCGTTTGCTTGGGGATGGGCAACCGAGGTGAACTTTTGCTGAATATGTTCACGTCATTCTCTAAACATTGTCTATGAACTGCGTCCCATTATCCGAGACGAGGATATGGGGTATGCCAAAGCAGCATACTATGTTCTTCCAGACGAAGTTGAGGGCGTTCTTGCTCGTGATTTTTGCCAAGGGTTCGGCTTCCAGCCATTTGAGCCTAAAAGGCGATGGCTACGATGAGAAACTGGAATTGGCTAAGAGCTTTGCCTAATGGAGTTACTAGGCTTGCTTCGGCTTCGTCAATACTTCGGTGTTTGACTTCTTCCACGGGGGGGCTTGTGGATGACGAGGCTCATTTGCTTAGTGCATCTGCTCCGCTATTCTGCCCCCTTGGGATGTGAACCAACTCAAAATACGAGAAGTATTGTTGTAGGTTCTTGGCTTTGTGGAGGTATCCTGTCGCCTTTAGCTTCGTGACCTCCTAGCATATGGCTCACTATGACTTGAGAGTCGTTGTAAACTTGTACAACTCGTATCTGGAGACCTTGAGCTAGGCAAAGTCTGACGATTAAAGCTTCGTACTCCACTTCATTGTTTGTTGTATGGAAGTCGAACCGAAGTGTATAGGTTGTCTCCTGTCCGTCTGGGCTGAGGAGTATGATGCCTGCCCCGCTTCCCGATTTCCTCGAAACCGTCCACGTATACTTTTCAACAATCTTTAGGTGGTTCTTTTGTGGGTTCGGCTTCGGTGCTTTTCGAGGGGGGCTCAGATGGCTTCGGTGTTTCCGTGAATTTGGATTCTACTAGGAAGTATGCTAGGTCTTGGTCTTTGATATCGTGCTCACCTTGTCGTAAAAGGTGATGGCCACGTCCTTTTTGGGGCTCTTATGAGAGGGCTCGTCCGTTTTAGGACTTCTGGCCTCAGCTTTGAGAATGGACTTCGTGATGTGAGGGCTTGTCCGTTTGAGGACTTCGGGCCTCAGCTTTGAGAGTGGACCTGTCTCATTGGCTTCGTCAGTACTTAGGAGTTTGACTTCGAGGGACTTCGGTCGGCCTCGGCCTTGAGAGGACGTCGCCTAGGCCTTAAGAGGACTTCGTCGCGTCGGCCTTGAGAGGACGTCGCCTAGGCCTTAAGAGGACTTCGTCGCGTCGGCCTTGAGAGGACTTCGTCGTCTTTATTGCGCTTTGCCTCGAGTGTGGGCTTCCTACTGGTCAGAACGTCGGCTGCGACTTTGGTACCTCTTGAGGGTGCTGTCGCGCACCAATTGCTCTATGACCGCAACAAGCTTTCTGCATTCCTCGATATCGCGCCCGTAATCCTCATGGAAGCGACAGTACTCCTTGGATCGGCGCTTCTCCCTTCCACTTGACATGGGCCGAGGCTTCTCGATCATATCGGTGTGAGTTGGCTTCGGCCTCGTCAATGGAGTGAGTTGGCTTCGTTCCTAGTTTTGCCGAGGTCCGAGCCTGGATTCCAGGGGTGTATGCTGGAGCCTGTCGAAGGCACTTCGCCGACTTTGGCCTCGGTCATTCCGATCCCTCTTCCGATCCGAAGGTTCGGCCTTGTCGGCTTCGTGCTTGTGCATGTCAGCTTCGTCGGCTCTTGCGAACCGATCTGCTATGATCCATCATGGCTCCGAAGTGCGAGGTAATTGTCCTCAACGTGCCGAGGTAAGACGGTGTCGCGCCGAGGTGAGATGGTATTGCGCCGAGGTGGCACGGCATCGCGACGAGGTGGGGTGATGTTACACCGGGGTGAGAGTCGATTGAAATCTTCCCGGCGTTCGTTATCGAACCTCCTTAGACGTGGTGTTGCGTCCCGTGCGTCGATGATTTGGATGCTTTGGGACTTTTACCACTGCCGTGATCTAGATGTAGCTTCGTGTTTTCCCTCGTTGCGCGGGGTTGATCTTTTTCCCCCAGCTCGGCTCTGAGCTTTTTGCTGTTTTGCGAATTGGAGGAAATCTTGCTTATTATGCGCAAGATACTCCGTCAAATTTGTTCGGTTGAATTTGAGATCGCCCTCTTCCTGGCTGTCATTGTGGCCTTCTCTTTCCGGATAAACGGGATTGCCTTGCTCATCTAACGGCATGTGCTCAACATGTCCATCCGGAGTTTGGCCTTGCCATGTATTCCTTCCCGGGTCACCGGCGTGTTGCCGGGTTCAGATCTTGCGCTTGGCTTGTCTCGCCTTCAGGATTTGCTGCCGGTCTTGTCCGGTTTGCCGAATCTTCTTTTTCCTTATTGGCAGCGGCAGCGGCGGAGAACAAATTGCGATTTCGCGAGTTGTGCAGCAGCACGAACTTCCAGACGCGATTCCCGCCGCACCGGTGATCGGCTTTTGTCGGGCAACCTACCGTTGGAATCCTCTCGACGAGTAGAACATGTTTCCGGGTGGTTTCGTCCGATTTGGTGGTGATTTCAGCCCGGAATCGTTGAATAACAGAAGCTGCTCCAAACAAATCACGATTTCGCGTTTGGGGGGGATCGCGTTGGTCTTCTTGTCATGGTTGTAGATTACCTAGAAAACTTTTGATCGAAAATCACAAATTTTCGTTTCCCATAGACGGCGCCAGTGATCGAACTTATTTTCGTAAGGTAATTAATACACGTAGACAAGGAATTAATGAACACGAAAGCAAACGGAACACAAAGGGATTTACGTGGTTCGATCTATTGGAATAGATCTACGTCCACGGGCGGAAAGAGTATGGATCTTTATTGCTTGCATGAGTGGTGATTACAAGATTGTCCCCCCCCCCCCTCAATCTATTCTAAACCCCTATTTATAGGTAATTACATGGAGTTTGACTATAATACAAAGTCTTCTCCTATTTGGACTCTGGCTTGATCCTCTTATTAGGGATATACACCGAGCTTCTATATCTCTCTTGGAGCTTGAGTTGTAGTCGATGTAGGAGTCTTGATTGCCTTGGTGAAGAAGTTTCTCTTAGTTGGGCCGAGCTGCGTAGGCCGAGCTTAACTGTCGGGGCCCAATTATATTGGACTTGATGCTTGGGCCTAGTAGCTAGGTCATATCCTATTAGACACAGAGCATGTCATATGGAACGTAATTTAAAAATCAAATTTTCTTACTAAGCAACTTAATAGATGCAAATCATAAATTATCTACTAACATTAAACACAAAGTATTGGATTTGGAATCTGACGTCAATATAGTGCGATAGATATGAGAAAATAATTAATAACGATATTTCAAGCCATGTAGATATGAATGATGCAATGAATAATGATAATCATATGAAAACACAAAGTTTTCAGGAGTGGAAAGAAAACCTATGGCGCATCTCAACTTCAACATCTTCACAGCATCATCCCCATTCGAATTTGCCACAAGTTTTTCGACGAATTCAATCTGCCACTACAGTTTGAGGGCCAGACATTTTCATATTTTTCTGATCTCACATATTTTGTAAAATTAGTTCAAAGGAATTGAAAGCACAAAATGAGTATGAGTTGAGTTGAACATGAAAAGTAAAATGTCAGCAAGAATTAACATAAAATGCCAAAGGGAAATAGCATCATAAACATACTCAACCATGCGAATTGCAAAATAGGGAGGCAGAACGTATGCACCCGCAACATCTAAAGTTGCAACGTTTTGTGATTTTAAATAAAATTAGAGACGTAATCAAATGCTTCGTATCATCAGACATAGAAAATGAAGAAAAATTAACATGAAATCAAATGGATAACTTCAAAACACATCTTTGAAGTATACCTTCTTTGGGCGTGCACCATTTGGAACAGACAACACAATTTTTGAAGCCTCTTGTAAACTTTCTTCAACTATATTGGACCAATTCGTATTGCACTATCCACTCACCATCGTTTACTGAATGAACTAAAATAGAATGTTTAATCTCAATTATAAACTCAAATCTTATATTATCTTGTGAAGCAATATTGTGGACGGTGAAATGATGATGTTAATTGGTAGTTTTAGTTGTGTTTGGTGGGTTGTTTGATGATGTTCCCTTAAACATTGCGGTGTAGTGGATTAATTAATTGTGGGTTGTGGATAGTTAATTATAGTGGACGGTTTGTTTTTTTCCCAATAGAAAGCGCTTAATCAGTGAAATTTATTAAATTTCTGAATTAGAGGAACGTGGGTTTCGCTGATTATTAATTAGTAAATTAAATTTATTTTTGTATTTCATTTGACATTGATATTGTCTGTATTTACAAAATTGCCATTCAAATTAGATTTCAATTGAAGATTCATGTTAAATGAATCATATGAAAACTAATTATTACATGAAACCTGCAACCCATTTTAAAATGTTACTCCCTCCGTCTCATTAGAATAGGCCAATTTTCCTATTTGGGACGTCCCATTAGAATAGGTCAGTTTCCTAATAGGGAAAGAATTACACACTATTAATCACCCCATCATCCACTCACTTCTCAGCACGTATCCCAATATAATTTAAATTCTAAAAGTTTAAACTATCATAACTTGCTCGTTTGTTCTCCGATTTTTATGATTTTTATATCAAATTAAAGGTCTTGATACGATCTTTCATTTAAGATCAGACATCAATATATTTTGATGCATTTATGATGATTTAATTTCAAAACAATGAAATTGACATTAAAATATTAAACACTATACTTTATCTTTACACACACTCTCCTAAAATCTCGTGCAAAAAAAAAATAGGTCTGTTTAAATGGGACGGAGGGAGTACATTTTATGCATAAAATGTTGCATAATAAAATATATTATTTTATATTATTTTTATGCATATAATGCATCATCATGAGAATTTGCATAATAAAATAGATTATTTTATCTTATTTTATATTATTTTTATGCATATAATGCATCATCATGAGAATGCAACATTTTATGATAAAAATACAATACTTTTGTGCATAAAATGCAATATTTTATGATGAGTTGCAGGTTTCACGTAACAATTAGTTTTCACCATAACCCATCCCTATATATATATATATATATATATATAAACTAAACTGAATATTTCTCATAAAAGGGTAATCTCAAGTAGAATGCTATGAGAATATGGGTGCAAAATGGCTGCCGTTGAACTAGCAACTTGTAGTACGAGATGGATTATTTTCACTTTCCCCCTAAGGTAACGAGACAAGGATACTACTAAAATTTGCTACTCCATTCACTATAAGAGTGCGCCTATTTTTTCTCGTCAAAATGTCTTCGATGAGAATGTACATTCCTTTAGACTTTTCTCAATTTTTACCTCAAAACCCCCCCACTCCCACCAATTTTATCCAGCCTTTTTCATGAAACTCATGCTGAACTTAGACCTACATTCTGATTGTGGACGGAGGGAATACTCAAGAGAGGCAATTTTAAGTTGGCACGACTCGAATAGATACCAGTAAGAGCTAGAAGATACTGAATAAGTGGCAGTGCAAATCTTTAAATGATACATCATCCGAATATGTGTGACATAATATAGAACAAATGGAGTAATTGAATACATTTTCTTTTATTAGGGTGTGAATTTAATTAACTAGTTTGAAATCAAGGTCTATTTAGCATGCCGCGAGTAAAGAGCACCATACTCTACATTCCCTTAAGTCAAAATCAGTGCTCAAGGGAATCAGAAATCCATATATAAACATAGACAAGACAAAGGCAAATTTAAAAAGGAATTTAGATGAGAAAAGGTCGACAAGATTCTGAACCAGACCACTTGAGTTGATGATGGTACGAAGCAATACAATTAACAAAAAAAACCGAAAAGAGGCCATCCATATTATGCACATCGGGGACATTCACTCAACTTCAAGCTACAAGAACAAAATAAAACTCCTAGTCATAAATATTGTAGTTTCTATACCAAACATGTATTCTTACATCTTCCTATAGTATTATTAACACCAGAGTTTAAAGTAATACACAATAGTTCACAAAACATGTCTCACAAAAACCTACTCATCAGAATATATTTAATCCAGCAGCAACACATAATTTCAGAATCTTGGAATACTAGAAAAAGAGACATCAAACTATCACAACTTTACTCCTGATTAAAATGGAACTTTATATACTCAGAAATTCCATAAAAGGCCTTAAATGTGAACTTAAACAAATAGATAGTAGCAGTATTGGTAGTGGACACATATATCAACAGGGTAGAAATCATTTTGTCTATATGGCTTAGTTTGTAACAATCAAATATCATTAACGAAATCATCAGTTTTGGCTGTTCGGATGAATATGGTAAGTTTTCATTAAGGCAATAATAGCAAGTCCACGAAATAGTATCCTTTATGCAACAAACTAAAATCAAATTTGAGATGAATTCTACCAAATTAAGAAGACCTTCCAAAACCCTTGGCTGAAATTTCCATAAAAGCAAGTTGCACCAACAGCTGCTAGACCCCCCCATCATAACTTCCAAAGCTTCGTTAGTGCATTCACCAGCTCCGTGAGTCACCTCAGCCTTGATATGTATGGAGGAGCCACCATAAGAAGAAAGAGCAAGAAGCTTAGCAGCTGATGGTAAGTGAGCTGGAATGGATTCCGTAAATCTTGAATAAAGATTTACTAAATGTGATCCTGGAATAAATATAGCAAAACAAACATAACATGAGATTTTCTAATAATGTTAGTCCAAACTAACACCAAACACTGCAGAATGTACCTGCAGCATCCACCAACATAATAAAAGGTTATGCAACCTCCCAAATGGTGCTGCATTTACATAGAGATCACAGAATTTTACATAAAACATGAATAAAGGAATCTAAACGATCTTTTCCCCCACTTTTGCACCTCAGTGGTCCAGAAAAAGACACCATAGTCTGGAAAACACAAGTGAGTAGCCCATGCTTAGTCATAAGTACAATCCCTGTTCCGCAACGCATGCTGCATTCCGGAAGGAATTTCGAAAAATGTGCATTTATATCTCCCGAAACTGGCAAGTTCGGGCAGTTTGACTAATAGAATTGACTGAAGAAAATTTAATAGAATGTGAGCACTCGTCCCACGATCAGAGTAATCAACAGTTATCAGCAGATCTACCTCTTTCCATGGCGTGAGGAGCAAAAAAAACGGCATTCTCCAGTTGCCCGAATTGGGAGTCTATGTTATTTGAAGCAATAGCTCCCTGGTAGAAATGATGGTCCATCTGCAATTTTATGGTCACAACTCAGTATGTGAGATAGGATAAGCGACGACTTAACTAGACAAATATCACATGGACTAGATGGTTATAGAAACAAATTACAAAGGCCTTACCATCTGAAGAGCATCCAAAGATCTATCACCCTCAGATGTGTTTGGTAACATAGCTAGCTCATTTGCAAACTTAGTATACTGATCCATACCAGCTAGCCTAGTTCCAGAGGGTAATTGTAGCATATTCTCATGGCAGTAAGAAACAGATGCCTCACAAAGTGAAGAGAAAGGAGTTCCAGAAGTAACTTCAGTAAAGCAATCCAATGGGAGCCGAAGATCATCGAGTTCTATATAGGTTGAATTGTCTTCAGGAAGAATGTTTGAAGGGTAGCCAAACTGTACTCCAGAGAAGTCAAATCCACCTTCATTTATCATAGTCCAACTGTCCAGGTCATGAAGACCATTGTATATCTCCAATCCCTCATTAGAGGAGAAATTGTTATTCCCATTGTCAGTAAGATCATCCTGCAAAGCAAATATTAATCAGCACACCTTCAAAATAGTGCGTGCAAATATGCACCACATGATTCAACTTTAGTACCTTCTCCTGTCCCAACCATCTTGGCCCCTTTTTTACTCAAGTGAGTCTATTATAATAATAAAAGTTGGGACGGAGTACTAAAAAAGGGCATAGAATAATGTAAAAAGTTTTTACGATGTCTTCATTTCCAAGTCAAGAAGAGCTGATTTAAGAGGAAAATTGACAAGAAACAGAAACAAGCAGAGAAAGATTACCTATGCTACGTGTATAAACACTTAAAAAAAGAAAACTCTCAAACATAAACCAAAAAGGAAGAGAATTTTAGAAGGCGACTGTATCAGACTACTCCAATCATTTTATAAAATTACAAGCTTCCGATTCAAACGGTGAAATCCTTAATAGAAAGAAAATATTTAAAGTGAAAAGCTCCAACAGGAACTCAAAACAAATTAAGGTTACAGGGATATCAGAGGACCACTAAGAGAAGACAATGACATCAAATATCCAAATTAATTATACATGAATGTACATAACTTCTAGGCATCTCTGTTTTTGCCAATAAGTAAATCGGTTTAGTAGTATGGAAAGGAAAATGCATTGGTAACTTTGAATTCACACAATCAAGCATGCAGACTTATGTACTCATAAAAGATGAATAAAACAAAGATGTCAGTGAAGCATGTATTAATATGAAATTTAGCAAGAGATGTAAAAAATTACCTGTTTAAGTCCATTCCCAACAGGAGACAGCATGTCTTCATCAGCAAATGAGTTGAGCAATTGTACAATCTCATCATTGGTCTCACCTGCAGCCATCATACTAGCCGGAGCAACTACCGAAGATGACAGACCTTCATCATGTATAGGCAATTGTCCATTCACAGAACCAAACTCAAACAAGCCACTTCCAAGAGGCAAACTTTGCTCTTCAGGCTGCATCGAGACAGTCTGAGGTTGATCTTCAGCTGCCAAGGATAAAGCAAGATTCTGAGCAACATCATTGTCATCATCATCATCAGCCCAATCATCTTCATTAAAAGGGGCGCCGTACTGCGCACCATTTTTTGGGCCTAGGCCATTCTTCTTGAAGACTTTACAGAGAACATAACTGTCCTGCTTATGAAAACGTGAAAAGTTTAGCAAATACCCCAAAATGAGCACAACAGTGCATGCTGGATGTAAATTGTTTCAAAATAGTCATAAATATCACTATATATAAAACATAAAGGCTTGCAATCAATACAGAACATGATTAAAAAAAAAAAAACACACAAAATTCCACATTTGAATGCAAATAAAATATGTTCATCCCTTCCACATAACTGTTCACTCAAAAGCAAGAAATAAAGTAAAAAAATTTAACAACTTAAAGCTAATTTTTCCATCTACGGCTAATAAATAAGTTGGTTCTGGCACAACTCTAAAGTTGGTTGGTAATGTCCAATTATTTGAGATAATTCATTGTAATTATGCCAATTTGGACTTGAAGTATGTTAAACTAATTAAAAAAAGATATGACAACTCTAGTCCAAGACAACAAATTCTAGGATGATAGCTCAACTGGAGAAGATTTGTCAAAATACTAATGCATAAAAAAAAAATGGTAAATTTAGGATCAGAAAAAAAAAATCAGAATGCACATTAGAAGCAACATCATCCTACTTCATACTAATCTATCAAACAACAAAATCATCTTAAATGATGATGTCCCAGGGGGTACTCAACATTTATTAGTTAGGACTTCCAGTAATAGCCAAGTAGAGGGTACCTGAACTCCAGCTTCAGCCAACTTATCATCACGGATCCTGTACTCATGTATAACCCAATCAGTTCTTTCTCCTTGTGGGGCATGACCCAAGTGAAAAATTAAGGTTTTTACAGCTCCAACAGTTTTTTCGTTACAAGAAATAATCCTGTCTTTTCCCGTAGTTTTCCAATACCCATTTTCAGTTGCACGCTTGACCCTTACTCCAGTAGCATACTTCTTTTCTCTTGGACAGAAAAAGAACCACTCAAGATCCTTGCTTTTCAAGGAAGATTTATCTGTACAAAGGACAGAGAAACATATGAAACACTGAATGTAGGGGAAATATAAACAATGCTGAGCAAATATCAGGTCCTAAAGCAAAAGTATTGCAACCAAAGTGAATTAATGCCAGTATGTCATGAGAAGGTCGGATGGCAAATCATATCAAACAAAATTTATTTGCACTTAACAAGATTCCAGGGGGAAACTGGAAGCTCAGAATACAGGGAAACAAATTCAGGAATACGGCAATAGGAGGTCCAAAATTATGATTTTTCAATAACTCAACTGCATCCATACAGGCATTGTGAAATATATCATGGATGTATTATAGCACTTCATTGCAGATATAGTTCACAGATGAACAAGTTTGTTAAAATGAACTGCTATGTTGAACAAAGAACCATAATAGCTGACAAATAAATAATAGAAATGGAAAGGAAAGGAAAAGGAAAAGGAGATACAACTGACCTGGAAGATCCCATGGAGAAAATTTGTAGATGTTGACTTCTGCAATAGCTTCATAGTGAAGCTTCTTACCCATGATTTTTCTCTTCAGATAGTATAAAATCAGCTCAACATCAGTTGGATGAAATCGGAATCCCGGGGGCAGACGCATCCTCAACACAATAACCAAACGCCTTATAATCCAATTACTGAAGTACTCTTCAACCAATTATGTACGGAACACCTCACGCCACCCAGAGCAGACTTTCTAATTACTCTCAGCAAATGAAAGAAAAATAAAGAGAAAAACAAAAAGGAACGCCTCTACACACCAATCCCTAAACCTCAAATCTCCCACCTGAAACTAATTAAACCTTGCTTTCAAGTCCAATGTCGAAACAACACCTTCGTGGAACACCACAGCCTCCCCCGGTTCATGAAACAAAAAGCACGCCACAGAAAGTACTGATGCTTCTTGCTGGAGTCAAAAGACATCTGGTGTGCAACACAAGCCCTAACATTTTAACTATATCAGTAGCCTTACATTAACAATGCCCACTTCAAACAACTAAGAACCACATCATGAATGCCAGCCAAACACCACCCAACACAAGATAGACCATCACAAATAAAAAAATCCAAAACTGATCCAGGGACACTGTGATAGAGTACAGAGATGTAACCGGAATGTAAAACTTTTGCACTGAAAAGACTACAACTTTAAGATTAAATCTTACCAAAATGAATTAAATAACCAAAACGAGATTAAAAATTCTTAGTCGAAAATTTGCTAAACCCAGAAAGACCCAAAAAGATGCAAATAAGAAAGATAATATGGGTTGTCAAAATCTCAAAGGCAAATAGAGAATTCATCCCGATACATTTCATAACAACTGAATTCTCCAAAAATTAGTTTTGATACAAACCTAACTGACGGATACCCTAGTTAAACACAAACCCTAGAACCCAAACCCCCAAAACACAATTCCTCAAATCAACATACGAGCAAAACATCAGTAGAAACACAAATAATTTTCGCACTAGAACAGGAAAAATAAAAACGGGAACACACACCTCAAGGGAGACGAACCGGTGGGACGGAGAGTAAAAACGCGTAAAAGTGCGAAAGCTCAACAAAAAATAACTAGAGAAGAAAAACCGGAGAGGGGGCAGGGTTTATATAGCATGAGAGTGTAGGGCGAGAAGGAGGGTTTAGAGCGAGAAAGTGCAACTTTTCAAGCTTGTTGAGTAAGCTAGGCTTCTCATTGGTTGATTTACGTTGCAACTTCACTATTTATTTATTTACTTTTTTTATTTATGTTTTAACTGAATTCAAAAAATGCACCGCAAATCCAATACAGTACATCTCAATATATCCAAAATTTGGATGTTAAATTTTGGATTTCGTACTATGCATAGTATTGGAAGAATGTTTTGATGCCCGCCGTAGTTATACTTATTGTCACGGCCACGGATGACGTGGTAATATTATAAATAAAAATATTAAATTTAAATATATACTCTAAAATTAAATTAAAAAAAAATTAATCTCTAATTTTCAAGAAAATCCGTGTTTTGTCAGCTGAAATTGAGAGAGTTGCTGAAGTCGAGGAAGTTCACTGGAATCAACGATCTCGTATGAGCTGGATGTTTTCAGGGGACCGAAATACTAAATTATTTCACTCTGCTGCCTCCGAAAGGAAAAAACAAAATACTATCTCTGGTAGGGCTGGAAATCGGTACGGTAACGGTATTACCGTTTTTTTTTTCGGTTAACCGTTACCGTTTTTTTGAAAAAACCCTTACCGTTTACCGTACCGTATTTTATTTCGGTAAAACCGATTTACCGTTTTATTTTTTCGGTAAAAATTTCGGTTAACCGTTTAACCGTTTTTTTTTTAACTTTTTTTTTCCAGTCCATTGTCTCCCAAATCTGAAACTATTTGCTATATACAGCTCCTAGCTTCTTATATTAATAGTTTTGGAAGCAACATGCCAATATTAGATAACTAAAGTACTAAACATTAAAACATGCATGGAGCCTTTAAAGAAAAACAATCAAATAGGTTATAGTAATGTGGCTAATGCCTATAGCCTGCAAGGCTGCAACTCTAAAGTCCAAGAGTCCAACACCATATCATAAGTTATGAGACATCAAGCATCCAAATTCCAAATACTGAAAATCTGAAAGACTGAAAATTCCAAAATTCCAAATACATCAACCTTCAAGGCAAGCCACAAAATCACAAACTAGCAAATCAAACCAAAGTACGAAACCAAAGCAAGTCTTTTAACATGTCCACAAAGCTAAAAAAAATTCATAAATAAGTCCAAATGATAAAGTATCCATATCGAAGCTAAATCATTTTCTTGTGCTACTCTCTGTTGTTCTCGTCCCTCCAAGTGCCATTGAGCTCACGACTGTAAAGAAAAAAAAATAGGAAGATAAAGATATCAAAGTAATTAAATAAAATTGTTAACAAAAACTCAATAAGGAATACTAGTAAGTAGTAATTATTAATCAAGTAAAAAATAAGAAGTAAAATATTTACCAGCTTGAAATTCTTGTTGAAGTTCTTCTTCAGGTACATCTTCAGCAACTCCTTTGTTGGATTTGTCTGATCTTAACCAATCTTCAGCACAAACCAAAGCCTCAATCATCTCATCATTCAAAGAGCTTCTGAACTCATCCATAATACGACCTGACATGCTAAATGCAGACTCCGAAGCAACGGTAGAAATGGGAATGGCCAAAATATCCCTCGCCATCTCAGATAGAATAGGAAAGCGAATGCCGTGTGTCGACCACCAATTCAAAACATCAAATGAGTCAATTGCTTCAGCCTCTTTCCCTGTTTTATATTGCTTCTCCGTGAAATATATCGTCATCTCCGATGTATCAATATCATCGGCTTCTTCATCACTACTATCTTGGAGTAGAGTACTGCAAGAACCTCGACGAATCGATCGACGTTCAGTGTGAATTGCAGCAGAGGCATTAGAAGAGTTGGCTCTTAGAGTCGAAGTTGGAGTTAGTTGCTTCTTATAAAACTCAAACAATTCCGTCATTGAGTCTCTAAGCTCACGCACCAATTGGGTCGCACGCTCAGCTCCATACACTTTCTTCAAACAACGATCAACATGTTTCAATTTTTGTCTTGGATCCAACACTGCAGCCATATACAAAATCCTGTTCATTCTAGGATTTAACTCGAACTCCTCTGACCAATATTTCCCAACCTTCCTCATCATCTTCTTTGCCATTGCACTGACCTCAGCATCCTCACTCACCTCTAGATCAGAAATTGTATCAAACACATCACACATTTCTTTAAAGAATAAATGTGATGTCACATAAGTGGTGCCGGAGACAAGAAGGGTCAAGTCGTAAAACCTCTTCAAATATTCCATCATCTTTTTGACATTCACCCAATCTTCTTGTGTAGGTGGTCCTTCTGTCTTTTTAGTTAATTCAGCCACAAAAGAACTATTCATCGTACTGTACATTTTCATTACTTCTTCATATGGCTCGGCTGCCTCAAGCATGAGATATGTGGAGTTCCACCTCGTATCCACATCCAGAGAAAGTAACTTCTTGCTACTAATCTTCAGAGCCTGCGCACAGTTCCTGAACTGATCCATTCTCGATGGTGATGATCTGATAAACCTCACGGCTTCTCTTACCCGCATCACAGACAATCCTACTTCTTGTAAGCCATCTGACACAACCAAATTAATGATGTGTGCAACGCAACGCAGCTGTAGGTACTTCCCTCCCATAACATTTGTTCCTAAATCGTTAAGTGCAGACTTGATTCGTTGAACAGCTCCATCATTTGCACTTGCATTATCCGTGGTGCAGCACATAATATTCTGCAAATCCCAATCAGACAGTGTAGCGACAACAGACTCGCCAATGTGCATTCCGCTATGACTGATAATCTTCTTGAAACTGATGATTTTTTTATTCAAGTACCAATCTTTCCCAATCCAATGTGCAGTAACAACGATGTAACTTGTGTTATTGTTCGCAGTCCAACAGTCGGTGGTGATGGAAACTCTTCCCATACCCTTTTTTCTAAAGACAACCCTCAACTTTTCCTTTTCCTCTATAAACAATCGTGCACAATCATCTCTAATTGTTTTTCTGCATGGAATCGTGAATTGAGGACAAACCTTAGCCATAAACCTCTTGAAACCCTCACGCTCTATGAATCTGAAAGGAAGCTCATCTATAATAATCATTTCACACAAGGCCTTCCTAATATCCTTTTGGTCGAATTTCCACGATGTCAACGACCCTATACCATCACAATTAGTACTAGGTTGGAAGCTCAAGATTGCTTGACCGGAAGACTGTGCAAGTTTTTTGGAACATGATTCGGTATGGAGCCTCAAACCACTTGTACCATTTATCTTTGACTCGGCTGCAAGAAGCTTCCCACAAGTGTTGCATTTCGCTTTGCGCTTTATGACAGGAGGATTCCCTTCTTTCACTTTGACCCTAGTGTAGTTCTTCCAATGAATTGATCTAGGCTCTTGCTCTTTCCTCTTTTTTGAATTTGCACCTTCAGATGGACCAGATTCAATTTCAATTTCATCATGACTTTGATCATCAACTTCTTCTAACATCTCAATGTCATTATCTTCACCTGCAAGCCTATTACTAGCTTGCAAAGATGGGGATATTTCTTGTAAATTCACCATCTATTTCGCAATCTGAAAGTGAAAGAACAAATTACAACATCAATTCTTTATACCATTTCATAAAAAAATAATTTATTATTTAAACAAATTCATAAACTTACTAACAAAATGCTTTGCTTTAGTAATGAATGAATACCCTTTTTTTTTCAGAATTACTTCTTCAATAAATTAATTTCTTCTTCATCGTTTGCAGTTTTCACAAATGAACAAGTATTGAAACAAAAGCAATGAACAAGTCAATGAGCAAGGAACCAAAGTAAGCAAATACCCAACTGAAAATCGAACTTAAATAATGTACATCCCAATAACAAAGAACTCAAGTAATGTACTTACTTGAAGAATGAAGTGTGGAGTTATGTGGAGTGGGCCGAGTGACGCCGAGCGAGTAGCGGATCGGAGATAGGCTGATAGCAGTGCGGTGGCTCAGTGGCTGGCTGCGATTCCGAAGGTCAGAGTTGGGCGAGAGCGAGAATGGGCGAGAATCGAGTCTCGCGAGGCGAGACGGCGAGAGTCGAGAGATTAGGGATTTAGGGTTGTGAATTGTGAGTCTGTGACTGCTTCCCGCTCTTCCTTTTTACGCATGTGCCTATTACTTGTAAATTTTCTAATTAATAATTTAAGTGAATGTTATTTACTTTTAATAAATAAAAAATATTTTATAAATTTAATTAATAATATCGGTAATTCGGTAATTATCGACGGTTATCGGGTAATAACCGATAACCGAAAATATATAAAATATCCTTACCGTTTACCGAACCGATTACCGTTTTAGCGGTTATCGGTAAACTGATAACCGGCGGTTATCGGTTCGGTTCCAAATTTTACCGTTTTTCTTGTGACCGATTTCCAGCCCTAATCTCTGGGTTGCTCAACTCTCAGGGAATTCTGGTTGAGGAGGAAACGGAATTGGCGGACGTGGTGAGCGAGTATTTCTCCCATTTATTCTCATCTTCCCATCCTTCTGAGAATGACATAAAGGAAGTTACTGATGGCAACCTTCCACACCTATCAGAGGAGGATGTTAAGATGCTTCTGGAGCCGTATACTTTAGGAGAGGTTAAAAAAGTTTTTTTCTCTATGCACCCGAATAAAGCGCCGGGGCTGGATGGCTTCCCAGCAAGTTTCTTCCAGCATCTGTGGCCTAATTTGGAGCGCCCAGTTTCGAAAGCAGTCCTGAAGGTGCTCAACAATGAGGAAGATATCACGTCGTGGAATTCTACTCTTATTGTGTTAATTCCCAAGGTTCGCGAGCCGCGAGAGGTAAAGGACTACAGGCCTATAAGCCTATGCAACACAATCTACAAAATAGTCTCGAAGGTCCTTGCTAACAGATTACGGAAAATACTCAATTCTGTTATTGACGAAACACAAAGCGCTTTTGTTCCGGGAAGGATGATCACTGATAATATTATGATTGGCTACGAGTGCATGCATAAAATTCGCAACTGTCGTAGAGGAAAACGAGCCTTCTCTGCCCTCAAGCTTGACATGAGCAAGGCGTATGACCGAATTGAGTGGCCTTATCTTAGAGCGGTCTTATCTGCCATGCGGTTCCCTTCTAAAATTATCGAGACTCTTATGAAGTGTGTTGAATCTGTCACATACTCCTTCAAGATTAATGGCAAAGTGTTTGGCAGTATTTCCCCTGGTCGAGGTCTTAGGCAAGGAGATCCTTTATCGCCACTCTTCTTTGTCTTGTGTGCTCAAGGGCTTTCCTCGATTCTGAATACTTTAAGCCGGCAAGGTCACTGTGGGTTATCTATCTCAAGACGAGGCCCTTCAATATCTCACCTTTTCTTCGCAGACGACGGCCTTCTTTTCTTGAAATCTTCGAGGGAGGGCTGCAGTCAAGTGTTCAGGGGCCTGATGAATTATGCAAGAGCTTCGGGTCAACAAATCAACATGGAGAAATCAGCTATTACCTTCAGCCCAAACTTTCAACCTGCTGAGCAGCAAACTATCTTGCAGATTTTTGGCGTGAAGGAAGCACATGGGCACAACCTTTATCTTGGGCTACCTACGTTCTCTATGAAAAATAAAATTTTGCAATTTGATTATCTCTCTGATCGGGTGTCCAAGAAGGTGAATTCATGGAAGAGCCGCTTCTTTTCATTAGGAGGTAAAGAAGTTCTTATCAAATCTGTTATTCAAGCTATTCCAACCTATGCTATGTCCTGTTTTCGTATTCCGATGTCAATTTGTCATGATATGGAAAAATTGTGCGCTAAATTTTGGTGGCGAGATAATGAACAAAAGAAGGGCATCCATTGGCGATCGTGGCATGAGCTGTGCAAACCGAAATGTTTTGGAGGTATGGGTTTCCGTATATTCAGTGCTTTCAATAAGGCATTATTGGCTAAACAGGTGTGGAGATTAATCAAATACCCGGATTCTCTTGTTGCTCGTATTCTGAAAGCCCGTTATTTTGCTAAATCTGATGTTATGGAGGCAAAAGTTCCATCCTACTCCTCTTTCATGTGGAGGTCTCTTTGTTGGAGTAGAGACCTGTTGGCTAAGGGAATTAGATGGAAAATTGGCGATGGAAGTTCTATCAAAGTATATAAAGATGCTTGGGTACCAGGTGTCAACTCGGGCAGATTATTTTCTAAACCCACGGGTGACCCGGAGGTGACCGTCAACTCATTGATTACATGCTCAAGAGAGTGGGATCGCGACCTCCTTAGCTCACGATTTTCACCTTATGAAATATCTCTGATTACTGAGCTCGACCCGCCGAGCAGTGGAAGGGCTGACAAGCGATATTGGTCTTTTGAAGAGGACCGAAACTATACCGTTAAGTTAGGCTATCGAGTTCATTCATGTTTTTTTTAGGCTCCTTCTTCTAAATTAGAGATTTCTGACTGTAGGCTATGGAAACGTCTTTGGAAACTAAACATTCCTCCAAAAGTGAGAATTTTCGGATGGAAGATTTTTCAGGGCTATATACCAGTGGAGCTGCAGTTGAAGTCGCACAACGTTCCTACCAATGGTGTTTGTTGGGGATGCAAAAAAGATTGGGGATCTATTAAACATTCTTTCATTTTCTGCAATATTGTCAAGCCCTTATGGAAGATGACGCAATTCTGGCCGAAGCTATCTTCTCTACGAGGTATTTATTTTCAGGATATCTTGTTATTCATGCTTAATGAATTGCCTCCACATGATTTTGAGTTCTGGATTTTGTTGCTTTGGTTCATTTGGGGTGGTTTGTGCCGGCTCAAACATGATAATGTTCTTTTTAGTCCGGAAGAGATCTATAATGGTGCTTGTGTTTATATTGAGCAATTTCGCCATGCTAAAGCAGCCTATCGTTACCTCTTGCCTCAGTCTAGGAGGCTTGGGAGTGTTAGTTGGACCCATCCACCTCGGGGCTGCTACAGACTTGATGTAGATGCTCTATTCAATCCTAACTTGGGGAGGTTTGGAATTGGATGTGTGGTTAGGGATTGTTCCGGCAAGGTTCATTTTGCTTTGGCTAATCCTATTACTCGCACGAGTTCAGTGTTAGGCGCAGAATTAATGGCCCTCTGGTTCGGTGTTAGAGAGTGTCTCAAGCGGAAGCTAAGCCCTGTCCATGGTTTCAGCGACTCGCAGCTACTTGTCCAGGCCATTAACAACAGGGAGGTTGACTCTGCTCTTCCCATTGATGTTTTACGAGAGATTTTTGAGCTCTGTGACCAAGGCCTTCTAGTCTCTTTTTCTCATGCTCGTAGAAGTGCTAATCGAGTTGCTCATGGCTTAGCCAAGTTCTCTGGGACAATATCTGTTCCAAAGCTTTGGACTGATTCTTTACCCATTTGGCTCTCCAATATTGTAGCAGCGGATCTTTGACGTTTTGAGTGAATGAAATTTCCCCCTTTCAAAAAAAAAAAAAAACATAACATCAAGTAGAATAATATACTACTTTAAGTATGACTCAAATTTTATTTTAAGGTCCATTTTTTAGCATATAAATATGCTTACAATACAATAGATGATCGAGGGAGTACTATATAACTCCCTTTGGTCTTTTCAATTTGTTACATTTTTTTTTCCAGTATTTGTGGTAATCATTTTCGAGCGTCTTGACGATGAGTATATCAGTGTAGGTATAGTATAATTAAATAGTCTTTAAATACATAATTTTTTAATTTCTCATTTTTCTCCCAATAAAAGTTTGATTGGGAATTTAACAATGACGTGGCAATAAAATCGTCCTACGAATAAAAATGATGTCATTCAAATTTAAAACAATAATAAAAATAAACAACGTGGTTTCATTAAAATGATATCGTGATGATTGCCGCATCAGATTTTATTTATCATGTTGAATTTGATTTTTCTTTTAGTTATTTTAATTTGTATTATTAAAAACAACATCATTCTTATTCGAACGGCAATTGTATTACTGGGGTGCAAAACTAGGATTCAGATAAAATTCGTATATTTAGAGGGTGCCCTATAATAAATTCACTTCTTCAATTGTATTACTGGGGTCGCATCATGGAACCTCTATAAAATTGACAGATTTAGTACCATATAAAAATGATTGTATAGCACGAACGACTCGCAAAATTTACCTTTAGATTAGGATTAGTTCGCGAAATTTATCTTTAAAGTAGGATTAGTCAGTAAATTGAACGTAATAAGTTGTGGTCGAGTTCTGAAATATAAAAATGTTATATACGGAGTAACAAATTTTCTAATAAAATGAATACATACTATACTATCTTCACTTATTTACACAGTGAAAATTCGTATACGAAAATTTAGTAGGTTTATTATTGTCACACCTTTGTAATCATTTATTAAGGGTTATCACACCTTGTGAGATTTGTACAGATAAGAAGATAGATGGATGATAGATGTACTCACGATTCATTTTAATCCCTATTTACATTTATCATTAATGTTCGGATTCGAATAAAATGGTCACAAAGGTCCGAGAAGCATGTAGAGGTGCTCATAATAACCGGAACCAACGGTCCAAAAGAACCATCGGTTCAAACACTTCGGTTCCTATTCCTCGCCATCGCCACTGAAACCGTAAACAGCAGAGATGAACACTCAATCATACGACATACATTAGTGAGCAAACTGATCTCCAGTTCTCTACTAAAATCTACAGAAGACTAAAGCCACCAAAAAATCATAGTGCTATTCTATATAGGCAAAGCCAAGTCTAGAGCTAGAAAGACGTGGAAAGATAACAAATGGAGCTGCAACATGATAATTTAACACGATATACGTACGTTCTTTTTTTGCACCAGTGAGCCGTGTAATTGATTGGTGCCAATCGAACCTGCACACTTCTATCCAAATGAGCAAAAACTGCCCTATAAGAGTGAAACAAATCTGAAATTCTACACAATAAAACAGGATGCTACTCAAGCATCTCACTTAAAAGAATCAAGCCTGAAGACGGACGCTGCAGAGTTGAAGCCAAGAGAGTGTGATTGAGCAGCTTATATCTGCCTAATAAAAGTAGACCCCGTCAATTAACTCCCTATATATTCTAGCCTTAATATTCTAAACCATTTTCGAGACTACTATAATGGGACAAAGGGGTATCAAACAATTGGGTTTTAGCATGATATTGTGTGGCAATGAAAAAACATAACATTGAAAAATAACATTATACTCTACCCGTTTTTTATTTTATTTTTTTTTTATTTTTTATTTCATATCAAGTATCCTATTAACTTTGGTTTTGTTTCATAATAAGTGTCATAACATAATTTTGAGAGTAAAATAGTTATATGTACACCATTTGACCCTTGTGATTAACACAATCTATAAACTGGCTGTTGAAAGGAGAAAACAATAAGCAACGTCATGAACGTATAGCTTCATACTTACTGGGTATGGGATTTTGACGGTGGGAGACACACATAGAAAAGAGACTACATTGAGAGCAGCGAGAAATGCATACCGGGGGCAGCCTCGGAGGCAGACGAGCAGCATCTGCTGTCAAGAGGTCAGAGGTAATAGAGAGAGAGAGAGAGGGAGAAGAAACATACCAACAATGGTGGAAGAAACATATCCCTGCTGTGCTAAATTTTTGATCAAGAACAAAATAACTGTGAGCTCTATACAAGGAGCCAATCAGTCAGCTAGGGGATTTTGATACAGTAGATGCAAAAAGTTAGGGCTATACATGCAAATTCGTTGTGCACCATATCGAAACACAATTCAAAATGCATGCCTATCAAAAGAATTGTAATATCCTAATACACCCTGATGACAACCATAAGGAATAAAAACGACACTCAACATCATGTATCAGATAACATCACGAGGGTTTATACTCAAAAATCCAAACACTATTAAAAACATAAATAAAAATCTACTAGAGAATCTGAATACATTCACCATTTGACTGATCTCACTGTAGAACAGTCTCTCCTGGTGCAAAACCAGTTAGGTTCCGTAGTTTTAGAATTCTGCTGATCCCAAATACTCAATCTCCAAAGCTTTTGCAGGTAATTTCAAAGTTGTTGGAGCTACATCTAATCTCCTTTAGGCTAGAATATGATTTAGAATTCAAAGCAACTACTGGAATATGGAGCAACAGAAAGTATAACTTCGGCTCTCACCAATATAACGAAAAAGTTTTACCCAATGCAATGGCGTCTAGCAAATGTCAAGTAACCAGTGTGGCCCCTAGCCTCACCAATTCGTCTAGCCAAGACAGTCTGAGGTCGAGAATTTTCCTTTCCATTTGTTGAACGCTGCCTCTTCGTCCCAATCTTAGCAGATGCCAAAACCTCATCACCATCTTCCCAACTTGCCAAGTCTCCTTCTCGAACTTCATAGCTGTGGAGGAGTACTTCGAACGTTCTTATATCTGTCAGCATCCAACACGAGAGATATAACAAGAAATTTGATAAGTAAATAGTCGACTTCAAGTTAAAACTAGAAGGGTTTTAGTTTAAAGTGGAGAGGGCTAGCTAGTCACCAGTAAAAGAGGATTTGAGCGTTTCACAAGATCTCTGTACTTGCTCAATACAGGGAGAGAATGAGCACAAGACCCCATCTTGTTGTAGCATTTTTGCAGCAGAAGGGATAGCTAGCCAAGGCTGAGGCAGGTCGAGGAAAACAGAATCCACCTCGCCTATAAATTCATCTGGGAAACCTTCACTCTGTATGTCTCTCACACCAACTGTCACCAAACTACTCAATCCTGTGAGTTCGAAATCCTCCCTGAAGGGAACATTTACACAAATACATTATCATACAAATTTGACATAGAATCCACTCATCTATCAAATCACAAAAAGCCTAGACGAAGGCTGGAATGATCAAGCATTCAGTATCCATGAAGGAGAATACATCAAACCAAAATTTTCATCATATCATTTCGTATTCCTCCATTAGTTTAAAAGAATAAGGTGCGTCAATTTGCAGAAAAAGTAGAAACAAATCAAATATGGCTACCAAAGATGAAATAAATATAAGTGACAAATAATGTGATATTTCTTGACAGTAAGAACAAACACTAACATTATCCTTAGCGACGAAAATCCCATTAAATAAGAGTAAGTAAATACTTACTTCTAAGAACACATCAAGCATCTCAGTGTTCATAAAGGAGATCCATCAAACCAGATTTTCTCTTATTCTATTCCTATATTCCTCCTGTGTTAAATAAAAAAAGCGCTCGAATTTGAAGAAAATCTGAAACCAAATCAAATATAGCAACAAGTACATAAAATATCGTTGACAGCATAATGTGACGATAAAAGATTTTTTTCGCATCTAATTCGAGACCAACAAACATAAACATTATACTCAGTATTTCCCCAAGATCTCAACTAAACCAGCAGTATCAAAGAACGACCAAATTTACTATCTCCTCACCTGGCTGAAGCAGCCCTCTGTTCATGGAAATCAAATGTATAAACATGTCCGTTGGGAGCAACAGCTCGTGCAAGAGAACTAGTCAAGGATCCACTTCCAGTGCCAGATTCAAGGTACAACCAAACTTATATCCGCGATATATAAAATCTGCATCCTGTGGCTTAACACGAGAGTCCACAGCTCAGGAGTTGGAGCTAATAAATAAACAAATCCACCTTTACTACTGAAGGCCTTGGAGCCAAATGGTTTGCCAATCCAATCAGAATGCTTAAAACATACCAAATCTGTTCTGTAAAACCCCCTTTTCCGTAACTTTATGGCCTTTATTACATCATGCCTCTCATACACGATAACCAAATCTCCATCCGCTATGTAGCGTTTGAAGGACAACATTTTGGTGGAATCAGCTGGTAACATCTTAAGTAGTTATTAACTCCAGTTTTGATTAGTACCTGCAGTTTTTAAGAAAAAGAAGGTAAAGAAATGCAAAATAACACATTACAACAGTCAAATATGTAGAGTATAAAGCTAAAGAAATCATACTCGTAACTATCTTTGATATTTATAACTTATTCTGCACTTTCTAGAATAAATATCACTTACTAGCATCTAAGGGGCCAGAAATGGATTTCTATTCAAGTAAGTTGTAGCTGTGATTGTCGGAGCCTGCTCTTTCAATTTGACACACTGCATTTGTCTTTCCTTGAGAAATTGACACAACGATTTTTGCTAGAGAGAGAGAGAGAGAGAATGGCAGTTGCATTATACAAATCCAAACAGCATTTTATTTCCAAAAATTGTTACATTGAACTAGGACGAAAATTGTAAAGGATAAATTAGTTTCCCTATTACAATCTATATAAGAAAAAACTTCATTCATGATGTTCCTACTAATCGAAGACTTCCATAGTCAATATTCAGTCACAACCATTCATCGCTATAAAAAAATAAAAAATAAAAATAAAAAAATAAAAAAATAGAGACATAAGTATATATCCAAGAGATGACAAACAGTGAAAAGGTGAAACATAACATTATCTCCACCTATTCTTTCCAACTGATTTCTCTTACAAGATTTTGCTTGGTACAAGTTTCAAAACCTCATTAAAAGTCCCACCTTCTGTTTCCAAATGTTGAAGCAGCACTGAAAAACTAGCGGCATCAAGTACGACACCCCTCGAAACCATTTCTTCCAGTAAGGGAATGGCTTCGTGCATCATGTTCCTTTTCAGAAGACCTCTAACAAAAACCTTGTACGTCACACCATTAGGCAAGCAACCTTTGTTTACCATTTGCGTCATCAAATCCTTAGCCTCATCTATCAGCCCTTCTTCACTGAGCGCACCAATAAGGATGGTATACGTTACGACATTCGGCTGCAAACCTTTGGATGGAAGCTTATGGAAAATATCATTCGCTTCTCTAAGTTTATTATCAGCGCACAATCCTTTAATGATGCTACTATATGTTACTATGTTAGGAAAGATGCCTTTATCTTCCATTGTATGCAACACCGAAAACGCTTCATCAATACGATGAGCATTGCACAGCCCATTTACCATTATGTTGTACGAGACAACATCATACTCTAACCCTCTGGCGGGAATTTCGATAAAAGTATGTAAGAGTTTATCAACTCTCCCCCTTTTGCAGTACCCATTCATTAAGCTATTGTAGCTTACGATATTAGGCTTGAGGCCGGAATTCACTGCCGCATCGAATATGTTTTCTGCTCGGTCCATCTCCCCTCTCGAACAATAGCCATTAATCAAGGCACTGTAGGTAATGATGTTGGGTTGAACATCAATCTCCATCATTAGTTTGAAAACATTTTCAGCTGCTTCCATATTTCCCTGTTTGCAGAAAGCATCCACACATGTACTCAAAGTCACCACATTTGGGTAGATCTCAAGAGCCACCATATTCTTCAGCAGCTTTTCAACCTCCTCCATCTTTCCCGACAAGAAAAGACCTTTAAGCAGAGTGGTGAAGGTTACCACATTAGGCTCGTACCCACGCTTAAAGATGCAGCCTAAGATCGAAAATCCTAATTCGACCCTCTTAAGACGGCAAAAGCAATCGATTGCGATGCTCAAGGTATAAACACTAACAGGAGCCTCCCTGTTAAGCATTTCATCGAACAGGTGGAGGGCAAGAGTGTAGCGTCTCATCTTCACCACAGCACTCATTAATTTATTGAATTCAATAACAGAAGGGCGTGGATGCATTTCCACCATTCTGTGAAACAGAGTGATGGCATCGTCAGGTCCACGTACACGGCCAAAATCGTATCTGGGATTGGTGGAGAAGAATCTAACTGGACGGCGGCTAAGTGAAGAAATGTTGGCATAGTGAAATGAAGAATTTGACAGAAATCTTCCAAAAATCATGGTTGGATGTTGAATTCTTGATTGAATTTGGGAGTTTTTTCTTTCGAAATCCAATTTTCTTGTGTATCCATACGTATCTTTGTTGTTGCTGGAGGCGGGGAAGTAAAAGAAGCAAGGTAGGGCAGGAGCTGAAGTTTGATTTGTGCACCAATTTTTGTCCATACACTTTCTTGCCTTCCATGTGTATCCTAAATTTTGCCGCCGATTTAGAATTCAATGACTTATTATAGGAGTATATATTTAGGCTGCGTGTGGTAGAAAATATAGGATATCTTATTAATATGAATAGTGGTAGGATAATTAATTTTCATAGTATTTGTTTGATTATTTGATAGTCATAGTATTTTCATAGTGGTAGAATAGTCGTAGTATCCCGTAAAAGAAAGAAATCTTCAAAAATCCATTTTAAAACCCACCATTTTGAAGTGTGGAAAAACGTGCCAGAAGTTCCAAAAGCAAAGTGGTCATTCTCCATGAAATGGAGGGAGTAGTAGATTAGATTAAAAGGTAAGATAACTTAATATTTGTGTTTGGTAAGTTTGAACAACCCTAGACTAAAATAGATAATGACAAAATAACCCTTGTTAAATTTATCTAGTTTATATCAGAATATTTTCTAGGGTTCAATAGTTGACAAATGCAAACTCAATCCTGAAAATCGAATTACACTAATCGAAACTACTTTAAAAGTAAGTGAAAGTAATTGCTGGAAAATGTTGATCCAATTAATACGATAATCATAAACCCCAATTTAATAAAATTTAAGTCTGATCCATATTACAAGATAATGAAGTTTTTCCAATCCACCTACAAAATCATGCACACAGATACAGAAGAAATAATAAAAAAGGATTAAGAAAAAAATATATACTCCCGTAAAAAAAAGAATTCTTCAAAAATCCATCTTAAAACACATCAACGAGAAGCGTGGAAAAGCGTGCCAGAAAAGGCAAAAAAGAAAAGTGTCATTTTAAGTGAAATGGAGGGAGTATATCGCAACATGCACAGAGACATGCAATAGGTATCCATATTAAGACAATATACTCCCTACGTTTTTTTTAAGTGTCCTACTTACTATTTTTATTGTTTGTTTGTTTGTTGTTTTTTTTTTTTTTTTTATCAGAAAAGGATAAGAAATTTTATTTCAAAGGGGTACAAGAAGTACCATTGAGATGAGTACATCCAAGCTACAATTCTCTTTTCCAGAGATTACAGAGATGGGTGTTAGACCACGTTTGATAGGTTAGATTAGCCTCAACTTCACCGGCGATGACACACCAACTATGAAACTGGCACTTGATCTCTTCTATTATCCTTCCAAGATCCCACACTTTCGAAGCGAACAACATTTCGTTTCTCCATCTCCACATAACCCAGATGGCGAAAGGCCCCCCAATCTCTTCCTCCATTTTTTTTCCGGAAAACAGGCCCACAAAACTGATAGCATGCTCCACAATGCAGTTTGGAGCCATCCATATTACTCTAACCCAGCTAACTAGCAAGCTCCAAATCTTAGCCCCTCCTCGCACCGAAGGAAAACATGCAATGTTGATTCCATCGCCTTGTCGCACACCACACAATCCAAGTCGCCATCATCCAATATAATTTTCTTACTAAGCACGTCATTTGTCGGCAAGCGATTCCAAAGCAACCTCCATGCCGTGAGCTTTGCTTTCGTTATAGCAGCTGCCTTCCAAACAAGCCAAAAGCAAGCATCTGGAGGTCGATGGTTAGTTGGGCTGGGGGGTAATTTTTCCAACTCTGTACCCCCTTCCCACGTCCAACTGTCTGATGTACCTGCAGTGACCGAGTAATTTCCAAGGAGGTTCATCAATTCTTGCTCTTTCTCACGCTCCTACTAAAATAATGTTCTTCTCCAAGTTATATCCCAAATCCACTTGCCTTCTACCCATCTCTCCATCTCTTGTACTCTTCCCTTCTTATTTGTGCTCAGATTAAATAGTCTCGGAAATAAAACCTTGAGCATTTTTTCTCCAGACCACGCACCTTTCCAAAACATCGCTTCCCATACATCGCCAAGCCGCTGGCCCAATTTCTCCCAAAACCACTCATAATCCCACCCTTCCACCATCGAGACAATCTTTCTCCACCACCCCGCCTTGCCACCCCCTGTTCATCATAGATTATGCCCCTCTGTCCCGTACCCACAAGCACTTGCTATCTGTGAGGAACCGCCACACCTATTTGCAGAGAATAGCATAGTTAAAAAAGCCATAAATTCTTAATCCCAAGCCCTCTCACCTTCTTTGATCCACAAATCTCCTCCCACTTAATCCACACAACTTTCCTTGTATTCTCGTCACCTCCCCAAAGGAAACTGCACTGAAGCGAGGGAAGTTTTCCTTCCACCCCGTTCGGTACCGGAAGGAAGGACATCTAGTAGAGAGGAATAGAAGAAAGACACGACTGCAGTAGGGTCGTTCTGCCCCCTAGTGATATGGAACTCACATCCCACCCTCTCATTCTTTCTCATTTTCTCAATCACCATCTGCCAACCCTCCGTTCCTCCTCGTCTGCCCCCCACACTCAGTCCTAAATATGGTATTGGCCCCTTACCAACGCTACATCCCAAAATCCCTCCATCTCTCCAACCTGATCCTCATCAATATTAAAACCGAAAGCAAAAGATTTTTCAAAATTCACCTCAATGCCTGACAAAAGTTCCAAAATTTTTAGCATCCATTTGAGGGCCAGTGCATTCTCCTTACTCCCTTCAACGGCAAAAACCGTGTCGTCCACGTATTGGAAGTGTGTAATCTGCACCTTGTCTCTCCCCACTTCGAAAGGTTTTAGGAGTCCCGCCTGCACAACTCTTTTTGTCAAGATGTTCAGGCCGTCTGCAACAATGAGAAAGAGGAAGGGAGAGAGGGGGTCTCCTTGGCGTAAGCCTCTCTCGAGCTCAAACTCCTCAGAAGGTGTTCCATTGATTAGCATGTTTGCGGAGGCCGACGAGATGCAACCCGACATCCAATTGATCCACCTCGTGGAATCATATCTCGGAGCATATCCAACAAGAAATCCCAGTCGATTGAGTCGTATGCCTTGGTAAAATTAGCCTTGAACACCAACAACTTTTGTTGTTTGTTTTTAAGTTTTTTATTTCGAAATTTGATGACATAATAGCTACAGTTTTTCAATTTTATCCATATAATTAATGTTATACTCCCTCCGTCCGCCCATTTAGTATACTAAAATTTTGGGCACAAGATTTTATGCATTTTGATGACATATTAATAAATTAATGTGTTAGTGTTAAAGTGTAATAATTATGGGCCCATCTAATTTTTTATATGATATTAAGTGTTAAAGTGTTAAAAAGTAGAGTGATAAAGTGTTAAAGTGTGAAATTGATTGTGGGACCTACGCCCTAAAATGGAAAGATTCAGTACATGAGGGACGTCCATATATAGTAATAGTGTCAGGTAAATGGGGGACGGAGGGAATATATAAGTTGGTGCTCAGAAAAAGAGAATAATAAATGAGGTTAAAATGTAAATTTACACATTTATTTGATATGCCTTCCTCCATGCCCTTATTCTTAATCTATCCTTTTTCCAGTTGAGAGTGATCTTATGTTACTCCTTAATTCCTTGTCAAGACACATGCACAGAGACACGCAAAGGAAACATGCTAAAAATAAAATAAAATATAATTGATCTACACAAAAGTAAAACCAATAAGGAAACATGCTAAAAATAAAATAAAACATAATTGATCTACACAAAAGTAAAACCAATAAATTAAAATTCGTAGACCCTCCTCTATCATTGTGATAGGGGACGGAGGGAGTACCGTTATTTTATTAATATAAAATTATTATGACATGAACTAGTATAATATATAATAAATTAAGAAAGTTTAGTATTAAGTTTGAATGTCAAACTGTCCGTCGTTCACTGTAACATGAAAATATATAGTTTTATCATTCTCATTGTCAGTAAGAAATATAATTTATCAGGATTTCTCGAGTAGTTTATATGCACGAATAAACCCTACAGATTAAAACTAAACCATACTAAAAAAAAGTAAACCTTACTAAAAGAAACTACACCCTACAAGGAAAAATTATTGATGTGACATTGTCATGTCAACTGGGAAAATCATTAACTATGCCCATGGTGGGTAGGGAAGCATTCATATATTTAAGAAAAAATATTATTAGTATACCTTATGACAAAAAACCTATAAAAAAATGATCTCTTAAACTCTAGCTACTAATAAAAACTAAACCCTAAATGGAAAAATTATTGACATGGTTCTGTCAAAGCAGCCGTGGACAAATTAAGTGTATATTTTTCATAAATGCCGAGCCGCTCGTTGTTCTTCTGTAAAACAAAAAAAAAAGGTTACAGAGAGATTATATTTTCTCATAGCTATATTCGTTTTGAATATCAATCCGCTCGTTGTTCTATATAGTTAAAATATCGGCCAGGGAGGTGTAATATTTTTTGGATAGTTGAATATGAAGCCTATAACATTTCTTAAATAGTTATACTCGATTAGATTGATTAAAATTAAAAAAAAATGATAACCTCATTTTTTAAAATTGATAATCAAGTCATATTAAGTTGTAAATTATATTGAGGTAATAGGGTCAAATATCCACTTTCATGTAAGAAAATCAAGTTATACTCATCCCCCCCCTTAATTTACACACTAAATACTCAATTTTTAAAAGAGGACAATATTACCCCCAACTACCCCAAACTAAATTCAAATTCTGAAATTGAAATACCTAATTTTTATTCCCGTTTTTCTCTATTCTCCTCATTTTCCTCTCTCTCCTCTCTCTTCTTCTCCCCTACCACTCTCAACCCAAATTCACAACATCGGAGGGAAGCAAAATCGCAGCCTCACCGCCGCCGTACTCAACATCAGAGGGAAGCAAATTGCAGTTGAGAGGTTCTCCGCCGCCGCGACCTCCTCTCCAACTCTTCCAAACTGCTCTGCATCGGCTCCCAGGTCGGCCAGGAGGTCGCCGCCCTGAAACGGTTTCGGGATTGATGATTCGGTGGGGATAGATCTGGTGCCCTACCCGCCGCTCGTGATTAAGGGCGATTTCCACCACCAGCCGTTCAAAGGTGAGACGTTCGACTTTGAATTCTCAAACGTGTTCGACCACGCGCTCTACCCGTGGAAATTCATCGGCAAGGTGGAGCGGACGCTAAAGCGCAGAGGCGTGTGCGTCCACTTGGGCATTCTTTATAGGTCCATCGCGCACTTGCTTTTTTAGATGATTAGCTTCATACAACATCATTTGGGCACATCGTCCACTTGCTTTTTTTTTATGATTAATTCGTCAAAACATCTTGTGGGAACCGTATATTCAGTTTCATGCCTGCTTGGTGGGAGAATTGGGTTTGCCCTATTTGCTAACATAGTCAACTAGTTCTGAGAATTTTAATGAAAATAGTTTCAAAACTATAGCACAGGGCGCGACTCATTTGCTTAGAGTGAACGAGTGAATATCTTGTGGTTCATGCATTTTTTATAATTGGTGTTTGTAGTGAATGATTTCTCATTTCTTTCATCGTGAATTTCTTATATGTTTGGGAATGATTATTTGGATGTGTGATTTTAGGACTGATTTTTGAGGCTCATACGTGTTTTTAATGTAATCGGTACAAATCGATATTTGTACTAATAACTGCATGTTTAATTATGTAATTCGTACTACATTATAGGTAATCAGTACGAATTGACCGATTTTCGGACCAATAACTCCATACTTAATTATGTAATCCGTACTTTATTCGTACCAATAACTTCATTTCTGTCTTTTGTTCCTAAAAAATTTATTGATGAGATATGTGAAGGGTTTTGATTTCTTTAATAATATACATGTATTTGTGCTTTCTATTCTTATGCTTGCTGCTGCTAGGTAATCTGTTTTCGTTTGATCAGTGTTTGGGAATAATTTTTATTTGGATGTGTTCGATTTTGGAGCTGGTACATATTTTCAAATGTAATCGGTACTGAATTTATTGATACTTCGTACTAATAATTTCATGCTTAATTATGTAATACATACTACATTATAGGTAATCGGTACGAATTAACTGATATTTATACCAATAACTACATGCTTAACTCTGTAATTTGTACTATATTTTAGGTAATCGGTACGAATTGACTCATTCACATACCAATCACTATAGACTTATATTATTATTAAATTTTTATCCCGATTTTGGTACGAATTTAATATGTCGTACCTCTTTTAGAAAATATTTTTTAAATAATTATTTGCTGCTAGTGCTAGGTACGAATATTTGTATTCGTACCTATTCATATCACAATTGGTCTTGTTTTGGTACGAATTACACATTTTGTACATGTTCCATGTTCGTCACAATTGGTCTTGTTTTTGTGCATTTAAATATAGAATGAATTATGAAATTCTTTCTGATTTTTAGTACGAATTTAACATTTCGTATCTTGCACCAATTCCCTGTTCATACCAAAAGAAGAAAAAAGAACTGAAAAAAGCTGAAAAAAAATGAATTGAAAAAAAAAACAAAAAAGGAAAAAGGAAATGGAAAATAAAAAAAAGGGAAAAAACGAAAAACTAGAAATTCTGGAAGAAAAAAAAACAAAAAAAGAAAGATTGAAAAAAAAACGAATAAAGATTAATTTTTTTGAAAAACAACTGAAAAGAAAAGAAAATGAAAAAAATATTAAAATGTGAAAAAAAGGAAAAAGAAAAAAAATTGGAATAAAAATGAAAAAATAAAAAGAAAAACACAAATAAAAATAAAAATAAAAATAAGAGAGTAGAGAAAAATAGTGTCAAATAATAAAGGGCCATTATTTGAAATACTCGTTTTTACTTTGTCAAATAAAATCATACCCACTAACTTAAGAAGCATAGATTATACCTATATTTATATTTTTTTGGACAAAACTACCTTCAAATTACCCTAGCCCAAAATTGAAGCGCCCTTTTAGTTTTTCTATTACCTATTCAAAATTGAAAATTGAGAAGAACCAACCGATCGTATTCACTCTCCACTCATCACCGCCTGTTTCTCACCAATTATCCACCGATTCCTCTCTCGATTTTCACCACAATCCTTTTTCTCGTGTTCGTTTCATCTTCTGGATACTGATTGGGGACGATTGCTTCAGTTTTGGGTTCGAAGAGGAAGCTAAGGTTTCCGGCACTGCCACTCAAAATCCGGTGATTCCTCTTTCTTCTGCCTCCCTGCGTTCACCAGTGCTTCCGCCGGAATTCTACTTCGATTGTTGCTAGATTGTGGCGATTTTTCCGATTGTAATTTCCGGAGCTGAGACTAGGGTTCATGCACAATCTCCATATCCGACGAACTCTCAATCATCGGATTCCTTTCGAATTTCTAGGTTTTTTTTACCTTTGATTTAAGTTAGCATCTGATTATTCACGATTTTGCTGCATTATTGTAGGATTTTGGTCACTTGCTATCGTCGGGTCCATTTCCTACCGCGACTGCTGCTTGATTGAAGTCCTCTCTCAGTGGCGTACTCTTTGTCGGAGTTCTTGTGGTCCATTTTAAGGCAGTGGTATTACTATCCACGATGCAACAATTCTCATTTTATTTCTTTAGTTTCAATTTTGCAGGTGTATATTAAGTGTTTGACGAAAGTTCTCAAAGAAGTTGTGCCTGCTTTTCTAACCTTTTACGTTTTGCAAGTTGTATATCAGACTTGTGCTTCTTTTTCTATGTTCTTGTTTACGTTTTTAGATTTTGGTTCTTGGGGTAAATTTGTGGTGAGCTCCTTCGTGTCTATTATTTTGTGAGTTAGAGTACTATTTATTTTGAATTATGTCAATTGGGAGGCTCAACAAATTTCTGATGTTTGATCTGTTGATTGCTGCAAGAAAATGGTGTCTTTGTTGTTGGTGTGCACGAATTTTGATATAAGTATATAAAAGCATATCCTTGATTGCTAGAGGCTGGCATATCCTCGTTTGTAGTTGTTGATTTTTCTGAGAAAGTAGAGAATCCTTGAGTTGGGTCTGCCTTGTTGAGAAAGGGGTACTTCCTTACAACAACGATGGTTATTAATTTTCTCGTTTTTCCTTTTTAGATGGCACAGTTGCCGGAAGGCATCACGGAGTTGTTGCATCATGAGAAACTGAGTGTTCCTTTGGTAAGTTAAATTCATTTTGATGATGCACCATTTTCTATTTCTTATACATTAACTCCCAACACCCGAGCTAGTTTAGTAAATCATTTTGGTGTATATAAATAAAAGTGTTGATTTTATTCAAAATGCTGAAAGAATCTCACAAGTCACATGCCAAGACCAAGGCTAAGGAAATGGTACTCGCAAAGGAGGCAACTCAGAAGATGACTCGAGTGTTTTGTTGTTATATTAACTATCTCGCAGTACACTCTTTTTCCATGTGTTGTTGGATTCTTTCATGCTTTACTTTGAATTTCGCTTTATTGCTTTACTTTCACTCATGCTCATGCTATCTGGGCGGCATGAAGTTGTAGGCGTCTACATATGGGTTAGTGAAAGGTTGTAGTTACTGTTTGCTTGTTTTTGGATTTTTGTTGCTCATGTTAGTAAATACCATGACAAGAACCTGTGTTTTCCTTTTTTCCTTTTTACGTGTAAAAAATCGGAGTACTTTTTGTTGTTAATTTGTGCTACACCTCTCTTGATAAATAGGCAATTGGTAGAGAGTGTGCGTGCTGTGTATTGGTGCTTTCAATTACTCCTTACTGCTACCTTTTGTTGCAGTTGTATGCTGTCCTGTTTTGGTTTCTTTTCGAGCTGCTTTAAGTGCTTCTCTTGCTGTCTTGATTGGGCTGGGGATTTTTAGTGCTAAGACTTATTTTATGAATTCGTTGAGTGTTATACCTGTTATATACTACTTCATTACCTGTTGGTTCTTGTACGTTGATGTTACTTATCTTAACAGGCATCTACAATGGCGAAAATATGGGATCCAAGTCACAGGGCAAGAGCCTCGCAAAGGAGGCAGCTCATAGGATGATTTGAGTGTTTTGTTGCTTTATTTATCAATTAGTTATAGTTTCAAATTAGGGATATGGATTTTTATTGTTTTAAGCACACGAGACATGAATTTTGTTTTCGTATGGATAAGTATCTTTTTGTTTCTATTTTGAATCAATCGCGTTGAATTGGCGATCAATATTTATAAATCTGGTTTCAAGCGTTTGTTGTAGAAGTAAAGTTTCTCTATTAGCTTTTTTGTTGGCTTTGATTTTCAATTCTGTTGGAACGGATTTTGTTTACTTGGAAAAGTTGGAATAATTGAGTGATTTGTGCATAGAATCACTAAATTGTTCCAAGTGTTCCAAGTATTTTAGTCCCAAATGTTCCAAGTATGAAGCTAGAACAATTGAAATACTTGGAACATTTGGAAAGCTTGGAACAATTGCAATACATGGAACAGTTAGAATACTTGGAAAAGTTGGAACAATTGATTGATTTGTGCATATAATCACTAAATTATTCCAAGTATTTCAATTCCAAATGTTCCAAGTATTTCAGCTAGAACAATTGAATACTTGGAACAATTGGAACATTTGGAAAGCTTGGAACAGTTGGAACAATTGCAATACTTGGAACAGTTAGAATACTTGTAAAAGTTGGAACAATTGAGTGATTTGTGCATATAATCACTAAATTGTTCCAAGTATTTTAATTCCAAATGTTCCAAGTATTTCAGCTAGAACAATTGAATACTTGGAACAATTTGAACATTTGGAAAGCTTGGAACAATTGGAACAATTAGAATACTTGTAAAAGTTGGAACAATTGAGTGATTTGTGCATATAATCACTAAATTGTTCCAATTATTCCAAGTATTTCAATTCCAAATGATCCAAGTATTTCTGCTAGTTGGAATATTTAGAACAATTGGAATACTTGGAATAGTTGGAAGCACCTCAAAGAATCTCTACATTTCAAAGCACTTTTATTTCAAAACACATCACTTACCAAAACCACATACACACACACACTAGGAAAGGTAATATCAATATTCCAGCTAAATCCCAACAAACATCAATTCCTCAATACAAGAAACAGGAACTTCAGACCAAACAATAACAAAAACTTGAAATAAGATTAGATTTTTAGACAGATTCCTCAAAAACAATGGATTTCAGATAGAACAATTTTTTTTAGTCTAAGAGGAGAATTGTATTAACAGTAAAAGCTACAAATTTAACGTCTTATGCGACAAAATCCTCGATCAAAACATAGTTGATAACCATATTCTTAAGAAAAAGAACATACAAACAATGACATTAGCAGCACTAGCAATCCTAGGCCACAAATCAGCACATTCCTTTCCAATTGAACTAGTGATAGCTGAACCTTTCATTTCTCCCTTAGGGTTCACAATAACACCAGCATTATCTTCAAAGTACATGAAAACACCGTCCTTTCGCCTCCAAGGCTTCCTTTGCCTCACGATGACAGCAGGCATGACCTTCTTCCTCAGCTCAGGCTTCCCTTTCTTCACCGTGGCCATCATCATGTCTCCGACACAAGCCGACGGCAGCCTATTCAGCCTTCCTTTGATCCCCTTCAAGGAAATGATGGAGAGATTCTTAGCACCACCACCGGCAGACCTAGCGACATCCGGAACTTGTTTCCTGTCGATCCTCTACGCCCTCGCATCGACATTTTTGGTTGAGGTTTTCGAGCGCAGTTTCAGATAGAACAGTTAGGATCTTGATTTTGAGCGGTCTCTTTCTCTTCAATGATGATCTTGGGAGCGGCGGTGGGTGAAGAACGAGAGAGAAAGAGAGAGTGAGTTGGGGGGAGGGAATCGAATTGACAAATCAAAGGAGAAAAGGTGGGGGAAGATAGTGGGTGAACCTTGTAAAAAAGTGAAGTGAATAAGGGCATTTTCATCCAAAATAGTAAAAGTGGGTATAATTTATATAAGTTATCTTATTGGGTGCAATTTTTATTGGCTAAGTGAGAATGACTATTTGATACCATTTTCACAATAATAAAGGGAGATAAAATGAGACTCATGTGCAAGAGAGAATAAAGAGAAAAGGAGACCCATGTGCATAAAGTAAAAGCAATTGTGTCTCAAATTTTAAAATTGGGTAGTTATTATGTAAATTAAAGGGGATGAGTATAAGATTTTTTTTTATAAATGAAAGTGGGTATTTGACAATTTGCCCCAATTATATTTTACAATAAGAATTAAGAAGATAATATATTTAAAGATATATTTTTTAAATACTCCCTCCATCCACGATTTCTTGACACTAATACTATATCGGGATGTCCACCATTTCTTGACCATTTCTATTTTGGGACGTAGGCCCTACATACACTTTATCACTTTAACACTTTATCATCTTATACTTTAACACTTTAACAATAAAAATAATAGATGAGCCCATAATTATTCTACTTTAACACTTTAATTTATTAATATACCATCAAAATACATTAAACTTCGTGCCCAAAATTTTTTGTTAAGAAATCATAGACGGGGAGTATAACAAGATGATATGTCACGTCCCGTCAAAAAGATTAGCTCATGACGAGTATTTTATTTCTTAACCTAAAGCATCGTGAGAATAAAGTTTGAAAAGAAGAAAACTCTTATTTAACGTAATTTCTCGTATTATTCATAGTTTTGCCTTACTTATCAACAATTTAATCTAATTAATTTATAATAAGGGCACTTAAAGATCTATAAATATGATTAAATATAACTCCATTAATAAACTTATTTCTCAACATGCATGTCATTACAATATTCATATATAAAAGTAATCGTACAACACTTAAGAATATTTTTTTTGTTGAGAATAATCCACATAAGATTAGAATACGTAATCATATACCAAGACGGCTTCTAACAAATTATTGCTGATTTTTATTTTTATTTTGATTAATTAATTGATGATTGTAGTCAACATTTATTATTATATTGCAATTGTTTTTTTTATTTTTTATTTTTCAACGAAAAAACAATTATTCATAAAAAATTAACAAAAAAGGGTGAAAATCTATCTACATTAATATTGAAGTTCCATCATATTTAATATGAAATTAAATTGATAAACAACTCTACAAGTTATAATTTTTACACTGTATATAGGCTTTCGTGTATATATATTGTAATTGAAATCTCAAATTAATTCATTGTTCATGTTGCTAGATAAAATTTTAAACTTTTATTTTCGCATCCGTTCGAGCCTACCCTATATCAAAATTGGAGAGAATACCGAGGAAAATTTTATCTTTTAAATTTTCATAGATAATCATTCATTTATTAGGATCATATATAGGGTGCATGGCATGATTCATCTGTCTTATCTATCTTAGCCTACTTATCATTTTGAGTTGTTCCATCCATCATGGTCTATTTCTGAACTGAAAAAAATATATTATCTTAATTAAACTTATTATTATAAAGAAATCATATTTAACGAAATCGAGTGATATACCAATTGTTTATTAAAATTCATTCATGGATTTATTTTTTTTCCAACACGCATTCACAAAAATAAATTAGTTAAAACACTAAAATGTCATGATAAAGGGTTGAATATACTCAAGTCACGTATTAGAGTATTCGTAGAATATTAAAATCACTAACATGGCATGTTAAGATTTGAGAAACTAAAGTTACATTATATGTACGTATTTTTTATTTTTATTATTAATAATTTTGAAAATTCTAATAGATGATGAAAATTATTATGTATTAATCGTAATGTGTTAAGCTCGTAAGAATTTATACCATTGAGATAAATAAGATGGAACATGCGGTGTCTTATTTATATGAGTAGTCTATTGATGCAATTTCATAAATAGTTGATGTGGATAGTAGAAATTAAATATAATTAATAAATTAACCAAACCCATGAGAATTTAGGAAAATATTCATAAAAATTAATGATAATACCAAGTAGGATTTTGATTGCCAATTCGCCCATTGTTCATAGTAATTGAAAATAAATTATGAAGACAACATTTTCTTGAGTAGTCATTTTCATTTAAATTTTGAATATCAGATTGTTCGTTATTTGCTATGGGAGGCAGAATGTTCATAAATTCAATTTGATTTATCATTTCAACAATCTCTAACTTATATAATTAGTAGACCACATTAATCAATTTTTTTTTCAAAAAAAATAATTAAATTAAAAAATAATTTGATTTGATTTACAGTGTCAAGCTGCCTGTTAATCATCGAAATACGAAAATAAGTTAGGAAAGATAATATTTCTAAAGTCATCCGTTTTTTACATTAACAAAAAAATAGGCCAGGGAAATATGTCATTTATTGAACAATTTAATTCAATTAAAATGTTAAGTTGCTCGTTGTTCGATGTAATTGAAAACAGGTCGATGAGATTTTTCATTTAGTTGTACTCATTTTGACTATTAATTTGTCCGTTGTTTAGGTGTCTGTTGTAGGAGATAGAGATTTGATTGCAAAAAAGTTAATTTTTTAGAAAGTTGCATTCGAAATGAATGTCAAGCCGTTCGTTAATTATCAAAATACAAAAATAGGGTAAAGAGAGATAATATTTTTGAACTTACTCGTTGTTTACATTAATAAAAATTAGGTTATGGAAACATGTCGTTTTTCCAATAGTTAATTCACATAAATCTTAAGCATCAAAAAGCTGCATAATTAATGAATCAGGTCAGTTAATCAAAAGTCATATCTGACATGAATAATTAATAATGTCAATGTTAGTAAGAATGAATTTACAATTTCATTTTCATTAAGTTACTTTTTTAAAAACTATTTTCATTAGTTTATTTAATTGGTGAATTGAACTAATTTGATTAATTAAACTAAAAAAACTAATAGAATATAAAATCGATCGATTAATAGTGATTTCCATGTAGAGTTCTTTCATTTGAATTGTTAAGAAACTTAAATAATAACAATACGGTAATAGTAATGGATATTTTAATTATATTTCATATATTTTCATGTGTCCTTATTACCTACCTCATCCCATATTTAGTCCACTTTACTATTTGACACGTATTTCCACCGAAACCTAGTACGGGTTTTAAAATATAATTTTGTAGTATCGTTTTTTTTTACGGGATACTATGAGTGTCATAGTATCCCGTAAAAAAAAACGATACTACAAAATTATATTTTAAAACCCGTACTAGGTTTCGGTGGAAATACGTGCATAAAGCAAAGTGGACTTCTTACATGGGATGGAGGGTAGTATAATATAGAGATAATATATATATATATAGAGGTAGTAAATCATATGAAAATTAATTATTATAATATATATATATATATATATATATATATATATATATATATTGATGTAAGTGTAGTATGCACACCGTGGACATGTTTAATGTGTCAACGGATGACGTGGTATTGGAATATATTAAGAAGTTAATAAAAATCCTAACAAAAATAATTAAACTCTACTATTAAAAAACTAAACCCTAAAATAAAAAACTAAACCCTAAAAGGAAAAAATACAGACGTGACACTGCCACATCACCGGTTGATACAATAAGTATGCCCACCATGGGTAGGGGAGCATTTCTAGGTGTAGTATAACTAAATAGTCTCTAAAATACATTAAACTTTAAAAAAAAATCTCATTTTTCTCCCAATAAAAATTTGATTGAGAATTTAAAAATGAGGTGGCAATAAAAGAGTGGTATGAATAAAAATGATGTCGTTCTCATTAATACAAATTTAAAATAATAAAAACAATTAAACAACATCGTTTCATTAAAATGATGTCGTGTTGATCGTCACATCATATTTTATTTGTCATGTTGATTTTTTTTTAATTTATATTATTACGAACAATGTCATTTTTATTTATAAGACAATTTTATAATTGGGGTACAAAATTAGAATTTGGATAAAGTGTGGATATTTTAATATATAGAAACTATTAGCCCTATACTAAATTCACTAGAAATGCTCCCCTACCCACCGTGGACACACTTAATGTGCCCACAGTTGACATTGCCACGTCAATGATATTTCCCCTTAGGGTTTAATTTTTTTTTTGTAGGGTTTAATTTTTTTGGTAGGGTTTATTTTTATAAGGTATATAAATTAATTTTTTTTCCTTAAATAAAATATTGTCACATCAGCTGTGGACACATTAAACATGTCAACGATGGGTAGGGGAGCATTACTCCTAAATTCACTTCAATTTTATTTCTTTCGGTTTCTGTTTATTGGGTCGCGTTTGAAATTAGGACTAACACAAAATTAAAAATTGATAGATATAGTACCATATAATTGGTAGATTTAGTTACCATATAAATGATTGTACAGCACCGTCTCACGAAATTTATCTTTAGATTAAGATTAGTCAGTAAATTGAACGTAATAAGTGGTGGTCGAGTTCTAAAATATAAAAATGTTACTACTACATTACAAATATTGATAATAAAACGAATACATACTATCTTCATTTATTTACACAGTGAAGAATCATATACGAAAATTTATTAGGTTCATTGTCACACCTTTGTTATCATTTATTAGGGGTTATCACACCTTGTGAGATTTGTACAGATAAGAAGATAGATGATAGATTCATATTATTCCCTATTACATTTATCATCATTAGCCTAGAAAAGTTCTTAGCTTGACTTATTGGGCTAACTTTTACAAGCCAAAAATGTTCGAATTCGAATAGGGTGATTTTAAACATAGCCCCACTTTTTTTCACTATAACCCCCAATCTAAAATAATTATAAAAATAATTACTATAATACCCTTATAGCCCCCAACTTAAAATTCTAACTAAAATGTATCTATATTATTCCATAGCCCATTTCGGTTTCGGAGCTATACAGTTTCACCGTCCGCTGTCTCAAAAAAAAAACTCTCTTCCGTTTGTTTTCTTCTGCCTGCTATCTTCTTCTCTTAGAAATACAGTATTCAATTCCTCAAGACCATTTTATGAGTGGATAAAACTATAGTATTAGTACTTTAACATATAAAACCGCTTGATCTCTTACATTAAATTATAATAATATTCCATCAGTTTCCTCATCGCCTAAGAAAAAAATTTGTAGATGAAGTTCTCATATTTTTCACTCGTTCCTCCCCATTCGCACCCAACAGAAATTAATAGTTAAGATTTTTCAATAAATCTTTATTGGATTTAAAACTTGTTCAACACATCTTGAATTTGTTACTTCGATTGAAGAAACTTTTTATCCATACACAGGCGATTTGCTTCATATAGTACATTTTTTGAAAAACATGATTCGTCCTTTTGCCCTCACGCATAGATACTGTTCTTATATTTCATACGTAACATATTTGAATTCATGTGGCTCCATATTTTACTATTAAATCATCTCAAGAAGATGAACCTGCAATTAGGGCTGTTATTCTCGTACTCGTAGGCTTTTATTTTGCTACAATCGGGTGTTGATATACTTTTGTTTAGATTTCTTAAGTTGAGGGTTATAAAGGATATAACTGTACATTTATTATTATTTATTATTATTAATTTAAATGGGGGCTATAGTGAGAAAAAAAAAAAGGGGGGCTATGTTTAAAATCGCCCATTCGAATAAAATGGGTCCGAGAAGCATGTACCATAATAATCAGAACCAACTGTCCAAAAGAACCATGGGTTCAAACACTCCGGTTCCTATTCCTATCCACTGAAACTGTAAATTAGCAACTCACTTTTCTTTTTCTTTTTTTCTTTTTTCCATTTGGTTTTAAGATTTGATTTGTGATATCTGTGATACTGTTTAGAACACAGAACCAACAGCTAGTTTTTGGTCTCTTTTATCAATTTTAGTCGAAGTTTCAATAGTGTACACTTTTCTTTTGAGTTAATACAACGATATATTTTTCTTTATTTTTATAAAACAGCAGATGAACACTCATCATACGACATACATCAACGAGCAAACTGATCTCCAGTTCACTAAAGTTTTCATGGGAAAAGGCAAGCACGTAGTATTTTTCTTCAGAAGACTAAAGTCACCTAAAAATCATAATGATATTCTATATATCCCATGCCAAGTCTAGAGTAGAGCTACAGTAAAAAAAACTGAGACATGGAAAGATAACAAATGGAGCTGCATCACGATAATTTAACACGATATACGTTTTTTTTTTTTTTTTTTTTGTGGGCACCAGTAAGCCGTGTAATTGATTGGTGCCAATCGAACCTGCACACTTCTATCCAAATAAGTAAAAACTGCCCTATAAGAGTGAAAGAAATCTGAAAATTATACACAATACAACAGGATGCTACTCAAGCATCTCACTTAAAAGAATCAAGCCTGAAGACGGACGCTGCAGAGTTGAAGCCATGAAGGGAGTGATGGAGCAGCTTATGAATGTAAACTGATCAAATCTTTAATGGCACAAGAAGAACGAAGTCAGCAAATATACAGGCCGAGTTCTTTGCTACAGATCAATTGGCGTAGCAGACTCAAAAATGATAATCCGAGTGCTGTCTTGCATGTGTTACCACCCCCTCCATTTTCAATCACTCTGTACAGTATGGCCCACTCAACATGGGTTAAAACGTCGAAAGTCGAAACTCTCATCGAATATGGGAACTCCACGTCAGCTGAGTCTCTTGGCAGAAACAAGGGAAAACACCAAAACAAAAAATGGTAGCTCCTCCTCAAGAGCTGTTTCATCTATTCTGCCTTGACAGTATCAAACTTGCTCACTGATAGAAAAAGGCATGCGTATTGGCAGTGATGATGTATCGTAATAGCTCACTGCCATTTAGCCAGATATCTTCAAGCACAAAGAAATACACTATCTCCAAGTGAACTGTCGAGGGCATTGAATAAGAGATGTAATCTGTGCTTATAATATCCCATTTAAGACTCTCTGGTAGTAGTCATACTGTCGCGTCCGCCATGCATCCAAGCTGCTGCTGATTAGCGAAAGGACCAAAGACACACATTGCTGATACAGAAGAACCTTTATTATAACGGGGTAAGATTACATAAATAGATTATATCAAAAGAAAGAGCAAGAAGTGGGGGTTTCAAACCTCCTCTGTCAAACTAAGATGAAACCTTTTCCTCAAGTTCTGTATTGTTCGGGGACCGCCTTTGAAACAAGGGAAGTCAGAATCCTATGAAAAATGGACAATTGGGTGAGATTTAAGATGCTCATACTAGGAAAGAGCGGTCTAAAAGTATGATTTTATCAAATAAATATAAAACAAAAAATAACATGTCTCGTGTAATCTCCTCATGACATGATGGAAGAGGCACAAATAAAGTAAATGTTGAGGAAGCATGGATCAAAATAATCCTTTACACGATCCCAGTAGCTTCCAAGAATCAAACTTCCATTGCATAAACTTGGAGCAAAGTCTATCAAAGTATCAAACTAATTGGAGGAATAAATATTACTATATCATGCTAAAAAGTTGGTTTCGGAGAAACACATGACACGTTATTAGCATTTCAGCCTACATGAGCAGTAGCACTTGCAACAATATATTCACATCCCTAGGAATCCATTAAGAAGTCTTCTCTCAGAGGTCCTTAAAACCACTGCCCACTGCAAAGGCTTTAAAATTTACTAGAGATGCACGATCCACCAATTCAAGCATACTAATGATTTTTTCACCATTTTGCATTATAAAGGGTTATATAGTTGGATCAGTGGATCAGTCACTAGTATTGTGTTTTATGCTACAGTTGTAAATAGATCATGATTTTCGGCTTCGTGAGCCTTCTGTTACAAAACCCTTTTGTGTTTGTATCGATTAGTTCAAAGAAAGTGTTCTATCATTTGGCAGGTCATGCGTGCAGGGTGAGGAAGGTAAACTAAGCTATATTTACAGATGGATGATAAGGTAGACCAGCAGTGATGCTCACTGTTGCTAATCTTATTGTTAGCAGACAAGTCAAATTCTGCTTCCAACCCTCTATTATAATCATCAAAGTCATACATTTTTTAATAGCAGTACACAAAAAAAGGAGGGAGCAAATTCTCATCTAAAAAAGAAGTGAACAGATTCAGAAGTAAATCCGACAGTCTCACCTGCAACATCTCAACAAGAAGAATTATGCGCTCAGCGTGTTTACGACACGTTAGAAAACCTTGGATGCATAAAACCTGAAATGTAGATTGAGAGAGCAAAAGAAATAAACACCAACACATACAAAATTGGGATAGGACTTATGCACGTATGGCCTAATAGGCAAGGCACAACACTTACCTTAAAATAATCGAAAAATTCACTGGGAACTCCCTCAGCATCAGAGTCCATCACCTAGTAAAAAGCAACAAGAGTGTTTCATTTATAATGAATTTGAGCTAACACCCAAATGAAATGTGCCTAAATGAACTCATACATTTTGTACTCATAGAGTATATGTAGGCTTTGTAAGCTATAAGACAGAATGTCTTACCTCAAGAAGCTCACGGGTCAATTTAAATGGGGCACTTTCAAAATTTACACCTCCAGGTGAATTAGAAAGCATAAAACCAAAATCTATGTGTATGATATGGCCTTCTTCGTCCAACAACAAGTTTCCATTGTGCCTATCTTTAACCTGAGAGGAAAAAACAAAGAACACCGACGTTAGGTCACATGTAAAAGGAATGGTCAGAGCAACACTAAAGTTAAAGCGTAAATCAGTGTCATTTTCCCGGAGTATCTATCTCCTAAGGAACCCGATACTGAAATAATCAAATCCCCCAAAACAAGTTTTTTTTTTCTTTTCTAACTTCTCAACGGTCAAAGATACCTTTAACATATCAAAATATGAATTTGTCTATTAAACTTGACAGATAACATAAATAACATGACATGGGAAGAAGAAAACAGAAAAAATCTCAGCATCAACGAGCAAGAAACAATCTCAGCATATTACTCTTAAAGTACAACAAAAAGTTGTGATATTTTAATCACGAAGAATGTGATTTTTTATATTGGCATTTTAGCTGCTGCTCGAGTGAGAAAAAGGAGGTTTACCTGTAAAAGGTAGCATACTAGAGAGTATCCAGCCATGCTCTCAACAAAGTTCCTCTGCAGTGAATAAAACAACTCAGAACTACTCAATCACACCCTAGCTAGAAATTTTTCTATGAAACAAATAAAAGCAGAATAACAATCATGAAACGTATGATCGCATTTAGCTTTCTCCACAATTTGGTTTTGTACAAAATATGAGGACCAATAGTAGCCACACACACATAGATATGTAAATAAGACATCTGAAAATATTCTTTCTGCTCTGAGCATTCAAAAGTGGAAACAAATTGTTAGTTGCACAGTACTAATATGGACAACTATTTAGATTACAACAATAGCAGTTTCTAGCAAAGACCTGCAGCGATCTTCAACCACCAAATGCATAAGTGGATATCTATGTATATTATAAAAATATCAACCTGAAATTTTGAAGGAAACTAAACTTGTAACCTTAAGTCGTATAGATACATATAACCCCTCAATTATTATGTATGCCAGAAGTACGGCCAAGCAGGAATGTTCTAGGAAGTTCATTTTGTATTGGTAATGGCATACTCATCTTAGCCAATGAGAGGGCATTAACATGAAATAAATTCCAATTAGTTTTATGAAATCATAAAACCAGGGGCGTGCATGGAGAAGTAGGCCATTTCTTATTCTAACAAAGGAAGGTAATGCAATTATACTGTTTATTTTTGTTCACGACTGTAGTGAGAGGGTAAAGAACAAGCTAATAATATTTTGAATCAAGTATGACATCAACATAAAAACATACTACCAAGTCCAATATCACGTCAAATTAGATTTAGAGGATAAGAAAAGAAGAAGCTCACAATATTTCTGTTCAATACCTTAACATTGCACCATAAAAAGATCAGGGACAACGAAAAGCTCAAGTGTTCAACCCTTACATTAATTTAAACGAGAAATTCTTAACAAAAAACACGATCCAAAGAGAGACAAATTCAATTTTCCAAATGAAACAGCCCAGACAAGGAATTACCTGAGCAAGCTTGAAACTGGGGGAATTTTCTTGATACTTGGCAGCAAAAAAGTCACGCAAACTTGAGATGTTCGGAAATCTACTTTTAATTGAATGAAGAGATGCCTGATGAAAATGAAAATAAAAATGAGCATCCCATCTAAGTATATTTGACTATATCTACAAAGCAGCATAAATACCGTGTCTGGTATGGTTTCAATAAGAGCTGTATAAGAAGAAGTAACTAATACTTCATAAGGACGCAACCATAGTGGGAGACCAGCCTCCTGGAATATATCTAGCATCAGGGAATGAATGAAAAAACCAATCAGATATTAGCTAAAGTAGCATGAGAAAGTTGAAGCAAGATGTTGGCTACACACTCACAACCAGCATCATTATTGCCCGACTACAAATTAAATTGGCCACATAACCCAGGGTGGAGAACATCAATAAAGTGGACTCCATGAAATAATAAGATTTCGGACAGTTAGCAGTAGACCAAGTGCTTCATGGGAATATTCCTCATAATCAGAACTTTGCATAATAATTGCTCTTTTGTTCTAAAATGAGAAATCTTCTCCTATTTTGTAAAGTCATCACATGCTTCCTGTTTATTTTGCTGCATGCATATCAAAGCAAGGAGCAAAAGAAAACAATATACATGTAACAGCTAAAATCATCTATATAACTGCTCGTGGATGAAACGAGGCCATTCTTGATACCTCACATACAGTGCCTAGTCAGGGAGTATGATACCGCAGATGAAAACAGGTTTAATCTTCCAAGAAAATTCTATTCAGATAATGACTATCATACTACCTTTTATTTTTGTTAAATCATCACTACCTCTTATTATAGGAAAAGAAATCCTCTAAGATAATTTCTGAAACAAACTCTCCTACCCAAGTTCACGTAATAAGTGGAAAAACATTTCCAACTAAGTACATGTGATAGAGAAAGAAGAACAAGGAACCTCAGCACTAAGGCCAGTGAGCAAAAAAAACCATGAACCTTGATTTCTCGTGGGAGAGGTCACTTACCATAAAAGTGAGATATGAGTTGCACAGCCAGGTGTTCCTGCCTACAGTCATCCCCACTCTTCACAATCACCTAGGTAAAGAAAGAGTCGGGTAAGCGGCGAATCGAGGGGAAAAATATGATGGTAAAGTAACTATATTTCCAGAAAAGACAATCAAAGAATTAAAAGAATCAATTCATTTGATGTGTGGCAAAGAAAAATGCATTATTTAGAAGCAAAGAGCTGAGGTAACTTACAGATCGCAAGTCCCAACCAGGTAGCTTTCCATATGATGAGGCTTTGCGTATTCTCTCTTTCTTCACCTCCCAAAGCTCACCAGCTAAAGCATCACTAACTTTGGGGTCACCGCCATTAGCAACCTAGTAACATTAGAATATAATGACAAACCCATAAAAATATAGAAACACAACAAGATTAGACTTATGACAATGTATTCACCTTTGGTTGTGCATCTGATGAATCTTGGCCAGCCCCTTTCAAAGGAAGCCCTGGAGGTGCTTCTCCTTTCAAAGCAGCAGCCTTTGTTTTGCAGGGGGGACAAAAACCAAAGAAATTTAATAATTTCACATAGGAAAATGGTCTATAAAGATCTGCCCGAATATAGAGATTTTCATCAAGACAATTTACACAGGATGATTACCTTGACTTCCTCAATAGCCACAGTGCTTGGAACACGGCGGTGTTCTTTCCTACGAGGTGGTTCTTGGTCCACTATGTCATCCATGCTGATCCCAGGTTCAGCTGACAAGACAACCCTTACCCATTCTGAATTGTGGTCATCCTTAGGTTTACATGCACAGTCAACCTCTCCGGTCCCATCATAATCAGCATCATTATGATCGAGTTGCTTCTCCACTGAGAAATTGACATGAACAAATTTCACTTTGGCCTCCCATAACTGAGCCATTGCCTGATCTATAGCGTCAGAGGTAGACCTGGACATCCTATCATAACCAGTATGGTACATATCCTGCCGCAGAGGATAAGCCCATGGTGGTGGCTTAGGTAAAAGTGCATCTCCGTTTGCCAATGGAATTCCTCCTTTGGACAGCTTTTGCGAGTTTGATGCATCCTTAGAATTACTACTTGAAAAGATACAGAAAAATCATCACCAATATTCATTATCATATGAAAGAAATAAAGTTCCTGCTTTCTGTCATATAAAAATTTTGCAACGAAACTCACCTGGAAGCTTCACTCTTCAAAACTTCAACACAAATCAAGTAAGGAGCCTTCTCTCTGGAATTTAGAAGAACAGCTTCATCTTCAGGTATGTGAACCACACGATACATACCTCTCCCAATCGGAAAACATATTCCTGAACATCATCATATAAAAGGAAAATTAAATCAACTGTTCCCCCCGTGATCAAGAGACGCTTAATAAGCATTCACTCACTTGGTTGATAGAAAAGTAACAGCATAAAAGCAACAATGGAGGCAAAATCAATAATAGACAAAGATAACCTGGATTATAAGTAGTCATGAGAACAAATGGCCAGGAAATATCAATATAAAAATTATAGACCCTACACAACTAAAATTCTTGGACACATAACAAACTCAGCCATACTACCAGACTACATGCACAGTTGATTCTATTCCAAAACTAAGATGCATCAAATTTCCCCAGATATCTCCCAACACAAATTCAGGAATCTGAATGCATGTATTCGCTTGCAAGGCTCAAAAGGCATACATCCAAATGGAGGAAACTGGTAACCATCTAGGGACACATGAATTTTGAAGGGAGGCCGTAATAGGGAGTCTCTCAGAGATCACGAGCAGCAGAGCAGGTAATCTTCCAAGGAGCTGTATACACAATAAACTAGGGAGATAGAAGAACAGAAGAAGGGTTCAAAAACTAAGGAAAAAAGTCACTTCCAGGCGTACAGCATGCTACAATTCATAAGCCTACAACAAGCTGGCACAGTAAATTCCAGATATAGATTTCTCGTTAAACAATTCCAGATAGCCTAGAAGGGAAATGGCCGGGCTGATCATCAAGGTAAAGAAGAAAGAAGGAAAGCAGATACTCTACAGTTCCAGGCATACATTTACCTAAAAGCATATATAACAGTAAGGAAAAAAATTGCAACTGCCTTAAGAAAATAAAATCTATGCATTCAAAATTAGAACAGATTTTAGTATGAGGACAAGCTAATGAACCAAAACATTGACCAATGTTAAAATTGATGTACCTCCACTGGTTTGAGCATCATCTATATGCGCATTGATATCTACAAGTGACTGAGAGAATGCAAGAATAATAAGTACATGAGATGGATAAGAAATTTGAGAATTTTAAGTAAGGAAGCAAATAAGAAACTGAGACAACCTCACAAAGAGCAGACTTTCGGTCTTCAACAGGAAATATATCAACGAGGCCATAGGATGTCTCACATAATGTTTGAACAAAGTCAAGTGATTCATGATATGTCCCTTTCCTAAACTGTGATGCACTATTCGGAAGAGGAGGTTTGGCATTTGACTTATCATTTTGCTGTTTTGGTGAGCCAGGACCATTCTGCAAAACAAATAGAATCGCTAAGAATTTCTCAAAGCAGCCAGCCTGTAGGAAGCATTTCATAATAAACCATAGAAACAAATTCTCTAATAGAAATATATGCCACACCATATAAATCAAGTAAAGCCAATAACAATACACTAGTCAAGCATAAGAATTAGGAATATAATTACAATGAAGTCCCTTATCAGACACAATGATAAATAAAAGATGCTCTCAGATATATCTTCAAGAATGATACATATAACTGTCTGAAAAGGTCAAAATTCAAACGGTTTGCCATAATTTCAATTTTAAGTAATGAAACAAAAAAAATAGTTGTTCTCTCTAACCATATTATTTTCCCATCACTTTGCATTATTTTCTTTTATCTCTTAACCTCTTCCACCTCATGTACCAACTAAAGGGCCTTACCACTTATAAGTAAACTATGTAAATGGACATTTTGACGAAATACATTAAGCTCAAGAGGACCTACAACTTATTCAAGAACAACAGGAAACTTCACCTACGATAGATCAAACATAGAAAACCGCATTTTGCCAGGAAGAAAAAAAAAACTGTATGCTGAAAATCAGGCACTTGCTAGCAAATCAATTGAAAATTTCAATGTTAAACACTGCAAGTGAATACCCTGGACAGCTATTAATTAATAATTATGTTTTTCCCCAGAGTGGATAAATTTCTGATTCACATTACAGAGGAAAAATATATAGTTCCACAGTTTCAACTACTTCCTATCAAAACATTAATCATGTTTAGTTTGCCAGACTTCTTCCAGTTTAAGCTACCCTCATCTGTTAGAAAAAAAAATCACTTCCTCTTACTTTTCCCTATATCCGTAATAAGTCTGACTCGGTGAGGTTTATTCAGAAAGTATATTCTCACATGACAACATAAAATACGAGTACTATTAGAAACCATTCGGAATGTTAAATGTAATCCAGCCACAAAGGCTGTATACAGAGGTCCAAGGCAGATCAGTGAATAACTTTGACAATACCATTTATTTATACCCAGAGCAATTACTATTTAAATATAGATGTCTTCACCGATTTCTTTGAAAATGACATCCTAATACTGAGAGTATGGTAGTAAAAACCATTCATAGGAATGTGTCAGGTTTTTAACAAGGGAAATGATTGATTGAATTGAAAAAAATATATCTTCATAAGAAGAAGTGAAAAATAAGGAACAAACCACTTTGTTCTTTCTGGAACCATAGAGTTCAGAATCCTCAACAGAACGGTCACGATCCTTAAATAACTTCCGGAAAAAACTCTCTGTACCAGGGCTGCTTTCATGCACATTACTATTATGTCCGTTAGTATTTGCCCTTGAAGCTTTGGAGTCTTCTGGATGAACGCGAAGCGACCTACGGAACAACATAAATTCTGATTGTTCCTCATCTTCACCATTTGCATGCCCCTTCCTGTCCTCAACATTCCCCTCCAAATCTTTCCTGTCTTCAAATTTTTCTTTAAATAGTTTCTTGAAAAACCCTTCTTTATCATGGTCGTCAGAGGACTTTGTTGCTCTTTCAATATCATCAAAGTTATCATTACCATCCTTCCTGTCCTCAAATTTATCCTTAAAGAACTTTTTGAAGAACCCTTCCTTTTCAGCATCTTCTAGAGCTCTGGACAAAGCTTTTTCCTCTACATCACTTTTACCCTCTCGAAATAATCGTTTGAAAAAACCATCCGAACTCGTGCTAACTTCCTCCTCATCTTTACCACTCATAAACCTGCGAAAGAAACCATCTTTCTCCAACTCCTCATCATCCTTATCAACTGACTGCTTCGCATCTTCATCTCGACTAGTACTCAATAACCTTTTCAGAAACCCACCTTCCTTCTCATGCTCTTCGTCATCTTTACTTCTGTCCACTGACTTCTTCATCTCCTCATCCCGACCATCCCTCAACAACCTCTTCAAAAATCCGCCTTCCTTCTCAGGTTCTTTCTCGTTATCCTTAGCCGCCGACTTCCGTACATCCTCATCTCGACTATCCCGCAGCAACCTCTTGAAAAACCCACCTTCCTTCTCCGTCTCCTTGTCGATCTCTTTATCCTTATCCCCAGTCTTTATAACATCTTCATCTCGACTATCCCTTAACAACTTCTTAAAGAATCCACCATCCTTCTCAGACTCTTGATCTTCCTTCTCCCCTGACTTCCTAAACAATAGAGCATCCCGAACCTTAGGCCCTGGCATGAACTTCTTGAAAATCTTATTACTCTCATCTGGTGATCCCACTGCCTTAGCACCATCATCCTGAGATGCTGAGTTCCCTGATGTGGGTGAAAGTGAGAAAGACCGTGATACTGATGTACTACTTGGAGGGGAAGATGTCAGCGACAACAACCTCTGTTTAGAAGACAACAACCTATTCAACACCTGATTCTTACCAATGGGACTACTACTACTATTGATATTACTAGCAGACGACATAAAACTGCTGCTCCACGTCTGAGGTTTAATCAAAGGAGGCCATTCACCCATCAAAGTAGCTGCAAACTGGCACTTCTCCTGAATCCTACTAATCCCCTCGTTATCATCTACATCTTCCAACTCCGCCATCAAAAACCAGTGTACTTTAAGCGCAATTTTGAGGGATCTCGAGCATATATCGATAACAAACTTATCGAGTGAAGGGCTAGGCTTGTGGATTAACATGTAGCAAATTTGAAACAAGTAGCTTTCGATGCCGGAGAGGGGAAGAGTGTACATACGGTTGCACAAGTAATCTCGCACCCCGGGATGATCGTGCTTGTAGAGGTAGCTGACCGCGATCCATTCGCAGAAGAAGGCCGAATCAAAGAACCTAATCAGCCACCCGCTCTCACCGGTGCTCTCACTGGTCGGGATCGTCCGCGTCACCTCGCGAGGTGACTCAGCCCACTCGCCGAAGGCACGCGTCAACCCCAGCAGCCTCGCCATCGTCAAATCCTTCTTCTCATCCTAGAAAATTGGCATCAATCAATCTCAATCCAAAACCCCTAATTTTGACAACTTGCAGTGATATCCCCACAGGCGCAGAATTAGGGATGAATTAATTATTGAATGGGAATTGGAGTTTTCGACCGGCGCCGTGGAATTGGCCGGCACCAGGGGTATAATGGGGAGAAAAAAGTTGGGGGAGGTGGTGGAGGTGCTAACGTGCGCGGAGGGTGCTCCGAAGGCGGAGGGAATTCCTCTTAATTTAATTTTTGTTTTCAAGTTTCGAGTGGGGAGAGTGAACAGGCAAAGGCAAAATATTCTCTTCGGTGGCGACGAAACTTAAATTAATTTTAAAATCAGAAAATAAAAATAAAAATAAATAAAGATCGATTTTTCAAAATTCTGCCATTTAAGGGAAGGGGAAGGGCTCTTTGCCTCTTGGCGCATGTGAAAATTGGTGACAAGTCGGAATATTTGAATTTTGTTTGCCAAACTTATTTGGAAAGAAGTCACTCGTGTATCTATAGGAAATTTGTCTAATGTTTATTCTTTTCTAATTTTTGGTAAAAAATTATTTTTTGACTCCCTTTATATAATGTTCGAAAGTTGTCTAATGTTTTTTCTTTTTGAATTTTGTGTTGAATTTTTTTTTTCTCCCTTTATATAATGTTTATCGTGTAACTAAATTTAGGTTAATTATGTTATAAATAAATAAGCATTTGTCTAACATTTCACGTATTTGGGGATTATATTCAAACTAGTTTAGTGCCCGTCGAAATTTGACGGGGCTTACTTCTCGTGGAGATAATAATATAATTAAATTTTTTGATAGTATAGTTTGTTAAGGTCCATTCAAAAAAAAAAAAAAAAAAAACTGAATTAGAAAAATAAATGAAGAGAACAAAAATCAATAAAGCATGACATTTCTCGATTAGTTCTATTTATTTTGAATGTCAAGTACCCGTTGATCATTGTAATTGAAAAATATAGTAGGTGAGGTCTCGTTTTTCGTATATTTTGAATGTTAAGCCGTCAAGTATATGTTGTAATAAAGAATTAAATTGACGATCGGTAACATTTTTCAAGTAATTGTATTTTTCATATCAAGTTTTCTATTGAGTCGAAAAAAAAATTGAAAAAAAAAATTGTGGAACTATTGACACTATTAGTGTCAATAGTGCCTATAGTGTCATTTACATAATTTTATTATTTTGAGATTAATAGCACTAATAGTGCGAAGATCGAAAAAAAAATGTCAGAAAAATTCAAAAAAAAATTATATTGATTATTGATTGATTTTTGAAAAGAAAAAATCTGGAGTCCGTAGAAATGACCTTGCTCGCTACTATGCTACAATAGCCTCATACACTTGTGAGTTGTTTAAATAATTAGGGGATCAAGCGTTTTTGAGATTTAATAAAATTAATGTTAAAACTATAGAAATTTATGCGTGGTTATATTCATTTTAAGTAAAATCACCCATCGTTCGATATAAGTAAATGATAGAATGTCAAGCAGCCCGTCATTTAAATATTGATTAAGGATAACTCCATATATGAGTTTTCCTAGCGATGAAATCATCTTCTCAAAAATATATTTCATATATATTATGAATTTTGTCATCCGTCCGTCCCTACTCTACTAACAAACTATAAGGTGTAATGCTATAATGTCCACCGTGGGCATATTATAAACCCACGGATGATATGACAATATTATAAATACTAAACCCTATAAAAAAAACTCAATCCTAAATTGTAAAAATTTACGACGTGGTATTGTCACATCAATGGTGGGTATATTAAGTGTGCCTACCGTGGACAGGGGAGCATTTCTGTACATATTTGTCGGTATCTCTCAATGATTATATTGGATTAGTATATATTTTGCCGACATTTTGATTAAAAAAAAAACAAGTTGAAGAGGGGTATCATTGTTTGGGGGCTAATTACCAAAAAAGCCCCAAATTATCTTTTATCAAAAATACTCCAAACTATTCATCTCCCCAGCGGCGGGGATCCGTTCTCCCTTATTGACTTGAGGTTTTGACTTTGATTTCTTCCTCTCCGGCATGCCATTCGCTGGAAAATTAGACACATGGTAGATTTGATAATGAATTGATAGTTTATGATTTAATTGGTTATTTCCAATAGTTCGGAGTATTTTTTATAGAAGATGAATAGTTTGAGCTTTTTTTTTTTTGGTAATTATCCCTTGCTTGGGTGAGTGTATTAGTGATGCATGTCAAACTGCTCGTTTGTTCACTATAATAGAAATTAGATTAAGGATTGACAACATTTCTCAAGTTGTTATTTATTCGATTATATAAAAAAAAAATAAGTTAAAAATAGTTGTATTCCTAAGTACTCGATTTTATAGAAAAATTAAGTTAAGGAGAGTTGCATTAAAAGCGTCCCATTTCTTTTCAACATGGTAATTGAGAAGACAGTGTAGTTGTATTTCTTTGAATATCATCAAGTCATCCGTTGTTCGATTTTAGTTATAATTTTTTTAAAGAGGGTAATACTTTTTGAGTAGTTGTATTATTTTGTAATGGTCAAATCGCTCTTATTTCCGCATCCGCTCGTGCCTACCCTATATCAAAATTGAAGACAATATCAATGAATGTTTTATCTTCAAATTTTTATAGAGAATCATTCATTTGTAGGATCATGGGTTGCAGTGTATAATTTCTTTGTCTCATCTATCTTGGCTTACTTTCCATTTCGAGTTGTTCCGTTTATCAAGGACCATTCCCGAACCGAGAAAAGTTATTATCTTAATTTCTTATAACACAATTAGCTAAAATTTATAGACCGCGCTACAGAGGATTCGAATACAGAACATTAATGAATACTATTAGAGATATGAGGAATGCTCCAATGCCACCGTGTGCACATTTAATGTGCTCACGGATGACGTGACAATACTATAAATAAAAATATATATATCCTAAAAACTAAACCCTACTAAAATACTTAAAATAGAAAAATTACAGACGTGACACTGCCAGATCAGCAGTGGACACATTAAGTGTGTCCATGGTGGGTAGGGGAATATTTCTATTAGAGATATATTAGAATTTCATGAATAGTCGATATGGGATATTTGAAATTAGATAGAATTAATGAATTATAAAGTCAAAAATCTCATAAAAAATAAAATAAAAAGTAGAAAATCAAATTCAAATATTCAATATTTTAAATTTTTGTTGGAGTCAAATAATTTCAAAAGTGTGGTGTATCTTTTATATTTATTATTATTGGTGATATTTCATAGATAATCGATATGAGATAGTTGACTGTACGCATAATTAATGAGTTATAAAGCCACAACTATTCAATAAAATTCATAATAATGTCACGTTAGATTGAGATCAATTTTGCTATTATATATAAACGACTCAAGTTTGTTGGGAAGGATATAATAATATTACTTAGAATTATGAGACATCAAATTTTGCCTGAAATTACTTGTCGTACTTTAATCCTCCAAAAGATAGTAATTACTAATTCACATTGATAAATGATTTTTGTGATATATAAAATATTAATTGAGATAATTAATAAAAAGTAATGCATATACAAACATATATTCAGATTTTCATGCATATTATAAGAATAAACTTTTTATAATAGTAATAACTAAAGAGTTTTAAAAAAATTATAATTAAAGAGTTTCAATTAAAAATAACTAAATAATGAAGAGTTTTTACATATTACGCAATAAATTATACTCATGAACTAATTTGATATTGAAAAATTTCTTGCACCATGATTAATTTTATGCGTGTCAATCCAAATTTAAGTTTGTAGTAATCGAACACAATTATATGTAATAGTATTTGAGAGTTACACTTTGCCGCCTAACTATAATCTGGAAAAGACATATTCATTAAAAAAAATCGAAAAGATATAAGGGATAGAGAAATAATTAAAGATATATATCAAATAAAAAAAATACATATTAATTAGATTAAAGTAGCAAAATTATGAGAATTTAGCAAAATAATCAAAAAAATTCAAAACTAATAAAAAATAAACTAAAAAATAATAAAATACAAAAAAGAATTTTAAGGTAGATGTACTAATATTGTAAATAATGAAGAACTTTAGTATAGAAAAAAGAATTATTAACGACTAAGAATTTTAAAACTAATATTGTATTTTTTTTTATTAAAATAAACTAATATAAAACCAAATCTAAGTGAAATTGGAGTTAAATAAATATTAAATGTATAAGTGATTTAAATTATTAGACTTCTATTCAAATTGAAATTCTATGAAGACATATATATATATTAATCATATTAAAATATTGATTAATTAGCCAAAATTATGAAAATTTAGCAAAATAATCAAGAAAAATCGTGGCTGATCGATCTTTATTTTGCTATTATATATATATATATATAGATCAACATTTTGATTAATTTTACCTTTCTCACCCACCTTCTAATATAAAATGTACTAACTTCTTTTTAAATTTATCATTGCTCACTTGGTGGGCTTTTTTTTAATTTTTTTTATTTTATAATATATATATATATAGAGAGAGAGAGGACAAACACAACACCTCATGCACACGCACCAAGATGACTTGAATCTCCGACCTATTGGTTGAAGGTAAAATGTCTTACCAATTGAGTTGCGCTTCGTCGTCACTTAATGGACTTTTTATGAACAAATTTTATTGACGGAGTGTAGTTCAGTTGACAACAAAGCAGAACTCAGTTCAGAAGATATTTTTCCTTAATCAATAAATTGAAAATTAAGTAATCTTTAATGCGTGTGAGCATGAGCATGTATGTGTCGTACTCATAATAAGAAAGAAGAAAGTGGTATTATTTCCCTAAGTGTCTAATTCTTTTAGCATAGTATTTACTCTTCTTTATTTTTTCCAGAAAATTATACTTCCTACCCGTAATATTTGTACACTTTTATTTTTTTATTTTTTTTTATTTTTAAGTCCGTAATATTTATGCACAGTTCATTTTGTAACCTAGACCTTATATCCATAATTCATTTCCTACTCTCAATAAATCATTAAAAATATAACTTAATATTCACTTCACTTTAAGTTTTTAATATGCACTGCATTAAGTGAGACCTATAAACCAATTTTGACACCCACTCATTACAAATATTAAAACTCGTGTTAAAAAATTATGTGTACAAATATTACGGACGGAGATAGTATTATACTTTAGAGGCGCACTCATGTGCAGCCAATGGCACAGGGCGGTCCAACCGCAAAACTCACAATCTAACATGTCTACAACTAAAAACAAGTAATGAATTGAGCCAAGTAATTCATTACTCCCTCCGTCCCATTCAAAAGGTTACATTTACTTTTGGGCACGAGAATTAAGAAATGTGTGTTTTGTGGTTGAAATATATAGTTAGAGTGGGGTTCCCTTATGATTGTAGTATTTGTTTGTTATTCATTTACTAAATTAAGAAATATAACATCTTGTGTGGGACGACCCAAAGAAGAAATTGTCGTCTTGAGCGGGACGGAAATAATATAGCTTTTAAGGCCTAACCACATTATGTGGCCGGTCTCATGCAAATCTTTGTCTATAATTTATTGCCAAAGCCTGACGCGAAGGAAGTGACCGGGGAAAGATTCAAACTAACGTATCGAAAGTTCAAATGTTCAAACCTCCCAAATATATTGTTAGTTATCTTCTTGTGATTGATGATATAATTAAAATTGAAACTAGTACCCATTCAATTCTGTGAAGAGTAAGAGTGAGACTTTGAAAAGCAATACACAAATTTTAGTAAAAATGTAGCGTCCTACAAAATAATTTTATATGCTAAAAGATATGAGAAACTTATCTTTTAAGTGAAGAATGATTAGAAGAAAATAGGTGTGTTATTTTGCGTTATGAAGAATTCATCGAGCCAATTGAAATTGATACCTTAACCGTTTTTACTATTTCAATATTTACATTTTGAACGACTCACAATTTATTTGAATTTAAATTTTACACGTTCCGTCCTGTTGAAATGGCCATGTTTATTGAATACAATTGAGGAATAAAAAAAATAAGGTTATTTTGGCGGAAAATAGAAAATATTATTTAACATGGACTTTTTTTAATCAAAACACCCAGAAGGGTGAGGGGTTATATAGACCCCCCAACCTGTATATAAATCAAAAAACAATTATATAGTATTTGAAGAAAATAACACTAAAAATGAGTGTTATTTCCAACATAAACCTAAAAAACCGAACTAACCTGAGAAGGATTAACGGAAGATCCAACTCTCTACGAGAACGGAAAAATAGAAACGAACGAACAATACAAAAAGAATGACTTAAGATGGAATGGATATTGAGAGGAGAAATAATCTACTTATGTGGGGATAATAAAATCAAAATATATGACAAATATAATATTATACAAATTCTACCCATATTTTTAGAGTATGACTAAAATACCTCCCCACCTCTCTTCTCTCACCACAGACATGTTCTAAACACCCCCCCCCCCCTCCGCTCACCTGACACACACTTTCTAACCCCACCCACCCCCACCCCATCCCATCCCTCCCCCCATCTAGTCTCACATGACACAACACATACACACACTCTCTTTCTATTTTTATTTTTTTTCTTTTTAATATTTCTATTTTCTCTTCTTTTTCATTTTTTTCTCTCTTCTTTCTTATTTTTTCTTTTTATTTTTTGTACTATTATTTATATTATTATTATTATTATTTCAGTTTTTTCCTTTTTTTTTTTTGCTTTTTACCGTTTCATTTTGAGTTTTTTCTTCTTCTTCTTCTTCTTCTTCTTCTTCTTCTTTTTTTTTTTCCAACGTAGGTTTTACATTTACTGTAAGTGAGTTTCGAATGAAACCATTAAGTTTTGCATAGTTGGTAAGATATTGATAAAACCTTGTCATTCATGGTAAGATACTACCTTCATCCCACCTATTAGTCCCATTTCACTTTTTGACTTTTTTCGGCACGCGTTTTCACCGAAACCTAGTATGAGTTTTAAATATAATTTTGAAGTATTTTTTCTTTTACGGGATACTATGACTCATAGTATCCCGTAAAATGTCGATAACGTCTTGTCAAATTATATGCAAAGAATGCAAGAACATGAGATTATGTAATACTCCCTCCGTTCCGCGGCAATTGTCCGGTAGGGAAATGACACAATAGCCAATGCAATGTAGGATATGTGGTTGTAATTAATTCTGAGGAGAGAAAGTTAATTGTAGCCACAAATTTTTTGCCATTTTAGGAAACCGGACAATTAAATGGGATGTCCGAATAAGGAAACAGAGACAATTACCGCGGGACGAAGGGAGTATTCATGTGAAAGACAATACAAAGAAGACAAATAATGAAGATATTATTACCATTCACGTTTAAATATTTGATAAGTTATTGAGGAAATCTTACCAATGTTATTTGCAGCTATCAAATCTTTATCACTTATGAGAACTAGACATAACATTAACAAGTAATTGCAAAGCATGGAAAAAACAAAGTAATACTCAAATGTAATAAAAATATTATCGGACATCTGATTTGTCATTCCAAACAATACACGTAAGTATTTAACAAAAAACTTGAATAGTTGGTATTTCGTAGCTCTTACTTACTGATGACAAAAATTGTAAAACTCTTACTTACTGATGGCAAGAAATGGTTAACTTCTTGCCTTAACAAGGCAAGAAATGAGATAATGTAACTACCATTAACTGCAGAAAAGACGAGGCAATAAATTACACAATTTCTTACATATTGATGATAAGTGATATATTTCTTGTCATCTAACAAAATCTTACTAGTCATTTTTGTCAGATAGTAAGAAGTTGACTATATCTTGCCAAGTATTTGCAAACTAATAAATATGATGCAGATTGCTTACCAATCAGATTTATTTGTACTCGGTTTATTTGGTATATCAAAATTATGAAGCATATAAAAATATGGTGATTCCTTACCAATCGGGTTTAGAAAGTTGGCAAAAATTTCGACAAGTCATTGCAAGTTATACGCAAAAGAACACAAGAACATAAGATTATGTGACATTCATGTGAAAGGCAAGAACATAAGGTTATGTGACATTCATTGCAATACATAGAAGAACATAAGGTTACACAAAATTTTGATTTTCTTTTTCTTTTTTCCTTTTCCTCATTTTCGATGCTTTTCAGAGTACTTTTTTTTGTTTTTTTTAACTGTAAGTCGATTTTTTTAAAAATTCATTTTGTATGCATTAGGAGTAAGATGAGACATCAATAAATGGTGTAATTTCTTGCCTCGTCTTTTCCGCAGTTAATTGTAGTTACATTACCACATTTCTTGTTTTATCAAGGTAAGAAGTTAACCATTTCTTGCTATCATTAAGTAAGAGTTTCACCTTTTTTTACCATCAGTAAGTAAGAGCTACGAAATATCAATTGTAGATTTAATTACTTGTCTTCTTTGTATTGCCTTTAAACGTGAATGGTAAAAATATCTAAACGTGAATGTCACATAATCTCATTACTTGCCTTCTTTGTATTGTCATCAGTAAGTAGATTAAATTACCAAATATTTAAACATGAATAATTAAAATATCTTCATTACTTGTCTTCTTTGTATTGCCTTTCACATGAGTATCACATAATCCCATGTTCTTGCATTCTTTGCATATAATTTGGCAAGACGTTATTGACATCTTGTCAACTATATTACCATGAATGACAAGATTTCATCGATATCTTATTAACTTTGAAACGAATTCGAAATCTTACCTATAGTTGGTAAGAATTTCGTATTTTCTACAAAAAAATGTTAAATTCGAGATAGGTTATGATCACATACAAAAATATTAAATTCTTACCAAATGTTAAGAAATGTCAATTTCTTAACATTTCGAAATCGTTTGGTAAGAATTTGACAAATCCACTTTGTAAGGATTTGTCAATTTCTTTCCATCTCTTAATTCGAAATCTTACTTACTTACTTACTGATGACAAAAAATTAATTGATAGCTCTCACTTACTGATGGCAAAAATTGTAAAACTCTTACTTACTGATGGCATAAAATGGTTAACTTCTTGCCTTGATAAGGCAAGGAATGAGGTAATATAACTACCATTAACTGCGGAAAAGACGAGGCAAGAAATTATACCATTTCTTTCCTACTGATGGTAAGAAATCGTTAGTTACTTGCCCGTAGAAGGCAAGAAATTGACACAATCAAGAGTTCAATATATATACAAAATAATTCCTAGAGAAAACCTAATCAAAAAGAGAGAAAGGGCACAATCAAGAGTACCAAACCTATGTTATCAGGGAATTTCCCACATATTCTACCCAATCAATTCACATACACAAAAAAACAAGAAAAAAAAAGAAAATTAATTGCTTCAAAAATAAAATTAATTAGATGGCGGGAAAAACAAAAAAGAAAAAAAGAAGAAAGAAAGCTGCTTAAGTGTTTAGTTAAAATCTAAAGTGTTGGGATATTATGTTAAGGGGGAACTTGGATTCAATTATGTTTTGATTGAATTCCAAAACCCTCATAGAATATTTCCCTTACGATCTTTGATGATCCAACTCAAGTTACAATGTATATTTTAATGTATTAGAAAAGCTCGCTTGTTAGGGAGCTCTCATCTTAAGTGTAACTTTAGAGCGTTTAGGTGAAAGCGCCTGTTTGAAGAAAGCCAAAGCACCTGTGTGGAAGAAAGCCAAAGCGTCTGTCTGAAGGAAAGCAGAGCGCGCTTTGAAGTTCAAAGCGCCTTCCAGGGCCAGAGCGCGCTTTCAGGTCAAAGCGCCTCTCAGGGCCAAAGCGTCTTCCAGGGCCAGAGCGCGCTTTCAGGTCAAAGCGCCTCTCAGGGCCAAAGGTTTATCAATAAGGCTTCAACTTCTATATCCATAAGCCTTAGAGAGAAATCCTAGCCTTCTACATTATACTTCATTGTAAAAGGATTTCTCATTAGTTGGAAACTATACGGATCTGAACCCAAAGCCAAACCCAAACCCAAACCAAGTTTGAGAGTTTAGTTTGTAAAGGTTGTAAGGCTCGTGAGTGCCTATCGTATAAACTCATAGGCTTGTGAGTGCCGATCGTATAAACTCACATAGGCTCTTGGGTGCCCGTTGTAAACCCTAAGCTTTGAGTGAAGTTCATCACCGAGTGAAGGTGGTAAGAGTGGATGTAGGAGCGTAACCTCCGAACCACTATAACTCTTGTGTTATGCGCTTTACTTTCTTTATGCTTTGATTATTCATAACACACACTCACGCTCTAGGTGATAAACTTTTTTAAGTGCAAGATAACTAAAGCGAGTATAATAGCTCACCACATTCCGCACCGCACCACTCGCCAAGCAAGAAGCTTTGAAAGTGTGAAACACTCTCAAAGCGTCACGCTTCGCAAGAGGCCGAAAAATCGAAGAGAAGTTAAACACTTTCCCATACAAGTATTCACCCCCACGTATTCACCCCCCCCTCTACGTATGTGACTCGCTACTTTCGGGACCAACATAAATACCATTATTCAGCTAAAGAAAAGGTGAAAAATAAAAATAAACTGAATTTAAATGACAAAAACAAGAAGTCTGGAAGGTGGAAATAACATCAATGCAGCGCCGTTTACTACACAGCACCCGCTGCTGTGTTTTTGCCCACAGTGGGGATCCATTCTCGACGAGGAGCTGGATCGGCCGTTAAATTCCGGAGCTGCAGGACGCGGCAACGTGGGAGAAGCAGCGGAAGAACTTGAGGAAGGGAGGGATAATCATGGTGAACGTGGGAGGGAGTTGTGTCGAGCCGCCGGAGGGAGGGCGTTCCGGACAGCCGGAACGAGATCTATAGCCATGTAAACCTTGATGGCGCTGATGAACAGTGGAAGCGTGGACGCTAAAGTAGGGCGGAGCTCGACGGTTAAATTGGTCCCGGAGACGAACAATGACTTTTCCCCCGCCGCTTGGCCTTTGCCGTCGACCGCCGCGGCACTGCCGCCTGTGATTCCATAGCCACGGACCTCCAAAAGGCTGGCGTCCAAAGAGGGGAAAGATATAGAGAGAGGTGGGGAATCTAGAGAGAAAGAGAAATTGAAGACTACATAAATGAGAGAGGTTTCTGTAGAAATGGGGGTAGGTGGAGAAAAGTGAGAGAAGAGACCAAAAAAGCTGGGGGTATTTTAGTCATAGATTTGAAAATATGGGTATATTTTGTTTATTATTATATTTGTGTTATTATTTGCATTCGTTATCTATTATTAGGTATATTGAGGTATTACCTCTTGAATATTGACCTTTTAAACACATTTAATTTACTCCTCCCATAGCGTCAACATGATAATTTGGATTTATATATAGATTCAAATGATGAGCAAATATTGAGTAATTAGACACGCACGTAGCATAATCAAAATGAATACTGTATCATATACTCCATTGATTGTGTCGTATTAATAAATAACTGATCCGATCATATATTATATCATTACTTAGTTCGTCTTATACATCTGGTTGAGCTACGTTGATATTTTTATTAAATAGATTTTAATTTTGTTTTATAGGATTTAATTTTTAAAATACATATTTATAATAATTTTCTTAATATGTGTCATTGTCAGGTTATATATAGATCGTAGAACATTCATCATTCGTATGTTCCTAGTATCTTGCATGTAGAATATTGAGTCTAGAGTTATAAATTTCTCATTCGTCCATATTTAACTATGTCTAGAATATAGGGCTGAGCATAAGAAACTGAAAAACCGAACCGACCGACTATCCAGACCGAACCCGATCTGAAATATGTGTAACCGAACCGTATGGTTCGGTTTTTATTTCTAATTTTCAAAACCCGACTCTAACGGTTCGGTTTCGGTTTCTATGCCTAAAAAATCAGCGGTTAACCGAACCGGTACCAATGAACTAAAGAGAGGGGAAATAATATACCTATGTGGGGATAATAAAACCAAAATATAAGATAAATATAACATTGTACAAATTCTACCCATATTTTGGGTGGTAGGACTAGAATACCCTCCCCAACCCCCCCTCCCCCCTTTCCACTTTCACCTTACACACACTCTCACTCTCTACCCCCCCCCCCCCCTTCCCCCTTCTACTCTCACACACACTGACACACACACACACATTTTTTTTTTTTACTTTTTTTAATTCTTATTATTTTAATTCTGTCTTCTTTTTTATTTTATTTCTCTATTCTTTCTTATTTTTTCTTTTTATTTTTTGTACTATTATCTATTATTTATATTTTTTTTTCAGTATTTTTTCCTTTTCTTTTTGCTTTTTACCATTTCATTTTGATTTTTTTTAATGTAGGTTTCATATTTATTGTGAGTAAGTTTCGAATGAAACCATCAATTTGTGCATAGTTGGTAAGATATTGATAAAATCTTGTCATTCATGGTAAGATAGTTGGCAAGATGTTGATAACATTATATGCAAAGAAATCAAGAACAAGAACATGAGATTACGTGACATTCAAGTGAAAGACAATACAAATAAGGCAAGTAATGAAGATATTCTTACTATTCACGTTTAATTATTTGATAATTTAATGAGAAAATCTTACCAAAGGTATTGCAAAGCAGGAGAAAAATAAAGTAATACTCAAATGTATAAAATCTTTACCACTTATGAGAACTAGACATAGCAAGAGATTGTGAAACCCTTACTAACTGATAGCAAGAAATGATTAAGTTCTTGCCTTGATAAGACAATACATGGGGTAATGTAACTACCATTAACTGTGGGAAAGACGAGAAAATATATACCATTTCTTACCTACTGATGACAAGAAATCGTTAGTTACTTGCCCGAAGAAAGCAAGAATTGGGGTGACTTATTGCCTATTTTAAGCATTCATAAATAATTCACTTCATATCAATGCAAACTTACAACAAACATGTGCTCAATTTCTTCAAAATAAATTCACAACAGAGGACTGGAAGCACATTTAAGTGTTAATTGAAAAAAATAATAAAAGAAAAGAAAGAAGAATAAGATTTAGCTCTCAACTTCCAATTAATTTCAAGAAAAACCAATTAATTTCAAGAAGTTGGTAAGATATCGATTAATTTCAAGAAAAACCAATTAATTTACATACTATAGGTAAGATTTCGAATCCGTTCTAAAGTTGGTAAGATATCGATGAAATCTTGTCATTCGTAGAAAGATAGTTGGCAAGATGTCGATAACGTCTTGCCAAGTTATGTGCAAATAACGCAAGAGCATGAGATCCCGTGACGTTTATGTGAAAGACAATACAAAATAAGACAAGTAATTATTTTTACCATTCACGTTTAAGTATTTGGTAAGTTATTTAGGAAATCTTACCAAAGTTATTTGCATATATCAAATCTTATCATTTATGAGAACTAGACATAACATCAACAAGTAATTGCAAAGTTGGGGGGAAACAAAGTAATACTCAAATGGTGAAACTCTTACGTACTGATGGCAAAAAATGATTAACTTCTTGCCTCCATAAGGCAAGAACAGAGGTAATGTAATTACCATCAACTACGGAAAAGACGAGGCAAGAAATTACACGATTTCTTATCTACTGATGGTAGAAAATCGTTAGTTACTTGCTCGCAGAAAGCAAGAAATAGGGTGATTTCTTAGATTAATTCAATTTTAACATAATAAATAACATAGAACCATATCAGTGGTTAGGCATATGTTGAAGCAGCAAAATTAATAAAAAACCATTTAAGAATACAACAATCTAGAAAGAAATTCAACCACAATCCTAAAATCACAAAAAATAAAATTCAAAGGAATAAGTGTCCAAAAACACACACCAACAAATCATAAATAATTAAACTTATAACCAAAGGAAATCAGAGGATAAAGTGTCCAATTTTAGCTAAGAAATCATAAATAATTTAAAGAACACCGGCAAGAAGTATTCCCCAATTTAAGCACACATTTGATAATAACAATGCCAAAAAAGATTAAGTAATTACAATTGCTTTCCAACAACAACAGCGGTGGCTTCCAACAAATGCAAAAGTCACCCATTAATTTCAACGAAAACAAAAACAAAAAACTAAAAGTTAAAGAGCTTACTCATTTTTACTCTTCCCTTGAATTAAGCCATGTACGTCTCCATTTTCAACAATCAAAGCTCTACAAATTATTGTTTGCAATTCTATTATTTTTAATTAGCAGCCAAAGAAGAAAAAAAAGAAAAAGAAAATTGCAAATCAACACCCAAAGTGAAACTGCAAAAATGAATCTAGATTGGGAGGGGCCGCTGGCGATGGCTTCACGTTCATCATCATACGGTAGGGAGGAGCCCTAGGACGACGACGGCGAAGGAAGCGTAGTCTTTGGAGCCCGAGTCACGGCGAGCCTCGACGGAGACAGCAAGCCTCCAGCAATTGTGGCGGCCATGACGCGATAACTCCACCACAGCAGCACCGATTCCTGGCCAAAAACGTTGGTGACGACAAGAGCTCTGAACGGAGGTGCCTTCTCCGAGCCGGCGACGAATATGGTAATCTGATCGCGGAAACCTAATTAAGAGAGGGCAGAGAAATAGAGAGGGGAGGTGGTGGAGAGAGAATGAGGAGCAGCTGGGTTTGGAGAGAGAGAAGATTCTGCAAAAAATTAAAATGAGGGAAACACGGTCTGAAGGTGAAAGAAAAGAAAGAGATGAGAGAGACTGTAATGAGGGATATTTTAGTCCCATGTAGCAAAATGTAGGTATAATTTGTATTTTTTTAAATTTTGCATAGGATTTGATTTACTTATGTGTTCTTAGGCACATTGGGGTATTACCACTTAAATAAATATATGATTTTATATATATACATATTATATTTATATATATATATATATATTATTCGATATTACTAATAAAGTTTGAGAGAAGATCACCCGATTCTTAGTATTGATGGAGCCAAAAGTTAATAAGCAATTGAAAGTAGCTCGATTGTTAGTTTAAGTTATTGCAAAACTTATTCTATTAGGATTATGCAATTTAATTTTATTGTTTTTTTAATTTTTGTAAATGATTTATTTTGCATGTATATTCTAAGATATGAATTCTTTTGAATTTTTCAATTATGAACTATAGAAAATAGAATATTTCTTTTATTTATGGTTAACCGTTGGATACCAGCCCGATTTTTAGGTTAACTGCTTTCATGGTTTTGGTCTTTATTCTTTAATTTATAACGGTTAACTGACCCGATAAAAAACCGCATGGTCGGTTTTTTTAGGTATAAAATGGTCGGTTAGCCCGTGCTCACCCCTACTAGAATATTCTCTCTTAATACAGTATATGATATACTACTTTCATCTTACAAATTTAGTTTCACACGGCCGGATATAAATGTTAAAAGAATGAATTATTTATAAAGATAAAGTAGTTTCTTTGGGGTATTTTTTTTTTTGGAAAATTAGGTGTACAAAAGAGAAATTTAAAATAAAGTGCAACTGTTTTTTCTAAGCCACAATAACATATCATCAACACCACTTGGGATTATCTGTCCCAATTGTGTCATAAATCGTAATTTTTATTAGTTTTATGTATTTTTTTCAATAAATTTATTTTATAATGATTTCGTTTGATTTATGATTATTTTCAGTAAATCTATTCTATAACGATTTCGTTTGATTTATGATTATTTTCAAGGGTTCACCCATCCAATTAGGGTTTATAATTATTTTTAGCATTTAATTTCACATTTATTAGTTATACTAGAATTGTACTCCCACGTTGCCGGGAAATAATTTATATATATTTCATATGAGAAAGTATCACTTCAAGAATTATATATACAAAAACCAAAAAAATGTAAACTAAATATTCAAATATATGCTGTAATTTTAGCATTAAAATTCATGCATAAGATTTTTTTATTTGTGATTTATTCCTAAAAATTATAGGCAAAATTAATTAATGCAAATAATTTTTAAAGTTATTGTTAACTCATAAATTTTAATTAATGAACAATTAATGTAAATAATATAGTTATGGAGGAAAAACTTCAATAGAATATATATATATATATATGTGTGTGTATGTATATATATATATGTAATATCCCGAATTTTCTTATTTAATTTATTTAGATAAAATAAGTCTCGTATACGAATTTAGTATAAATATATTAGTATATACACATAGCTAAAATGATTTCAAGATCTTATATAGTGCACGCATATAAATATGAGTATTTATATAATTAGATACATTTTACTAGCATGCTATATATACATAAATATAGTATATACGTGTTCGTATGAGTAAAAAGTATAATTAGTATAAATATGTAATTGAATTAATAGTAGTATTATAGTATTAATATACTCCCTCCATTTCACTTAACTTGGCTCATTTGAATAGTGGCTTTTATGGCACGCTTTTCCACGCTTCTTGATGTTGAGTTTTAAAATGGATTTTTGAAGAATTATTTTTTTTACGGGATACTACGACACTCATCATCAAGAAGCGTGGAAAAGCGTGCCAGCAAAAGCCAAAAAGTTTTGAGCCAAGATAAATGAAATGGAGGGAGTACTATTTACGTAAATACATGCCATGCAAGGATTGCATGGGTTAAGTGGATAAGGTATATATATATATATATATATATATATATAAGATAAGATAGTTAAACTTACGAAAATGATTAAAATATATATATATGTTTAAAACTATCCAATTGCATAAATTCTATTTATATAATTACGCACTGTATATATAGTTAAAGTGATGAGCATGTTATCCTTTTAATTGCCAACTCTTGTTTTAGTTTTCTATGTGGAGCCTTATTACTTAATATATAGGGGCAAAGTGTGGAATACTCATTCCCGTTTAAGGAAATCAAAAATTACCCACCCTTTTAATCTTGATATCTAAATACCCAAATTTTAGAAATGTGACTAAGTTACCCATCTTTTTGTCTTTTATGCACATATAGCACTCCCTCCTCAATTCCTTTCTTCTTTTTCTTTTTCTTTGTCTTTTTTTTCTTTTCTTTTTTTGTTACTGATTTTTCATTTCTTTGTTTAGTTTTTTTTTAAATTTTAAATTTTAATTTAATTTTTAATTTTTTAATTTTCGTATTTTTGAGTTTTTTTATTTTTTCATTTTTTCCAGCCTGTTTAGCCATTTTTTTTTTGTTTTTTGTTTTTTTTTTTTTTCCATTTTTTTAGTTTGTTTTCAGTCTTTTTTCAGTATTTTTTTTTTAGTTTTTTTTTTGTATGAACAGAGAAGTGGTACGGGGTACGAAATGTCAAATTCGTACTAAAAATCAGGTAAAAAATTCGTAGTTCATTCTAGATTTAAATGCATAAAAACAAGACCAATTGTGACAACATGGAACATGTATGAAATGTGTAATTCGTACCAAAACAAGACCAATTGTAGTACGAACATGTACGAATACAAATATTCGTACCTAACAATAGCACAAATATTTGTTTACAAAATATTTTCTAGAAGAAGTACGATTTGTTATATTCGTACAAAAAATCGGGATAAGAATTTCACAATAATATAAGTATATGGTGATTGGTACGAGTCAATTCGTACCGATTACCTATAATATTATACGAATTACATTAGTAAGTATGATGTTATTGGTACGAATATCGATCAATTCATACCGTTTACCTATGATATATGAATTATACAAGATGTTATATTGTTATTGGTACGAATATTGTTCAATTCGTACCTATTGCCTTACATAGTACGAATTATATAATCACCATCATCATTCTCTAATTCCCTTGCCTGCATCTCCGATCCTCTACCACCACCACTCAGTAAATTAAACAAACACTTTTTGCGCATGCCTTTCCTATATGTGCTAGATTAATAATTATGTAGTGGTAACAATACCAACAAGTGTATACGCCCTCAATATATGCACTGTAGAATGACAAAATCCAATACCCATAAAAAGAAAACATAAACATAAATCAAAATTAAAATTCAACAATTTCCAAATCATAAAGTATATCCCCAATTTTCTAAACAACGATCTAAGAATTCAAAGATCTAATTTTCAAAGTTGAAAATAAGACGATCTTCCAAAAAAAAGAGATCTCAGAACTCATAGACCAAATTAAATAGTAAAAAAAAAAGCCCAAAATGGTTCAACGAGTCGACGATGGCAGTGGCGTTGTTCGCTAGAGGGAGATGGAGCGGCACCAGGTGGGGGATGCTGGAGGGGCTGGCGCGGTGGAGCGGAGACGCGGTGGCGGCGCATTTGGAGGGGATGGTGGAGGCGGCGCTAAATGGGCTGCTGGCGGAGCTACAGAAGGTGATGAAGATGGCGGACTTGTGTGAGGCTGAAGATGATGAAGAATGAGAGATAATTGTTTGAGAAGAGAAGAAGAAGAAGAGAAGAAGAAGAAGAGAGAGAGAATCGTCTGTGAGAGAATGAGAGATAATATATGAAATAGAGATTTTGATTTTGAATTTGATTTGGGGATAGTTGAGGTATTTTAGTCCCATTTTGAAAGATTGAGTATTTGGATAGTAGATTAAAAGGGATGGGTAATTTTTGATTTTGCTATCTAAGAATGGGTAGAATACCCTATTACCACTAATATATAGGTATATAGGTTGGCAACGTGTTGAAACCTAGGCTTATGACGGAGCAACTTTCATCCCCTATAAATATCAATTCAATGTCTTCATTTGTTTACTCCTCATTAGAAGCTTCAGCCGCCATAGTTCCACTCTTATGAATATCCAAGAATTTTAGGCGAGTTATTAGTAAGGAGAATTGGTGGCGTTCGGGATCAAGGATTCAGGTTATTGGGTATCCTAGGTTATCAGGTGAGACTTTATTCTTCTAATTTTGAGTTAGTAAACTCTGATAAAATGAGATTATCCATGAAAATATTTTAATGTATATAACGTGTTTAAGACTCTTATCTCTGCGATCGGGTGTTTCGTGTTGGTCTAACACACTAATTGAGAGACTGTGCGCACAGTTAGAAATCATTAGGTTGATCACCAATTGATTCTAATTTTGAGGGGAGAACCTCTGGATGAAATATTTCATTGTCTCTAAACTATGGCTCCATCATGAAAGGGGATAACCTCTGGATGAAATATTTCATTGCCTCCAAACTATGGCTCCATCATGAAAGGGGAGAACTTCTGAATGAAATATCCAGTGTCTCCAAACTATGGCTCCATCATGAAAAAGGGAGAACCTCTGGATGAAATATCCAGTGTCTCCAAACTATGGCTCCATCATGAAAAAAAGGAGAACCTCTGGATGAAATATTCCATTGCCTCCAAACTATGGCTCCATCATGAAAAGGGATCCGACAGTGGTAAAATATCCCGAGACTAATATAAGAATAATATGGCAATACACATGTGCGCACAATCATGAAAAACGAGGTCTGATGTGCATGGAAGTAAATCTAATTTCAAAACCCTTCTGTATATACTTTATTATCATGAATATTCTTTTTATGATATATATTTTGGCACAAGCCCACTGGGTACATTAGTACTCAGCCTGCAATTCCTTTCCAAATGTTTTGCAGATTAAGAAGCTTGTGGAACAAGCAAAGATTGGGAGGACTGTTGTTGTTGCTATGATGTAAAAAGAAATAAAAGCTTCCGCTACGCCTATGAATAAAGTCCATCTCCCTATGTATATTTTCCTAAAATCGTGTCTTGAAATAAAGTCTCTACGTTCTACTTACACCATGAATTATATATTTATACTACGGGCACTCAGACAAGTCTGCCAGCATAGGTTGTTCGGCTTATCCAACCCCATAGTTCGTGTTGTGCATCCCGATTCCGTATTTAATTTCTTAATAATAAGGTTATATTATCCTAAGACATGACCCCCTTTCTATCCCCGCTTCTTAATTTCCAACCCAGTGTCACGTCCCGACATACGTGTCTTCCCTCGAGAATTGAGCGTGACAATTTATATATATATTATACTCCCTCCATTCATCTAAATTGACACCTTTCTTTTGGCTTTTCTGGCACGTTTTTCCACGCTTCTCGATGATGGGTTTTAAATGGATTTTTGAAGAATTCTTTCTTTTACGGGATACTACGACTGGAGGAAGGAATTCTTCAAAATCCATTTTAAAAATCCATTTTAAAAACCCATCATCGAGAAGCGTGGAAAAACGTGCCAGAAAAGCCAAAAAGAAAGTGTTCAATTAGATGAAATGGAGGAGTATATATATATATATATGGATGAATTATGGTGAAAACTAATTATTACGTGAAACCTCAACCCATCATAAAATGTTGCATTTTATGAACAAAAGTGTTGCTTTAATCATAAAATAATTACATTCTCATTATGATACATTACATGCATAAAATAATATAAAATAATAGATTTATATTATGTAAATTCTCATGATTATGCATTATATGCATAAAATAATATATTTTATTATGCAACATTTTATACACAAAATGCATCATTTTATGCATAAAATGCAACGTTTTATAATGGGTTGCAGGTTTCACGTAATAATTAGTTTTCATATGATCTACTACCTCTATATATATATATATATAATAGATATTACTATTTTCTTACATTATTTAATTTAGTGAAATATTTAATTTTCATTTTAAGAATTAAAATAATATAATCCACGAAGTATGTTGTAGAATACTTGAATGTTGAATCATGGTAAACCATGTTATATTTTTACATACTTAATTTAGTTTCCTTAAAAAAAAAAAAGGAATTAGTAATATAATATTGTATTTTATTCCATTAATAAGTTAGTACTATTTGATAACAGCCACATAAGACGTGGATCATGCATATTTGAATCAGACTAATATATTTTGACCTTTTTTTTTTTTTTTTTTTTTTTTTTCTTTTTTCGAAGGGATATATTTTGACCTCTGAGCTCATTATATTTGCAAAATGCCATTCAAATTGAAATTTAATTTCAGATTCCTATTTTATAATATATATTAGGGTTGATAAATTCAAAATTAGGGTATATAATTTTTTATTTATAAATGTCTATGTATTTTCTTATCAATATATATATATTATACGTTCCGCTGCGGATTCGGAGCACCACGTTCATCCACACGCCTACGTGGCGTCTCCTATGGCCTCCATTCTTATTTATCTAAAATCTACATATTTATATATATTAATTATTATTTATACATATTAATATATTAATTATTATAATCTATTTATATTATACATAAAATTTAAAAATTAAATTATGAGGATTGGAGGATTCGAACTCAAGATCTCCCACGTGATAGACTATGTTTTATAACACTACACCACATCACTAAATAATGCTTATTTAAGGCTTACAATATATATATCCATTATTCAATCAACTTTGAATCATTATCAACTACATTATGTTTATTTATAAATTTATAAATATATTTTTTGAGTATAAATGTATATAATATGAATATGTATATTATTTTTTTATTGATTTTAACATGTGTTTCTTAAATTTTTATGGACCTGTACTATATAAATCATAATTTTTTTGATATTTTATATATATATATATAAAATAATTTTTTTTATTATTTTTATTAATTTATTTATTAAACGGTTCAACCGATCGAACTATGACCCGAAAAATGTTTCAATGTTGAGGGTGTTTTTCTAACTCTTTCCAAAATAGAAAAAAGAAAGGAAATAAAAAGAAAGTAAAATATTTTGGCTCATCCTATTTTCAGTTGAGGGTGTTTTTGCTACTCTTTCCAAAATAGAAAAAAGAAAGAAAAGAAAAAGAAAGTAAAATATTTTGGCTCGGACTATTTTCAGTTTCAGTTGATCAAGCTAAACTATTTTTGATTTACAATATTTTGGCTCTAACACCATTTCGATTTTGAGGTGGTCCGCCCAAAAGATTTTGATATTATTTTAGTTTGTATCGATAACTACAATTGACAAATTTTTGTAACGAAAAATATATTTTTAATTTTTAAACAAAAAATTAATTTTGAAGTGGCTCATTGGCCAATAAATTTTCTAAATTCTTTTAGTATGTATATATAGCTATAATTGTCGAATTTTTGTAATAAAAATTATATTTTTAATTTAAAACAATTGATAATAATTAGACACAAAATGAGATTTCTCGTGGGCTATTTTTAATTCGGATTGACTAAACTTTTTTTTGTGTTAAAATATTTTGGCCCTAATACTATATTGATTTTGAGGTATCCCATTGGCCATGAAAAATTTCATGATGGAGATCTCCTTCATTGATTTGATTTTTTTTATTAGTACGTATAAATAGAGTACAACTACTCGATAATGGAGTACACCGCATTAAACTATTTTTCTAATAAAATTTAACGCGACTTTGCAACACATATTCTCTAAAAAATTATCATAATACTATTTTTCAGTTCGGGTTGATTAGACTAAACTGAATTTTAGTAAAAAATATTTTTGCAACACTATTTCGGTATTGAGGTAGCCCGTTGGCCAAGAAGTTTTTGAATTTTTTGGCTCTTATATTATTTCAATTTTGAGGTGGCCTGTTGGTCAAAAAGGTTTTAAAATGCTCATATGTATTGAAGCATTGGGCCCAAACTGAGTTGAGGCATTTACGGGTTAAGGATATCTGCCGTCCGTGCTAGCCGCTGCCGAGGAGTTGGTGGACTTGAAGGTGGGTGGCTCTTCTGAGCCCGGACATGGGGATGCGGGATGTGCTAAGGACAAGGGGAAAGGTTGGAAGACGAAGACTTTCAATGACCTAACGCTGGTGGTGCGGCGAGTCACGCTTCAGGTGCGGAAACAAGCTTTGAGGGTGCTTCATATGTGATGGAGACCACCGGATACGGGACTGCCTGAAGTGGAAGGCTGACGTGGGGAGAAGTTGAATGTTGTGGTCACTGAATCCGTGGAGGAGGAGGCTCGGGTCAACACGATGCAGTATATTTCGGGTATGCAAGTGTTGGATGAGGGTCAAGACATGCTGAAAGTGGGCCGTTGGGGAGCCTGCAAAGGACATGGCGATGAAACAGCCAAGTGTGGGCCGTGGTGTGCTCACGTATGCAAAAGTCTTGGCAGGAGCTGCGTCAAGCAACGACCGTAGTGTACCGGGAGAACTCGCTTGTGGTGAGCGAGTTGTTGCTGAAAATGGATCGAAGACAAGAGGCTTATCCCACATGACGAGGTTTGTTAGACCCTTAAATCGGTGGATGCAGCAGGTGCGCCTAGCCACGGACAACTATATCCGATTTGAGGTGGCCCGTTGGCCAATATATTTTAGCCTAAATCGGTGGACTTCACAATAAATTAGAAATAAAATGAGAACATTTTCAACAAATTATCATAATGTTATTATTTTGATAAATATATAATAAAATGATACCCGTCGAATTTCGACGGGATACAAACTAGTTTTTACAAAACCCGATATAAAACAAATAAAAGCTAGTAAAATTTGTAACACGATTTGAACATTGAATTTGAGACAAAGGATCTCATCCGTGTAAACACCGCAAAATTAATTACAAACTAATGTTGGTTCGTGTGCGTGTGTTGGCCTAGCGGTAGGGGTTTAAGTTTCGAGACTAAAGGTCCCGAGTTCGAATCCTCCATGACACGGCCTTTAAATTTCAGTTTAACTATATTAAAAAAAAAAAAAAAACACTAATGTTGGTTCATATTGAAAACAAATAAAACCTCACAATATATATCTTTCAATATTTCGAAATGTTGGTTCATATTGAAAACAAATAAAACCTCACAATATATATCTTTCAATATTTCGAGATACATACTGTGGTTTAACATATCATATACTCCTTCTGTCCCACTTTAGATGATTCATGAGTAATCTAGACCGGGACGAAGGGAGTAGTATTATTGAGCAAGAATTGTTGAGTCCTTTTCTCATAATAGAACCCACTCGAAGCCGAAGCATCCGCTGAGAAAATCATGGCGCCATTGATATCAAACCCTTTCCCCTCCAACAAACCCAGCGCCTCGAAGAACGCGTCCCCTTGTATCCCTCTCCCATTCACCTCGTAGCTGGGCAGAACCTTGTTCCTATCGAACTGCGCCGTCCTATTCTCGAACGCCTCCACGTATTTCCTCGGACTCCTCAGCTTGTCCGTGTAGAACTGGTAGTTCACGTAGTCTATCACACCCTCGTACCTCTCGAAGAGCTCGAGGTACGGCCCCACCGTGGTGTAGAACGGCGCCACGGTGGCGACGGTGATGAGGCTGTGGTTCTTGAGCATGGTGATGAGCTCGCCGATGCAGTAGGCGAAGGTGGCGCCGCTGTGCTTGGGGAAGCGCTCGTAGTCGACGTCGACGCCGTCGAGGTTGTAGGTTTGGATTAGGGTTTTGAGGGAGGAGAAGGCGTTGGAGATCCAGAGGTTTTTGTTGCGAGGGTTGTACCATGAGAGGGTTTTGGAGCCCAGGCTCCAGCCGGAGAGGCTGGCCATGGCCTTCATGTTGGGGTGCCGGGACTTGGCCGCGGCCACCGCAGCCGGGGTTAGGGTGGCGGCCCAGTAGGGGGAGAAGACGCCGTTCTGTGGGGTGCCGGAGGAGTCCGCGTCGATGGCGAAGCTGAGGATGAAGTGGAAATCGAGGCCGGCTTTGATCGGGACGTCGCCGAACGTGATCGGAACTCCGGTGGCGCCGATGTATTCCATCATCACCTTTCCATCTACAAGGAGCAAATATTTTCAAAAAAAATAAAAAATATATATATATATATATATGTTTTTTAAAATTTATACTCTCCCTACTTTATAATTTTATAACTGTAAGCCAATTGAAATGGAAGAGAGGAAAGATCGATTAGTAATAGAGTACTTAATTACCACAAAATAGGTGAAAACTCGAGCAGAGTGTGAGAGACAGAAGAAGGAGTTGAAGCTTCATTTCTCCTTGCGTATGTAAACTATGATCAAGCTATGAGTATAAATTATGTATTGAGATCCTTGAAAATCACTACTCCTTTTTTATTATTTAGCATTTATATTTATCGTTTCCTAAATTATACCGAAGCCGGTGCCACAAAAAGAGGTGGAGAAACTAGGATCTTGAATAGCGATTGGCATTTTGGCACATATATAGTATTATATTAGAAGGCTACAAAGAATTGAATGCAACGTTAAGAAAATATTGTCTGCATGCAGAATTCTTGTATGTGATTTTCAAGAGAAAATTTATGTCGTATTTCTAAGATGAAATTACTGTTGGAACAAGCAATTGGGCGGCCTTAGATAAATTATTTTTCGCATGTGAACGTTGCAGCTGAACAAGAAAAGCCGAATGAGAAAAGATATACTACTATCATCTATCATTTTAATTAGTTACACTTCTTTAAGAATATAAATTTTAGAGTATTTTGGTAACTTGAATTCTATAATGTCACCTTTTATTTTCATAATTTCTTTTTTTCTTTTCTTTTTTTTTCTTTTTTAATCTTTCTTATCTTTTTCGATGCTAATGTGCCAAAAAAACCGGGAGCTGGAGTCTCTTGTCAAATCCTATTATCTAGCTTCTCCAGAAATCACTTTATTAGTGAGAGTCAGCTGCACAACTTGAAGAGAGACGAAACTGCAACATGATTCACTCCCAAGCATATATTCGTAATGTCTATCTCTCCATCACACTTAAGAGAGAGAAGGAGCATTACCGCCGAGCCAAATTCACCCTCTCTCTCGGAGATCTATGTTCTTTCATATAGGTATCCATAGAGATCAGCTTATACCTTATGATTTTCCTAAGCTCAAGTTCCGTATCCATATCTTAATTAGAGAGAGATCATATCCAATACATTACTAAATTGCACTTCAATATAAGAGATCTTTCATAGTTAGAAAAACCAAACCAAGTCAAACCTAGATTGATTAGTCTGATGGTTGAGTGAATATTGTAAGGCTCACGAGTACCCGTACACTCATGGTGTAGGCCGCCCCTGATCGTCTATAAACCAGGCTAGGTTCTTGGTTGCCCGTAAATCCAAGATAAATTATTGGATGCCCGTTATAAACCCAAGGAATACCAAGTGTAGGTATTCGCCTTTGTAGAGGCACAATAGATGTATGTTAGTTGACTGAACCCACTATAAACTGTGTGCCAATGTGCTTTTCAGTTTAAACGTTTAACTGTCATCATACAAAATGCATTACACTAAAAAGAGCATAATAATTTCTAAGTACTTGAGTGACTAACACAAAGTCAGTCACATGCATTAATCTGATACACAAGCATGCTCACATTTTCCAGACTAAATGGAAAGAAAAAAAAATCAAATAACTAAACGAGTATAGTCAAGGTCCCACACTTCCGCAACATATCTAACAAGTGATAAGCAATCCGTCTGGCGAATCATTCATCAGTCAGAAGGACGATTAATCAGATGCACAATGATTATCGTTTGACTTTTCTAGTATTCATCAGACGATTCTGTTTATTAAGTAGAAAATTCAAAAAGTTGATATATATCAACACACACACATTCACCCTCTTTATGTGTGTTACTCGTTTTGGGACCAACAATCATGTTCTCATTCTATTTTATTTTCATACAACTTATTGTGTCAAATAGAATCAGATTTTAATCATCGTACCGAACAAGTTCCCTACTCTTAACGGTCAAAGTGTCAACCTAAATAAAATAAATAAAATAGAGTCACATTCATGTTTGTGTCATATATGTCCATGTTTTAGCAGTTCACGTCGTGTATATAGGTTCAACTCTTTCGAATTATTACATCATTTCCTCCATATATTGTTCAACTTTAAATGGTCAAAGTTAGTTTGTGGAAATTTTCGGTGGCCATTATAGCATAATTGGCCACCGAAAATTCATGCTTAAATAAAAGACATATGAATTCGATCTGCCAAAAGTTGGTGTTGGTCGAATTCATGCTTGACGATCGTGCCGAGAATTTTCCCATGGCTTCAATAAAAGTTGGTGTTGGAAAACGCATGAGCATGCCGTATTTTTTCTGGTTAATTATATTATAAATGATTTTTATGTTTTTTAATATTTCTAATAATAACTATTTTGTTAAATGAAGAGAATTTTTTAAGCAAAAGAGCAAGGAATATAGAGGAAGTGCAATCTCCCAAAATAGCCATTTTAATAAGTAAAAAGCTTAAAATAGCCACTGATAAAGAAAATATATAATAATAGCATTTTTTTTGCATTTGGTACCAAATATGCCCTTATATTAATTTATTCCCTAATTAATAAAAAGAAGTGATTAACTAATGGAAGTCTATAAGTCTAGAATTCTATGATGAATTGAAGTGTGTCTATTTATTGATATATATTTCAATAATTTTAATTTATAATAATTTAATTTAATTTAATAATTATTTTTAGGGTTCACCCATCCAATTAGGGTTTATAATTATTTTTAGCATTTAATTAAATATTTCAACAATTTTAATTTATAATATTTAATTTAATTTAATAATTATTTTTTAGGGGTCCATCCATCCAATTAGGGTTTATTAGGGAATATTTAATATAAGGGCATATTTGGTAACAAATACAAAAAGCTATTATTATACATTTTTTTTTATCAGTGACCATTTTAATCCTTTTACTTATTAAAATGACTATTTTGGTCGCTCTCTCTATAGAGGAAAGGCTTCCACAAAGTTTGGGGGATCAAGTCACGTGCCTTTTTTTTTAATGGCGTGAAAACCTACAGCCACTACCTTGGGTGTCAAGTCACATAGTTGGTATCATGGCAAACATGCTTAATTATTAATAACCAAGGCTAGCTTACATATATTAATAAGGGTAATTATAAAAAAAATCACAAACTTCTATCCATTTATTAAAAATACCTAAATTATTAAAAATAATTAATTTAAAATTTCTCACGAGTGTCAATTTTGGTGATGACATTTCAGACATAAGCCACCTTGAATTCATAATAAATACTAGCTTGTATCCCGTCGAAGAAATTCGACAGGGTATAATTTTATTGTTATTTATTAAGATGGTAGTATTATGATAATTTGTTAAAATGATTTTCATTTTATTTTTAATTTATTGCGAAGTGTCTTAAATTGAAAATATACACTTCTACAAAAAAATTACAATTATAGCTCGATACATACTAAAAGAATTCCAAAAATTTATTGGCTATAGACCACCTCAAAATTGATTTTGTTTCTAATATATTCTCAGGTGTTTTTGTTGGGAATCTTTTCTCTCTTTAAACTAAGTTTTGATAATGCTATTTGAAACCACACTTAGACAATAGACTTTAATTGGAACAGACTGGTCTCCGTGTTTGGATCAGTCAAACTTAACCCGAACAGGTTGCTATGTAAAGGTCAAGGGTGGTAGTGCAACCTTGTACCTATTTTACTCAAACCTATCATAACGTTCCTTTATATAATCTATGTAATCTGCTCCAACCAAACTCGAAGATTTCTTGCGAAGATTACAGAAGACTGAAGATAGCTCGAGATATAGGAAGCGTGACCTGCAAAGTCCAACCTGAGCTGTGGCTGAGGAACCTGTCCTCAACTCAACGTCCATAATTGTGTCAGTGTACGGTTCTGCACATACTGACACACACAACGGCTCTATTACAAATGCTGTAACGCCCCGCATTTTACCTATCTAGGTTAGTTAATTAATTACATTGTTGATTTCAATTATCAACTTTTAGTATTCGAAACTTTTAGAATTACTTAGAGAACAATAATAGAATCAAGTAGCGACTCGCTTTCGATGATCTGATTATCAATTTATAATAATTGAATTCCTTGAATTAGCAACTAAGGAATGATGGTAGAATCAAGTAGCAACTGGATTTCTAGGCAATTAGTTTTCGATTAAGCAAATCGCTATTTCTTCTCGATCACATTTGCTAATAATGATCGGAAAAAGCTTGAGTAAGAGATGATCATCGACTTCTCGACTTTATTTAATTAGGCCATGGCCCAATTGATTTATTAGACCGGACCAAGGTCCGAGTAGTTGCGAGTTGGGCCAATCCCATAATTAATACACTAAGATGAGGATATATATATATAAGGATGCGTATACTTCTTATTTATAAACATATGTACTAAATCAAGGAAGGGATGGAATAATATATTAATTATGATACTATCACCTATTACAACAATCTCTACTACTTCAATAAAACAAGTAAATAATCTGAATTCCATTCCTCTTATTAAGAAAGTAATCACGAGAGGTGCAAAGGGAGGGAGATAATTTCAAACCCAACCCCATAAAGTCAAACACAAGAATCTAGATTTCACACTTGAAATCTGAAGCTACTACAACTACATCTACTACCTCAGCCTATGAACAAGGACCTCATGCACAAAACAACCTTTACACCAAATTGGTAATAAAACAAGGAACTAGAAAATCCCCGGCTTAAAGGAAGAAAGGAAGCAGCCTTCTTTCGACCTCAGCTTGGCTGCAGAACACAGCCCGTCCTCTCGGTACCTGCAAAAGAGGGACATTAATCAGACTAATGCAAACAAGAAAAAGGAAAGGAAATCGGACCAGTAAAAGCAAAGAGACAAAAGGATTCAAAGATCAAAATCTTCAGAATAGAAACAAAAGGGGAAGAGAAACCAAGCTGCAATAAGAGAACAAAATTTGCACGCTATCCCTCACCTTAGAACCAAGAATAACACGAAAATAGGGTGTCTTGAGACACTACAAACCTCAGCCACAAGTCAACTTACCCTTCTAATACTAGAGACTCAACCGATTCTCTATATACCCACACCTCCTTCACAAATCAGATTCACTCCACATTCTCAAACACACAACACTTAGAACAAATTAAGAGAACAGAGAGGGAGAGGTAAAGAAGGAGCAAAAAGGAGAGGAGAAGAAGTAGCAAGCAACTACAAGCTTCATCTTCTCGAGGTAATAGCACAACCGAATCCCCCACTTTTCAAACATGATTTAGTAAAAATTCAGCCTATGAATAAGCATGCTACCACCTTTCAAGTTAGTCCTTCCAAAACCCAACATCCCTAAGCACACAAGCATGACTAGACAACATCTTAACGCATGAACACCAACACCCCTGCACCATAGTTCAGTTTCAATCATGCTCGTCCAAACGATAGAGAAAAATCGAAATATGAGCTCGAGACGGATTACCGATCCCAGAATTCACATAGCATGCTCACTGTTATAACTATTAGGAAACACTAACTTCCCAAACTTCGTAATAACAACCGAAATTCCAAACAAGATCAAATAACATGCTGTGAAAAACATCCACTCAAAATCAGAAGTTAACAGCAACACACACGCTAGTAGCTTCTAAAGAACTGAGAATTTTCGACTAAGGAAGAAAAAGCAATCGAAACCTAGCTTAGAGAAAGGTAGAGGTACGAAAGCAAACCTCCGTCGAGGATGAATCCTCGACGGCGAGAGAACCGAACGGCAGCAAACGACGAGAGCAGCAGGGTGTAGCCTCTGCGTCACCGCATCGAACCTCCAAGCCGACAAAACAAAAAGGTGAGAATCAATAACCTCTCAGCAAGAACATTAATAATTTTAGCAATTTAAATCAAACTCCATCGTCGAAGAAGGATGACGACTAAAATCGAGAAATCGGGACGAATGTCCCCTAATTCTTTCGAATTAGGGATGTTAGTATATGGGCGACTTGAAGAAGCTCGCCAGAGGTACGGGAGTTGCAGCCGCCTTCGGAAGCCACTGGAGCATAGAAGAAATGGCCGGCGAAGTTGGAACTCGATGGGATTAAATCGACACATCCGGATGACACCCGAGGCGGCTCCGTCTCACCGCAGCAGAAGGGGTGCTTCGGAGATCGATATTCGCCAAGAATCAACAAGAGAAATCAGAGTAGCTCTGCACAAATTTTCGATTAGGGCTAATCCCAAATGTCGAATTGGGGGAAATCAATTCTAGAAAGGAAGAGAGGGGAATAACTCGACGACGATGAGTGCCGGAGAAGACGACCGAAAGAGATGACCATCGGCAAGAGAAGCGAAGGGAACCAGAGGAAGAAGAGAATCACGATGGAGAGAAATCGCGATAGAGGTTCACGTGGAATGAACGAGAAAGAGGAGGAGGGGTTATGACCCCCTTCTTTTGAAGCCGGGTCGGGTCGGGTTTAACAGGCGGACCGGGCTGGAGCCACAGTTGGGCCGAGTCGCCCTTTAATTGGGCCAGAACCCATTTACTCACTTACGAGCCCAACTCCTAAGTTAATTATGAAACGAGACGCGATTAATTAAATCGTATTCCACTCTAGATTAAATTCCGATAATTCTAAAATAATTATTTCACGACATCACTAATTAACTTTAGATAAGTTAATTAGCTAAGAATCCATAATTTAGAATAATTGATTTAACTAATCAATTACACAGTTAGAATTAATTAGCCCAGTTCACAATAAATCAAGGATTGATTTATTTATAAAAGATCCTATTAACCGTCCACATAACGGTAGCTATAATTTGAACTTAGATAACAGTAACCACGTTACCGGATTTAGAATAACCTCCAATCGGAATTAGAATTTAAAATCTTAGATAAGATTTTATTCATTAAATACGAATCTTACCTCGATTTTAATCGAAGGGTACGCGAAGGAGGGACAGTAGCAGGAGCCGGGATTAAGTCTCGTTGCAGTAGAGAGAAAACAACGAGGTGGGCTTTCTATAAAATCAAGCATGTTTTATTAGATTCAGTAGTTCTTCTAAAGCATTGTCATGCCATAAATGTTTTCAGTTTTTGTATGATGCCTATCTGTTAAATGGCCAAGGCCAATTCATAAATCGAATTCGGGTCCTTGAATGATCAGCTATTATTCTTGGACTAGTATACACATCGATCGTGTCATTCCAGATAGTGACCGATCACGTGACCGAGTGAGGTGGCCACCTCCTCGGACACAACAAACTCAGATATGGTAGAATGCTACAGAACTTAGTCTGCAGACACTTTTAAGATAACTCAGTTTTTCGTGAACATAGGCCTTTCAATAAAACCCTATGCTTCACTATGACTGGCTTGACAATAAAAATGTTTTGGGCATTGTGTCCACTGAGTACTCCGTACTCACGCCCTGTACATTATTTCCAATGTGCAGGTTGAGCTGGATGACGGAAGAGTGACCAGCGATGTTTTGTCGAAGTTAGCGATTAGTGTAGTTGATGAACACTCTTGGTAATACGTGTCTCCATACACGTATTTCCACACATATCCACTGCGTACACTCTAATATTCTGAATCATTTTCAATTTGGTTGTAATCTAAGTCAGAATCATGACAAGTCGTGTCGTACTACTTTCAACTGTTATGCCCACTTATCGATGTTGCTTTATAATTTGTTAGCGTCAAATCTCGAAATTTCACTTCCTTTTCTTTATTATTTTCGTTAATTCCACCATAGTCACGAATCACCGAGCTTTGCTATTAATTAGTAAAGCGCGGTCGTGACAGAGTGGTATCAGAGCCTCAGGTTCTGCTCTGAAACCCAAGAGTCTTCTTCAAAGTATAGTCTAGACTTGAATCGCTAGACTAAATAGAGTCCTTTGACAAAAGCTCGGCACTCCAACTCATCACGCTCAACGAGGAAGTGAGGAAAATGCTTTCGTTAATTAATTAAAAATTGAATTTCTTTCGCAAGAACTTAGCTGAAACTAGTTCTTAGATCACTTAGAAAGAAAAGTGAACTTCTTAGAGAACATAGTGCTTTAGACACGTACTTCGAGGAAGTAAGTCTAAACTAAGATTGGAACGAAGTTTCTCTCTTCTCCAAGCAAGCAAGGAAGAAGATGAACAGCAAGGCAAGATAGCAGAAGACTAGATACAAGAAGCAACATGAGAATCGAGACGCTTTCGTCAAACGTTATCATTTTCCCAAGGAAACCATTACACTAGGCTGCTAATGCCTTTAAAAATTTAGCATACGAATAGAAATTAGAAACACGAACCTTGTGGCAACATAAAATAAGTCCACCTCATTTGAACATGTGACCGCATGTTCGATAAAAGAAGAACTAACGAACGAAGTACTATGGAACTAAAGGATAGATATACGCTAAGCACGTAGATATAGAAGTTCTTACTATCGCCTTCATCTTTCTTCGTTATCAGAACTAATTAGGATCATGTTTCGTGTAGGATGGCGGGACGGATGTTTACGCATAGGAGGCCGCTTCGCCTGGGAGCCACACCGGACGAGGTGATTCGTTACTACCGCTCCTACCAGATGTGCCACGGTGACAACGTGGGCCAGTTCTTGGCCACCTATCACCGACTTTGGGCCCGCGCCCAAACACACGGGGTTGGAGAGATCGAGGGCATCCGTCGACTGGTGCCACTACTGCCTGCCAACTAGCAGGGATGGGCTGAGCACTTAGCCCAGGCACACACCCCGAGGCACCCGGATCATCTAGAGGATGTAGGTGACTACTACGGCTTCATGACGACACTACAGACGACTTTCACTCGTCACGGTGCGCCACTGAGAGAGTTACCTGTGGTTGGTGGGGCGCCCGCATCGCCACTTGAGGCACCATTGCCCAAGGTTCCCCCACTGCCGAGCTCACCGCCACCCGAGCTCCCACTGCAGCCGACGTCACCTCCACCCCTAGCTGTTCTGCCTGCGTCGCCCATCTTGGGACGACGAGAGAGGGATAAGTCGGATGAGGAGATGGAGCCTCCTCATACTCGAGCGAGGATCGCCCCGGAGCAGCGGGATTGGGCTACCTCATCTGGAGGTAGTAGCTCCATCGATTCGGCTGCTATGGATCGTTCAGTTGGGCTCTTACGAGCACTGCCCCTTAGAGATGGCGATCGCGGGAAGGCCCCGATTGTGATTAGTGACAGCCCGGGGGAGGAGCGAGGGGACCGAGAGGAGGAGTGGCGTCGATGCCACGAGGAGCTGAGCCGCGTGATCTCGGATGCGAGGCACAGCTTGGGCAGGGACGACGAGCACCTTAGGCGAGTGTCCGAGGATTTCGAGCGCTTCGTGAGTCAGCAGGAGCATGAGCACCGTTTGGAGCAGATAGACGAGGACCATGAGCGCCGTATGAGGCTGATTGAGGAGTTAGACCGTCCACTACCAGAGGTAGGACGGGCAGAGGAACGACGCCGACAGTTCGATATGGCGAGAGGCATCCTTAGGGAGATCGATCTGGTGAGATCTCGAGACTCGGAGTTGGATCGGAGGATGGAGGCCTTCCATCAGGAGACTGAGGAGATTCAGAGACGCATGGCGGAGTACCGTGCTAGGTACGAGCATTCGCGTCAGTACATGGAGAGCCTCTGACAGCCAGGGAGTAGTTGGACAACCCTAGTCTGACAGCAGGCCGATCTAGCCCGAGCGGACAGGGAACACGTCCGACGTGTTGACGAGTTTGAGAGACTGAGGCTACCCGAGCCTGAGCCTGTGCCAGGAGTAGGGGCAGAGGATCCCGATGAGCCGGATTCTAGTGATGATGAGGAGGATCCCGAGGAGGGCCCCGAGGAGGATGTTGATGAGGAGGACGATCAGGTCGCCCCTATGGCGGGGGTATTTGAGTTCGGAGCAGGCATCGAGGATGATGAGGATGATGAGATAGGTCTTCAGTTCCACTTAGGAGATGATGAGGACCCTCAGGACTTCGGCCTCCACGATGACGAGGATGACCTCGAGGATGAGGTGGATTACGGCTCGGACCACAGCACCATAGATTCCGAGTGACCGACCCTTGTACCCTTTTGTAGTGGTTGAGAACGGCGCCTAGTAGACCGTACTCACCCTATTTTCTTATGTTCCAGTATTATGTATCTAGACGAAAACGATTAGATCATTTCGTAGTATCGTAGCTATGATCAGTTAGTACGGATGTTAGATACTCCGTGACTAAGTACCTGAGGTGATGTCACATAGCTGGTAACATCATGTTGTGTACTTAGACAGTGCACCTTCTGTTGATGTGATTAAGACCCCTTTTGGGCAATTTTCTCTTATCTATATATGATGCCTATTATAGTTTATTCCTTCGTATATAGAAATAACTCAGAAATATTTTCCCACCTTATCAAACGACAATTATGAATAACTATATTATAACCGTGTAGAATACAAGAGGACGAATGCTATATGTCTATATACAAGTATATCTGCGTATGCATACCTTGGGTTGAGGCAAGCCTCAAGGAAGTTTGAACTTAACCATTGTTGATTCAGCAGGATTCCACCAAGGAGAGCACCCGGACGTCCCAGAAGGGCACCAGTAGCTGAATCAGTAAACCATGAACAAGACCACCAGGGAAATAACAACCCACCACCACCACCTCCACCCGAGAGGAGGATCGAGGAGATATTCCTTAGGCAGAATCCACCCGTGTTCAATGGCATCGGAGACCCAGCCGAGGCAGAAATCTGGGTACGAGCCATGGAACGGATATTTAACTTTCTACACTGCACTGACCAGGAACGCTTAACCTGCGTATCCTTCCAGTTGTCAGGATCAGCTGACTTCTGGTGGGAGGCACGAAGGAAGACCATGACCCCTGAACAACTTGAGAACCTCACATGGGACCAGTTTAAGACTGGAATTTACGACAAGTACATTCCAAAGAGTTACCGAAAGAAGAAGGAAAATGAGTTCTATAGTCTGAAACAAGGAAAAATGTTTGTGACTGAGTACGACAGGGTGTTCTGTGACATGTCTCGCTTCGCGCCGGATCAGGTAGACACCGACGAAAAGATGGCTGAGAAATTCTGTGCCGGTCTGAGGCACGAGATCAGAATGGCGCTTGCAAGCCATGGCGGACTGTCATACACTGAGTCTCTTGGAAGAGCACTGGACATCGAGGCAGCGATGCCTGGCGACAAGCCACAGCATGACAAAGGAAAACGGAAGTGGGATAATAATCACAGAAATCGAGGTGGGAATAAACCGTGGCAAGGACAACCACGCCCTCAAAACTCTGAAAAGCAAACTGCGCCGGCTCCGACCGGGAACTTCCCAACCAGATACGCCCAATGCCCCAAGTGCAACAGAAGACATGAGGGAGTCTGTAGGGCGGGGAGCGACAATTGCTATTCATGTGGACAGAAAGGGCATTTTGCGACCAACTGCCCCAAGAAGCAGGAGGGAACGACCTCGAAGTCAGGTCAACCTAGCCAGAACCAACAACTGCGAGCAATGCAAGCCCAGCAAGGACCGCAGCAGCAACAACTCCCACTGCCTCCCCCGCTTCCACTGCAACACCAACAGTTCCGGCAACATATGCAACAACAGAACGCAAAGGTTCATGCAATGAAGCAGAAGCAGCCCGCTAGGAATCAAGGAAATCAGGGAAACCTGGCAGGTATGGGCATACTCTGTGAGATACCTGTAATTATTTTATTTGATACGGGTGCTTCGCATTTAGGGATGGCAGTGGGTCTTGGACCCGGTCCAGATCCGGTGATCCAGATCCGATTTTATGGATCTGGGTCTTGCAAAATTGGACCCGATGGATCTGGACCGGATCCGGACCTAATAGTCAATTTTCGGATCTGGATCTGGATCTGAATTTTTTAGACCCAGATCCGGTCCAGATCCGGTCCATGAATCCATTATATAAATATTATATATATTTATATATATATATATATTATAAATATTATATATATTTTCTAATTATTTTAATTTTTAGAAATTACATATTGAAACCTAATTTGATTGAAACAAAAATAAGCATACAGCGGTAGCCCTCTATCACTTAGTTTGGTGGCCTGGTGGGTGGTACAACTTAGTTTTGTGGACTCTTGCAAAGTGTAAATTCAATGGTGAAGAACTGAAGATAAGTAGTAGTGATATTGCAGATTCCAGCTTTTGAGAAACTTATTTTAATTTAGAATTTGTATCTATGTACTTCAGTACTTGGGAGACATTTTACTTTTGACTTTTATCTATGTACCTGGGATTTTTACAACTCGTTTTGATATATCGTAGAAACTTATTATGTTTATTATTGTACTATAATTTTTTTTATTATTTTAAAAATTCATTTTAGGGAAAAAAATACTACGGATCCGGGTCTAGATCCGTAGACCCGTGGATCCGATGGATCTGGATCTGGATTTCTATTTTTTGGACCCGACGGATCTGGACCGGATCCGGACCAAATTTTTTTTTACGGATCTGGATCTGGAATAAGCCGGATCCGGTCCAGATCCGGCCCATTGCCATCCCTATTCGCATTCATTCATCGCAAAAGCATGCGTAGAATATCTAAGTCTGAGAACGGAACCAATAGGGACGGATATGCGAATTACATCGCCTGTAGGAGGGAACATCACTCTTACGCACCGTTGCTCAAATTTAGAACTGAACCTAGGATCACACAAACTCCTAGCAAATAATCTGAGCGTCTTACCGATGAAAGACGTAGACATAATCTTAGGAATGGATTGGCTAGCCGAAAACTACGCCACCATCCTCTGCAAGGAGAGAAAGATTTCCTTTAGAATGCCGGGTAAGGAACCGACAACTTTCCACGGAATTGCTTTAAATAAGCGAAAATCGGTGATTTCCGCCATCCAAGCAGCAACCTTGATAAGAAAAGGGAACCCAGCGTACCTCGTTTACCTGAATGAGGAACCCAAGGACGAGAAGGAGAAGAAGATCGCAGATGTTGAAATCGTTCGTGAATTTCCCGATGTTTTTCCGGACGTACTACCAGGACTACCACCTGATAGGAAGATAGAGTTTACCATCGATTTGGAACCTTGATCAGCCCCGATATCCAAGGCACCATACCGAATGGCACCAAAAGAACTGGAGGAACTAAAAGTACAACTCCAAGAGCTTCTGGACCTAGGTTTCATCAGACCTAGTGTGTCACCATGGGGAGCACCAGTACTGTTTGTAAAGAAGAAGGACGGCTCCATGAGGATGTGTATAGATTATTGAGAACTGAACAAGCTAACCCTTAAGAATAAGTATCCATTACCAAGGGTCGATGATCTGTTTGACCAACTCAAGGGAGCAAGTGTCTTTTCAAAGATAGATCTTAGATCAGGATACCATCAATTGAAGATCCGACCGGAGGATATACCCAAGACGGCATTCCGAACCAGATATGGACATTACGAGTTCGTAGTTGTACCATTTGGGTTAACGAATGCGCCAGCGGTATTCATGGATCTCATGAATTGGGTTTTTCACCCGTACTTAGACAAATTTGTCTTAGTTTTCATAGATGACGTCCTGATTTACTCAAAGAGCAAACAAGAACATGAGGACCACCTGAAGACAGTATTAGGAACTCTGAGAATAGAGAAGCTTTACGCCAAGTTCAGCAAGTGTGAATTTTGGCTAGAAGAAGTAGCATTTTTGGGTCATATTGTGTCAGCTGAAGGAATTAAAGTGGACCCCATAAAAGTCGAAGCAGTTCAGAATTGGAAATCCCCAGCCACACCAAATGAAATCCGAAGTTTCTTAGGATTAGCTGGCTACTATCGAAGATTCATAGAAGGATTTTCTAAGATAGCCAGACCAATGACACAGCTCCTAAGGAAAGGGATCAAGTACACATGGACACCGGAATGCGAGTCAAACTTTCAACAGTTGAAGGAGAAACTGACTACCGCCCCAATTCTGGCAGTCCCAGACCCGGACAAGGAGTATGTCGTTTACACAAATGCCTCCAAGAATGGGCTAAGATGCGTCTTAATGCAAGAAGGGAAAGTGATAGCTTATGCTTCACGACAACTTAGACCACACGAGCTCCACTACCCAACCCATGACTTAGAATTGGCAGTAGTGGTACACGCCCTGAAGATCTGGAGACACCATCTCTACGGAGTACGGTGTGAGATTTTCACAGATCACAAGAGTCTCAAATACTTTTTCGAGCAAAGAGACCTTAACATGAGACAGAGAAGATGGCTCGAATTAGTGAAGGACTATGATTGTGGAATCAACTACCATCCGGGCAAAGCTAACGTAGTAGCAGACGCGCTAAGTCGCAAGGCACAGTCAAAGGTAGCATTTCTTTTAACTGAAGAAGAGAAAGTTATCCTAGAATTCGAAAGGATGAACTTAGAAGTGGTACTGCCACCAGCAACGGTAGAAGGGATAATTGCCACCCTAACCGTAGAACCCGACTTGAGAAGTCGAATTCTTCAGGCTTAGAGGAAGGACGAAACACTCGAGAAGGTACGCTTGAAAATCAGAATGGGAGAGCCCGGAGAGTACCACGAAGAACCAGATAATGCAATAACGGTCGAAGGAAGACTGTGCATTCCACCTAACGAAGAACTTAAAAATGAAATTCTGAGTGAAGCACACGATACACCGTATACCGCGCACCCTGGTAGTACGAAGATGTATCAGGACCTCAAGAAGAAATTCTGGTGGGATGGCATGAAGAAGGACATAGCATCGTTTGTGGTAAGATGCCTAGCTTGCCAACAAGTGAAAGCTCTACATCAGCGACCTTATGGCAAATTGCAACCCCTAGAAATTCCACAGTGGAAATGGGAGCATATCGCCATGGATTTTGTTACAGGATTGCCGAAATCGAGAAGAGGAAATACAGCCATCTGGGTGATCATAGATCGACTTACAAAGAGCGCACACTTTCTCCCGATCCCAATAACGTACGGGTCAGAGAAACTAGCTCAGTTGTATGTTCGCGAGATAGTACGCCTCCATGGAGTACCAATCTCGATCACGTCAGACCGAGATTACAAAGAGAACTTGGAACCAGATTGAATTTTAATACTGCTTTTCACCCTCAGACCGATGGGCAGTCAGAAAGGACCATACAAACCTTAGAGGACATGTTGAGAACGGTAGTACTTGACTGAGGTGGTCATTGGGAGCCAGTATTACCACTGATCGAGTTTGCCTACAACAATAGCTATCAGGCGACCATAGATATGGCACCATACGAAGCGCTGTATGGAAGAAAGTGTAGATCAATGCTTTATTGGGATGAGGTCGGTGAGAGAAAAATGTTAGGCCCTGACGCGATCAGCGACATGATCGAGATCGTACGCCAAATTAGAGAAAGAATTAAGGAAGCTCAGGATAGATAGAAATCTTATGCCGACAATCGTCGAACCGAGATTCAGTTTGAAGTAGGAGACAAGGTGTTTCTAAAAGTATCTCCTTCCAAGGGGATAGTGAGATTTGGAGTTAAAGGAAAACTGAGACCCCGTTTTATCGGACCTTACAAAATTTTGGAGAGAATCGGACCAGTAGCCTACAGACTGGCGTTACCGCCAAGCCTTGGAAACGTGCACAACGTTTTCCACGTTTCGCAACTTCGGAAGTATGTGCACGACCCAAAGCACGTAATCCATCAAGACGAAGTAGAACTTAATCCAGATTTGAGTTATGAGAACAGACCAGAAGCAATCTTAGACCGAAAGGTACAACAGCTCAGAAATAAATCCATCACTTCGGTGAAGGTTTTGTGGAAGCACCACGGTCAGGAAGAAGCCACGTGGGAGCTCGAGGATAAGATGAAGGAGAAATACCCGGAATTATTTAACTAAGGTATGCAAATTTCGGGACGAAATTTCTTTTAAGGGGGGTAGGATGTAACGCCCCGCATTTTACCTATCTAGGTTAGTTAATTACTTACATTGTTGATTTCAATTATCAACTTTTAGTATTCGAAACTTTTAGAATTACTTAGAGAACAATAATAGAATCGAGTAGCGACTCGCTTTCGATGATCTGATTATCAATTTATAATAATTGAATTCCTTGAATTAGCAACTAAGGAATGATGGTAGAATCAAGTAGCAACTGGATTTCTAGGCAATTAGTTTTCGATTAAGCAAATCGCTATTTCTTCTCGATCACATTTGCTAATAATGATCGGAAAAAGCTTGAGTAAGAGATGATCATCGACTTCTCGACTTTATTTAATTAGGCCATGGCCCAATTGATTTATTAGACCGGACCAAGGTCCGAGTAGTTGCGAGTTGGGCCAATCCCATAATTAATACACTAAGATGAGGATATATATATATATAAGGATGCGTATACTTCTTATTTATAAACATATGTACTAAATCAAGGAAGGGATGGAATAATATATTAATTATGATACTATCACCTATTACAACAATCTCTACTACTTCAATAAAACAAGTAAATAATCTGAATTCCATTCCTCTTATTAAGAAAGTAATCACGAGAGGTGCAAAGGGAGGGAGATAATTTCAAACCCAACCCCATAAAGTCAAACACAAGAATCTAGATTTCACACTTGAAATCTGAAGCTACTACAACTACATCTACTACCTCAGCCTATGAACAAGGTCCTCATGCACAAAACAACCTTTACACCAAATTGGTAATAAAACAAGGAACTAGAAAATCCCCGGCTTAAAGGAAGAAAGGAAGCAGCCTTCTTTCGACCTCAGCTTGGCTGCAGAACACAGCCCGTCCTCTCGGTACCTGCAAAAGAGGGACATTAATCAGACTAATGCAAACAAGAAAAAGGAAAGGAAATCGGACCAGTAAAAGCAAAGAGACAAAAGGATTCAAAGATCAAAATCTTCAGAATAGAAACAAAAGGGGAAGAGAAACCAAGCTGCAATAAGAGAACAAAATTTGCACGCTATCCCTCACCTTAGAACCAAGAATAACACGAAAATAGGGTGTCTTGAGACACTACAAACCTCAGCCACAAGTCAACTTACCCTTCTAATACTAGAGACTCAACCGATTCTCTATATACCCACACCTCCTTCACAAATCAGATTCACTCCACATTCTCAAACACACAACACTTAGAACAAATTAAGAGAACAGAGAGGGAGAGGTAAAGAAGGAGCAAAAAGGAGAGGAGAAGAAGTAGCAAGCAACTACAAGCTTCATCTTCTCGAGGTAATAGCACAACCGAATCCCCCACTTTTCAAACATGATTTAGTAAAAATTCAGCCTATGAATAAGCATGCTACCACCTTTCAAGTTAGTCCTTCCAAAACCCAACATCCCTAAGCACACAAGCATGACTAGACAACATCTTAACGCATGAACACCAACACCCCTGTACCATAGTTCAGTTTCAATCATGCTCGTCCAAACGATAGAGAAAAATCGAAATATGAGCTCTAGACGGATTACCGATCCCAGAATTCACATAGCATGCTCACTGTTATAACTATTAGGAAACACTAACTTCCCAAACTTCGTAATAACAACCGAAATTCCAAACAAGATCAAATAACATGCTGTGAAAAACATCCACTCAAAATCAGAAGTTAACAGCAACACACACGCTAGTAGCTTCTAAAGAACTGAGAATTTTCGACTAAGGAAGAAAAAGCAATCGAAACCTAGCTTAGAGAAAGGTAGAGGTACGAAAGCAAACCTCCGTCGAGGATGAATCCTCGACGGCGAGAGAACCGAACGGCAGCAAACGACGAGAGCAGCAGGGTGTAGCCTCGGCGTCACCGCATCGAACCTCCAAGCCGACAAAACAAAAAGGTGAGAATCAATAACCTCTCAGCAAGAACATTAATAATTTTAGCAATTTAAATCAAACTCCATCGTCGAAGAAGGATGACGACTAAAATCGAGAAATCGGGACGAATGTCCCCTAATTCTTTCGAATTAGGGATGTTAGTATATGGGCGACTTGAAGAAGCTCGCCAGAGGTACGGGAGTTGCAGCCGCCTTCGGAAGCCACTGGAGCATAGAAGAAATGGCCGGCGAAGTTGGAACTCGATGGGATTAAATCGACACATCCGGATGACACCCGAGGCGGCTCCGTCTCACCGCAGCAGAAGGGGTGCTTCGGAGATCGATATTCGCCAAGAATCAACAAGAGAAATCAGAGTAGCTCTGCACAAATTTTCGATTAGGGCTAATCCCAAATGTCGAATTGGGGGAAATCAATTCTAGAAAGGAAGAGAGGGGAATAACTCGACGACGATGAGTGCCGGAGAAGACGACCGAAAGAGATGACCATCGGCAAGAGAAGCGAAGGGAACCAGAGGAAGAAGAGAATCACGATGGAGAGAAATCGCGATAGAGGTTCACGTGGAATGAACGAGAAAGAGGAGGAGGGGTTATGACCCCCTTCTTTTGAAGCCGGGTCGGGTCGGGTTTAACAGGCGGACCGGGCTGGAGCCACAGTTGGGCCGAGTCGCCCTTTAATTGGGCCAGAACCCATTTACTCACTTACGAGCCCAACTCCTAAGTTAATTATGAAACGAGACGCGATTAATTAAATCGTATTCCACTCTAGATTAAATTCCGATAATTCTAAAATAATTATTTCACGACATCACTAATTAACTTTAGATAAGTTAATTAGCTAAGAATCCATAATTTAGAATAATTGATTTAACTAATCAATTACACAGTTAGAATTAATTAGCCCAGTTCACAATAAATCAAGGATTGATTTATTTATAAAAGATCCTATTAACCGTCCACATAACGGTAGCTATAATTTGAACTTAGATAACAGTAACCACGTTACCGGATTTAGAATAACCTCCAATCGGAATTAGAATTTAAAATCTTAGATAAGATTTTATTCATTAAATACGAATCTTACCTCGATTTTAATCGAAGGGTACGCGAAGGAGGGACAGTAGCAGGAGCCGGGATTAAGTCTCGTTGCAGTAGAGAGAAAACAACGAGGTGGGCTTTCTATAAAATCAAGCATGTTTTATTAGATTCAGTAGTTCTTCTAAAGCATTGTCATGCCATAAATGTTTTCAGTTTTTGTATGATGCCTATCTGTTAAATGGCCAAGGCCAATTCATAAATCGAATTCGGGTCCTTGAATGATCAGCTATTATTCTTGGACTAGTGTACACATCGATCGTGTCATTCCAGATAGTGACCGATCACGTGACCGAGTGAGGTGGCCACCTCCTCGGACACAACAAACTCAGATATGGTAGAATGCTACAGAACTTAGTCTGCAGACACTTTTCAGATAACTCAGTTTTTCGTGAACATAGGCCTTTCAATAAAACCCTATGCTTCACTATGACTGGCTTGACAATAAAAATGTTTTGGGCATTGTGTCCACTGAGTACTCCGTACTCACGCCCTGTACATTATTTCCAATGTGCAGGTTGAGCTGGATGACGGAAGAGTGACCAGCGATGTTTTGTCGAAGTTAGCGATTAGTGTAGTTGATGAACACTCTTGGTAATACGTGTCTCCATACACGTATTTCCACACATATCCACTGCGTACACTCTAATATTCTGAATCATTTTCAATTTGGTTGTAATCTAAGTCAGAATCATGACAAGTCGTGTCGTACTACTTTCAACTGTTATGCCCACTTATCGATGTTGCTTTATAATTTGTTAGCGTCAAATCTCGAAATTTCACTTCCTTTTCTTTATTATTCGTTAATTCCACCATAGTCACGAATCACCGAGCTTTGCTATTAATTAGTAAAGCGCGGTCGTGACAAATGCTTCTCTATAAATACCTCAAGACATTCAAGAAAGAAAGTACGGGAAACTCAAATTACAAGCTGAAACGCTGCAGAAATCTCAAGCTAAATATTCACACAATCAACACTCGAAATCACTAGAGCTTTCCCAAGTGTTGATCTTTGTAGATTTCTATTCTTTCTAGAATCTGTCTTACTAGAACACAATCCACGCTCTCACTACCATCACTGTTGATATTCAGTGTAGTTGATAGAGTTGTATTCCAAACGGTGATAGCTTTTCACAGCTTTCCAGTTTGATTATTAGTGCTAGTTGTTTAGCATTAGTAAGATTGTATGTAAGTTTGTATGTAAAGTTAGAAGAGACACGACTCAAGATTCGTGCTAGATTCAGTCTAAAGAGAGACTTGAATTTGGACTGGAACCTCCACCAGTGTTAAAAGGAGCGAAAAATCTCAAGTTAAGGGATTACAGATTCGACGGGATCTGGCGTGGACGTAGGAGCTGTTTACTCCGAACCACGATAAAAACTCCTCGTGTTTCTCTGTTCTTATCATCTGTTTTCACACAGTTTGCATGCTCACAACCTGCACGATTGTAACCTGTCTTGCATGTGCACTGTCTTTGAAAACTGTCTTTGAATACTGTTAGTCACTTTCACAGTTTGCATGAACACTTATTTGAACTAAAGTTCTCTTTGTAAGCTACTTTGAAAACTGTTAACCAACCTTTCCACCAAACTTCCGCACGTAGGTTAGTTTTGCAAGCTCAGCAGTTCACTATTTGAGCTGGAAAAACTAAACTGCTCTGATTAACTGAAGTGACGACTCAGTAAGATCAAATTGTTTTGAAAAGTCTAAACTGTTGGCTAATTGGTGTATTCCCCCCCCATACACCAATATCTATTTATCGGGACCTACAAGTGGTATCAGAGTGGTGGTTCTTTTGACCACTGCTTATGTATACTAGAAGCTTTTTTGTGCTTAAGTGTCAAATTGAACTAGATCTTTGTGTCTGCAAACTGCGCATATATAAACTGTCAATATGGAAGCTTCACTTCTTCGTGTCTGTGAAGACTTTTCTATACAGGGTTATGAAGACTGAAGTTTTTGAATAAAGATGTGCCTCCAAGCTCATCATGTGCTAATGTGGGACGTCATCGAGAATGGTCCCACACCCATCCTCGAACCCTACAAAACTGATGTATCAGGAGATAAAGCTTCTGAAGCAACGTATGTGCCAACGATTAAAGATCCCAGAAAATACACAACTGAGGAAAGAAAGGAAGCTGGACTTGACAGCTTCGCTAAAGGATTAATCTCGAGCACAGTTAAGGGCGTCCACCTGGCCAAGATAAGAAATCTTGGAACTGCCAAGGAGATGTGGGACACCTTAAAAGCAATAAGTCTTGGATCAACAGAGATGCTGGAAAATAAGTTATCAGTGGCATGCAGTAAATTCGAAGAATTCAAAATGCAGCCAATGGAGACCATTGACCAGCTCAAGAACAGATTCACAATGATTACCTTGGAGATCGCGGCTCTCAAGAAAGATAAATACACTCAGCTCGAACTCAATCTCAAAGTAATCCAATCTTTTCCAGCAAGCTGGCATGTGTACAGTGCCATGCACCGCGGCAGGTCGGACATCAGCAACCTGTCAACTGAGCAACTGTTTGATCTGCTCATCGGGAATGAGTTTGAAATGATCAGATTGCACGGGTCACAACAAACGTCTTCAAGCAAGAAGACTGAGCCCGAAAAGAAAGAAAAAGATGCTGCATTCAAAGCTGCATCAATTACAGAAGAAAGATCAATCCCAAAAGATCTATGCTCTAAAATGGAAAAATTGTTGAAAGACTATGCACTTATGGCTAGAAGGAATGAAAAGCTTGAAAAACGCTTCAACAAATTCCGCAAATATCACAAAGATTTCAAGAGAAATCAAACCACCTCTTCTTCCGACAAGAAAGGTGAAGGTATATCAAAACCCTCTAAATTCAATTCCTCTAACACTCCCACGGGTGGTTGTTTTGAATGTGGCAGACCAGATCACTATAAGTCAGATTGCCCAAACTTATCAAAGGCTGAACGCGAAGAGCTCCGCGCAAAAAGAGACCAAAAGCTAAAGGAGCAGCGCAATGCCATGATCGCAGCTGAGGAAGAAGCCAAAGTTGTTGCCACATTATCAGACTCAACCTCCTCTGACGAAGATGACGATGATGAATTGGATGAGGAGGAATGTCGATTAGCTGATGAAGAACTTGATTATGAGGAATGCTTCATGGGAAAGGATCTCGATCTTGTCCAAAACAAGGTTGATACTAAAACCTCTTCTTCATATTCAGCTAACCCTGAACATGCAGGTATTGAAATACCTGAAATGCCAACGTATGAAGAGTTTTAACAACAGCTTGATGACTACAAGAAGCTCTCAGAAATGTTCAAACAAGTAGTCATAGAAGGATCCAAGCTGGAGGGTGAAAACTTGAAGCTCAAAGCTGCCTTAGATGGAAGCCTCACTCCATATGATGAAGTAAAAGAGGAGATTGAAACCCTAAAAGTCCAAATGGGCAAATCAGCCTTAAGGGAAGAAAACCTTAAGGAAATGCTTATCAAGAGGGACAGTGAGATAATCAAACTGAATGGTCAACTCACAGATCTCTCAAATGAGCATGAAAAGTTGTTGCAGAAAGAGCTCAAGCTTCAACAAGTCTTAATGAGAATGAACAAAAATGGCGAAAAACTTGAAGTCTTGCAAGCTGCCCAGAGACCTGCTCAGATAAAGTTTGGCGTCGGATTCTATGGTCAAACTAGCGGAGTCAAGGAGAAAGATAAGGTCATGTTTGTAAAAGAAAAGGGATTGGTTGAAGGCAAAGCTCATCACACTCTGCCAGATAAACAAATAAAATTGAAGAATCCAGCCCGGCAACCTCAAGCAATCCTGATAAAAGAGTATGGAAAACCCATCAGGAAACAGCAGTTGAGACCGCCAGTAGAACAACAAAAGGTTGTGCGACCTAGGAAACTGCATGGTCAACCTGCTTATCAAAAAGGAAGCCAACCTACTCAAAGAAAAGTGCAAACTGCTAGCAAAGGAAAAGCAGTTTCTCAACCGAAAACTGCTCGACCTCAACAAAACTACTATGAGCAGTGGCCAAACCAACAGAGACCTGACTATGAAGGTTACTGGTATAACCATCATTGGTACCAATATCCTGAGCTGTCAAGTATGCAATATCGATTTCCACATGGAAGTGGATTTGTAAATGATCAATGCAGATGTGGTTACATGGAGCAGTGCTATCGAAATGATCTTTATCAACCTGCTCATTACCAACTGCAAACTGCATACTCAAATGGAACCTACTCAAATGTGCAGCGGACCAAGCCACGAGTCAACAGAAGTTTACAAAAGAGGAAGCTTGGAAACCAAGCTGCCAAATCTCAACCTGCTAACAAAGCACCCAAATTCATATGGGTTGCTAAAACTGTCTAATTGCAGGATGGGAAAACTCAAAGGAGGAAGCGAGCAGCTCGCGGGGCGATCTGGATCATCGACAGTGGATGCACAAAGCATATGACCTGCGACAAAAGCTTGCTTACAAACTTCATTGAATGTGATGGACCTCTAGTTGCTTTTGGAGGAGACTCTAAAGGGAAAACAAGAGGCTATAGTAATCTAATTGTTGGTAAAACAACAATATCTAATGTCACCTATGTTGAAGGTTTAAATCATAATCTCTTTTCTGTAAGCCAGTTCTGCTCTAATGGAAAAAGAGTAGAGTTTTCTGCTAACAAGTGTGCTATAAAGAACAAGGAAGGAGAAGAAATTCTTCTTACCGGTATTTTGCAGGATAACTTGTACATAGTACAATGGTCAGATGAAAAAGAAACCTGTCTGGTCACCAAATCTGCACCTGAAGTAAGCTGGTTATGGCACAAGAGACTGTGTCACTTGAACTTCAAAGCCATCAATAAGCTCGCTCGCAAGAAGCTCGCAGATGATCTTCCAGATCAAGTCTACTACAAAGATCATGTTTGTGAAGCCTGTCAAGCTGGAAAGCAGACCAAATCATCATTTCCAAGCATTGCAGCTCACAACACAAGTAGAATCTTGGAACTACTCCACGTGGATCTATTCGGTCCAGTGACTCCCAGAAGCATTAATGGTAAAAAGTATACTCTCGTTATTGTTGATGATTACTCACGATATACTTGGGTTATTTTCTTACATAAAAAGAAGGAGACACTAGTGGAGCTACCTGCGCTGCTCACCAAACTGTCAAAATTGAAGAACAAAAGTGTGATCTCAATCCGATCCGATCGCGGAACAAAATTTCTTAATCATATGATTGAATCATACTGCACCAAAAGTGGAATTACTCATCAAACTTCAGCAGCTCGCACACCTCAACAGAATGGTGTTGTTGAACGACGCAACAGATCACTAAAGGAAGCAGCTCGCACGATGCTGAATGAAACCAATCTTCCCAAGAAGTTCTGGGCGGAAGCAATCAACACAGCTTGCTACACTCAGAACAGATCAGTCATTCATACAAGACATGGAAAGACTCCATACGAGCTGTGGAAGGATAAGAAACCTCGATTTAAATATCTTAAATCTTTTGGCTGTGTGTGTTACATTCATAATAATGGGAAATCACAGTTGAAAACGTTTGATAGCAAAGCAGATCCAGGAATATTTTTAGGATATTCAGAGATCAGCAAAGCTTTCAGAGTCTTTAACAAGAAAACTCATATTGTGGAAGTAACCCCACATGTTATTTTTGATGAATCTATTTGTGAGTACAGGGAGACCCAACCTGATGAAAGTACAGGTACAAGTCAAAATCAAATAGGCTCCAACACGCAGTTTCAAAATGAAATACTAATATGGAGTCCAACCGACTTGGAAGAAGAAGAAGCTCAGCCTGTGCAAGGTCTCAATTCACAAATTCCACCTATTCAGCTAGGGGGAATGAACCAAGGGGGAACCGAAGCTCCTCCAACCAGCTCCTCTTCAACTAATCCAAAAACTTCAACAGAACCTGCAGTCAATGCAGAACTGTCAATGAATTAGCTCGCTGAACAGTTTGAACAGCTTGACCCCTTCACTCCTCAACCTCTACCTGAGTTTGAAGTTCCCATACCAGATCCTGAACCAAATCTCACAGAAGAAGAAATCTCTCGACGAAGGAGATGGGGTCGATGCTCATTCTGAAGATCTCATTGTTGGGAATCCAAGAGCAGGTGTGAAGACAAGGAGACAGATAGGTGAAAGCTGTCTACTAAGCTGTTATCTATCATACTCTGAACCCAAAACTGTTGAAAAAGCTCTTGCCGACCACGACTGGGTTACAACTATGCAAGAGGAACTCAATGAGTTTAAAAGAAATGAAGTATGGTCACTAGTTGATCGTCCTACACATCAAGGAGTGATTGATGTAAAATGGGTGTTCAGAAACAAGAAAGATGAGAATGCTGAAGTAATCAGAAATAAGGCAAGATTAGTTGCCAAAGGTTACTGTCAACAAGAAGGAATAGACTATGATGAGACCTACGCATCAGTAACAAGATTAGAAGCAATAAGATTGTTTCTAGCATATGCAGCTCATCAGAGATTCAAAGTCTATCAAATGGACGTGAAGAGTGCTTTCCTCAACGGAATCCTAGGAGAAGAAGTTTACGTTGAACAACCTCCTGGTTTCGAGGAAACAGGTCCAGAGAAAGTTTACAAACTGCACAAAGCAGTATATGGTTTGAAACAAGCTCCCAGAGCTTGGTATGAAACGTTGTCTACATTCCTACTGCATTCTGGTTTTAAAAGAGGATCAGTCAACAGAACATTATTCACCTTTAAGTACAAGGATGATATTCTTCTTGTACAAATTTATGTTGATGACATTATTTTTGGATCTAGGTCAAAATTTCTATGTGACAGGTTTGGAGAACTCATGAAGTGTGAGTACAAAATGTCCATGATGGGGGAGATGAACTTCTTCCTCGGCCTGCAGGTCAAGCAATCTGCGGATGGTATCTTCATTTGTCAATCCAAATATGCTAACGAGCTGGCAACCAAATTTGGTGTTCAAGATAGCAGACCTCTGAAGATTCCAATGATTGCAAATGGCAAGATGGATCCAGATTCTGAAGGAAAACCTGCGACCACACCGCAACCTGCCTCTCCACAGGTTGGAGTGAAACCTGCAGTCGAACAGTCCCCTCCAGGGCCCCCTCCAGGTTTCCCGTCCAAAGCTCAGTCCCAAGCTCCTATCACTGAAGCTCCTACATCCTCTCTCAACAGCTCCATAGCAGTGGACCAGATGTTAGCGTTCTACAAAGCAGAGTTTCTTAAGATGTCTCGAAGGCTCAACATGCTGGAATTGGAGAGCAAGCTGTATATTGATGAAAAGGTTGCAGCCTTGCAAACTGAGAACGCCAAGCTGTGGGAATTCATCAAAGCTCACATTGGTGAAAAGGATGCACAAGAGCAGTTCACAAAGGACAATCCAGCTAGATAAGAGCTGTGAACTGATAACCAATGGAACCTTTCTGATCAGAAACTGTGAATAAGACAGTTTGAATAGGAAAGTGTAATGGATGACCTGTATCAGTCTCCATTTTCTTAATCAAGTTCTATATATGTCAATGATATGCCTTAATATTTCATATATTCAAACCTCATTGAAATATTTTTGCTTCACTTAATCAATTATATACCTTATCAATCATTTTCATTTATTGAAGCATGTATTTTGTTATTTATTGAAATCTTTGTTAAGGATATTCTGACACAGTACTTAACATTCTTGCTTCACTTTCCATGTATGTCAAAAAGCGCATGCAAAGTCTCAAATCAGCATTTAATGCGAGGCGACGGTTGAGTGATAGGGTAATGCGAGTGGGATACACAACCAATCCCACGCGCCCACTATCTCACGGATTTCCAGGGATTCAATCCCATCCGTTGAACGGTTGATTTACTTCAATCTCAACCGCCCGCTTTATCTTTTAAATAAGAATGTAACTGTGCATCGTCGTTCCCAAATTCAATTTCTGCATTCTTCCGCCATTTTTCTCTGCAACTTTCTTTCAAAATTTCCCAAATTCTAGTTCTCATTTAGACATTCTTGAAATGGCAGGAGAATCTACATCTCAATCTCTTCCACAAACAACCGAGCAGAAGATCCAGTACCTATAGCAGTACATTCTCACAGAGCCTGCGGCAAATCTTTCAACCTATGATTACGCCGGCTTGAACGAGATGTACTCCGCCATCTAGGAAGCAGACGGATTTTACAAGATTATTACTTATGAGCCAAAATTCTTGCTTCCGCAGCAAGTCGCAATGTTCTTTCTATCATATTTTTGCCCGGAAGATGTCGACTCTGCCCAATTTCATCTTCCTGTACCTGGTGTACGCGACGAGCCCATTCCAATTCTCTCGCTCATCTCTCGAACCTACGGCATCGCGGATTCAGGAACTGTGGAGATCTTGTATCACAAGCCAATGGGTTTAATTTTGGACGTTCCGGATGCAGATCTGGAAGCAGTTTACCAGAAAGCTCTCATGCAACCTGCAACCCAGTATGATGGAAAGAGGTTCTCGCGCCCTCTGTTAAGACCTGCGTATAGAGCCCTCTTTGACTTTGTTCACAAACTTTTCCTTGGTTACTCTGGTAACCACGACGCTGTCACTCCAGCGAAGTTTAGAGTAATGACTGCAATCGTACAGCGTCTAAACGTGAACTGGGCCCGATTTCTCCTCGAGCTCCTAAATGAAGAAGTCAAGCAGCTCTCGGTCACCTATGAAGGCGAAGTGGTGACCGATTTCCGCATTGCCAGGAATCTGCGACTAGGCACCAAAATATGCTCTCTCATTCACTGCCTCCACCCCAACCTCAACTGGAGTGGAATGACTTATTTCAACAAGGAGAAGGTCCCCAAGGACCAGAAGCAGCTCGAACTAATAATTGGTGTCAACATGACCGTCTTTGCCAAGAATGATGATGTGGTGAAGTCGTTCCTGTACGACATGGGTCGATCTAACCCAGCTTGGGTACCACCAGAGCAGCGTGACGTTCGGAGAAAGAGACAGCTTGCCCCTAGCAAGCAGCTGGACAGACCTTCCAAGTCTGTGCGCATCAAATCTCCAACTCCCATATCACGCAGGTTGCATACGGAGTTTGCCTCCATAGAAGTTCAGCACCAACCTGCTCGTCAAACCCTTGAAGACATCCCAGAACAGACAGCTCTCGATGCACAGGTTTCAGTACCTGTACCCTCTGTTCATGATATCTTCCAGTCAACAGCTTCGGAGCAAGCTGGCCAAAGTCACAGCGAATCTCAACTGGAGGATGACACAGATTTCGAGGAAGAAAATCCTGATACCTCCATCGTCATCCACCAGCAGTCCGGTGAAGCTTCTCATCATCACAGCTTGCCTCCAGAGCTTGACCTCCATCTTATCCTTTCATCTGATGATGATGATGTAGAAGAGGATCCGATCAAGACTGCAGCTGCCATGTTGGTCAACTCCATAGAGATCAAAGCTGAGACGACTGTCATGGAGTCTTTTCCCGGCATTGATCTAACTCCGGAGACCAGGCAGCTGGCAATTCGGCTACGTGCTCTGCTCGATGGGAAGGATAGATCGTACTGTGATTTGAAGTCCATCTTCCTTATCCACCCCATTGAACAACTAGAGATTGAAGAGCACAACCTTGGGAAGTATTTTGGCTATGCTTCCATTCCTGAAGCTCGCGACTGCTTCAAGAAGTTTGTCCTCTCTAGGATGAAAAGAGAGGCCAAGGTACTCAGTGTCGACTTGAAATCTTTTTACTCTCACGATCGCGACTCTTACAATGACAGGTTTCTGGAGGATGAAGAATTCAGTCCAATTTCTTCTCCATCCCAGAACAGCGGAGACGCAGTGTCCGATCATGATCGTGTACCGGTCTATCCTGTCGTAACCGCAGGAACTCCTCTCACTGCTGTCCAAGCAGATTTGAAGAAATTTATCATTGAGGAAGTTTCCAAGGTGAAGGCCACCGAGGTCGCTGAACACCAGAAGATTGCGGACAAAATTGACGCAATGGACACAACAACATCTGCCATGCTGTCAAACATCAAGGCTGAAATGCCACAGATTATCAAGGATGAAGTGGCAGGCCAGCTCGATTCCTTCATCTCCATGCGCCTGAAAGCTGAATTGGACAAGCTGCTCCCTAACCAGCTATTTGAACTAAAGGTCGCCTACGCATCTTCAGTTGACAACCTGCGATATGAGTTTGAACAGCTCAACCAGCTCGTCAACAGCTTCTCTTCAAAGCTCGTACAAGCTTCATCCAGTTCTCTAAAGAAAGAAGAAGAAATGCAAGGGAACATCAACTCTCTCCTCCAGTTTAAAGAGAAAATCAGCACTGACCTGTCCTTAATCTCCAATGAGCAAGCCTCTCTCAATACCACTGTTCAGCAATTAATTGATAATGCCGAAAAGGGGGAAGGGAAAGGCAAACACACTGCTGCTAAAGCAAAAGGCAAGGAGAAAAAGGTCACCCAACCTCCTTTGACTCAATCAGAAGCTGCTCCGCCTGTAACAGCTGTCTCTCAACCTGCTGCCCAGAAGCTATCTGAACAAGAAAGGGCACAGGGTGAGGCCTCTCTTATTCGTCTGATGGCAGAAGCTGGCTACACCGCAGATGAATGCGAGAATGAAGGCAAGCAGAAGCTGTTTCTTGAAGATCTAAGGAAACAGAGAGCAAGGGACAAAGCTCGCGTCAGAAGCTTCCAAGGTCTTGAAAGCTGCAAGGATCAAGCTGACAAGAGAGAGCCAACTGATTGGCTACCAGTGGAAGATCAGCCCTTGTGGGATGAGTTCATGAACCAGTTCATCTTACACCACTACTGGTTGCAGGTTGATGCTCGCTACACTGGTGACTCCAAAACTGCCTTTTACAATTGGATGCAAGCTTTTCCCGACCGCGAATTCATTAAAAGAGTCCGCACGAAAGCTGCAGAGGCGAAGGTCATGATCAATCCGCCTAAAATAGAGACCTTCCAACCTCCTACTGTCTGCGGCACTGATACTCCAGATATCGACCGGATCAATACTCTCATAAGGAATATCTCAGCTCAGTACGGTTGCAAGACCACAGGCTGTGATAAGTACAAATCGATCCGTGACAGTATCTACGTAGCTATGGGATCTGTAAGCAAGGAGAAGATCGCTGAAGAGAGATTCAAAACTGTGAGGAAGTGACTTGATCGTTTTCTTTCATTTGTTATATCAACTCTGTAATCTGTGTACATCAATTCAGTTGATATTATAAATGAAAAATGATCATATTTTGTTCCTGATGACAAAATCTCATTGTCCAGGCCTCTGCTTGTTATGTTTTAAATTTCCTAACACTTTTTCTCGTGCAGCTGGCTGAACTTCAAACCTTGGTTATGTTTTGGTAAAGTTCAAATCTTCTAAATCAAGATGTAAAGTGTAGGTTTCGACATTATCAAAAAGGGGGAAATTGTTGGGAATCTTTTCTCTCTTTAAACTAAGTTTTGATAATGCTATTAGAAACCACACTTAGACAATAGACTTTAATTGGAATAGGCTGGTCTCCGTGTTTGGATCAGTCAAACTTAACCCGAACAGGTTGCTATGTAAAGGTCAAGGGTGGTAGTGCAACCCTGTACCTATTTTACTCAAACCTGTCATAACGTTCCTTTATATAATCTATGTAATCTGCTCCAACCAAACTCGAAGATTTCTTGCGAAGATTACAGAAGACTGAAGACAGCTCGAGGTATAGGAAGCGTGACCTGCAAAGTCCAACCTGAGTTGTGGCTGAGGAACCTGTCCTCAACTCAACGTCCATAATTGTGTCAGTGTACGGTTCTGCACATACTGACACACACAACGGCTCTATTACAAATGCTTCTCTATAAATACCTCAAGACATTCAAGAAAGAAAGTACGGGAAACTCAAATTACAAGCTGAAACGCTGCAGAAATCTCAAGCTAAATATTCACACAATCAACACTCGAAATCACTAGAGCTTTCCCAAGTGTTGATCTTTGTAGATTTCTATTCTTTCTAGAATCTGTCTTACTAGAACACAATCCACGCTCTCACTACCATCACTGTTGATATTCAGTGTAGTTGATAGAGTTGTATTCCAAATGGTGATAGCTTTTCACAGCTTTCCAGTTTGATTATTAGTGCTAGTTGTTTAGCATTAGTAAGATTGTATGTAAGTTTTTATGTAAAGTTAGAAGAGACACGACTCAAGATTCGTGCTAGATTCAGTCTAAAGAGAGACTTGAATTTGGACTGGAACCTCCACCAGTGTTAAAAGGAGCGAAAAATCTCAAGTTAAGGGATTACAGATTCGACGGGATCTGGCGTGGACGTAGGAGCTGTTTACTCCGAACCACGATAAAAACTCCTCGTGTTTCTCTGTTCTTATCATCTGTTTTCACACAGTTTGCATGCTCACAACCTGCACGATTGTAACCTGTCTTGCATGTGCACTGTCTTTGAAAACTGTCTTTGAATACTGTTAGTCACTTTCACAGTTTACATGAACACTTATTTGAACTAAAGTTCTCTTTGTAAGCTGCTTTGAAAACTGTTAACCAACCTTTCCACCAAACTTCCGCACGCAGGTTAGTTTTGCAAGCTCAGCAGTTCACTGTTTGAGCTGGAAAAACTAAACTGCTCTGATTAACTGAAGTGATGACTCAGTAAGATCAAATTGTTTTGAAAAGTCTAAACTGTTGGCTAATTGGTGTATTCCCCCCCCCCCTATACACCAATATCTATTTATCGGGACCTACAGTTTTAAATTCAAAATATACATTTTGTTACAAAAATTTGACAATTATAGCTATCGATACATACTAAAAGAATTTCAAAAATATATTGGCGATGAGCCACCTCAAAATTGAATATGAGTCACCCGTGGCTAGGCGCACCTGTTATATCCACCGATTTAGGCAAAAATATATTGGCCAATAGGCCACTTCAAAATTGGATATAGTCGCCTGTAGCTAGGCGCACCTACTGCATCTGCCGATTTAGAGGTCTAACAAACCTCCCCCACCCAAAACTCGACGACGTCCTTGTCATGTGGGATAAGCCTTTTGTCTTCGATCAATTTTCAGTAACAACTCGCTCACCACAAGTGAGTTTTCCTGACACACCACGGCCGTTGCTTGACGTAGCTCCCACCAAGATTTTTGCATACGTGAGCAAACCACGGTCCACACTTAGTTGGTTTCATCGCCATGTTCTTCACAGGCTCCCCATGGCCCACTTTTGGCATGTCCTGACTCTCATCCAACACTTGCATACCGAAACGTATGAAATGTACTGCATCGTGTTGACCCGAGTCTCTTCCTCCACGGATCCAGCGACCACAGCTATTCAACTTCTCCCCACGTTAGCCTTCCGCTTCGGACAGTCCCGAATCTGGTGGTCTCCATCACATATGAAGCACCCGCAAAGCTTGTCCCCGCCTGGGAAGCGTGACTCACTGCACCACCAGCTTTGGGTCGTTAAAAGCCTTCTTGTTTCAACCTTTTCCCTTGTCCTTAGCACGTCCTGCATCCCCATATTCGGGCTCGGAAAAGCCACCTGCCTTCAAGTCCACCAATTCTTCGGCAGTGGCTAGCGCATACGGCATATATCTTTGTCCCGTAAGTGCTGCAATACATAAGAGCATTTAAAAATCTTTTTGGCCTACGGGCCACCTCAAAATCGAAATAGTATCAGTGCCAAAAAAATTCAAAAATTTCTTGGCCAACGGTTCACCTCAATACCGAAATAGTGTTAGGGCAAAAATATTTTTTACTAAAAATCAGTTTAGCCTGATCAACCCGAACTTAAAAATAGTATTATGATAATTTGTTAGAGAATATGTGTTACAAAGCCGCGTTAAATTTTATTAGAGAAATAGTTTAATGCGGTGTACTCCATTATTGAGTAGTTGTACTCTATTTATACGTATTAATAAAAAAAATCAAATCAATGAAGGAAATCTCCATTATGAAATTTTTCATGGTCAATGGGCCACCTCAAAATCAATATAGTATTAGCGCCAAAATATTTTAACACAAAAAAAAAGTTTAGCTAATTCGAATTGAAAATAGCTCACGAAGCTCATTTTGTGTCTAATTATTATTTATTATTTTAAATTAAAAATATACTTTTTGTTATAAAAATTCGACAATTATAACTATCTATAAATACTAAAAGAATTTAGAAAACTTATTGGCCAATGGGCTACCTCAAAATTGATTTTGTATTTAAAAATTAAAAATATATTTTTCGTTACAAAATTTTTTCAATTGTAGTTATCAATACAAACTAAAAGAATATCAAAATCTTTTGGGTGGGCCACCTCAAAATTGAAATGGTGTTAGATAGTCCGCGCCAGAATATTTTACTTTCTTTTTCTTTCCTTTCTTTTTTCTATTTGGGAAGAGTAGCAAAAACACCCTCAACATTGAAATATTTTTCGGATCATGGTTCGATCGGTTGAACTGTTTAATAAATAAATTAATAAAAAATAATGAAAAAATATATTATATATATATTTATAGATATCAAAAATTTCATGATTTATATAGAATAAGTTCATAAAAAATTAAGAAACACGTGTCAAAATCAATAAAAAAATATACATATTCATATTATATATATATTTATACTCAAAAAAATATATTTATAATTTTATAAATGAACATAATGTAGTTGATAATGATTCAAAACTAATTGAATAATGGATGTATATATTGTAAGCCTTAAATAAGTATTATTAAGTGATGTGTTGTAGTGGTATAAAACATAGCCTATCATATGAGAGATCATGAGTTCGAATCCTCCAATTCTCATAATTAAATTTTTAAATTTTGTGTAATAATTAATAATTAATATATTAATTAATATATATAAATAATAATTAATATGTATAAATATATAGTTTTTAAATTTTGTGTACTATAATATAAATAGATAATAATAATTAATAATTAATATATTAATTAATATGTATAAATAATAATTAATATGTAAAAGTATATAAATTTCCATAGGAGACGCCACATAGGCGCTTTGATCGTTGTGGTGCTTCGAACAACGGAACGTATAATATATATATATTTATATTTATTTTTACATCTGATAAGGTTTTGAAACAATGTTATTTTAAGCTCATTTAATTAAAAAATGTATATATAATATTGTTTTTAATTCATGATGGAATATATATTTATTTTTAAAATTAAATGAGATGTCGTTTCTAGTTATATAAGATTTAATAAAAAAAAATATTATAAATTCAAGGTAGTTTCTGGCATGTTTCATCAACGTAAAATAACATCCAGAACAAATTCGATAACATATTATAGTTCGCGATTAAATTGGCTATTTGATAAAGGAAGAATAGTTTGAATTTTTTGTTTTTTTAGTAATTACCCCTACTACTAATCGGTGCGACGGGGGCATAGAGCTAGGACCTCATCCGCTTTACAAGAGTGGCCCACAAAAGCAGAATGCTACATTTAATTGATGCCTAAAGAAGAATTTACTCAAAAGAAAAAACAAAAAAAAGACATCAAATTTGATTTATACATGCATCAAGTCAAGTTTGCCATTTCACATTCACAAAGACTGTGAAGCCAATGTATCCTTAGAACTTGCATATATCATAACTAAACGATCACCACATGAATTTGCAGCCATGGAGAAAAACAAAAAGTATGTTTGCAGTTTTGCATTTGCACTCCTCATCATAACCTTACAAATGCCTTCTTCTCTAGCCAAACAATCTACCAGCCTTGCCACAGATCGGACCGCACTTCTTTCACTGAAATCCCACATCACTTCAGACCCTTCCGGTATACTTGCAAGGAAATGGAACGGTTCGAGCTCCGTCTGCAGCTGGATCGGCGTCACTTGTAGCTTGCGCCACCAAAGAGTAGCTGCACTGAATCTCTCTTACATGACTCTCTCAGCCACCATTCCTCCTCAACCCGGCCACCTCTCCTTCCTCGTCTCCCTCGACCTCACAAGCAACCTTTTCAGTGGAACTTTGCCTCGGGAGCTGTCTCTCCTTCGCCGACTGAAGCTCGTATCTCTCCGGTTCAATAACTTCACCGGAGATATACCGTCTCTCTTTGGTCAGTTACCAAAGTTGGAGTACTTGAATTTACATAATAGCACTTTCACAGGTTCCATCCCAAAGTCCCTGTCCAACCTCACAAATCTAAAAACTCTCAACTTGATTTCCAATTCTCTAAGTGGGGAAATTCCACAAGAGTTAGGGAGACTTCAAAGTCTACAAAACCTGTGGATAGATTCCAACCATTTGTCGGGTGCTTTACCACCATCCATATTCAACATATCGACACTCGCGTCCATAGCTTTCACATTCAATGAATTGAGTGGAAGTCTTCCAACAAGCATGTGCCGTAGTAATCTTCCATTTCTCGTCGGGATTTACCTTTCTTACAACCAGCTGAGCGGCCAAATCCCAACAAATCTATCCCAATGTTCGCGACTTCAAGAACTTTCCCTCTCTTACAACTCCTTTAGTGGTCGCATACCTGCAGAGATCGGCTACTTTACATCTCTTCAGGCATTATATCTCGGTGGTAACAACTTGAATGGTACTGTTCATATTCTATCAAGTAGTATAAATTAATTAAGAGCTTTAACTCATGCCGATATTTCATTCGAGGAAAAAGAGAGAATTTTCAATAACTTCAATCTTTTGACAGGTATACTACCACATGAGATAGGGAATCTTCAGAAGCTGGTTTTGTTTGCTGTTGAAAAGATGAGATCGAAGGGTCGGTTGATTTTAGTATTTTCATGAACATGTATTCATTGCAAATATTAAATCTAGGGCGCAACAAACTCACGGGGAACCTTTCGAGAGAAGTCGGGAATCTTACAATCCTAACAAGGTTGGAGCTCTCAGAGAACTACTTCACAGGTATTACGTTACACCAATTTTGATGCCAGCTTTCGGAGATTAAAGGTTTCAAGTTCGAGTCCACTGTGACACTGTCTTCAAAAAAAGTAAATTAAACCTAATGACTTAAAATCATATAAACTCTTTAGAAACACTCCTTATCCACCTTAGACATAACGCGTATGTGCTCTATTTTAGTAAGATTTAGACGTTTTTAGTTGAATTTATTTTTTAAAGTATATATTTATAATGTATTTCTTAATGTGGTATTATCATATCAGCCACAAGCAAGTTAATAGTGTTACGGTGAGTAGGGAAACATTTCTCATAAACTCTTCCACATTAGATCGACATATTCTTACTAGTCATTAAAAAAAAGAAGAAGAATTCTTATTATTAGAATAATATTTATATTGTTGAGTTAGCAGAAGTTAGATGGTTTGTTAGTTGTTAATTAGTGTAGGCGTGCTCAGCACGTGTGTTGGTTAGATTAGCTCGAGCAATTATCCTTCGTTTTCTAATATATATACTTGAAGTCATGAAAATTTGTAAATTAGTTTCACACAATTCATGATTGAAAGTTTCCTAAATTCTCTCAGCAATATGCTTTCAATCAACAAATACTATTCTCGAACTCTTCGCTCCCAAAGTATAGATAGACAACTTATGCACCATTTACTATATGACGGCGCAGTTTCTGCACTTGCATCACTGCAGACACCGAAATCTTCACAACTTGCCTGCGTACTCTGTGGCTGGGTGTTTGGCTGAGCTTATAAGCTCCCAAACAGTATTGATAAAGTTTGGCCGAATACGCTTTGCAACAACTTATACGATTAAAAAATAAGTTAAAAAAATAAGCTCATCCACTCCAACTTATTTTTTTAGGATCTCATTATTTCACGATATAATCCTATTATATTTTCTTATTTCCAACATATATATACTTCAAATAAGATTTCTATCAAACTATAGATTTCGAATTTTTCATTTTCAATTTTTTTTTAATTTTCAGATTTTCATTATTATAATATCTTTTGGACTTACAAGATCTATTTTCTGAACACTTTAAAAACATATGAACCCTTGCCACATTTCATCGTATAAGCTCTTGAAATATCTTAAAAGCTCTTTAGGTTAAGCTTAGCCAAACGCACTCATAGTCTCCCGGACCAATCTTTAATATTAATAGGGAGAACAAATACAAAAGGTAATAATGTATGCATTTTCTATATTCAATTATCCATGTATAATAATTGCATCTACATATATTACAGTACTACCAATTTCCTAGCATATACTCCCTCCATATCCACGATCTCCAGACCTCAATTTTTTTTCTAACTGGTTTTGGGGCTTTCTAATGATGGGTTTTAGAGTGAATTTTTGAAGTATAAATTTTTTCATAGGGTACTACTATAAACTCATAGTATCCTATAGAAAACATTATATTCTAAAAATTTACCTTAAAACCAATCATTGAAAAACTCCAAAACCAGTACGAAAAAATTGAGATCCAAATATCGTGGACACACGGATATATATGATATTTCTTGTTTATTTTTTCTAATCGTTGGCAGGTCTCCTTCCCATAGACTTTGGAGACTTTATCAACTGAAGAAATTGGGATTAGGGTCAAACAACATGAGTGGTTCGATTCCACATGAGCTCTTTAACATTTCAACTCTTCAAACCCTTTCACTTAATGCAAATGCTCTGTCAGGCGCTCTTCCGACCCATATATGCCATGGCTCTTCCATTCTTGAAGAACTTTATCTTGGCACAAATTCTCTAAGTGGACCAATACCCAACTCTATCTCTAACTGTTCTCAACTCACAAATCTCGCGCTTGGGGCAAACAAATTCAGTGGCCACATACCAACTGATCTCGGCAACCTGAGACTTCTTGAACGTCTTCGGCTGTTCAACAACAATCTTACACATGTACCGTCTTCTTCAGATTTAGCTTCATTACCTCATTGACAAATTGTCGGTCTCTAACTTATTTGTCAATTGGTGATAATCCTCTCTATGGCATCATTCCAACTTCTGTGGGGAATTTATCTTCCTCACTACAACAATTCTATGCCTACAACTGCAAATTTGGTGGCAGCATTCCTATTGAGATAGGCAATCTGAGCAATTTGATAATATTGAGTTTGCATCGCAACGAGTTATCTGGTGATATTCCACTATCTATCAGACATTTGAATGAGCTTCAAGGATTATCTCTATATGATAACATGTTGGGAGGCTCCATTCCAGAGGCTATATGCGATTTATACATTTTGAATGCTATGTATATTAGCCAAAATCAAGTTTCAGGCCCAATTCCTAAATGTTTGGGAAACCTCTCTTCTTTAAGACATATTTTTCTACACTCCAATATGTTGAATTCAAGCATACCTTCAAGCTTATGGAGCCTAAGAGATTTGTTGAATCTAGACCTAGTCCTCGAATTCATTAAGCGGGGTTTTACCTCAAGAAGTGAGTAATTTAGGAGCAGCATTTTATATAAATCTATCAATGAATATGTTGACAGAGTCTATTCCAAGTACACTTGGAAAGTTGCAGAATTTGGTTAATTTTTCATTGGCAAGTAATCGACTAAGTGGTTCAATTCCTGAGTCTGTGGGAAGCATGATAAGTTTGGTAAGTCTCGACTTGTCCTACAACAACCTCTCTGGTTCAATTCCTAAGTCTTTGGAAACACTTCAACACCTCGACTACTTTAATGTCTCTTTCAATTCTTTAAGGGGGGAAATTCCCACCAGTGGTCGATTCAGAAACTTTACTATGGGATCTTTTCAGGGTAATGAGGCATTGTGTGGAATTCCGGCGTTCCATGTCCAAATTTGTCCTACATTGACCTATCATAGATCAAAGAGGAAGAAGGTGGAGCTAGTGTTATTTATTGTTTTTGGAGCTGTGGCTTTGATTACAGTTGTTTATTTGGCCTTCATCTTTGTTAGATACAAAAAGAAGGATACGGCAACGAGTAGAATTGATGAGTTGATATCTATTGTGCCAGAAAGAATCTCTTATTATGAATTGCTGCAAGCTACTGAACAATTTAATGACAGCAATTTACTAGGCATTGGGAGTTCGTGCTCTGTTTACAAAGGGATTCTAAATAACGGGAAGGTCATCGCTGTCAAGGTGTTCAATATGCAATTAGAAGGTATTTCAAGAAGATTTGATGTAGAATGTGAGATACTGCGTAGCATTCGACACAGAAGAGTTCAAGGCATTAGTACTTGAATATATGCCAAAGGGAAACCTTGAGAAATGGTTATATTCGCACAACTATTGCTTGAACTTGATGGAAAGATTGAATATAATGATTGATGTTGCATCTGCTTTGGAGTATCTTCACTATGGTTATTCAACACCCATTGTTCACAACGACTTGAAGCCAAGTAATGTGCTGTTAGATGAAGACATGGTTGCCCATGTAAGCGACTTTGGGATAGCAAAGTTGTTGGGAGACAGGGATAGCTTTGTGGTAACCAACAACCTAGCAACATTGGGCTACATTGCGCCAGGTGAAGTGTTTCTACATACTATTTACATTTCACTTTCTATCAACAAGTCATGTATGCCTTACTACATCATATCTTTTTCAGAGTATGGTTTGGAAGGGCTAGTTTCAACCAGGTCTGACATGTATAGCTATGGAGTGATGTTGATTGAAACTTTTACAAGGAAAAGGCCTAGCGATGATATTTTTGTTGGAGATTTGAGCCTAAAGACTTGGGTCGAAATCTCACTTCCAGATATGGTAGATGAGGTGATAGATGCCAATTTATTGATGTATTTGGAGAAAGAAGAATTGAACAAGAATCTGCAGTGTGTATCATCCATACTTGTATTGGCTTTGAAATGCTCTGCAGACACTCCTAGGGATAGAATTAGCATGAAAGAAGCCCATGCAGAATTGCACAAAATCAAACGCCGATTGTTCCAGTAGATCAACTAAGTTGTTACAGAGATCTATGTTCTTTCAAGATAATATTGTTATATTACCACTTTATAATGTAAATAGCTTGATGATCCCGAAAAATGTACAACGATAAGTGAAAGGACTATTTAGTCTCATAAGGTACCATTTTTAGATGACAAGTTTAGTCAGCATATTAATTCTGCAGATTTAGATGACAAATTTACATAATCAATATTGCACTAAGAAATCTTAAATTTGTGAATTTCTAGTAAAAAAAAAATTGTGGCTAATGAGGTTAGAATCACATGACTCCTAAAGTTTCAACGAACAAAATATAGGCTGGAAGTACATAATTATAGCAAAATGTAGAGCTTTCAAGGAGGTCACTTAAATTTCAAAGCAGGAATTGAAGCAGAATTCTCAAAGCACTTCGGAGCCAATTCAAGTAGTGATGATACACACTGCAAGTTGATACTAGCCCTTTTCATAGGAGTATACAAGTAATGTGATATATTCTCGGGGTTTAACTTCACGTTACAGGCCTATGGGAGATGGAGAGAGAGGAAGAGGAAAGAGGGTTGCTCTACTCTTCCTGACGGTGGCAAACGTGTGATAAGAATTGAGAGAAAACAAAGGGAGTTGGAGATTCTTTATCCAACTTCCTGTCACGAACATAGCTTTCTCTATTTAAAGAGAATAACTTGTGCTTTAGCAAATAAACTAAAAGAAATCTAATAATGCTAATTGCAACAAAGAAGGAAAGTAATAAAACCGATTACATAGATTACTAGGCTTTAGATCACGATGAACAATGATTCTAGAATAACTATTCTGAAGATACTCCAGAGTCGATACAACATAAATCATTATGTTTAATCTTTGCATAACATCCAAGAAATAGTTGTGACTATATAACAATTTATAGGTTTCCTTTGGGCATATATACGAACACTAAAGCCCTGAAATCTTCAATCGAGCACCTGAGTATGACTTTGTAGCAGAGAGATCATAACATAAATTTGTGTAAGTGAGACACTCTTAAAGCTAAGTGCCACTGGGAAGTTGTACCTAAAGTCGAGCAGCCACGAAAAGTGAGGTCCCCTAACTGTGGCTGGATGGTGCTAGGGATGATCTTTAATTATATGATAGGGATCTGAAGTTATGTGATATTCTAGTATAAGAACTTCAAATTGATCTTAATTGTTTAGTTCACTAGTAGGACTTAAAATGCTAAAATGTGATATCTAGTTTTGTACATGACCGGAAATGTATGATTTCTATAAAGAGGCAATGCTAAGCTGGTGCAGCAGCTCATACGTTCAACCTTATATAGGGTAAAAAAATTGTAGTAATATAAACCTAGAAATGGCTTAGCTTAACTGCTCTAATTCTTGATGTCAGCAAATGAAGAAGTCTATACACATCTACATCAGTCTCATCACAGCGAGACTTTACCAGAACATAAAACGAACATAAAAAAAATTGACTATGGACGACAAGAGTAGTCACAAGTCACGAATAACGGATTATGATAGAACCGTCTCAAGTTCATGCCTAGGGGAGATCAGACAACTAAGGATTTTTTTTAGGTAGGAACTGAATAGACAATTTTGAAGTAGAAATAACAACAAAATGTCTCCGTTTTGCAGTTGTACATCAAATTCATCACGTTTCCACCTGCATTTCAGTGAGGCATTTCGTCGGACACCACGAATTCACTCTTCGGATAAGAAGAATCCGAAGAACGAAACAGTTTCATATCAATATCAATGCTAGTATTATTTATCATTATTGATTTTGTGAAACTACAAACGAATTCATAAAAAGTAATGATTCACTCATCCCCTTGGGGTAAGTCGATTAACTTAACAAAACTCTATACAATCAATAGCTTCTTGCGTGGAATGGGGATACGGATGCATTACCTTTTGGAAATGAAAGCAATCCAAGTCAGCTCCAAACAAGATCCAAGCCAGCTTAGGCATTTTGGAGAGAAAATTGAATGGCTCTTGGGCAAAATTGCAGATTCCTTTATGTTTGAAATTAACTAAATAATGTTTCCAAATAAAAAATACTGTAACTAAAAAAATCTTTTAATAAAAAAAATATATATATCAATTTTGGACACGTGTTTTCTAGTTCAATCATTTCTTGTTGGGGTCATTACCGAGGTTGAGAAAGTTCTCATGTACATGTTCAATTCACATCGATGAATTATGGATGAAATATCAAAATAGATTTTTTTGTTTCATTATATTCCTTTACTTCATTCCGATATAATATAATTTAGTTTATTTTTATACTAACTAACTATAATTAATTAGGATTCATTAGTTTAATTATAGCTTACAATTATTTTTTAGTATTTTATTTTGTTTTTTAACTACTAAAAATAAAGTTCAAAGCTAAAATACATAATGTACTATAATTGATTAGTCAACCCTAACTAATTACTGTAAAATTTGAACAAATCATAACATTAATAAATTAAAGAAAAAAAAAAATTCAAGAAAAATTTATTTTGATACATGGTTGATACAGTATACATGAAAATGGGATGATGGGAAGATGAAGACGGCTGGAAGATGTATTCATGATGTAGAAATAGCTTAATGATCATGAGTTCATCTCATGTGTTCTTAAAGATCATACGATTACATGAGCAAATAGCTCGTATATTCGTTTAGTGGGTATAATTTCTTAAGATCGGCGGTAGTATGGTTAATGCTTGAAACTTCCATGATTATTTTATATCTTTTTATGTCTGAAATTTATTTTTTACTAAGATAAGTAATTATTTTGCATTTCAGAATCCATCACTCACTCCCCCTCTTATCTAACTGTAAATCAATACCAAACATATGATTATGAATGAAATTAGGAATAATTATTCCATTTCTGAACCCTTCTTGCAAGCTGCCATTGTAAACTTAATTAATTAATAGGATCTTGAAATCAATAATTCTCACATACCTTTCTCCATGGTAAAATCAATAAATGGATATAACTAGTGTTTCTCTCCCTTGACGGTTTTGTTCTGTTCTCTCTACGTACGTGATGGCTAAGGTTTGAGATTACACCTTATGTCAGGGAGAGGACCTAGTTACATATGACATTAGCGGGCCTTAATCTGCTATTTCCATCAAACAACAGTTACCCATTAAATTGCTCCAATAAGCCCAATAATAATTAGTCTCAATTATATTTATTTATTAATTCATTAAGTCACGTGAGACATAAATTCTTACATTCTCCCACTTGGATCATGTGACTTAACATCATGGACAAAATAAATAAATAATCAAACATAAAATTGCGCAAAAGATTAAATAATTTACTTTCATTGGGCTTCATCATAATTTCATAATTAAGAATAAAAACTAATTCGAGTCATGGCGGTTGTACATCACATAATTGACAAAGTCCCTTCCATGTACCACAAATCAGACTTCTTCTTAACATGACCGTAACTAGGAGCACATTATGGTCCAACATAAAATTCTAATATATATACTTGTTTCGTTTATTTCAAACCAATAATGCATGCTAATAGAAACAAGCAATCAGAAACATATAATAATTTGAGCTCAGAGTGTCAATCGTTCAAAATAAACATTAATCTAAACATCATTAACAATAACGCCCATACTTTCAACATGTTCAGTAAATGTCTTGGGCGGCAATCCTTTAGTTAAAGGATCAGCTATCATAAGATTTGTGCTAATATGTTCTATTGACACTCTTTGTTTCTGAACATCATCCTTCACGACTAAGTACTTTAACTCCATATGCTTAGCACCTTTAGAGTACTTGTCGTTTTTAGAGAAAAACACTGCTGCGGAGTTATCACAATACATTTTCAGCGGCCTAGCAATACTGTCGACAATTCTAAGCCCTGAAATAAAATTCTGCAGCCAATTAGCCTGAATCGTAGCCTCAAAACATGCTACAAATTCAGCTTCCATAGTAGATGCAACAACAATTGATTGCTTTGCACTCTTCGATGATATTGCTCCTCCGGCTAGAAGAAATACATAGCCAAAAGTGGATTGGATTTTAGCGAATCCACACATCCAGCAAGATCAGAGTCCGAGTAACCAATCACTTCAAGCTGATCAGACCTCTTATATGTAAGCATGTGATCTTTCGTTCCCTGCAAGTACCTCAAAACCTTCTTTGCAGCTTTCCAGTGTTCCATTCCTGGATTACTTTGGTATCTACCCAACATTCCAGCTGCAAAGCTTATGTCTGGTCGAGTACAAGTCTGAGCATACATAATACTCCCAACAACAAATGCATACGGAATTGTTTCCATCTGTTTTCGTTCCAAATCATTTTTAGGACATTGAGCGAGACTAAATTTATCTCCTTTATGAATTGGAACGGGCGATGATGAGCACTTTTCCATTCTGAATCTCTCTAGTATTTTATTAATATATGATTTCTGAGACAAGCCTAAAAGTCCTTGTGATCTATTTCGGAATATTTCTATTCCTATCACGTCACTTGCCTCACCCATATCTTTCATTTCAAAATTACTAGAGAGAAACTTCTTTGTCTCGTGAAGGAGACCAAGATCATTAGTTGCAAGCAAAATATCATCAACATACAAAACCAAAAATATGATCTTACTCCCATTGACCTTCAAATATATACACCGGTCAACAGTGTTTTCCTTAAATCTGAAGGACATAACAGTATCATTAAACTTCAAATACCATTGACGGGAAGCTTGTTTAAGACCATATAATGATTTCTTTAGTTTGCATACCATGTATTCCTTTCCTTCAACCAAGAAACCTAATGGTTGATCCATATACACATCATCCTCTAAATCTCCATTAAGAAATGCAGTTTTCACATCCATTTGATGTAACTCTAAGTCATAATGAGCTACTAGTGCCATGATAATTCTTAAGGAATCCTTTCGAGACACTGGCGAGAAAGTCTCTTTATAATCAACTCCTTCCTCCTGAGTAAAACCTTTAGCAACAAGTCTGGCCTTGTAGCGTTCAAGATTGCCATGAGAGTCACGTTTAGTCTTAAAGACCCATTTACAACCGACTCTCTTGCAACCTTCAAGTAATTCTACAAGATCCCAAACATCATTCTGTTTTAAAGATTTTAACTCTTTTTTCATAGCTTTTAGCCATTTCTCAGAATTATCACAACTAATGGCTTGTGAAAATGAGACTGGATCATCATCCTTAACGCTTAATTCATTTTCCATTTCATGTAGATATACCACATAATCATCCGAAATAGCTGGTCTTCTTTCTCTTTCAGACCTCCTTAAAGTTATTTCTTGTGGTACTTCTACAATAGGTTCATTTTGAATTATGGGATCATTATTGTGTTCATCACCTTCATTGTCGTTTGCTACAACTGCAGGAGGAACACACACTTTATTGTTAGAAAAACAAGTTACGGGAACTTCAATTCTAACTTCATTAATTTCCACATTTCGTGGAATTTCACTCCCACTAATTTCACCATTCTCAATGAACCTCGCATTTCCAGACTCAACAATTCTCATATTATGATTAGGATAGTAAAATCCATACCCCTTTGATTTATCTGGATAACTAATAAAGTAACCACTTATGGTTCTTGCATCCAGTTTCTTTTCTTGTGGATTATATATCCTTACTTCTGCCTGGCAACCCCAAACATGCAGGTGCCTTAAACTAGGTTTCCTATTCGTCCACAGTTCAAAAGGTGTCTTCGGAACTGCCTTACTAGGAACCCGGTTTAACAAGTACATGGCAGTTTTCAAGGCATACATCCACAAACAAATGGGTAAAGAGCAATTACTTAACATACTCCTAACCATATCCATTAAAGTTCTATTACGCCTTTCTGATACACCATTTTGTTGTGGTGTACCCGGCATTGTGTATTGAGCACAAATACCACGACTTTGGAGGAGTTTAGCAAATGGACCTGGGTGTTGCCCCGTTTCATCATATCTTCCGTAATACTCACCACCTCTATCAGACCTTACAACTTTCACCTTTTTGTCCAATTGCCTTTCTACTTCATTCAAGTAGATTTCCAAGGTATCCACTGCTTGAGATTTCTCATACAGTAGATAGACATAACTATAACGTGAATAGTCATCGATAAAGGTAATGAAGTATCTTTCCTTTCCGAAAGAAGGAACATCAAAAGGTCCACATATGTCAGTATGCACAATTTCAAGAAGCTGAGAGCTTCTCGTGGCTCCTTTCTTTGTGTGTTTTGGTAGTTTCCCTTTGATACAATCCACACAAATGTTCATGTCCGTAAAATCTAGATCAGGAAGAACTTCATTCTTTACAAGTCTTTCCATTCTTTCTCTAGAAATGTGACCCAAACGTTTATGCCACAAGAAAGCAGACCGTTCATCCACTAAACTACGTTTAGTGCCAACATTATGATGCAGAGTAAGGGCAGTTTCAGAATATAAACCATTCAAATTTAGTTTATATAAACCATCACAAAGAATACCAGTACCAATGAGATGATTATTCTTAAATAAACTGAAACATCCATTGCCAAAATTAAAGGCAAATCCAACAACGTCAAGTTTAGATAAAGAAACTAAGTTTCTAGATAAACTAGGTACATAAAAAGTTTCCAATAAATCTAAATGACGCCCAGTGTCAAGGATTAAACGATAAGTCCCGACAGCTTCCACTGGAGCTTTCATTCGATTGCCCATGAAGACGAACTTCTCATTTGGACTTATGGTTCGGATCATAAGGAATCCCTGCATCGTGTTAGAAACATGAGTCGTACATCCAGAATCAATCCACCATGTATCATGGGCAACTTCAGTTAAGTTTGATTCGAAACATACATAAGCATTATGCATACCTTTCTTTTCGAACCAAGCCTTACGTTTCAGACAATCCTTTTGGATATGTCTCGGTTTGCCACAGAAATGGCAATTATTGCCCTTTGGCTCTTTCTTCTGGACTTGCAAAGACACCTCATTAACCTTTAATGGCCCTTTGCCCTTACCATGTTTCTTCACAAACTTCTTTCCAGCTCCGTGATTTCCTTGGTGGCTCACATAATGAATAGAGTGACTTCCTAAGTTCTTAAGCCTCGTTTCCTCCTGAACTAACATACTGTGCAGTTCATGCACATTCCATTTATCTTTCATGGTGTTATAGCTCATTTGGAAAGGGTCGTACTCACTGGGTAATGAGTTAAGAACAAACTGTACTAGGAAGTTATCATTCACAGCCATACCCAAGGACTTGAGTTTTGCTGCAATGTTCGTCATTTCAATGACGTGCTCATGCATAGTACGCGAACCATCAAATTTCATGTTGGTTAGCGTACTCATTAGTGTCCCAGCAAGAGACTTATCAGCTGTTTGCGAGCGCTCTCCCACTAAACCCATAAATTCTTTAGCACTTTCAGTTTTGGGGAGAGCTGTCTTAATACTGTCAGCGACAGTCATTCTCAGAAACATCAGACTTAGTCTGTTTGACCTTTCCTAGGCTTTATAATAGGCTCTTCATCCTCACTGCTATCATCAGTAAGAGCAGCAGGCTTCTCTTACGTAATGGCAAGATCAAGATCCATAACTCCAAGATGGAATTGGACTTTCTCTTCCCAATCAGAGAAGTTTAGCCCATTAAAAACCGGAACAGACGATACGTGAGAACTTACATTGGGAACATGTACTGCATAATAAAAGTTTACGTAAGTGTTTTGAGACATAAAACACATGCTATTCATATAAGACTTTCAAACAATAATTAATGTATATGTATGTTCTCCTTTGGGTGATACATCAATATACATAACATAATGATGCTAATAAATTTTAACATTATTCGGCAATATAACATATACCAATTAGACTTATTTACTACCTTTGGGTATATAAATAAACTAACAGTACATGTTAATTTCCTACAATTATATTCATGAATTATAAGAACAAACAATCAACCTTTGGGTGATTCATAATGCCTTATAACTATGAATTTCAATACACCTATAATCCAATAAACATAAATTAGCATCCATTATAATATGGGTAATTGAATTATCATTAGTTTAGAATCGAATCAACATACAAGTTTGACCACTTTGGTGATTAACAAACTTTCATGATATTTGATTCCAAAAAATTCACATAATAAATATATGTGCAACGATACTTAATCCATACGAATCAATACAGAACGTGACAATTCGTAAGAAATTCCATTATATCTCATAAATAAACAATAAGGCAATTTACAATTATTCATGCTTGTCAATTCAATATCTACTGTTTAATTTCGTCCAAAACAGTAATATGCATAAAGGAATTATAGAATTAATTCTTTCATACCAAAGCATCAATAATTATATTCCGAAAATTAGCGAAAGAAGTAATCATATATTGGGAATAACCATTGCATACGTATGTGTAATCATCAATAATCATCGAGTAATCATTACAAGACCAATTTCCATTCACGGAATTTATCGATTCAAGCATTCGTATTATTTAATGAACAAGTCAAAACATACAATTATCACATACGATTCATAAACGTGCAATTTTGGCAATTCAAATAATTCGTTCTGGCAGCGGAAATCATAATACCAAATTCGCAATTAGGTTTCAAGGAAATCGACACATCATCAAAGGAGAATTATATAATTTCAGAGCACATGGCTCTGATACCACATGTAAACTTAATTAATTAATAGGATCTTGAAATCAATAATTCTCACATACCTTTCTCCATGGTAAAATCAATAAATGAATATAACTAGTGTTTCTCTCCCTTGATGGTAGGGATGTAAACGGGTCGGGGCGGGGCCGGGTATTGCTTCCCCGTCCCCATACCCGCCTCAAAAAATCCCCCCCGTACCCGGCCCCATACCCGTTTAAATCAAAGCGGGGGCGGGGCGGGGATTACCCGCCGGGGGAAGGGTACCCGACGGGTACCCGTTTAATTTATTTTTTTTTATAAAAAACTGAATTTTTATAATAAAAAATAATTATTTTGTTAAAAAAAATTAATGAAAACTATAATCACTATTAAAAAAATAAAAGAATTATAAATTATTTTAAAAAAATTATCAAATAATAATAATTAAATACTAAATTTATTGAAATTTAAATATAATTTATAAATATATATATTAAATTAAATTATCGGGGCGGGTACGGGGCGGGGATCTGTAAACCGGCCCCCGCCCCGAACCCGACCCGGGTGCATATTCTTATACCCGTCCCTGCCCCCGCCCCCGATTATTTCCCCCCATCCCCGCCCCATTAGGGGCGGGTACCCGCGGATACCCGAACCCGCGGGTAAAATTGTCATCCCTACTTGACAGTTCTGTTCTGTTCTCTCTACGTACGTGATGGCTAGGGTTTGAGATTACACCTTATGTCAGGGAGATGACCTAATTATATATGACATTAGCGGACCTTAATCTGCTATTTCCATCAAACAACAGTTACTCATTAAATTGCTCCAATAAGCCCAATAATAATTAGTTTCAATTATATTTATTTATTAATCCATTAAGTCACGTGAGACATAAATTCTTACAACCATTTCACTTAATATTGAAGGAAGGAACCAAAATCTTATTTGTCCTATACCATAATGAGTTTTTATTTGGATAATTACCAAAAACTCTAAAACTATTTTTTTTTTTAAATATTCCAAAATATTAAATCAACAAACTTAATCACAAACTATCATTTATCTTGAGTGTCATTTTGCCGACAGCAGAATGTTAGCATGGTTACACTGAAAATCACGTTCATAATAAAGTTTATTGAATATGATGACTTGAACGACATCTTTTTACGCCCATTTAATTAAAAAATATAATATTTCTTTTCTTTGTTCATGATGAAATTTATTTATTTTTAAATGATGCCACTTTAGGTTATATCACCAGATAATAGCATTTCGACACTAGAAAATAGCATAAACTATCAAGACCAAATTCAATAACGACGACGTATTATGAGTTCATGCATAAATTGGTTATTTTTAAAATTTCTGAGTATTTTTGGTAAGTGGAATAGTTTGAGATTTTCTTGATACTTATAATATTGTCAAATGATCATTTAAATCTCAAAGTTATATTCGTGAAATATTTGTGGTTTTTACTCTCAAGCAAGATAGTTTCTTAAACTTATAAAATGACAACAAAAACATGCATGCTCTATACACAAAACCATAATGAGATCATAGGCGGACGGACATTGGCCAAAGGTATCAATCGACACCACTTAAATTTTATTGTAAATACCTATTTTACATTTACTACTATCATTATATATAAATTTATTTTAAATATATATTAAAAAAAAATTAAATCAAGTTATTGTTAACGAGACTCTCATGTTAATATTATATTCGAACCATCATACTCCCATCTTAATTAAGTAAAGTAAAGATAACAAAACAAAACTAAAGAAAACTAAAGACTCCCATGTTTGTTTTCTTTTTCTTTTTTTGAATTTAGTGTTTATTGATATATTAATGGGTCAGAGCTACTATGCACTGGCAACTCCAGCATGGTGCAATGGGGGTACAGTTGTACCCCCAATTTTTATTTTTATTTTTTACTAGTATTATATATATGTATATGTATATATTCATTTTAAATAACTATAATACATTTTATAATATTATTAATGTTAATAAATAGATATTTGACTTATCATTTAGTAATTTTGCTCATCAAGTTGGTGTTGATTCCTCCGGTTGCTATTGTAAGTGTCGAGAGAATATTTTTCAGGATGATTTATGTCAAAAACAAATTGCGAAATAGCATGAAAAATCAATTTTTAAATGACCGTTTAGTTAATTTCACTAAGAGAGATGTGTTTTTCTACGAGTTTTTTATGACGATCGATGTTGCCAATCACTTGCAAGTAATGAAGCATCGTCGAAAATTAAATTAGGTATATTTGTAATTTTACTATATTCATTGATATTATTGTAAGATGGTAATATTAATGTTATATAATTTTTTTTCGCACCCCTAAATTATAAATCCTGGAGTCGCCACTGCTACTTCAATTTATTTTAATTAGCCAAATTAGCTGAATTAGTTTCCGGATACATAAACCGATATTTTGAAATTCACAATTCTTCATTAAATCTACTTTCACCCGTTTCACCTTTTTATAATTCGTACTATACGGTGCTTATTATTGACTGCATGATCCAACAATTTTTAATAACTTCCAACCTCCAAGGGATAGAATAAAGTCACGCATCAGAACCATCCGCTTTGAACTACGTACTAACGTCAATGAGTGACAAAATTAGGTCGGATTTAGTTATTGTTTTAATTCATGCGACATTGGGATTAATTATTTAATCTATGGAAAGAAATTGTTCTTAAGTACTACATCTGTTCCATACTAATTGTCTCATTTATTATTTATACCTCATATATATTCCCTTTACAGACAATTAGTATGAGACGGAGAGAGTATTACCGATAGTCGTTAACCTTTTCCAAATATTTTATTTACAATTGGGTCCCCCTTTTCCCAACCAACAACATTTTGGTTTTCTTGCTATTCGCACTTCTCGTATTAGAAAAAAACTAGTGTTGCGTCCGTGCGCTGCACGAAACATATGAATTATAAATATTGATAAAATAAATAGAAAATTGAAATTAAATTATATATTTTCTCTCACATCATCATTGAACAACACAATACAATATATTATTGTTATTTTTAATAAAAATTTAATTTTTATAATATTGAAATCCTAAAATAATTTTAAAAGAATGTAAGTAAATATAATTTTAAATATTCATGTAATAGAAATATAAACATATGCTATACTACATGTCTACATTTACATGAAAGTACTATTGATATTATGATATTTGAATTATTATATTCTTGGTATTTTATTTAGGGGCAAATCTTAAACTACCCAACTTCATATAAGAAAACCAAAAGTTATCCACCCCCTTTAATTTACATTCCATCTACCCACATTTTCAAATTTGGACAAATTTGCCCTTAATGCACATGCATTCCCTCCTCTCTTTCTTTTATGTTTTTTTTCTTTTTCTTCATTTCCTTTATCTTTTTTTTTTGGTTTTTCATTTGTTTTTTCAGTTTTTTTTTTCATTTTTGTTTTTTTATTTTTCTTTATTTTTGTTTTTCAGACTTTATTTTTATTTTTTTTGTTTTTTATATATATTTTTTTCAACTTTTTTCCCCTTTTTTCATCATTTTCAGCCTTTTTCCAATTTCTTTTTTATTTTTTATTTTATTCAATTTTTACTTAGAACGACTTACGATATTTAAATTTCGCACCATAACTAAGGAACGGTACGAAGTACGGCTGAACTGTTCGTACCGACTTCTAATAACAAAACACATATTCGTACCACTATCGAAGAAAAAGATTCCAATCAACTTCTTAAAACTACATAGAAAAGATAACAAATACATTTCGCAACGCAAAGTAAGATTCATGCAAATTCGTACTAGTATCGAACAAGAAGTACGATATGTTTACATCGATCCTTTACTTGCACACAAGGCAAAAAATATAACATAATTTTCAGGTAAAAGACGTGTACAATGTAGCAGTAGGAAGTACGATCTCTTGAAAATCGAACAAAGGTAAAAAAGATTTCATGCATTTTAGAGTTCAAAGTACGAATTTGGCAAAATCGTACCATGACGTGGGAATAGAAAATATAAACAACAATACAAAATTCATAAAAAATTGCTCGGTACTCAAAAAGACTGAGACGAATTCGTACCATTCATTAATGATATGAATGAATGAATATTTGTTATCCTACTTTTTGAACAATCTTGACAAGTTACGGTACGATATTATGAATTCGTACCGTTACGGTACGATATCATGAATTCGTACCGTAACTTTCCATTACAAAGAGAAAAAAATTATGAATTCGTACCGTAACTTTCCATTACTTTCTAAACAATCTCGACAAGTTACGGTACGATATTATAAATTCGTACCGTTACGATATGGTATTATTAATTCATACCGTAACTTTCCATTATAAAGAGAAAAAAATTATAAATACGTACCGTAACTTTCCATTACTTTCTAAATAATTTCGACAAGTTATTTTTATTTTTGCATCACATTCAAACTGACACATTGTTTGGCACACTAAACTAGTTATAAAAAGAAAGAAGTTTTTCAAACAAAACGACAGTATTGATATAATATCATTAGAGAGCAGAATCTGCAAAATACCAATCAACAAGGCAACTACAGAAACCTCATACCAACATTATTATTATCTCCCCTTTTGCAACTGACGATTTCCAATAGCAAAATGGGCCACACAACACTAGTAAAATTAAAAATAAAACTATAAAAATCCACAGATCTAAAAATCTAAAAATTGAAATCTAAGAATCGAAAATCGAAATCTAAAATCCAAAAAACCTGTGGATCGGAGAACTTGGAGAGGCTGCTCCTCCAAGGTCTGGCGCAGTCCAGGGGAGTCGTCGGCGAGTAGGGTAGAGCCGCCGTCCCAGATGGCGGCGGCGCTTGAAGATGTTTCCGACACAGCGGATCTCTACAAGGTGGTGAAACAATGGATGCAGAACCCGGGGGCAGCGGCAAGGCGGCTTGGCGGCTGGAGCAGCGATACATCGGCGGCGGTGGGGGGAGATTTACGGCGTCGGGGTCTCGAGAGGGGCGTCGGCATCAGGTGGAGGATGCTGGAGGGGCTGGCACGGTGGAGCGGAGACGCAGCAGCGGCGGTGCAGGTGGAGGGGATGGTGGAGGCGGCGCTGAATGGGCTGCTGCCGGGGCTGGAGAAGGTGATGAAGATGGCGGATGAAGAATGAGAGAGAATTGTATGAGAAGAAGAAGAGAGAATCGTGTATTCGTGTGTGAGAGAATGAGATTTTGATTTTGAATTTGATTTGGGGATAGTTGGGGTATTTTAGTCCTATTTTGAAAGATTGGGTATTTGGATAGTAGATTAAAAGGGGTGGGTAGATTTATTGTCTTTTATGGGAGGTTGGGTATTTGAGTATAATACCTCTTTTATTTAAATTCTTAATAGTTAGTTAGCTAAATAATTAGTAATTACTATTTTTCTTAATTAATTTGATAAATTTCTTTGAAAAAATAATACATAAAAAAAATTAAGCAATAGATCATTATCACAATAAATTTATAGATCAATAACTCTAAATCTAACTTAATATCATATCTCAAAAGTTCAATTAATAATTAGTTTTATTTGTGACAATGTATTCAAATTTTCTATTGTCACAACAAAATTTTACACAAATTACTTATAAAAAAATAGGATTGAAAAAATAAATAAATAACATATGTATATAGCAAAATAAAGAATTAAAAGAATAATTTAATGCAAAAATAGAATATTAGCAAACAATGAAACACTATTTATAATTTAAATCCATTTATTACCAAATCCCTTGGACAATTCATAACTCTTTGAAATAAATCACCTTCATAAAACTATTGTACAATTATCACTTTTGGAGGAAAAATGACGTTCTTGTAATTTTTGCTAACAAGCTACAGAATTTTTGCGAACAAGTCATATATTATTTTTTTGACTTGTAGCGAAAAAGAATGCAACGTAGTAATCTATTTTGGAATGATTAATTACCTCGTTTCAACATGCTCGTGAGGCGAGCTATTCTTAATGTTAATTTTAATCGATTCGAATCATCTTTTATATTTCAATTGTTGTATTTTTTTATAGCAATAATTAGATAATTTTATAAATAAAAGTATTAATTTTGAAAAGGTTTAAACATGTGATGTAACAAGACCTGATTCAGTAATTAATATGGTGTCGAAGAATATTGTTAACTAAATGCCAAATAATGCAATCCAATAATAATTTCTTATTATTTGTTAATGTATTTCTCATTTCGTGTACATGAGTAACCGATCAAAGAAATACGGAGTACAAATAACTGCAATCGAGTATAAGTTTTTCAATTATTTTCATTAATTTTTATTTATTTTTCAGTAATCCAAACTCGGAGCTCTCAGTCTCGATAATACTAATTATTTTTCTTAAACACAAAACTATATATAGCATTTCAAGTCAATAATTATCTCTGATCATATCTATTTTCGACTTTCGTACGTCCTTTTTCTTTGCCGGGCAAGGTTACTACTTTTCCTTTTTATTTTATTTTACTTTTTTAAGTCATGATAACTTTTTTTTTTTTTTAATCTTTTGATGGGGCTAAGGGCCGGGTATGTTGGTTTGATAACTTTCTACGTTGAGTAGTGTCTTTTTTTTATTTTTTATTTTATGATGAGGAATGAAACATTAAATTAAGTAGAAAATTATTTCATGCCTCATCCCGCATGTGTAGGGATGTAAACGGGTCGGGGCGGGGCCGGGTATGGCTTCCCCGTCCCCATACCCGCTTCAGAAAATCCCCCCCGTACCCGGCCCCATACCCGTTTAAATTAAAGCGGGGGCGGGGCGGGGATTACCTGCCGGGGGAACGGTACCCGACGGGTACCCGTTTAATTTATTTTTTTTATAAAAAAATGATTTTTTATAATAAAAATAATTTTTTGTTAAAAAAAATTAATTGAAATTATAATCATTATTAAAAAAAATAAAAGAATTGTAAATTATTTTTAAAATTTATCAAATAATAATAATTAATACTAAATTTATTGAAATTTTAAATATAATTTATAAATATATATATTAAATTTAATAATCGGGGCGGGTACGGGGCGGGGATCTGTAAACCCGCCCCCCGCCCCGCCCCCGATTATCTCCCCCCCATCCCCGCCCCATTAGGGGCGGGTACCCGCGGGTAAAATTGCCATCCCTACGCATGTGGAAACTTAATTTAGAATGGTGATTCTCTTTTTTTTTTTCCCTTGAGAAGTTAGAATATTATTAAAGCAGTGTTTTCAATAGAACCAAAAACGAAATTTACACATAATAGTTTATCGTTATTAATCAAAATAACCAAAATCTGATCAATAATGCTACAACAATAAACTGTTGTTCAATCATTTGATGATAAGGATTGTTGAATCATCATCATTTAAATCTTGCTCCAACCAATATTCCATTTCTTGAAATCTTTGTATTTCTTCTCTTGAAATTTACACACACTGGCACACACTAGTTACAACAAACACTAGAGACGCCATGACGAGCTGGTCCTAACCCTAGTTAGGAAAAAGGCTAGCTAATAGTTTGCGTACGTACTTTGGGATTAATTATCCGCGCCCATGCATGCAACAGAATCAAGAATCCTTCCATGCACGTACATGATTATGTTCAAGATTCATTTCTCCATCCCCACAAAGCTAATTTCCTCACTTTCCTCAGCCACCAATCCTTCATTATTTTCCTCAACAATTTATAGTTCTTCTTCTTACAAATCTCATTTTGGTTGAGGATTTTCGCTATTTCATTCACCTTCTCCTGCAAATCACTCACAACAACCGAAATCCTCTTGGTCTCGCACAAGTGAAGAGCCGTCACGTCGATCTGAAAAAAGCTCGAAAACGAAGTTTCGAGCTTGCGTAATTTGTTGGAGTAGTAAAACCTCATGAAAACGTTCCACTTGCTCACCTTTGAGCATTTTGCAACGAGGCGTTGTGCTTCCACTAGCCGAATAGTGAATGCTTGTGCTTCGTGTGGAGGCCGGTCCAAGATGATGTTGAGCTTCTCCATGTCATCAATGGAGGGCTTGATTGAAGAAAGTGTGGAGTTCAAACGGTTTAGTTGGGAGGTGAAACCAGCCACTTTCTTGCTTGCATCAACAACGGATGTGAATAGCACATCAAACGCCGCTCCCAAGGCCGCCCCTTGCACCATCACCGCCGCCCCTCCCTTCATCATTAATGTGTGTTTGTGTGTGTGTTTTAACACTGAGCTGAGAATTAATTAAGGACTGGAGTTTTGCAATGATGATTAAATTGTAGCTATTCTATATATATATATATAAAGAGAAGACTTTTATAAAGTCGTTTAGCTCTTTCCATGATGCTTCCTTAGCCAGAAAGTGATGACGATTGTAGTACTAAGGTTTAGGTTTATATCTCGTGGAAATAGTAAGAGAAGTAAATTAGGTCCTAATTTTCTTTTTTCTTTTTTTTTTTGGGGTGAAAAGTTAGGTCCTATAAAAATAGACAAAAAGAAGAAAATGAAGGGGAAGTGAAGGCAAAAATGATGTCGTAGAGTGAAGTAAGCAAACCTGAAATCAAGTCCACATCACCACCATTCATATCCACAGCTCAAGCAGAATTATATATATATGAGGTTTACTATTACGTTTTTCCTTATGGAAAAAATTGTGTCTTATTAACAAATCTTTTTTGTACGATGAATGACCAAATTTTATATAAATAGTTTAATGCTTATTTATTTATTACAATTATGTTTATATCAATATCTGCCGCTGATATATTCTTATTATTTCTAACCAGATTTATATGAACCCTTCCCTATTTTTATATATACAGTTGATTCTTAAAGTATTTTCATACTTATTGTATATTGAAATGGTGCTCATATGAATATCGGCTGTGAATCATGCTAGCAATAATTCAAAAATATTCTTATTTAATTTCTCACACTAAAACTTATTTCTATATAAATCAAATTATATATATAATACACATAATTATTCAAATTGATTTAGGGAGCGATAATTTAAATTAATAATATATATGAATGAGTATTTGAATAATTGCATTAAATAAGGAGTAATTATATAGCATTTTATTGGTACCCCCATGGGGTTGAAATCGCATATATATAAAATGGAAAGAATGAAGTTGCACATTAAGAACCATGTGTTATCGTTCAACTTTCCTCTTTTAACTTTTAAACGTCAATGATTGTGATACAAATGTTATTTAATCTATGGCAAGAGGTTGACACTAAGTAAAATATCAATATCATCTATAATTGAGTTATTGACTTATTGTAAAGTTACTTTGTTCCAAATACGATTATTATCCTAAATGATCATAGCATTATGTTTCAAATAAATATTTGAAGCAGGTATTGATTGACTAATTATATATTAATCGGGAAATTAAATGGTTAATCTCCAGAGTGTTTAGCACCTCATTAGAAGACTATCTAGGCGCAGCGATTTCCAACAAAGCATAATAATTTCGTTACGCTAAGTTCCAATATTTCTAGTTTTAATTAGGGTTATTGTCAAATTAAATCACTACAATATTCTCAATTATAATTGCGACACTATATATTTTCAGCATCTATTGATACTACCCACGCCAGTTTTTCCATGACCAAAGTTATGATGTTAATTTATTCAATCCATTAATCCACTATTAAAATCTCAAGTCATGGTGTCTCGCTTCACTTCAAAGAACAATTAAAACGTCACAAATCATGTCATCGAAAATATTTGGACGTGATTCCAATTGCAAAAGTTGAATAGTTTGTACGTATACGTATTCTGTCGCCGTTTATAAACGCTAGTTCTGCAACAGAAATTTCCGTCGCCATTTTCCGATTTTCTTGTAGCGCGTACCACATTACTCCGGTTAATTAGCTCACAATTAAACTATAATACTTAAACAAAACAGAAACGAAAGCCCTCCCCATACCTCTAAAATTTCAAGAGAGTGGGGATTTCATTCTTTTCTTAAAATAATAAAGAAAAAAGAAACAAAAAGAAGAACGAGATTAGTTTTCAAGATTTACATCCTTTACTTTTTTCTAATAATATTCAAAAGACAGCACCATTTGTCTGTATGTTGTTGTGGGGCCTACACTCCCAAGAAACATCCGATTGCTTTTGCTGGCAGATAACATACTTTGTTCTTTCTTTTTAATTTCCTTTCCTTGCTTTTTAGCTAATTTTTTTATTTTTTATTTTTTTTGAGGGCGAACTAATCCTAATTTATCTTTTGATGTGGCTGTGGGTCCCAGTGACGTCTTGTTCCTAGCTAAGTTGGCTAACATTTTCGAACAGAAATCATTTGATCCACCATTAATTTCTCACGAATCACGATTCACAAAATGCTGATATAAATTTTTGTCAAAATATTTAAAATTACCCCTTTAAAAATTATTATGTAAAAATTATCCTTTTAAATGAAGTAATGTAAAAACTACCCTTTCAATTATTTTAATGTGTTATGGGTCTCACATTTTATGTTTAAAAACTACCACCACAATTCAATTATGGGTGAATGATGAATGTGAGAGGTGACGGCTCATAATTTTTATTTTCTTCTTGTTATAATTACCATTATGAACAGTATTACTAATTATTTTTTTGCTTTATGCATGCATGCGTGAATGGGCACAATTTGACTATTTTTTTGGTACAAATAATTCATCTCTGATATCACAGACGAAACAGTATTGGCATCCTATGCCAACCACACCGAAAACTGAATATATACAACAACTCATACAACGCAAAATTGCAAATAAAATTCAGAAAAAAAAAAAAGGAGACCAATTCACCAAAAAAATTATTCTGAGAAGAAGTAAACAAAGCTGAGCTGAGGAAGAGGAAGAAGAGGAAGAGGAAGTAAACCACATTGCTTCATCGCGTTTCCGAATTATCCAACAATATAGGTAATCGTTTAATATCGAATTTATATGTTTAGCAAGTAGATTATATATTTATTTTGGAATTTAATTGAATTTTCATAACATGTCGTATTTATGAAAATGAAATTATATGTCTAGGAATCAGTATATAGATTTATTTTGAAAATTAATTGATTATTATTTTGATTTATTAATTGATTTATTTTGAAAATTAATTCCCTTATGTGATTTAATTCAAAATTATTAGAAATTTGTAGTGTTTGTAACTTTAAAATATATATTTAGGTTGAGGAAAATAAAAGAAAATTTTGGGCATAGCCGGCCGGTCAATCGGACGCCGGAAAACCGCCGTCCGGTCACGTATTCCGGTCGCCGGAGAAATCACTTTTCCGGCCACGGGATGGACCGGCCGGCTATGTCCAAAAATTTCTCTCTTTTTTTCTAAGTATGGATAATTAATCACATGTATTTTGTAATTTTATTATTTCGTTTATTAATTTTTGTTTGAAATTAATTGATTATTATTTTGTTTAAATTAATTCTCTTATGTGATTTAATCCGAAATTATTAGAAATTTGTAGTGTTTGTAACTTTGAAATTTATATTTATGTTGACGAAAATAAAAGAAAATTTTGGGCATAGCCGGCCGGTCAATCGGACGCCGGAAAACCGCCGTCCGGTCACGTATTCCGGTCGCCGGAGAAATCACTTTTCCGGCCACGGGATGGACCGGCCGGCTATGCCCAAAAATTTCTCTTTTTTTATAAGTATGGATAATTAATCACATGTAATTTTTAATTTTATTATTTCGTTTATTAATTTTTGTTTGAAATTAATTGATTATTATTTTGTTTAAATTAATTTCGTAGACCGGGAACTCTATCTACGTTGACTTCCCTCATAGGAATCTACAACGGCATGCTGGGACCTGGGATCAACCCGATGTATACAAGGGCGTTCGTCCACAATGTATGAAGTCTTCGGCACGTGAAACTTCACCATTAAGGCCCTCGGTTCATGTACCGATTGGTAGTAACTTTCTTCAATCTCCTGATCTTCCGGCTCAATCCTAGTAATACCTCCTTCCGGATCATCGAACGGCGCGTACAGCTCTGCCTCGGACACGCCGGTGAAAGTATTGCGGAATCTCCATCTCAGACACCTCGGGACGTCCGTCGTGGAAGCCCTCTCCGCAAATTGCTCACTGAACCCTGACATCACCTCGTAAGCCCAGATCATAAGTGCCCATACCGGCCCATAAATGTGATACTTCCTAGACCTCGCCTGAAACGTCCTCAAGTAGTACTGCAAGGTCTTGTAGGAGTACGCACCCCAAGGAAAAGAATTGAACTCATCAGTGTCGTCGATCAACTCCCACAACCACTGGTGGGGTGGAGCCTGCCCGTCATGACCGAGGATAAAACAATTGGCCATCAATAAGTTTGCCAACTTCAATCGAAGTTGCCCGTCTGGATCATTCTCAGACGTGAGTGTTCCCAACTGGGAGTGCAACAGTGCCGCCTTCTGACCATGCCCGCCACAGACGTCTTGAAAAAAACGGGATGTCCTTGGCTCCCTCTGAATCCTGGGATCAAAATCAGTAGGGCCAAATCTCAACCCCGTGATCAGAGCGTGGTCCTGAACGGTGTACTCTACGTACTGGCCCCTAATGTGCAACCAAATTCCCACCTCCGTCACAACAGCTCGAGATAACACGGAGTGGAGCAGGGGTTTACTGTTCTGCTCTGGCTCCCAATCGAGCAAATGTCCGAAAGGTCCCAACTGAAACTCATCGACCAATTCACCACCTCGATATGTCTCGCTCAGTGCCAACTTTATATCTTCCAAGATTTTAACCCTATAATAGTTGCCGACATCAAATCTCCGGTTGATCAAACTGCTTCTACGGTACCATGGCGCCGGAGAATCCTATAAAAAAATAAAATAAAAAATTAACCAACCAATTATTTACATAATTAATTAATTTAAATAAAATAATAATCAATTATTTTCAGAAAAAATTAATTAAAGACTTAATAAAATTAAAAAAAAACATGTGATTAATTATACATACTAAGAAAAGATAGGGAAATTTTCGGGCATAGCCGGCCGGTCATTCGGATAGCCGGAAAAGTGAATTTTCCGGCGACCGGAATATAAGACCGGACGGCGGTTTTCCAGCGTCCGATTGACAGGCCGACTATGCTCAAAATTTTCTTTTTTTTTCTCAACCTAAATATAATTTTGACATTACAAACACTACACATTTCTAATAAATCCGAATTAAATCACAAAAGGGAATTAATTTAAATAAAATAATAATCAATTATTTTCAGAAAAAATTAATTAACGACTTAATAAAATTACAAAAAACATGTGATTAATTATACATACTAAGAAAAGATAGGGAAATTTTCGGGCATAGCCGGCCGGTCATTCGGATAGCCGGGAAAGTGAATTTTCCGGCGACCGGAATATACGACCGGACGGCGGTTTTCCGGCGTCCGATTGACCGGCCGACTATGCTCAATTTTTTTTTTTTTTTCTCAACCTAAATATAAATTTTGACATTACAAACACTACACATTTCTAATAAATCCGAATTAAATCACAAAAGGGAATTAATTTAAATAAATTAATAATCAATTATTTTCAAAAAAAATTAATTAACGACTTAATAAAATTACAAAAAACATGTGATTAATTATACATACTAAGAAAAGATAGGGAAATTTTCGGGCATAGCCGGCCGGTCATTTGGATAGCCGGAAAAGTGAATTTTCCGGCGACCGGAATATACGACCGGACGGCGGTTTTCCGGCGTCCGATTGACCGGCCGACTATGCCCAAAATTTTCTTTTTTTTTTCTCAACCTAAATATAAATTTTAACATTACAAACACTACACATTTCTAATTAATTTGAATTAAATCACAAAAGGGAATTAATTTAAATAAAATAATAATCAATTAATTTCTAACAAAAATTAATTAACGACTTAATAAAATTATAAAAAATATGTGATTAATTATACATACTAAGAAAAAATAGGGAAATTTTCGGGCATAGCCGGCCGGTCATTCGGAATGCCGGAAAAGTGATTTTTCCGGCGACCGGAATATACGACCGGACGGCGGTTTTCCGGCGTCCGATTGACCGGCCGACTATGCCAAAAAATTTCGTTTTTATTTCTCAACCTAAATATAAATTTTAACATTACAAACACTACACATTTATAATAAATTCGAATTAAATCACATAAGGGAATTAATTTAAACAAAATAATAATCAATTAATTTCTAACAAAAATCAATAAACGAATTAATTTCTAATTAAATCATAACAAATAAAAGAATTTAAATTCATAACAAAAAATTAATACTACATTCGCCGGAAAACATACCGATATTCGTCGTGGTATTACTTCGACGGAGATTCCCAATTCGTTTTCCGGCAAGACAAAGTGGTCGTTTTCGATTACGTATTGTGACCCCGTCCTTGTGTGCAATGAAGTTTTGGTGGGAGGGTGGTTGCCGGAATTGGTAGAAAATTATGGTATGGAGGATAGAGTGTTGAGTAGATAGTGAAGATTATTTTTTTTTTATTTTTTTTTTCACCTTCGTAATATGGAGTGTTGAGGGTGATGTGGTGATGAGTATGTAGGGTTTAGCGTGTTGAGTCGGGTGGGGTGGGGTGTTTATATGGAGGATGGAAAGGGAGAGTAGAATCTTTTACAAAAGGAAAAAAATAAAAAAAAAATAAATTATTACAATTTTATTAAAATCCCCAAAGTCAACACACACTTTCACACCTTTGTCTCGACTCTCGACACTTTCCCCCGAGTTCACCGCTGCAGAATCTGCCAACATGTGAGCTGTGGGTGTGTGAACATGTGAGAATTGTGGGTCCCGCCCAATTATTTAATTCCAAAAGGGCAGTTTTTACATTAGTGTATTTTTTAGGGTAATTTTTACAATATATATTTTAATGGGGTAAAAAATCCGGAGCGCCCTAAATTTTATTTTTCTCATCGATCATTTTCGAACTAGATCTTGGATATATATTTTTTTTTCCTACGATGATCCAAACTTATTTTTTGCATTAATTAATACTTCCTCTATTCCAAAATTCTGACCTATTTCTTTTGGACACGGGATTTAAGACGAGAGTGTTAAGTATTTTAAATGTATTGTTTAGGGAATGAGTGTTGTTTATGTAATTAACAAATTTTATACATATTCGAATTAAATTTTAAAATTATTTTTTTTCTTAATTTTTTTTTGTATTTAATTAAATTATATAGAGTTTAATTAATTATTTTTTTTTTGGCAGATTTGTAAAACTGTATAAATGAAACTAATTAACATCAAACAAAGAAATTGAAATTAGCAAACTTAATAAGGAAATTCGGCCAATGCTTTAAAAAATTGTGAAATCAAACCAATTTATCATAATTGCATAATTTGTTTGATTCACCACGAATCCAACGGCGTCGACGAAATCGATCATGAACTGAACCACAATCTTCAGTAATCCCAAGCATATTTCCAGCCTTTGAATAACCATAATAATTCCCTCAAATCCCTCAAACCCTATTCTCAAATCCCTCCAACCCTCTTCCCTCTTCTCTGATTTTTCTCCCCCAAATCCCTAATTGAACCTAAAATCCCAAAATTTCTTCAATTACCAAAAATCGGCTTACGGAGGTTCTCCTGTTTTCCGCTGTACACCCGATGCCTGAGCTTCATCTCCATCGCGGCTCCGACAAGCTCCGCCCCCATATTCTTCATTCCGTACGACGCCTCTCTTTTACAAGAGAGGGAGAGAGGAAGATGAAGAAACAAAGAGGGGGAAGAGGAGAGTATGTGAGGCGGCGGCGCCGAGGAGGGGCGCCGGCTGGCGGCGATTATGCCGGCAGAGAGGGTGAGGAGGGAGGAGAGCCGACGGGTTGTGTCTGTGTGGTGTGCGTGTTGTGTGTGTGAATTAATGGGGTGGGTGGTGGGCGTAGGTGGAGATATTTAAATTAGTGTTAAGTGTAATTGTTAAGTGTAATAAGGGAACAACTATTTCCCAAAGGAAAAGGAGTCACGAATCTTGGAACGGACCAATAAGAAAAGGGGGTCACGAATCTTGAAACAGAGGAAGTAATTATTAATGTAATACCTCTTTTTCTGTAAACCACTTGTGGTAACAATATTATAATTATTAATGTTATTATTATTGTTATTATTAATAATAATAACATAAATTTATGTATTTTACTAATAATCTTTGAGCAGTCTTTGAGATTTATTGAAAATATATACTCACTCCGTCCCCCATATATGTGTGGTTATTACTCGTTTGGGATGTCCCCCATATATATGTGCTTCCATAAATAGAAAGATTATCTTATCAAAATTATTTATTCACCATCACTTTATTCCTACTTTTCCCATTTTTTACCTATTTTTCCCACTTTCTTCCTACTTTATCTTACTTTTCCCACTTTATACCAATTTTTTCTTAATCTGCGTGTCATTTCTCTCCTCACATATATATGGGGGATGGAGGGAGCAATAGTATCTCTTTTGATCTTCTTGGACTTGATTTTTATAAAGTTGAAGTGGAGGACTTTCGTTTTATTTTTCGATCACGTGTTGGACTTGAACTTCGGACTATATAACCACGATGTTGAAAAACTTATCTCATTTCCGATCGAACGCTGAGCTTGGCTAGACTTGTGTTCGAACTTTATTATGTTGATATGGAAGATTTCGTTTAATTCCTGGATCGAATGTTGCAGTTGGCCTGACTTGGGCTTGGCTTTATAACGCCGGTACGGGGGACTTTCATCTTATTTTCGGGTCGAACTTGAGCTTCGTTTGATTGGGCTTGAGCTTTATAATGTCGATATGCATGAATTTCGTATATCTTATTTCTAGATTGAACGCTGGGCCTGGTTTGACTTGGGCTTGAGCTTTATAATGCTGATAAGAAAGACTTTTATCTTATTTACAGATCGAGTTCTAAGTTTGGCTTGATTTGGGCTTGAGTTTTATAACATTGACTTCGGAGGACTTTCGTCTTATTTTCGAATTGAACGCTAGCTTTGACTGCTTTCCACGAAGAATACCGATGCTTTCCACGAAAAACGCCTTGAATATTAGAGAGAATTCATAGATGATTCCTATTTTAATTATTGAGCTGAAAATTATGATTTTTTTTTTGGTGGTATTTTGGAGTCATTTGAAGAGCCCTATTTATAACTTCTGCAATCTTGCCATTAAGGATTCACCCTTTTTTTTGAGTTTCGAAGAAGGATGTTAACAAGAATGTCTCTCTCGAATGTTGATTGATCCTTCCTCATCATCTTGAAGGATTCTGCTGTTTTTGATGCTCGAGGCAGATCTGTGTTTTTTGGCAGCTCTTCTGATTTTTTTATTTTTTACTCCCTCCGTCCCAAACCACTTGGCATGTTTCTTTTCGGCACGAGATTTTAGGAGAGTGTGTGTAGAAATAAAGTGTAATGATTAATATTTTAATACAAATTTCATTATTTTAAAACTAGACCATCATAGATCATAAAAACATATTGATGTCTGATCTTGAATGAAAGATCATATCAATACCCTTAATTTGGTATAAAAATCATAAAAATCGGAGAAGAAACGAACAAGTTATGATAATTTAAACTTTTAGAATATAAATTATATTGGGATACGTGCTGAGTGGTGAGTGGATGATGAGATTATTAGTGGTTCATTTTGATGACTAATTCTTTCCATATTAGGAAACATGCCAATTGATATAGGACGACCCGATATAGTATACATGTCAAGTGGTCTGGGACGGAGGGAGTATGTTTTAGATGTGTTGTGAACGAGTGAACCGCTACTGGTTTTATAGACTAGTGGTGGATGTTAATTACGAGGAAAATTTGAAATGTATTTTTCAACTTTTTGGATTATGCTTTTTGCACATGTTTGGATTTCAAACATGGCGCCATTTTGTTGTGTTTTAACACAAGTTTAAATTTGTGAAACTTGTGGTTTTCGAATTTTGCAGAATGAATGAAGTAGATTTGTGTTTCTATTTTAAATTTGGTTATTAATTTTGTTTTTGATTTTTTTTAATAATAATAATAAAATAACTAAAGTGATGTTTTTTAAATAAATTAATAAATCATCAAATTTGTAACAACCCTAAAAATCCGTACTTGAAAATTTCGAGCTTTTCAAAATTTTATTTTATTAAGTGTCGAGCTTATTCTACTATTATTATTAAATGTGAATTAATTATTCATTTATTGATAGTAAGCTCGACGATTCACGAAATAGCTATTTGGCTATTTAAGAATGTAGCTAGACAAGTAGTTAGCAACTTCATGTTATATCAAGTTATTACGATTATTATTACCGAGAGCTGACTTATTATCATTATTGCTCGTATTTGAGCTCGATAGCTACTCTAACGATCCTATGTTATTAGCCTACGTGCTTGGCATCACAAGATCCAAGCTAGCAAATAATTATAGCAAGCTCATTTAAGCATAGCAACAATATAGAATTATGATGAGCTACAATAGCAATTTAATTAATTAGAAAATAGCACACGGCACTATTTTACGAGCATAAGTACTCAAATCACGACAAGATAATGATGATGATTAAGCTAAACATGTGCTTAAATGCTTCATGATACGATTATGAGACTATGCGCTTAAATGTTTATGTGATTAAATGTGTATGTGAATTATGTGATCGAAGGTGATAAAAAATCGTCAAGTTATGAATGATGTTTGATTAAGCAAACATCATATGTATTTTTATACATTATTAAGATAAAGAATGAATACATAAAAGTCTAGTGTTAGTGTATGAGTGATCTCCAAGTAAGTGAACAAGTAGAAGAAAACCATCACATGAGATGGTGACAAATGTCATTCATCTAGTATTTTTAAGCATAAATATAAATAGCTAGATGGTGGTCAAAGTCTTCATTTTGCAGCCACACACCACCCCTAGAGAGAAAAGCTCTCCCTTCTCTCTACAAATTCCGGCCATCTCTCCTCCTTCCTCCTCCGGTCGCCGCCGCCTCCTTGCATTTTCCGGCGACCGGAAAATCTTCAACCACCACCAATCTTCACCAAATTTCACCCATAGATTCCTATCCACTTCTAGAGCATGAATATGGTGATAGATTCATCATCAAACCACTGCAAATTCTCCATGCAAGGGTCGAAAGTTGATCAAGCTTCCAACTTTGAATTTTCATGAAGAACAATCGGTAATCTCTTTTTCTTTGATGTTAGAAGCTTAGATCTAAGTGATTTATGTTGATAGATGATATGAATTTGGCCCTTAGGATGAAAGTTGATAGATCACTTCAATTTTTTCATATTTGAAGTCCCCATCATCTTGCGAGTCCATTGATATGATTTTCATCAAATTTTATCGGTAGAAACTGGAACTTATTCTTGAAAGAGCTTCGTACTTTGTATGAGATGTTCTTGATCTTTTCCTGATGTTATGAGCTTTATTTGGTCGATTTAGAACTTGTACGGTGATGATTCAACTCGTTATTCATCAAGAACATACTTTGCGAATTTTCCAAAAAATACCCCTGTACACGCGAGCATGATTCCAAACGATTGGTTCATCTTCTGAGCTCAAATATTTTTCCACAATGAATTTCATTGTCTTATCTTTCCAATGAGGGGTCACACGCCCTCATCGAAGTTCGTATGAGCTCGCAATGTTAATTTGAAGTTGATATGTCAATTCTGCTGAAATCTGGAAAAACGTGTGACCAACTATTTTGAACGTCATTTTTCATTATGATCCTTTGTTTATCTTACTTCGAGCAAAACATGAAAATTGTTCCCCATTGTTCAAGCTTTCTATTGATATGTGTTGTGTCTCTAATGGCCAAGTAACGAATGAGATATCTTAGCTCAAAGTTGGTTGATTGAAACTGCTTCCTTCCAGTTTTCAGAGTGTAAAGGTCTAAGGGAATTGATTGTTTCTCCCAATTCCTACGTGAACTAATTATGAAATTTTTATATGTTGTATCCAAATGTCTTAACCTCATAACTACCAATTTTCACCTTATTTTGCCCAACCATTCTTGAGAAACAATTATTTCCACAAAGTGTCGCAATTCTGCGAACTTGTTTCAAATATTAAGTTCACATCTATTATAGAATCGATTCGCTATCGTCTCAGCCATGATAATCGATTCCTAAATTCACTGATGCTATGCCTCAATCCCCAATTCATTTTCAAGCTCTTAGCTCATGAAACTAAGTAGCTAAGTATAAGACGAGTTAAGTATAAGATTATCGAATGATATTCAAGTTGTCTAAGTGTAGAAGATTACTATGTAAGACTAATCACGAAAAGGGGACTAAGTATGTAAGGAGTACTAAGGATGAAAGGGTAAATTAAGTATAGGTACACTATATGAACTATGAGCTAGTATTGATGTGATATATGTGAATAGGTGCTAACTTCGGAGACAAGGCGGCGAAGGGAGTCGGAGTCGATTGCTTGCTTACTTGCTTGATTGCTTGAGCACCTATAAAGAGTGAGCTCTACTTTCGAATATATGAAATGTTTTATGAAAGCTCACATGTTTTACGATGCATTAAAGAAATGTTAATGAAATGTTATACTTGCCTCTTTTTAGCATGCATTACCAGTCTACTTGCAGCTGATGAAGGTATCGGTTGCCCAGAACGATATCGGCCCTCCTGATGAAGGTATCAGTTGGGTGTGCACACAAGAACGGTAAGGTGCTCGAGAGGGTGGCCAACCTCTCGACACAATCTGTAAACTGTAGACTTGGGTATGCCATATCTATTTTGTCGCGACACATGATGATGCATGAGCATGTAGAAATGTAAGAGCATGCAAAGATGATTTCTAAAGAGCAACTCGAGTTCTTTCATAAAACCCCCGAGTATGCATAAGTTGGGCAAGTCTATTTTTTTTATAGCCCTAAGTGGCATTGCTTTGGGCGACGAGCTCACTTGGTACAGTCAATGTACTGACGCCCTATACGTATTTCTAAACGTGCAGGTTAACTGGAAGCGATGGGATGAAAGGGAGGCGAGCCGAGGATTTGGGATATTATGGTTGTAGCCCTGTGACATGTGTCTCCACACATGTGTCATAACCATGTTTCCGCTATCCAATGTAATAAGTTCAAGTTCTTCATGAAATATTTAAACGAGTAATGTTTTCTTAAGTTGATGTTTGTAACCAAGACCCTTGTGATCATATGTAATTAATCGAATGGCCTCTTAGTCCTTCTTCGACATCACTCCCATCATTCTTTCTAATTACCAAGTAGCTTTATTAATATGAATTCGCCTTCACCACTTTGTCTTATCCTCGATTATTCATAAGTCAAGTCCAATCCCTTCTGGATCCACGAGCCCTTAAGCGTTCCACCCGTAGCACACCGGTCTCCGAGGCACATTTTTACATGCCTTGGGGGTCGGGGCGTTATAAATTTATTATGCATTAAAAATATTTATACCAGAATTTTTGATGAAAATAGTGTTCAATAGACTAAAGTGAAGTCCTACGTCACTGAGTGTATGAATTAGCCATGAGATCCTCTATTGCCAAAACATGTGACATCTTCAATTACCTTAATAGATTAACAACATATGACAAATCATAGGGGTTTAGAAATTTCAAATGTTAGGGTATATATTTTCCTTATTGTTGGGAACCCTCTGCAGTTGTTTTGATGATGTTCCTCGAAATCACACTTAGAATTATTTAGGATAGAGATTGATAGGAGCGATCTGCTTTTGTATAGTGCAGATTGATACACTCTTAATGTAATAGATAGATCGATCGTAACTATAAAGGAAGAGAACGTGTGAACGATCTCTTTCCTATAGGAAGATCGATCTGGCATCGTGCTTCTTAATCTCCTGGGTAGAAGACCAACTGCTCAACTTGAAGAACCCATCGAGCTGGAAGCCTTCTGCTCATTTATCTAGCTGGTCGTACAACGACTAGCTTAAGCATTCTGGTATTGGTGCCACGCTGGATGCCAACTAGGACCAATCTCAATGGCTAGAAGTGAGTCAGCACCAACGGCTCCCTGTCCAACGACTAGAATTCAAATTTTGGGCCTATGAATACTTCAGCCATTCAGAGTTAATCTTTACGGGAATTTCATTTCAAGAGCCAAAACTCTGCAGAAATCTCAAGCTATCAAAGCCTCTTCAACACTCGAAATTCGAAGAAAGTTCCCAAGTGTTGAAACTAAGGAGATTTCTATATCTACAATCAACCTACGTTCTTGAAGCGTTTACTGCTGTTTAAGAACTCCACAGAACCTCCAACCTCCAACCTTCAAAGTTCAGAAGTTGTTCATTGAAGAAGTTGAAGATCTGCCTGCTCCACCATTGCTGAGAAGTCAAGCTCTGCAATTGGAAGAGCTCGCTAGGTGTTAGTTCATTTTTAGCAAAAGTTGTAAGGGTCACGACCCCATAATTCATGCTTGAATTTTGACAAGTTAGTCAGAATTTGGGACTGGTACTCAGCCAGTAAAAACAAGAGAGAGGTGAATCCAAAGGTAAAGGGATTTTCAGTTTCGATAGAAACTGACGTGGACATAGGAGGAGTTTCTCCGAACCACGATAAAATTGACTGTATCGAGCTCTCTCTCCATCTTTACTTTTAGTCACATATCTCTTTACTCGAACTAACAAACATTCATCAAGCATTCATCTCATCAAGCAGAAAAAGAGTTTTCACTAAAAGAGAATTTTCTAAAGAGCTTTCAACAAACCACCAACTTCCGCATATCAGATTGATCTTGATAAGTTCGACAGCTCGCTTGTCGAACTGAATGGATCGAGCTACACTCTGGTTTTTGTAAAAGGTTTTAAGTTCGAAAATATTTGGATATTGGTGTATCCCCCCCCCCAATACACCAATTAGCTCTTTTTGGGACCAACAAGTGGTATCAGAGCGGTGATTATTTTAACCATCGCTTCTGTATACTAAAAGTTTTTCTCTTTTATAGCTTTTGGTCAAATTGGACTAGATCCAAGAAAATTATTTTTCATTCACTCTTTTAACTGTCATCATGGAAGTATCACTTGTTCGTGCTTGCGAGGATTTTTCTATCCAGGGCTACGAAGACTGGAGTTTCCGGATCAAGATGTGCCTTCAAGCACATCACTATCTCATGTCGGGTGTGATCGAAAAGGGACCACTTCCCATCTTAGGTGAGAAGCTCGAGATCACTGGAACTAGCCGAGGCGAGCCCACATATAAACAGGAACCCAAAGATCCAAGCGAGTACACTTCCGAACACAGAATGATCGCTGGCCTCGACCACTTCGCCAAAGGACTCATTTCCAGCACGGTCAAGGGAATCCATCTCGCCAAGATTAGAAAACTAAATACTGCAAAAGAGATGTGGGATACTCTTAAGGCCATCAGTCAAGGATATGAGCAAATGCTTGAGAACAAGCTCTCTCTTGCTTGTTCAAACTGGATGACTTCAAAATGAAGCATGGTGAAAGAATTGAGCAGATGAAGAACCATTTCATCGAGCTCACATTAGAGATCACTGCAATCCGATTGGATAAGTACACTCAACGTGAACTTAACCAGAAGGTTATACGAGCTCTTCCTGCAAGCTAGCACGTCTATGCTGTCATTTATCCCAATCAACCGGATTTCAGCAAGATTTTGACTGAGGAACTCTTTAACCTTCTCACCGGAAGCGAACATGAGATGATTCACATCCATGGATCGGCTCATCCTTCTCCCAATGGCAAAAAGTCTAAAGCTGAAAAGAAAAAAAAGGACGTTGCATTCAATGCTGAGACCGAGAAGGAAGTCAAGCTGACCACTCCGAGTCAAACATCTGGGATTGAGAAGCTGCTCCAAGACTTTGCCATGCTGGCACGATGGAATGAGCGCCTAGAAACTCGCATGACAAGATATAAAAGATTCTACAAAGATACTAAACGAGGTTAAAACAATCATGCTTCTGAACGTTCTGACAAGAACGATGAAGGTAAACCTAGTCCCTCCAAGTATAATTCCTCTAACACATCCGAAGGTGGTTGCTTTCACTATAATAGACCAGGTCACTACAAGTCAGAGTGCCCTGACCTATCCTAAGCACAACGCGATATTCATCGAGCTACGAGAGATTGCAAGCTGAAAGAGCAGCACGATGCTTTGCTTGCTGAAGAAACATCCCAAAAGGAACTTGATTAACACGTATTTTATGTGCATGTTGAGTGTATTTTGAATATATTTGAAGCTTGATTTGTATGTTTTAATGTTAGAAATGCTAGGGTTTCTTAACTCTTAGTATACTTTAGACTTTCTCGTTTTCTCGGTTTTTGATCTATTTTTGTGAGAATTTAAAAGAGCATTCAAGTAGCTAAGGATTGAAGGCCAGAAACGAGGGAGAATCGAGCTCAATTAGAGTAAAACTTGTGTTCTTAAATGTGGAATTTCAAGTTGTATAGTTAGGGTTTCACTAGTTTGATTTCATTTATGTTTTCCTCGTTCTCTCGAGTCTCTTTATGCTTTTTGCAGGAATAATGGAGAACTCATTTAGCCAATTTGATCATTCCATGTTGAATAGGGGTTCGTTTGGAGTCCATAGCAAAAAGCGAATCGAGAATCGGAGTTCGGACGAGAGAGAACGAGCGAAAACGGTGGAGCTGCGCAACATGACCGGACCGACGGCGACCCGGACGGCGCCCGGCTGGACCGCAGGCCAGGCCGCCGGCTGGCCAGCTGAGGGACAAAGTTTCTGGCGACCTGGGCTGCAACCCACACGGCGGGTGGCTAGGCTGCCGTCCCAACCGCCGGTTGGCCGCCCCTCTTCACTCAAACTCGCCCGAACTCGTCCCGGTTCACCCCGATTCATCCCAACTCAACCCAAAACTCACCTATTATGTATTTAACCCAAAAATCTTCCTATTTTGTGGATCTTTTGCATACTTTAATATTTTAGAACCCTAGAAATATTCCCTTTTTCCTTTTTAGTATTTTAAAGATTGTTGGAGCTTTACTTGGTGGATTTACAATTCAAGACCATATTCTTCTTCCTTATTGAATTCTCTATCTTTTAAGCATGATTTCATTTACTTTCTATGGTTTATTTTCATTAATCATGTCTAGCTAGTTCTCTTTGTGATTCTAATTATATGTAGATTATGGATAATTGATGGGATTAAGCTTTAATTAGGGATTTACCTTCTAATTTCTTGTTCATTTCTCTTGGGGCTATGTTTTATTATGTAATTGTGATTGATCACCATAGTTGCATACCAAGTGTTTGATCTAATGCTTAGGAGACTTAGATTAGATGCTAGGATCAAGAGATTTGCATGCTAGATATAGTAGGGCTAAAGAACTCCATGTGCTATTGGGAGTTGATGTTATACTTGATGTCTTAGTCGGAATTAGGTATTTCATTAATCCACTTGGTTTAGTTACACCGAGAGTTGAATGAATCATATTTAGGAGGTTTCCCATATGAAATTGGATTAAAATGGCTAATTCTAGTTAGAGTGTCACACCCTGTCACTTAGACCTAATTGAAGTATAATTGGAGTCACTTTTATTTCCTATTGATTTCTTCTAGTTTGATTACTTGTTTACTTGTTTAGTTAAGTTTAAGTTTGTTACTTACTTTATATTTCTCATTAGCTAATCAAAAACACAAAAACATGTCACTTGTAAGCTTGAATAGTAGTTAGATAATTAGATTGCTACTTGAATCTTAAACGACCTAGCATTCCTTGAGGATTCGATTCAATTATACTATAATTGATTATTATTGCATTCTTCCTACCCTCAAAAGTAGGGCAGATCAATTTTTGGCGCCGTTTCCGGGGAATGCTTAGTTTGAGTTTCAATAGTCGATTTGGTTATTGAATTACTAATTCAAGCATTTTTCTCTTTTGATTTTTATTTTGTAGGTATATGCACACAAGGTCCAAGGGTAGACTTGTTCAACCTTTGATCTTGAACTTTGAAAGAGGAGACATAGAAGAAGGAATCTTATTGAAGAACAAGTTATGGGAGCAAATCATCAAGTAATGGAAGCTCTTATGAAAGAAATGGAAGAGTTTAGAGCATGTAAGGATGAGCAAGAAAGAAGGGCAAATGAGGCTCAACCACTTCCTCTTAACCATATGTTCCAATCTCTAACGGAACAATTTCAAGGAGGAGAATGGGGGACGATCAATGCTAATAATTTTGAGCTCAAATCCGGACTTATTCAAATGGTTAAAGATGATCAATTTGGTGGAAGTCCTATGGAGGATCCAAACGCCCATCTTAGCATATTTCTTGATATTTGCGACACCGTCAAGCTAAATGGAGTTCCTAATGATGTAATTCGCATGCGAATGTTCGGGTTTTCTCTACGGGACTGGGCAAAAGATTGGTATAAAGGATTGAACAAGGCCAACATTCACACTTGGGATGATTTGTGCAAGGCCTTTCTTTCCAAGTACTTTCCATCCTCCAAAGCTCAAAGACTCATCTCTGAAATCTCACACTTCTCTCAACAAATGGATGAGCCATTATTTGAGGCATGGGATAGGTATAGGGAGTTGCTACGCAAATGCCCTCAACACGGTTTTAGCGAAGCTCAACAAATCATCAACTTCTATAGTGGTCTATCTCCTCACACAAGAAGCATTGTAGATGCAACCTCTGGGGGTTGTTTGGTGAATAGGAATGCAAAAGAGGCATTGAGGATTATAGAAGAAATGGCATCCAATAGCTATCAATGGCCAATTGAGAGAGGGCCTACAAAGAAGGTGAACTCAATCCTTGAAGATGCAAGATATGATGAGTTGGTTTCAAAATACAATCTTCTCAAGAGGGAATTTGATGAAGTGAAGAAATCAAAGAAGGAAGTTCAAGTTTATCAAGCTCAAGAATGTGTGGATTTTGATGGGAGTGAGGGAGTAAACTTCGTGGATCAAAGGGGCTATAGCAACTATAATAGGGAAGGCTTTCAAGGAGCTCAAGGAGGATACCAAGGAAATTATCAAGCTCAAGGAGGATTTCAAGGGAATCAACAAAGTGGTTATTCTTATGGAAATCAAGGGGGTAACTCGTCTTACTACCCTAACAATAGGAATCAACCTAATCTTTCATATGGAAATCCGAACAATGCTCAAGTTTCACCTTCCGGATTCTCCGTCTCTCAAGGGGTGATTGAAGAGCCTAAGAAGACATCTCCTTCTATAGAGCAATTGATGCAACAATTGGTGAGCAATCAAGGTCAAATGGTTACTCAACAACAAAATTTCATAGCTCAAACCGGCCAAAAGATGAATGCATTGGAGAATTCGATGTCAACAATTGCTACCCTCGGTGACGACTCTTGCTAAGCAAGTAATGACACTTGAAGCACAAGTGAAGCAAATAGCTACCCAAGTGAATTCTCTACAAAAGGCCGGAGAAGCTTCTAGCAAAGCTCAAGTGAATACGAAGCAACAATGCAACGCCATTCATGTGGTAAGTGAAATTTCTTCAACACCTTCACATATACCTTGTGAGAAATCTCTAAATCTTGCTAAGAGCAACCTTGTGGAAATTGATGAATCCGACCTAAGAATCATAGATCTTTGTCTAATTATTCCATCTATAGAAGGTTGGACAAAATGGGACATTCATGATTACTATTCAAGAATGAGGATTTCCAAGGCAATTCCCTTTGATGAGCGTCTTGATACGCTAAAAGATCTACAAAGAAGGAAGGATGCTTATGAAGCTTCAAAAGTGAAGAGTAAACTTGGTGCTCTAGAACTATAGAGAAGGAGAGTGATCACAAGAATAAAAAAGGTACCCCTTCTACTCCTAAAGTTTCTCAAGAGCATGTTGAGTTGAATAGCATGGATAGTCTAGCATCTCCTTTTGAGTTGATTGATGAGAATTTGCATGAGAGGAAGGGTGATTTATTGGATGCATTCAAGAAACTAGATATAAATGCTTCTTTGATTGGTTTGTTGAGTGAGATGCCGGATCATGAGAAATTCTTGGAGGATGTGATTCATAGGAAGGTGAAGTTGGATGATCTAGAAAACATTGTGTTGTCAGAAGAATGTAGTGCTCGTTTACAAGAGAAGATTCTGAACAAGAAGAATGATTCCCGGAAAATTCACAATACCTTGTAAGATTGGTGGTTGGACGTTTAGCAAAACTTTGTGTGATTTAGGCTCAAGTGTGAATTTGATGCCCGTTTCCATATACAATCGTTTGAGGATTGGTAAATTCAAGCCTACTTCAATATCACTCCAAATGGGGGACTGCTCAATCACACATCCAAGAGGGATTGTAGAAGATGTGCTTATCAAGGTCGGGAAGTTCATTTTTCCGGTAGATTTCGTTATCCTTGACATGCCGGAGGATTGGGAGACTCCACTCATTCTTGGACGGCCATTTCTTGCAACAAGTCGAGCTTTAGTTGATGTGCTTGAAGGGAGTCTTATTCTTCGAGTAAATAAAGAAAATGAGACATTCTACATGTCAAATGGTTCAAGCGAGGTCAATAAGCCAAGCAAGGTTGGAGAGGAAAGTGAGAGGTTGATGCTTGATAGAGGAGGGACCTCATTCAAAGTCCCTTGAAAAGGGCATAGAGGTATCGTCGAGCTAACGACGTAAAAACAAGCGCTCGTTGGGAGGCACCCCAACAACTATCCTTTCCTTTTTCTTTCTAGTTAGTTTCTTTAGTTTGAATTTGATTTTTTGTTTCTTATTTTTGATTTAGTTGTTTTTTCTAATTTTTCTCTATTTCTATACTAATACTTCCTATTTAAGTTCATTTCTCATTCACAAGTTCCATGTGTTTCATTGTCAATGCATGAGGGCAAATCATGATGGGAACGAGTGAAGGAAGAAAATCAAACCGATCAAGCAAGCAATGGATTGAATGGCCTTCAAAACCACCTTCAACATAGCTTTGGACCTTTGTGAGTGTAATTTAAATTTCTTATTATTCTTTCCTCCAAACTTATTTTAGAATTTATTTTTCAAAATAAGTTTGGGGGAGGGAGGTAGGATAAGGAATTTAAATTACTTTACTCTTGGTTTTTCAATTTCCTATGTGATGTGGTATCATTATGATTTCATTGATTATATGCTTAGGCTTGCTTGATGATTGTGGTTGATTTGGGGTTAAATGGATGATTCTTGTTTATTTTGGTTGGGTGATGAGTTTCGGTCGATGAGCTTAATTGATGAAAATTCCTTCTTTAGTTGTTTGTTTTGTTTGTTTGAAGTTTCGTTGGAGCTTACATGGAGAATCTTTAGTGAGGATAATTTTGTTGATTGATTGGAGCTTGAGTGCGAAATTTTTGAAAAATTGAAAAGGTTAAATGAATGCTTGCATGTGTGAATGTGAAAGAACGTGTTTAATTGCTCAAGTGCATTTGGGTGAGATGTCAATGATTGATGCTAAAATGGTAACAATTTTTTGAAATTTCTCAAGTTTAAGTCAAGCATGATTAAGGTTATTTCACTTGAATGGCTTGGAATGATTGAACTTAGGCACTTAGACTCTAGACAAAAAGCTTGAGAGCATTTTGAGCCTTAAACTATGCATTTTACTTAGTAAATATCCTTTCTTGAGAGCTTGATCTTGCATTGTATTTTCTTTATTAGAACTTGCCTTGATACTCTTGTTAGAAGTACTACATGTTTGCATGATTAGGAGATGATCTTAGGCTATCATTGAATAGCCCATTTTCCCTAAACACTAACCTATTTTTCATCACCATTGTCGTCCCATTTTGAGCCTTGAATAGAGTCTTTTCTTCTTGAACCGGATGATAGGGGGTGAAGGATGGTTAAGGGAACCTTGGTGAAAGTTGAAAATTCATGAAAAATGATGGATGATGGTAAAAGGTCTTAAGATTTGCTTTGAGTTGAATGAACACTCCTATAAGCTCAATGTTAGAAAAGAAAACAATAAGAACAAAGTTCTTAGTGAAAAAAAAATCGTTAGAACAAAGTTCTTACAATAAAAAGAAAAGAATAAGAACATAAAGGAGTATTTCTTTTGGTAGAAGCTTGGGTTCATTTGATAAAAAGGGGTTGGATAAGGTGGAAGATGAAGAAATTCATACTAGAGAGGTGAAGAAAGGAGGTGAAGGAGCTTAGATGAAAATTTAAGTCACTTAATCTATAATTCCCTACCTTAACCAATCTCCCTACATTATAAGCTTAATAAAGACCTTTTGATCCTAATTTGTGCATGCATTGTAGTATGAGAAACTTGAGTTGATAGGCAAGCTTATGGTTACAGATATGTATTGCAGGATTTCGATGAGTGTTCACCATTTCCATATATTGAGGGATCGAGTGATACACATGTTCCTTGAGAGGTCTAGAGTTTAAGATGCTTGAGTGATTGAATTCGAAGTTAGGATAGTGGTTGATCTTATGAATGCTTGGTTTGACTTGAGAATTTCTTTGAACTAAATGGTTTTTGAGGTGATATGAGGCATCGAGGAACTCAAAATGCACACTCCATACGTGTTAAGTGTTTTGATTGTTCGTTTCATTGTTTGGGACAAACAATGGCTTAAGTTTGGGGGAGTGATTAACACGTATTTTATGTGCATGTTGAGTGTATTTTGAATATATTTGAAGCTTGATTTGTATGTTTTAATGTTAGAAATGCTAGGGTTTCTTAACTCTTAGTATACTTTAGACTTTTCTCATTTTTCTTGGTTTTCGATCTATTTTTGTGAGAATTTAAAAGAGCATTCAAGTAGCTAAGGATCGAAGGCCGGAAATGAGGGAGAATCGAGCTTAATTAGAGTGAAACTTATGTTCTTAAATGTGGAATTTTAAGTTGTATAGTTAGGGTTTCACTAGTTTGATTTCATTTATATTTTCCTTGTTCTCTCGAGTCTCTTTATGCTTTTTGCAGGAACAATGGAGAACTCATTTAACCAATTTGATCATTCCATATCGAAGAGGGGTTTTTTAGGAGTCCATTAGCAAAAAGCGGATCGAGAATCGGAGTTCGGACGAGGGAGAACAAGCGAAAACGGTGGAGATGCACAACATGACTGGACCGACGGCGCCCGGACTGGACGCCAGCAGGACCGCCGGCTGGCCGGCTGAGGGACAGAGTTTCCGGCGACCTGGGCAGCAACCCACACGGCGGGTGGCTGGGCCGCCCCTCTTCACTCAAACTCGCCCGAACTCAGTCCCGGTTCACCCCGATTCGTCCCAACTTGACCCAAAACTCACCTATTATGTATTTAACCCCAAAATCTTCCTATTTTGTGGATCTTTTGCATACTTTAATATTTTAGAACCCTAGAAATATTTCTCTTTTTTCTTTTTAGTATTTTGAAGATTGTTGAAGCTTTACTTGGTGGATTTACAATTCAAGACCATATTCTTCTTCCTTATTAAATTCTCTTTATTTTCATCATGATTTTATCTCTTTTTCATGGTTTAATTCCTTCAATTATGTCTAGCTAAATTTCTCTTTAGTTCCAGTATATGAAGATATGATCTAGATCACTAAGTTTTTGGATTTTGTTGTTGGATTTACCTTCTAATTCATATGTCTTGTGGTTTGGGACTTAATTTTATTGCATGATTGATTGGCCATCATTGAGTGCATACAAGGTGTTTGGTTAAATGCTTAGTAGGCTTTAATTCATAGCACTTAGCATCAAATCACAACATATTAGTAATTCTTGCTAATAGGAGATTCTAAATATTAATTGTGCCACTAAGAGTTAATCCATGCGTCTTGAGTCCTAGTCGGAGATAGATGTCATAGGTTAATCTACTTACATTGATTGCTTTGAGAAAAGAATTATTGTACACAATATATAGAATTCTCATATGAATTAGGTTAAATTGGTTGATCCTAGCAAATCCTAAAACCTAAGCATCTTGAGATTATCGGATTATATTTGGAACCAAGCTTTCTACTATTATTTGTTAACTCTTGATATTAGTTGTTATCTAGTTTGTCACTTTTCAATTACATTGCTTGATAGAATTAAGAAAACACAAAAATATGTCATTTGTGAGCTTAAATAGTAGGTTTAGTAGCTAGATTACTAGTTGAAATTCATACGCCATTGCATTCCCTGTGGATTCGACTCGATTATACACATCGATTATCATTGCTCTCTACCCTCACCTTTAAAGTGAGGGCGGATTAGAACTCATTTTTTCTGAGACGTCATCGGAATAAGGAAGACTAGCTGATGACGAAGAAGATGATCACTTCTTTGTCGAAACTGGATATCTGGATGACAACGATGAGGAAGAGGAATGTTGTGTCAGACTTGACAACTAAATTAAGAACATCAAGGTAGACTCTCAACCTATCTCTTCCATAATTTCTAACGATTGTCTTGTAGGGGAAAATCTACCCGAGATGGTATCTTGGGAAGAATTTCAGCAATAGATGGATGACTACAAGAAGCTCTCAACAATGTTCAAAGAGCTAGCCGTGGTTGGAAAGGGTCTGGAAGAAGAAAATGAGAAATATAAGCTTGCATTGAGTTAACAGTTCGCTCCCTATGATGTGGACAAAGAAAAGTAAATCGAAACCCTAAAAGTGCAAGTTGAGGAATCTACTTTGAGAGAAGAGCATTTGAAAGAAATGTTGGAAGAAAAAGACAAAGAAATTCTCTCACTTTCTGCGAAACTGATAGATCTGACAGCTCAACATGAAATCTTGGTCGAGAAAGAATCAAATCTACAATAGAAAGTTGACAGAATTAATCGAGGAAAGACAAGCTGGATGAAATTCAGTCTGCATAGAGAAGTCCAACCATCAAGTCCGGGATTGGATTCATTGGTCAGAAGAAGGATAAAAGTCAAATTGATGACTGCCAAATCACCTTTGTCAAGACTAAAGAAAAGTCAGAGGTTGACAAGCCAGCTCATCAATCACTACCAGACAAGAAAGTACAACTGAAGAATCCAGCTCGCCAACCACAAGCTATCTTGGTCAAGGAGCACAAAGCATCGAGCTCCAAAATCCAGCCTGCTGCCAAGCCAACTACTCTTCAAAAGAAGAATGATCGACCTGCTCCTTCCAAAAGTCGACTGGTACTAAAAAGAGAAGCAACCCGCTTCCAAATCTCAACGGAAGCAGCCTGCTTATTACGACTACTATGAGGAATGGCCACAACACTAGGATTATGGCTACCAAGAACAACGGTACCCCCAGCCTCAGTACTACATGCCTGACTTTTTAGCATACCCCCACCAACAGTCATGGTATCCCAACAAGTTGTACCAATCTGGGTTTTACGAGCAGCCTCATCAATTCAACTATCAAGCTGCTCATCAGGGTTACTATGAGGAACCCTACTGGAATGTTGAGCAATATCAGCCTGCTCCTCACTTCTACAGGAAGAAGAAATCTTAAAAGAAGAAGACTTCTCCTGCTCCCAAAGAAGTTCAAACTCCTAACAAAGCACCCATATTCAAGTGGGTTGCTAAAACTGTTTTATCGTAGGATGGGAAGAAGGAAATGAGAGAGCAAGCTACTGGTGGGGTCGTGTGTGGATCATCGATAGTGGCTGCTCAAAGCACATGACCTGCGACAAGAGTCTGCTGTCGGATTTCGTCAAGCGTGACGGATCTCTTGTCTCTTTTGGAGAAAATGACAAAGGCAAGACTAGAGGTTACGGTAAATTGAAAGTTGGCAAAACAACTATTAATGACATCATATATGTTGAAGGACACAATAATAATCTGTTTTATGTAAGCTAATTTTGGTCGAGTGGTAAACGAGTAGAATTTGCAGCTAACAAATATTTCGTGAAAAATGTGGAAGGAGAAACTCTCCTTACCGGAATTGAGCAGGATAAGCTTTATATAGTCCAGTGGACTAATCAAAAAGAGACATGCTTGGTGTCCAAGGCAAGTTCCGAAACAAGCTGGTTGTGGCACAGAAGACTTAGTCACATGAATTTCAAGTCCATCTATAGATTAGCTCGAAACAAACTGATAGAAGGCCTCCCAAACCAAATATTCGAGAGAGATCACATTTGTGAAGCTTGCCAAGCTGGAAAGCAGACAAGAGCATCCTTTCCAAGCATTGCAGCTCAACCATCATCCCGAATCTTGGAACTTCTCCACATGGATCTCTTTGATCCAGTTATTCCTTTAAGCATTAGTGGTAGAAAATATGTTCTTGTTGTTATCGATGATTTTTCTAGGTACACTTGGGTTATTTTCTTATATAAAAAGAAGGAAACCCTGGAGAAGTTGCATGATCTACTCAGCAAACTATGTAATCGAAAGAAAGATCAATTTAACTATTCGATTTGATCGAGGAACAGAGTTCATCAATCACATGATCGATATATATTGCACAGAAAGAGGCATTACTCACCAAACTTCAGTAGCTCGCACACCGCAACAGAATAGTGTCGTAGAATGAAAGAATAGATCATTGAAGGAAATAGCTCGTACAATGCTAAACGAGACCAAACTTCCCAAGAAGTTCTGGGCAGAAACAATAGATACAGCTTGCTATACTCAGAACAGATCGACAATCAAAGTTCGTCATGGGAAGACAAGAAACCTAAGCTTAAATACTTTAAATCATTTGGCTGTCTGTATTACTTTCACGATAATGGGAAAACTCAATTGAAAACTTTTGATAGCAAAGCTGATCCAAGAGTATTTCTAGGATACTCAGATATCAGTAGAACATTTAGAGTTTTTAATAAGAGAATCCTTACCATGGAAGTAACACCACATGTTGTTTTTGATGAATCCACTTGCTTGTATAGGGAAATCTCTACAGAACAGCACACAGATAAAAATAGCGATCAAGCTGGATCCTCCTCTCAAATATTGGAAGATCTACTCTATTAGAGTGCAGCTGATCAAGAAAAAGAAGATAATGCTGATCTAAATAGAGTCTCCCAGCAAGGGGGAACAACTGCATCAACATCAAGCTATAATGGAACACAGCTCGATCCAGTCCAGCTCGATAACCTCCAGACTGATCCGAATCAGCCAGCTTCCTCCACCCCAGCTCAGCAAACAATAGTTGATGAGCTCACTGAACAATTTGAATAGCTCGATCCTTTTATACCTCAACCACTTCAAGAATTTGACGACCCAACTGAAGAGCCCGAGCTTGAACTATCTGAAGAAGAGATCACTCGTCAAAAGAGATGGGTCAATGCTCATCCAGATGAGCTCATTGTTGGGAACCCAAATGCTGGAGTGAAAACCAGAAGGCAAATTGGAGAAAGCTATTTAATAAGTTATTTTCTTTCTCACGTTGAACCCATGAGCGTCGATGAAGCTTTACAAGATCCAGATTGGACGACTACTATGCAAGAAGAGCTCAATGAATTCAAGAGAAAGGAGGTATGGTCTCTTGTAGATCGACCTCACCATCAAGGCGTGATTGGAGTTAAGTGGATATTCAAAAACAAACATGATGAATCTGGTGAAGTAGTGCGCAACAAAGCGAGGTTAGTTGCGAAGGGCTACTGCCAACAAGAAGAGATACACTATGATGAAACATTTGCGCCGGTTGCTAGGTTGGAAGCAATCAGACTGTTTCTAGCCTATGCAGCTCATCAAAGATTCAAAGTCTACCAGATGTGAGAGCGTCTACGCAGACTAAGAGAAGTCTAGTGGAACAACCTCCAGGTTTTGAAGAGGGAGATTCCAGCAAGGTCTACCGCTTAAAGCAGTCTACGGATTGAAGCAAGCTCCACCAGCTTGGTACGAGACCTTGGCTACATTCTTACTGGAATCTGGCTTCAAAAAAGGAAGAGTCGACAAGGCGATGTTCACTATAAAATGGAAAGAACATATCCTTTTAGTACAAATTTATGTTGATAATATTATTTTCGGGTCAAAATCTACTTTCTTATGCGACAGGTTTGGACAGCTCATGCAAGATGAGTATAAAATGTCCATGATGGGTGAAATGAACTTCTTTCTCAGATTGCAAGTTAAGCAATCTAGTGAAGGAATTTTCATCTGCCAAACCAAGTACGCACACGAGCTCAATGACAAGTTTGGTGTCAAAGACAGTAAGCCTGTTAAAGTGCCAATGCTCGTGAATGGAAAGATCGATCCAGACCCAGAAGGAAAACCGGCCAATATAACTCAGTACATAGGCATAATTGGTTCTTTATTATATCTAACAGCTAGTTGACCATATATCTATTTTGTAGTAGATGTGTGTGCTCGATATCAAGCTGCTCCCAAATTGTCTCATCTCAAAGCTGCAAAGAAGATTCTTCATTACATTAAGGGAACCACCAACATTGGCATATGGTACCATTACGACGATAATCTTGAGCTGACAAGTTATGCAGATGCTGAATATGGAGGATGCAAGCTCGATAGGAAGTCAACCTCAGGCACTTGCCAATTTCTTGGTAGCAAGCTAATTTCTTGGTTCTCCAAGAAACAGACTTCCATGGCCGCCTCCACCACTGAAGCAGAATATATGGCAGCTGGCAGCTGCTGTGCTCAAATTCTTTGGCTCAAACAATAGCTCAAAGATTATGAGATCAATGTTAATGAAGTGTCAATCTTTTGCGACAGCTCGAGTGCCATCGCCATCACCCAGAATCCAGTTCACTACTCATGATGCAAGCATATCGATGTGAGACATCACTTCATACGTGATCACGTGAAAAAGAAGGATGTAGTGATAGAAAAGATTCATACTGACATCCAACGAACTGATCTTTTAACCAAGCCTCTTCAAGAAGAACGATTCAAGCTGTTGTGTGGAAAGCTCGGACTGCTTAATGCTACCTAGCTGATCAACTCTACAGCTCGCTAATTCTAAGAGCCAGCTCGCTTCCAGTTGACCAGCTCGTTCTTTCCACAGAACGTATCTCTCCAGAACGATAACCAGCCATTGTTCTCCTCAAAATCCAGCTGATCAATAATGAAGGGGGAACCTGGAATTTCGTATCAATTCCAGTCTATATTTAGCTTCTCCCTTACGCTATAAATGTAATCATTTTTATTTATTGATCTGAGTATTTCACTATTAATTATAGGGACGGTCACTGTAGATGAAGGGTCTCTCTGACATAAAGCAAAAATTATACACACTATCATCGAATGTCAAGGGACTTTCACTTTGACCGAGGCGCATTTAATTCCGAATTAAAAAGGCAGCGACTGTTCAGCCTCAAAGTACAATGTGTCACACTTAACCGCTAGCTCACTTGCATAATCGACGCACCCACTAAACAGGGAAGTTATCTCATCCCTTCATTTTTAGGATATGCTCAAATCTTAACGTTCGATTCTCTTATATATAAAATTGGAAACTGCCACAACCACACTTTTCCAAATTCTGCAAATTCAGTTTCCAATTCTCGCCATTGTATCTCTCTGCAAAAGCTCCTACACTTTTCTAAATTCAAAATTTTCTTCAAAACTTTTACTGAAAAATGGCCGCTGAAACCTCAACCTCCGGCAGTGACTCTTCTTGGTCCAGCAATGCCAAGATAATAATGGTCAAAATCATTCAAGAGCGTTGTTCTTAACAATTTCAATTTTGCAGCCCTCCGACCCCTCTTCACACAAATCAAGAACTGTCGTGGATTCCACAACATCATCACCGCCAAACCAGCTCTGTTCTTGCCCCGTCAAGCCGCCACGTTCTTCTACACTTGGAAGGATTCTGAAGACGGTGACTTGGTAAAAGCCGCCATCTGTCTTCCATCGAAGGACCCCTCGAAGGCATCTCTCCTCAATGTTCTCGATCTCATCACTAAGGGGTTCACCGTTGAAGATTCTGGCATCACCATCGAGTCCATTGATATCTCATTTTTAAAGCTTATCTTCCCAGAGATGGTGATGACTGGGGACTCCTATGGAGAAATGGTAAAAGGGAAGTTGAAGGAGAAGGCCTTCCTCAAGAGCAATCTGAAGTCCCAGTACCTGCCTGCTCTGCGATTTTGTGTAGAATGTATTTCTCTCACACTCTGGCACTTTTAATTCAGTCGCTCCATACAAATTCAGGATTATGGTGGTTGTAATCCGCAACTTGGAGATAAACTAGGCTGGAGTCCTCCTCAAACTGATTCGAGATGAGGTGGACTTGATTTTGGAAGTGAAAAAGGATGGGAAAACCACTGTGGAAGTGAAGAAGATGCTGAGGATGTGCACCAAGATCAGCTGGATGATCTTGAAAAAGTACCCAGCCGTGAAAAGCTAGAAGGAGGCCATGCCCATCAATGAGAAGAAGATCATGCCTCAGGATCAGAGGTAGCTGGAGATGAACGCGGGGATTGCAGCCGAGCTGTTCTGAATCCGAGACATGACAACATGTATCTGCAATCTGCCCGAGCCCTTCTCGATTCACTAGGGGAGATCGCTGCTGAGAAGGTATCGGAGATGCTGCCCTGGATAGACTAGCTCCCCAAAACTTGCAAGCTCCCCATCGATCTTCGATTCCTGCTGAATGTCGGGGATTACGAGTTGTCGACTCAATGAGATTTGGTTGCCGTAGAGTCATTCGAGTCGTTGATGGAGAAAGAGGGCCATCTGATGCGCGTGCTGAATTTCTTCTCTGTCGAAGATGCCAGACTCCGATTCCATTCAATTATCCCCGAGCAAATAAAGATGGAAGCAAAAATTCTTCAAATCAATCTCCAACCCCTCTACATCAATGAGCAAGATCTGTACATGAGCTCGTGCCTACCCGAGTATGTGCAGAGTCCCTTCGTGGCTAGGGCAGAACAGTTCAAGCCCACGGAGGAGCCCGCTGGCAATGCAGGGCATTGTCCAATAAAGTCCAGCTCCCCCAAGATGCCAGAGGGTGAGGGGGAACCTACAGTTGAGGGGGAACATGCTGGAGAAGCTCATTAATCTCCCTCTCGATCTGCTAAATCTCCACCTTGAGCTAAACCTTCACTGGCTGGTGCTGCTAAGAAGAAGAAGTCCAAGAAGGCAATTGGCACCACCCGGGACAAGCCCCTTGACATCGAGGACTCTCCAGAGCCCGAGCCCATCTTCGCTCCTGGAACTGCACCAGCTGACCACTCTATGCAGATTAACCGTCCTGTAGTGCGGAATGAGTTAACCAAGTAAGAAGTGGAGAACCTTGTTGTCAAGCTGGCTAAAGAGATTTTCAGTGCATTCGCCAACACTGCAGTTGATGTCGTCTGTACCTCCATCCATCAGGTGGACATCAATATGCGGAAGAAGCTTATTTGTAACCTGAAGGAGCTGGATGCATGGATTAACATCGTCCAGAAGTATGCAACCGAAAACTCTGATCTCCTCCTCAAAGCTCTCGAATCCCTGAGAAAGGAATATTTTGACTCTGATGCTTAAATAGGAGTTCGGATTGATGGAGTTGAGGAGAAGGCCAAGGAGCTGGCAGTGGAAGCTGCCAAGGAGGCCGTGAATGGTTCAATGAAGCAGCTCGCTCGAGATGCTACAATCAAGGAAGTGGCCGACTTCTCTGAGAACCACTTCATTGACAGACTAAAGGTTGTTCTCCCAGACGTGCTTCAATCTCTTGGCTATGCCAAAATGTCCGATGTGACAAGAGTAGGCCTTCAGTGTGAAGACTTGGCCAAGGACCAAAAGGAGATCGTGGCCAAGATGAGTCAAGCTGCCTCTGCAGCTAACAAGGTCACGGACAAGATTCAAGGGAACATCTTGGCTCTCCTAAATGGCCATGCCCAGCTTGCCGCAAATATGGAGAAGATGAAGGAGGAAAATGCCACCCTGAGGAAGCTGGTATGTGATGCCTACCTTGATGATGTCGAAAAGAGGGAAGGTGATGATGATGATAAACATGGAGATGATCAAGCTCCCCCCAGACAGTGCAAGAGGTCTAAGCGCCCTAGGAATCAGCAGGAGAAGCCAGCTGCTACTCAACCACCTCAGACCTTTTCTTCTTCCGGCCCCACGTAGAAAGATCCCAAAGTAGCAAATACCAGAGGAAAATTGAGGATGAGGGAGGACGTCCACAAGCGTCTTGTGGATCAAATGTTGGATGCAGGCATGCACATTGATGATGCCAACGATCCTAAGATGCAAGATTTTTTTTGGCAAAACTGGCAAAAGAAGAAGCTTGCAGGAGAGCAGCTGAGAGCTGGATGTCCGAGTGCATGAAGGTGCTGAAGATTGCTCCCCAGTAATCGTTCCACCAATCGCTCTAGGTCGACCCTGCTGATAGTGTGAAGTGGAATCACCTGGTTGACTCATTCATCCTCAGGCACTACATATTCAGGACGAAGAGCTCGCTGGTGATTCTGACCAGGCATTTGCAAAATTTCTTCAAACTCATCCTGACCAGCCTCTCGTCCAGCAGACTCTCTCAAATGCAGCTCGCAATGACCAGAACATCACTGCCCCTGCTAAGGTCATCTTCTCACTACCCATGATCGAAGATACCAACTTCGAGGATTGCAGAGTGATTGATACCTTCATTCGCAACACTGCTATATTATACAAGGTTCCAATCAATCCAAAGAATCCCATGTACAGACAGATCAGGGATGAGATCTACTCCAGCATGCAGCTCGTTTCCAACGAGAAGAGAAGAGAAGACTTAGCCTAGATGAGGAGACAGTGATCGGTATTTCATGTCATTTTTGCTGTATCGAGCTGTAATATAACTGTATGTAACCTTCTGCTCTGATACCGTAATGAAAACATGATCACTTATTTTGTCCTGAAGACAATGCCTCTTTGTCCAGGCTATCTGCCTTATTGCTTTATTTACTTATATTTTATTTTTTTGTTGATCGTGCTTATATTTCCTGTGCTCATCTCATAGAGTGTTCTCACTCTAATGCCTTAGGAAATATTTGTAAAGTGTTGGGTTTCGACATCATCAAAAAGGGGAAAATTGTTGGGAACCCTCTGCAGTTGTTTTGATGATGTTCCTCAAAACCACACTTAGAATTATTTAGGATAGAGATTGATATGAGTGATCTGCTTTTGTATAATGCAGATCGATACATTCTTAATGTAATAAACATATCGATTGTAACTGTAAAGGAAGAGAACATGTGAATGATCTCCTTCCTATAGGAAGATCGATCTGACATCGTGCTCATCAATCTTCTAGGTAGAAGACCAGCTGCTCAACTTGAAGAACCCATCGAGCTGGAAGCTTTCTGCTCATTTATTGAGTTGGTCGTGCAACGACTAGCTTAAGCATTCTGGTATTAGTGCCACGCTGGATGCCAACTAGGACCAATCCCAACGGCTAGAAGTGAGTCAACACCAACGACTCCCTGTCATGGTGTCAGTATTCCAATGGCTAGAATTTAAATTCTGGGCCTATAAATACTTCAGCCATTCAGAGTTAATCTTTACGGGAGTTTCATTTCAAGAGCCAAAACTCTGCATAAATCTCAAGCTATCAAAGCCTCTTCAACACTCGAAATACGAAGAAAGTTCCCAAGTGTTGAAACCAAGGAGATTTCTATATCTGCAATCAACCTAAGTTCTTGAAGCGTTTACTGCTACTTAAGAACTCCACAGAACCTCCAACCTTCAAAGTTCAGAAGTTGTTCGTTGAAGAAGTTGAAGATCTGCCTGCTCTGCCATTGCTGAGAAGTCAAGCTCTGCAACTGGAAGAGCTCGCTAGGTGTTAGTTCATTTTTAGCAAAAGTTGTAAGGGTCATGACCCCGTAATTCATGCTTGAATTTCGACAAGTTAGTTGGAATTTGGGACTGGTACTCAGCCAGTAAAAACAAGAGAGAAGTGAATCCAAAGGTAAAGAGATTTTCAGTTTTGACAGAAACTGACGTGGACGTAGGAGGAGTTTCTCCGAACCACGATAAAATTGACTGTGTCGAGCTCTCTCTCTATCTTTACTTTTAGTCACATATCTCTTTACTCGAACTAACAAACATTCATCAAGCATTCATCTCATCAAGCTGAAAAAGAGTTTTCACTTAAAAAGAATTTTCTAAAGAGCTTTCAACAAACCACCAACTTCCGCATATCAGATCGATCTTGATAAGTTCGACAGCTCGCTTGTCGAACTGAAGGGATCGAGATGCACTCTGTATTAAGCTCCTCATACGAGCTGGTTTTTGTAAAAGGTTTTAAGTTCGAAAATATTAGGACATTGGTGTATTCCCCCCCCCCCCCCCGTCCCTCATACACCAATTAGCTCTTTCTGGGACCAACACTTATATAAATCTTAAATCTTAAATCATTGATTATGTCATATGCTTTGGCAATAGAAGATCCGAACTGATGGATCATGGTTTGTAAATAATTAAACCTAACTTGTGCCCAACTATATATGATGATTTTTTTTTAATTCGACTTTTCTAACTTATTTTTCACTTACGATTTGGAGATTTTTGAAATAACCAGTAGAGATTACGTACGTTGCACGTATATATTTTTTTTATATTAATTTTAAAAAATATGTTAAAAATAATATAATTTTGTTATATTTCACTATTCATATCACTACTATTTATTATTGTGAGTTTTATGATATAGCACGTAGAAAACAATAGATTATTGAGGAGATGAATAATGATCTTGGAAAATTGAGAAGACAGATAAGAGCGGAGAAGTGGAATTGTAGTTGAAGTATGAAAATTTATATAAATTTAATTCAATAATATAATTACGTTCAAAATTACTTCGTTAACCTTAAAATAGATTTATAATATGAGTATATTAGAACAAAAATTGTAAGAATTAGCTCTTTTATAAAATAGGTAATAGATGTATGGAATATAAAAATTATTAAATATAAAGATAAAACTTTAAAATTAAAAATAGATACAAGTAGTTTATCAACTTTTTTGAATAATTTAATTAATTCTTCTTCTATAATATTATTTTTTTAAAAGATAATCGGTTAACAAGAAATTGAGGGTCATGCATAATTAGAGGCGGTCATGGTTCCTATTTCGATTCTGAACTATCGGTTACGATTTTCGGAGTGAGAAATAGGAAGTAAACGGGCCAACCTATGGTTTCAGTTCTGATTCCGATTTCGGTTCCGAACCGATGGAACCAATTCTTTTTTTGCCACACATATTAAGATAAACTACGAATTTAAAAATGTAGTATTATGTAGAACTCCCTCTCATAATAATTAAAAAATAAAGGCATATATATATATATATATATATATATATATATATATATATATATATATATATAATTTAGAATCAATCAAAGCAATAATCAATATTGCAAATACATATAATCATAATACTTAAAACATAATACATTCACACACACACAAATTTGAGGTGACTTGAACCCCTAAACTCTTGGTTGGAGATGAATCGTATTAGCAACTGAGCACTTCGTCGTCATATATTTCCAATTACAATAGCAAATAATTAAGTATAAGTAGCCGGCCACTACCCCATCACCCCTAATTTCTATGTAGGTTTGCAATTTGGCCGAGTAACTTGAATCTCACTTAAAAATACAAATACATTCAGATTCGTTTTTTTTTACTATTATATATATTTTTTATATGCATACATTCAGATTCGTTAACTACACAAGATAGACCACAACCTAACGGTTCTCGGAGTGTAGCTCATGAGAAAATTTAATAAATGATCTAGTTGGAAAATATATAATTATTAACAAGATAATATTTATATTTCTACATCATACATAGTACAATTGAATTAAATCTTTAACTAACTTTATTTATCATATGAAAAACATTTTTTTAAATGTATTATATTATTGTGAATAATATTTAATTTTTTTCTTTTTTTTACTATATTTTAAATGTAATTCTAAAGCTCGAACCTGCTCATGAGGTGCGAAGCGTGTTTAATAAAACAAATTCAAGCTAAAATAATAAAAATTCTAGTAGTGTCAAAGCTTCTTTTTACTAGGGGGATAAGAGGTCAGTGAAGAGTTTGATGCAGGCGTTTAATAAATTTTCTGAGGTTTCTGGCTCAAAGCTTGTTGGGAACCCCTTCAGTTTGATTTTGATGATGTTTTTTGAAATTACACTTAGTTTTATTTTACTATTTTAAGAGTTTAGGTTAGTTGGAACAACCTGGCTTATCTCTTACAGGTCAACTATATCATCTGTCTGTAACAGGTTGATCACCCTGTAAAGGTAAGATCATGTTCAACGATCTGACCTATAGAGATCGACCTAACCTGTTGTTCCATAGTCAACCTGTCCAAGGAGTCCAGCTGCCCTGCCTTGAAAACTTCAAGATCGCTGACAGATAGAAGGTCAAGCAGATTCACCTACATGAATCCAGACGACCTGTTCCCTGGCACCTGTTGCCAGCTGGGACGAAATCTCCCAACGGCTAGAAGTGAGTCAGCAGTACGGCCTCTCTGCCATCACTGACTTTTTCCAACGGCTAGAATTCAAATTCAAAGCCTATAAATACTTCAAGCCTCATTCCAGAATTCTTACGGGAAATTCAATATCAAAGCCAAACTATGCAAAAATCTCTATCGATCAAAGCTCAACTTAGCACTCGAAACAAGACGATTTCCCAAGTGTTAAGTCCTCAAGATTTCTGATTCTGGAATCCTTTGTTCTTAAGCATTCACTGCAGCTTAAGAATATTTTTAATTCTTCACTTAAAAGTCTGTAAAGTCTGAAAGTGTTAGAAAGACTGTTAGATCTCTCAGTTGTTAGGTTTGGATTAACTTAGCAGTTTAGAGGTTGATTGTTAAAGGTTTGTAATCTCTGAATTAAGAGAAGTCTGTAAGGGTCACGACCTAAAACTCGTGTTTGGTTTTTGTTTAGATTTGACAGAGACTGAAACTGATTCTCAGTCAGTATAAAGAAGAAGAGAAGTAAGGAATTTCTGCTACGACGGTAGTTGATGTGGACGTAGGAAAGTTTACCCGAACCACGCTAAAATCGACTGTCTCAATCTCTCTCTCTACCTTACTTACAGTTGATCTTACTTCATATTTACTAACCTGCACTAACCTGCATACATAGCATTCAAACTCTTCATACAAACTTGTAATCTATTTTGAAAGAAAAGATTTTCAAAGAGTAGCCAAACTCACTCACCAACTTCTTCACTGCACATACGATCTATAAGCTCAACATTGAACCTATCTTTGCTTTACAGACCATCCTCATCTGATACTAGTTTACCCGACAAGTCAACCTGATCGTAAATTTTATTTTAAAGTCAAAACTGTTGGCAATTGGTGTATTCTCCCCCCCCCCATACACCAAATTACTCTTTCTGGGACCAACAAAGCTAATCAGATGAAGAGTTGTGTTTATTTCGGAGGGGTTAATGCGAGAGAACAAGAGAAAATACTGTAAGTTTACGTCATGATTCAAGGGGAGTTGCCTTTCAAATATCTAGGGGTGCCACTGTCTTCAAAGAAACTATCAGTTCTTCAATGCTAGCCTCTTGTTAAGAAAATTTTGGCTAAAATCGATTGTTGGGCTTCAAAATTATTATCTTATGCTGGTCGAGTTCAACTTATCAAATTTGTTCTTTTTAGTATTCAGACTTATTGGTGCCAAGTGTTCTTGATTCCAAAGAAGGTGTTGCATGCAATTCAGGTTTGCTTGCAGAACTTTTCTTTGGACTGGGGCTTCTGGAGTTTCGAGGAGGCATTATTTGCATGGGACAAGGTATGTTTACCTACTTGTGCAGGAGGGTGGAATATACCAAATTTACAATTATGGAATAAGGCTGTTCTTTGCAAGTTATTGTGGAATTTAGCAAAAAAAGAAAGATAATATTTAGGTGAGATAGGTGCATGGGTATTATGTAAAGAATCAGCCTTTGTCACTTGTGAAAATCTCTTCTACTGCATCTTGGGTTGTTAGGAAAATCATTGGGGCTCGTGATTATTTTACTATTCCTGACAGAGATAGATATATGCAGTGCAATGATTTTTCTATTAGAAGATTGTATATTGAGATGAGGGCTGAAGTACAAAAGGTGCCTTGGTATAAAATGATCTTTAGTTCTGCAGCTCCCCCAAAATGTATTTTCATCACTTGGCTGGCAATTTTGGACAGGTTAGCAACCTATGCTAACCTCATGAAGGGTGGTGTTAATGTGCATGTGTTGTGCTGCTTATGTGGGGGTAAGAATGAAATTATGAACCATCTTTTCTTTGATTGTCCATTTTTTAAGGCTTTCTGGGAAAGGATATCTGGATGGTGTAGGATTCCAAGGGGAGCCAGAGCATGGGATGATAAACTGCAATATATGATTACTCAATGTGGCTCAAAGACAGGAAGACAAAAGATGTATAGATCCATGTTATCTGTTGTTGTTTATACTATATGGATTGAAAGGAACAAGAGAAGGTTTCAAAATGTTTCAAGCTCTGTAGAAGCTGTTGTACAACAATCTCAGTTTCTCCTAGCAGATGGGTGTAGCAAGGATCCTAAACTTGTTAGATTTTTGCAGTCTTAGCTTCATGCTTTGTGTAGTTTTGTTTTGGAGTTTGTAAGTTGCAGGTTGTCAAGCCATTTGGGAAATAAAAATTTATTTACCAAAAATTTTTTTAAAAAAATGCTAGTAATGCTAAACTAAATGATTTTTTTTAGAGGAATATATCAAACTAGTCACTCGTGAAACTATTAATTATAGTCAACCTCTTAAAATTTCTAATTTTTCAGATAAAAATACATCTAAAATTAAATTAATTGCTATTAGGAAAAGATATATTTTTTTGAATTACCTAAACCCTACCACCACCTCCACTGCGCACCGCCATTGCACGCCACATAACGTCGCGCAATGTTGCCACTGCCACGCTGTCACTCTTAATTTGAACGGAGAATATATCTTCAAATTATGAGGGAAATAAGAAGTACTATAATCTTAATTTTAACGAAGAAACGAGTGAATCTGAATTGTTGCCGGAATCGAAACCGAAACCGAAATCAAAAATTGGAATCGAAACCGGTACCGACGGTTCTAGTTTTGACCCATACAGTCGGGATCAGCGGTTCGGTTACAGTTTCGATGGGTCGGAACAACCGGAGGATCACTGGTTCCGACCTGCTAAATCGTTGATTTTGATGTTTTCTTAATTTTTTTATACTATAATTTATGTGCGTTTAACCTTTTATAATACTCCGTATAACATTATAAATCCATAATAAAGATATAATCATCTTGTAGTATATGAGATCATTGAAGTTAATAACTTGAAATCTTGAATTAAATTGTGACATGTTTCATTATGTTCTAATTAATTTTGCTTTAATGTGTAACAATAAAAATAAAAATAACGGCATCAAATACATATATATGAGATCGTATTCCTGAATAGCATGCCTATTATTTTGTAATTTTTATTATGTCACTAACATAGATTTTAATTACTATTAGAAAATATATAAAACATTATCTATTAAATTGGAGGTTGAAGCGAACATCATAGTATCTCATTCTCTCCATCATGGTGAGGAAGATCGATCTTAGCCGTTCCAGCATTGATGGTTGCAGTGGGGCAAGCCTTTAGTAGCAGTGGGTATGTGCTTGATGAGAGAAGATCGGTGATGACGCCGAAAAATCTTGAAGCTCAAATCCTGCTAAAGGATTATAATCTAGCCGAAGCACGATATTAAGAAAATAAATGGGACGAGTTGTTCATGGGTACAAAGAAAAGAATTCTGAGTAAGCTCCAATTAGTACAATGGAGAATGAAACCGATGGAACCGATACATCTCAAGTATCCGACAAATATTTTGATTTCAATATAAATTTCATGTAAATATTTTGTATAGTCTTAGTTAGATGGACACTCATTTTCTTACTCAGCCATTTTTTCCATGATTTTTTCGTCAAAAATGTTTTAACGAGACTCTGGCTTTTGGGTCTAGTTTATGCGAGTCTTGCAATAAGAATCAATTTTCACTACAAACAATTTGTGCCCATGACTAATTGAACGTAATGCATTATTAAAAAATAAACCTGAAAATCGTCAACCAGAACTGAAATTGCTGGTTCCAAAATCAATATTGAACAGCCGGGTGGTGGTTCGATTCTGGTTCCGAAGAATAGAACTCATACCCTTCGATTCCGGTTCCAGTCACATTACACGTGACATGATAGACAAATAATGAAGCTACACTTTTAATTCATCCTGAAAGCAGATGGAGAAAATAAACTCTAATAGAAGCTACGCCCAGAAACCTGAACATGTCCTACCCTCACTATCTGTGAGGCAGAAGCTATGACCGAAGATCTGACTAGATCTGAGCCTCCACGTATGCTTAGACTTTAGTCAAAATGTGCAGAAGCTAGGTCTCATGATCTGCTCTATGTTTTGAACCCCCACATTTGCTAAACCAGATGTGCCTTCAATCACCTGCTTCAGATGACAGGGACTGCCAATGCGTGTTCGACACTGCCAAGAAATATATTCATACAGTGAAACCTCTATAAATTAGTACTCTATAAATTAATAAACTCTCTAAAATAAAAAAATCTTCTAGTCCCGACTTGGTCCTTTGTAAAAAATCATCAAATTCAATAAGATAATAATATACTAATTTTTTTGGAAAATCCCTTCATAAATATTAGGTCTCATTAAAACTCTAAATTAATAATTCATAATATTACAACTATAAATATTATGTTAATTTACTAAAATATGAATATATTATTACTTGATTTTTCTTAAAATTTAAATTTAATTGGATTTCATCCCCAACTTTTTTAATTGCAGCCAAGAGTTCCGGTGTTGAGTTCTCTAGCTGCAAACAAAATATTGTGAAGAGTTGTTGTCACGCTCTGATGCTCAAAGCCTCCTTTCTCGTGACTGGTTCCAATGGTATTGAATCATCTTCAGCTTCATCATTAGTTGGATCTTTAATAATATCATCAACAATATTTTTTAAACTTTGAACCATTAAACATTCATCATTTTAACCCTGATAGTCCACCAATTTGTTGATGTCTATAATGCACGGATTCTTTTAAAAATACCATATTGCAGTATCGCACCCGACCAGATACGCGCGAGGGTGCGATTCTTGTGGGATATGCACCGGATATGCCACATGGTAAATCCTAAAAATAAAAAATAAATAAAATAAATAAGATACGCGTATCGGGTGTGTCTGCCTCAAGAATCCGGTGAGTTTGAGTTTTTTTTTAAATAATTTTATATTCTAAATTTTTTTATATATATATTGCCATAAAATTTAAATTCACTACAAAATTAATATAGTATTTTATTTATGGAGTTTGATTGAAATTTTTATTTTAATTAACATTTATAATGTAGTAATATTTTATTTATCGTCCCCGCACTCGCACCGCCGCACCCATGCAACATAGGTTGACATCCATTTCATTACGATAACTAACATCCTTGATCATATTCTCAAGCTCACGTAGGCTTTCTTCAAAGTTTGTCACCTGAGTCGCTTGAGATTTCTTCATTTGAACGGATTTTGCAGTGCAGGAAAGCTAAATTTGCCATATTCAAAAGTTTCTCTTTTAATTAATAAAATATTAATTATCGATATATTAATATCTCTCTAAAATAATAAAATATCATGATCCTAAGGTTATTAATTTATAGAGATTTTACAGTATTAGGAAATATTTATCGAATAATCCCCTCCTGCAAACTCTAATACAAAGGAGCAATGCATTGAATGATGCCGCCTAAGGGTGGATAAATTTACCGAAACTGCAGTATACCGAGCATACCATACCGACAAAAACCAAAAATACTGTAATTAGTGGTATACCGAATTTTTGGTACGGTATCATACCGTACCGAAAATTTTCGGTACGATAACGGTATGAGTTTTTGTTGGTCCCGAAAGGCGCTTACACACGTAGAGGGGGGGTGAATACGTGTGTAGAGAAGTGTTTAACTTCTCTTACGATTTTCAGCCTTTTAGACGAGTAGACGCTTTGAAGCTAAGTGAAGCGTTCAAAGCCTCTTGCTCGTGTAATACTGTGCGGAATGTGGTGAGTCTTTAAAGCTTATCTTGCAAATTAAAACCTTGTTAATATTAAAGAGGTGAGTGTGTGTGTATGCGAATAATCAAAACAATAAATAACTTAAAATAAAGAGACAAACAATTTATAGTGGTTCGGAGCACCTCTCCTACGTCCACTCTATCCACGACGGGATGAATACCTTCACTCGGTACTCCTAGTTTTATACTTCAAGGGGAAGTGATTCAAGGAAAATAACAAACTTGCACTTGAATCCTCAGAGATTTTACTGGGTCTCGAGAAACCTTACAACAACACACTCTTTCACAAAAAGCTCGACAACATTACAACTCAATCTATTCACTCTAGACTTGGGTTTTGGGGTTTTGGATTTTTGTAAGTATGAGAATCCTTTAAAATGAAATTACAAGTAAGGGATAAGGATTCTCAAGAGTCTAGGCTATGGATATAAGAGATTGAACGTAGAAAGTGAGGTAGTTGCAATACTTAAGAATCGAGTTCTTAAGGACACACTAAAGTGAAGCGCTTTGAAAGAACTAAGTACTAGAAAGAAATTTGCTTGAGTTCTTGCAAATGTGAATGCTTGAATCGTTTGTACGTGCGTTAGTTTTAGTGTGTGTGCAACTCCTTCTATTTATAGTAAGGAACCCTACTTCCCGTTGAGAGAGAAGAGGTTGCGTGTTCCTTATTTTTGGATAGTTCGGCGTGTCAGCCTGCAAGAGTCAGGAAGGGATGTCTGCCGCCCCTATAGGTATGGTGACTTCACTTAACCTTGACTTTTTGAACTGTAGCCGTATCTGTTGTGCAATAGCGTGTTGACACGTAAGCTTTAATGCGGTGCTTGTCAGAAATTCAAACTTCAAATTCTGGGTCAACTTATCATCTGCACTGATTGACGCTTTTAAGTACAGCTCCTTCTCAGAGACGCTTTGGATGGGCTGACTTGAGAGCGCTTCACTTCCACTGATCGGAAGCTCGCTCTTAGCGTCTTTATCTAAAGCATCTCCAAGACGCTTTGTGAAAACTTCACTGCTGACGCTTCACTACTGGAGCCGCCTTGCTTCATGTCGCTTCGCGAACTCTGACTGCTTCATCTTTGGCGCTTCTAGACTAAAAGAAAAGCTTCCTAACATGTAAGCTTATCTAAGAGAAACTTGCCTAGTTCATCAAAAATAATAAGGAAATATTCTAAAGAGGGTTTTGGAATCGAATCAAAACAAATTGTTTATTTAACTTGATTCAAGTTTCCCCTTAACATTATATCCCAACAATTTTTCCCTTTTTGATGATGCCAAAACCCGATGTCAAGTGCTTACACAAATCTAGAGAATTCTAGGCTAAGTATAAGAATCTGAGTGGGTTAGGCAAAACGCAATATTAATGCAGTTATAGGCAGTTAACTGAAAGTGTATAAATAAATAAAGACAATGAGAAATTGTCTTAAAGTAGTAAAAGATATCATTGTATTAGTGAGGTGAAAAAGTGAATACAAATACAATAAGTATCTATTTGAAGCATTTTCGAGGGATTGGAGGGATCATGCCATCGACATTGTAGACTCTATCCTTGATGGCAGCTATAGAGCGGTTAGGATGATCGTTTTGTTCAAGCCATTCTGCACATTCCTCGATCTCCTTTCTGATTGCTTCCTCATCAGGGATAGCGCCTCCAATGAGTGGAAGTTTGTAGCTCTCTTTCTTTGACGGTTTGAGAGTCACTCCGTCTGCCAACTCCAAAATTTTGTTGAAGTGAGAGGCTTTGCAATGATCCATGTATGCAATGAAGCAATCCATGGCGTACTCAGTGTGAAAACCTTGCCAGTAGTAGAAGCATTTGACAAACTTTACCTTGGCATCATTCCACTCCTCCTTGAGGTCAGCTGGAATAATCTCATTAACAAATTTGGTATTAGGGGCCTCATCCCTCAGCCTCTTTCTATCGAGTTCGTCCCTGACAAACAACTGCTTCCTGCATTTCTCAAAATCGGTTGTTCGCAGTCTCTCGACAAAAATTCTCTTCCCTTCAAGCGCTTCCATCTTCAACATATGAAGCGTCTGCTGTGAGTCAGTCACCACCTCTTCATTAATAACTTCATTTCTGCACTCCGACACAGCCTTATATTTTGCCATCACTTCCAGGCATTCCTTTTCAGCGGCGTTGGTCGGAGTGTACTTCAACAGATACCTACGGAGGTGGAAGTTCGTTTTGTGCAGCAAAATCGCGTCCAACTCCTCCTGGAATTCGCGTTGTGCTCCAGCCTCCTTGGTCATCATTGCGGGAGTCAGTTTAATCTTTTTCTTGGGGTTGGTGTCAGCAAGCCCTTTGATCTTGCGCTTCTCTTTCAGTAGCGCTGCTGACACTGCTTAAAGTGGAGCGGCATCGATTGGCTCATCCAAGATGATCACCTGCTTCTCCCTTCTCTCTTCTGTGCTTCCACTTTCTTGGAAGCGTCCTCTTTGGCCTTGGCTGATGTGGATTGACCACTTGGCGTCTCAGTCGCTTCCCCCTTTTTGGCAGCATCAAAAACGGGCTTTGAGGGAGCGTACTGTATGTTGGTGCTTTGGCTGGCGGCTCCTGGCAGAGTGATGTTCGGCTGATTAGGCTTCAATAGACCTTGTGCCAGGGAGAGCGCCTAGGACTTGTGCTGAAAGGATTGGAGCTGGACAGCGCGCATTAGTCAGAATGACCGAGCATTCCAGGGTTGCTGCGATACACTGCGGAACTCAGATTGGACGAAGTCCGGTAGCGCCTCCATTTTGTTGGAGATGCCTTCCAGTGCAGTGGTTGGCACAACCTGGCTTGATCCGCTTTGCGCTCTAGCCGCTGCTTGGCCCAGCATGGCCACTGCCTGCTTCCTTTATTTTTCAGAATCCGCGAGTTTCCTCTGCACAGATTCTAGCTTTGCATTGAGCTTGTTGGGTGACAGAAGCGGCTTCAAAATTTTCTGCTCTTGCCGCTTTAAGTTCTCTCTCCAGTTGAGCGACCTTGTCATTGGTCGTGGAGAGTTCAGCTTCGGCAACTTCAAGCTCTCTGTGGACACGCTCCCTGTCATCCAACTCCGTAGATAGCTTCAGCACTTCCGAACGTAAGGCTGGAATTTCCAGAAGCTGTGCCTTAACAGTCGAAAGCTCATCATGAGCTAATTCTACGTGCTCTCTCTCCTCAGCCAACTGCAACTCCACAGCCGCTGATTTCACCTTCAACTCTTCCAATGCTTTGGTAGCAGTGGAGAGCTCATGTTCTTTCTTCACCATCTCCTCCTTCAGTGCTATCAACTCTATGGTAGCAGTTGAAAGCTCGTCATCCACGTGCTTCTTCTCCTCCTCAGCTTTAGAAAGCTGGTTCTCTTTCTCCTTTATCTCTCTCTTCAGCTGGGCACACTCACGCTCCACTTCGTCATGAGCAGTTTGAAGAACCGAGAGTCGTTCTTCAAACACACAGACAGGGTGCCAGCTGGTGTTAATGGAGTGGGTGTATAGGAGGGAACAAGCTCCTGGACCTTCCTCTCGATTCGCCTCCACACCTCTGGCTCATCGATCAGGTCGTCGAAGCGTTCCAACTCAAAGCTGCTAAGGATTGAGGCCTCCTCCTCGACCAGCACTTTGGGGTCGTTAGCCCGCACCAACTGGCAAACTTTGTACACGTTGGTGCCGCGGCTTCGGACGTACTTCAAGAAGCGTGAAGTAACCTCCAGCACGGATGGAGGTAGAAAGAATTCTCCAAAGAATTCCCTGATTTCCTCTTCAGCCCACAAGAGCTCTCTGTCTGCAGTCTGCACTACCGGACTGGACGCTTTGGGAGATTGAGGCGGAGGCGCGTCAGCTTGGAGTTCCTCATCTGCTGATGAGCTAAACGCTTCGTCAGTGAAGTGGAGAGCGCCGATGTGATCATCATCCTCTCCTGGCGCTTCAACTTCCTCTCCATCTTGTGCAGCTAGGGCACCGGCTTCCAAATCCTGACTTAAAGTCTTGTCAGAGTCTGAAGCGTTGTAGGAGAAAGTGGCGCTTTCCTCGTCATCTTCATCTATCAGTCCACGCTTCCCTACCGTGGAAGGGACTGATTTCTCTGACACACGATGGTGCTTTGGCTTCTTTAGGCCTTTTCAACCCTTCTTCCTTCTCTTCTCCTCCTCCTTCTTCAATACCAGCGCTTTGGCACTGGTATATTCAATGTCCGAAGCGGGAGGGGCGGCAATTCCAAACTCGTCGCCTGGAAGCGCCTTCGTGAAAAGCACACGAGTGTACTTGCTTTCCATGGGCCATTCTTGAGCTGACCAAGACGCCTCCAAGAAATACGAGATCCTCATCCCATACTTGAGTTTGCCAAGAAACTCAAGTTAGTCTTTGTGTTCCCCGTCCTTCACTTCTCGGATGGCTTTGCTGGCCTCAACCAACTGCTTTACAAACCACGCTCTCCAGTTGTAAAGCAGTACAGTTGATTGCGGTATCACAGAGCGCCGACAGAAGACGAATCTTCTGTTCCGTGATGGTGGACCAGCTACCGGTGTGACAAAGTAGGCACTTTGTCACAATGTTGATCATGTTATCGAAGGGCGGTCGAAGCGATGTTGCCTTCGACTGCTTGCGGATGAAGATGGCGCGTGGATCCGATGAGAAGCGCCTGAACTCCTTCTGGAGTATCTGGATCTCCAGCAGACTCCGGATCTTCCCCAGAGTTAGGAATGGGGACAGAATCCTCGAATAGAGCGTCGAGCTCTAGGGTTTCGGTTGCCACCGAGCGAACCATGCCATGTTCATCGAACTGTTGCAGTGAGATTTTGGTAGTTAGGGTTTATGAGTTCAAGTTGGAGAGGAACTCGACGACCCCTACTGGATTAATGTACTTGGGATGCTGGAAAAGAAGATTTTCCAAGCCGGAATTGAGGATTGCTCTCTTGATGGTTCCGCCATCGGTCAGTAAATCACGATTGACGTGAGCCTCCGTATATTCAAATTCTCCGTAGCAGCTTCTAGGAGCAGGTTGCCATTTGGCATTAACCATTTTGAATTTTTGTAAGGAAAAAAAATATGCATTAGAGAGAGTTTTGTGAGTTATAGAACTTGAAGAATTTGCAAAAATGGCGAAAACGATGTATATGAAGGTGATGAGTGAAAAAGTTCTAATATATGCATAGATAATAAATATAGAGTATTAAAAAGTTAGTAAGGGCGTCGTGTCTTAGTGAGTGGCTAAGATCACATTCCGGAAAATGAATGAGTGGCTCTGATCGTGTATAGATCGTGCTTGACAGTTATTTGATCGTGCGGTTAGGGATAAAGTAATTCGAAATGTCCGACAGCCAAAATTAAAAGTTTTTGGCGGTTCGGTAGCGCGAGTGAAAAGCACGCGCGAGTGGCTCTCGAGTCCTGTAACTGCAGCAGTCTTTGCATTAATGCAAAGATATCACACGCAAACTATGCTTGAGTGATATCTTGCTTTATAGATATATAGCATATAAGTAAATTAATGAGAGATTAACTTCTAGAAAGATTCAAAATTTGGCTGATTGCCACGCTTCGGAATTTAGACGAGAGCGTCTAGTTCGGAAAGCGTCTGTGGATCAGCACTTTAATATTTTCGGTAGGTCACGCACATGGTTCTTGAAGACGCTTTGCGTTGACTCACTTACTTAAATTGAAAGACGCGAAAGGGAGACTTACCAGTCAGTCAAAATTGTAAATGACTGATATCACGCTCTGATACCACTTGTTGGTCCCAAAAGGCGCTTACACACGTAGAGGGGGTGAATACGTGTGTAGAGAAGTGTTTAACTTCTCTTGCGAATTTCAGCCTTTTAGACGAGTAGACGCTTTGAAGCTAAGTGAAACGTTCAAAGCCTCTTGCTCGTGTGATACTGTGCGGAATGTGGTGAGTCTTTAAAGCTTATCTTGCAAATTAAAACCTTGTTAATATTAAAGAGGTGAGTGTGTGTATGCGAATAATTAAAGCAATAATAACTTAAAATAAAGAGACAAATAATTTATAGTGGTTCGGAGCACCTCTCCTACGTCCACTCTATCCACGACGGGATGAATACCTTCACTTGGTACTCCTGGTTTTATACTTCCAAGGGGAAGTGATTCAAGGAAAATAACAAACTTGCACTTGAATCCTCAGAGATTTTACTGGGTCTCGAGAAACCTTACAACAACACACTCTTTCACAAAAAGCTCGACAACCTTACAACTCAATCTATTCACTCTAGACTTGGGTTTTGGGGTTTTGGATTTTTGTAAGTATGAGAATCCTTTACAATGAAATTACAAGTAAGGGATAAGGATTCTCAAGAGCCTAGGCTATGGATATAAGAGATTGAACGTAGAAAGTGAGGTAGTTGCAATACTTAAGAATCGAGTTCTTAAGGACACACTAAAGTGAAGCGCTTTGAAAGAACTAAGTACTAGAAAGAAATTTGCTTGAGTTCTTGCAAATGTGAATGCTTGAATCGTTTGTACGTGCGTTAGTTTTAGTGTGTGTACAACTCCTTCTATTTATAGTAAGGAACCCTACTTCCCGTTGAGAGAGAAGAGGTTGCGTGTTCCTTAATTTTTGGATAATTCGGCGTGTCAGCTTGCAAGAGTCAGGAAGGGATGTCTGCCGCCCCTATAGGTATGGCGACTTCACATAACCTTGACTTTTTGAACTGTAGCCGTATCTGTTGTGCAATAGCGTGTTGACACGTAAGCTTTAATGCGGTGCTTGTCAGAAATTCAAACTTCGAATTCTGGGTCAACTTATCATCTGCAGTGATTGACGCTTTTAAGTACAACTCCTTCTCAGAGACGCTTTGGGTGGGCTGACTTGAGAGCGCTTCGCTTCCACTGATCGGAAGCTCGCTCTTAGCGTCTAGCGCTCCACTTATGTTGAGAGATGAAGATAATGTAAAGTCCTCTTACTAGGGTAGGTCTTTCTCGTGAATTCGATAACATGAGATATGAGATTACAAAATCCACGAGGGACCCGGTTGGAGATGAGTGTCTTCATAGATTTTAATGGAATGATATGAGTTGCCTCATGCTTTACTAGGGATATACCGTTTGGACATGAGATTCACATCATTCATGAAAGATCTATGAATTCACTTCCTTACTATGGCAAGCTATCTCATATTTTCATGAAGCGAGATTCTCGAGAATAGACATTAACCTTTGTAAAGTTGGTGCTTCACATTACTCAAAACAAATGAGGCTTTCACAATCAGCAGTGGTGAAGATCTTCAGCACGCTTTGCGCTTCTGGCTCCATCTCCGCCATGAAAGCTTGTGAGAAAATTGAGTGAGAATCATTCAAGCAACTCCATACAATACGTCCCAAAAATTACGTACGCGTATGTTAACTTGAAGAGGATTATCAACTCAATGCTTTCATGTTTCTTCAGCAGAAAGGATTTAAAGAATTTGGGAGTGGAACTCAAGGTTGTACCAAGCTCTAAAGCTTAAAAGCTGGACTCTCAAGAGATCCACAAGGTACCACTTGTGCACCGCTCTGACAAGATGGAACAAGTTTTATGAATACCATGGCACGAGTAACAACCTTAATCAAATTAATCCGAGATTAACTCATCAAGGAAGAGCACTCAACTGCGCTTTTACAAAAACTGTGGAAGCGTGTAGAGGTCGATGCTCTTAAAGGGAACTCCATCCCTTCGGTTTAATTATCATCCCATGAAAATGGGAGATAAAGTCTTCTCTTTCACACCACCTGCAAAGACCGGTTCCCCCTTAACCAATTATCCCAACAATCTTTCCCATAAAGGAAAGCGTGAGAGTAGGTAGCGAACACGCTTTGCCTTCTCCACCTTCTCCTCACCAGGGTCTAGCAACCCTAGTTCTAGACACAATTTGTTGAAGCGTGCTTGAGGAAGCGTCTTGGTGAGAATATCCGCTTTCTGATCCTCAGTTGGAATCTTTTCCACCTTAACATCTTGCTTCTCCACATGATCCCGAATAAAATGATGGCGAATTTCAATATGCTTACATTTTGAATGGAGCGCGGGATTGTGGGTGATGGAAATTGTGCTTGTGTTGTCACAATAAATTGGAACCTCCGAACATTCCACTTTATAATCCTTCAACTGTTGCTTTAGCCAAAGGATTTGTGAACAATAGCTTCCCGCAACCATGTATTCCGCTTCGGTGGTAGAGGTGGCAACACTAGTTTGTTTCTTTGAGAACCATAAAACCAACTTGTTGCCAATGAATTGACACGTTCCACTAGTTGATTTCCTATCAACTTTGCATCCATCGAAATCGGCATCGGAGTAGCCACTAAGCGTGAGATCATCTTTCACCGGATACCACAGGCCTAAGTTGATGGTCCCTTTAAGGTATCGAAGAATGCGCTTAGCTCCCTCCAAATGGCTTTGCTTCGGATCGCTTTAAAATCTAGCACAAATGCCTACAGCAAAAGTGATGTCGGGTCGGCTAGTTGTAAGATATAGCAGAGAGCCAATCAACATACGGTAATCCGTAGCGTTGACTGACTTGCCATTCAAGTCTGGATCTATGTTGAAGTTTGTGTTCATTGGAATTTTGACGCTTTTGCAATTTTGAACACCAAACTTAGTGAGCATATCACGAGTGTACTTAGCTTGATTGATGAAGATTCCACGACTAGTTTGCTTTACTTGCAATCCCAAAAAGCATGTCATCAGCCCCATCATAGACATCTTATACTTTCTCTTCATCAAGCCCGCAAATTTATCACTCAAGGTTTGATTTGGAGAGCAAAGATGATGTCATTGACATAGATTTGTACCCATAGCATGTCTTCACCGTCGTTGATCGTGAAGAGGGTTTGATCTAACTTCCCTTTTTGAAAGCCGCTTTCAACTAGGAAGTTTGAAAGAGTCTCATACCACGCTCTGGGTGCCTGCTTGAGGCCATACACTGTTTTGATGAGCCGGTACACTTGATCACTCTTTTCAAAGCCTGGGGGTTGTTCGACGTACACTTCCTCCTTCAAATCTCCATTGAGGAAGACACTCTTCACATCCATTTGATACACTTTGAACTTCTTGGATGCGGCATATGCAAGGAACATCCTTATGGCTTCGAGACGAGCAACGGGAGCGAAGGTTTCATCAAAAATAATAAGGGAAATATTCTAAAGAGGGTTTTGGAATCGAATCAAAACAAATTATCTATTTAACTTGATTCAAGTTCCCCCTTAACATTATATCCCAACAGTTTTTGATACCGCGGTATACCGGTCCCGAGGATTCAATATACCGAAAAAATTCGGTACATACCGTATGTTTGGTATGTACCGAACAATTGATATACCAAATTTCCAGTACATACCGATTATACCGAGATACCGAATGTTGGGTACATACCGATTGTCGGTATATGCCGAAAATTATTGAAAAATACATATTTTTTTAAATATCAATTACATATTCTAATTTTATTTCATAGTTAAATTGATGACTTTTAGATTCTTTTTGGATGGGCTCATAGACATGATAACTTTTATTAAGTTTTATTATCGATGTTGAGACATGCTAGAATTTTTTTTTCTATTCTTCGTTGTTATGGAGTTTGATGAGATGTGGATAATATTTATTTGTTTGTGTTAGACTTTATTTATTTTGTATTATATTATTTTTATGTAGACAATATTGTATAGTTAAAACCAAATAGAATTTTTTTTCGATATAATATTCGATTTTTTGGTATACCGAAATACCGAACTTTGGTATGGTATACCGAAAAATCGGTACGGTATTGGTATTATTTTGTTCCATACTGAATTTTCAGTATACTGGTATATCGAAATGTTCTATACGATAACAGTATGAAAAATTGCATACCGAAGATTAATGGTACGGTATCGGTATGACGAAATTTTTTCAATATGCCATACCAGTCCACTCCTAATGCCGCCTCGAAATTACTCTTGACAAAGGTACCTTCCATGCAATTATAAAGATCTTAATCCTTAGCATAATCAATTACACACTTTCCACTATTGCGAGCTTCTTTAGAGAATTTCCTAAATTCTTCGCCCTCTTCACATACAAAAAGAGATACTCTTATTCCAAGAGATATCACATATATTTTATACACTCAGTTTGTTATTCTTCTTACTGACTTGAGCATCAAAGATCCATTTTGGAGGTTAATTCCATCCAGTCCTGTCTTGCAAAATTTTTATAAAATTTGGGACGAGAAAATCTTTCACTTTCAAATTGCAGTGTTTATTGCTAGACAGGCTCACAATTCACCTTTGAGAGGTAGTGTATATTTATACTCTAATTTGTAGTTGAAGACAGCGAATTCGACGTTGGAGCGCACGAAGGCGATATGCGAATCTTACGTGAAAGTTAAGTTTCACATCATGATGTTTTTTTACAGCGACTAATATCACGCGAACACACGATCACGAACAATTTCACCTTATAGTGAATACACTATCTGGAGATCATGTGATCACACGATTATACAATAACTCACGTGATAATGTATTTTGCACGATTATGCTATCATGTGAAGCATGATGATGCGATAGCGCACTGCTTCGCGTGATTCACACAAGTTTTTTCATTAAAAATAACTTTGTCTATTTACAACACAAATAACAACTACTATTAAAATATTTTTAAGATAATGATTACAATTAATCTTTTATACTTAATAATACTTCTTCTTCTTTTTTTCTCTTTTTTTTCTTTTTTTTTTACCTATATTTATCCTCTTTTATTTAAAACAAATGTACCTCACCACCAAGCGTGGTTGTATTTGTATACCGGTTTTATTCTACCCGAAGGTCCCGAACCCAACCAGTGAAGAAAAGGGAAAGAATGATATAAAGGAAAAACATCGATAAATAAGAAAAACTAAATTACAATCCAGAAGCCCCACTTCACTCTCTCTTCACCCCCCAAACGGCGAAGCCCGCCACCGTCGCTGCCGCCGCCGCCATCAACTGCGACGTCTTATCACCCTGAAAAGGTAGCAAAAACCTTGTAACGACGATGATTATTATCTCTGACTAATTTTATCCGTACTTCATTCTTATCCTGTTCGATTTTCCTAAATTCGGCTTCTGAGATTTGATGTGTCTTACATTTTTGTGTTAATTGATGGTTCTCTGTTCATATAGGGTGGAAGTCTTGAAGCTGGAGTATGATTCTTAGTGGGAGTTGTCTGAATTCTGGGGTTTCGAGTTTACTTCCTTACAATAGAAATCCATGTAATTTCAAAACATGTAATTCGAGAATTTCAAGCATCCACCCCACTCACAAAAGGGTTGTGCCTTCCAATCACAGAAGCTCCATCGGTCCTTTACCAGAAATTAAATCGTCTGCGTCCTTAGGTATGTTTAGTTTTACTAAATTTAATTATCGCCTTAGATTTTTGAATTTTGAATGTATATTTATGTCAGAGATAATGTATTTAAGAACTTGTTTGTTGTTATACCTCTATTTTGTTCGAGATGCTTTCTCATCTTATCTAATCTTTATTTACAGCTGATACTTCTCTTTTCTGTATGTTAACAGAGTGTAAAATTTCTTATTCTTGCAACCTATTTCTCTATGTTAACATAGACTTAATGTGATGGGGTATTCAAGAAAGTTTGAAGATTTCTCTTGCTGGCAGCATAATGAATGTTGTATAACACATTTATAAATGTAATGACAACTTGATGGCAGGCTATATTCTGAAGTTATCGAATGTTATGTCTCATATCTTCGACTTGCATACCTTAGTTGTAGGATGGAAATTTAGCTTGGTATCGTCAGTATGTTACCACTAATCTTGTTATCTGACAGGACTTACCTGTGTGGGTGTCTTATTATGCTAATCCTTCATCTTTAAATGGCTGGTAGAGATGAGAGAATCCAGAGGCATGTTATTAATTGTTATGCCTGGTGATGATATATCTTCTCTAATGAGTAGTAATGTTACTAAAACCTATTTTGGTGAAGAATATCCAGAGTATTTATTTCCCTCGTTTGGAGAAATGGAGTAGTAAGATGATGGGAATGATTTGATTGATCGTTTAGCTGTTATATGTTCACAATCAAGAGTAGTATTCAACTTCCTTCTTCCTTGCAGTGGCCTAAATCTTTTTGCTATTCAGCCTTTTAAGACAAATTATATAATAAAACATGTTATCTGATTGAATTTATCAAATGATTTTTGTGTCTCATGTCTTTGAATAGACCAACTAGTTGCAGCGTGTGGAAACCACTAATGTGTTGTTTTCTCGTAGAATATACCTATGCAGGTGTTATCTGATGTTAATTCTCAAGTATTTTGATAAACCTACAGTGGTAATGGGGTGAGAACAAGTAGTTAAAGTCAATCTTGTTTTCTGATTGGATATGCCCGATTGGGTAAAATGTTTATCTCTCTGTCCTAATGTTTCTGGAAGGTACTGTGCTCATTTAAATACTGTGATAAGGTTAATTACTTAATTGCACACTGTGATCACTTTGATTGTGACAATTCTCACTCTATTGATCCACCAACATGCTTTATATTGAAATGATTGCTGCAATAAACTATTTGTGGAAACTTTACAATGGTAGGCGAAGCATGTTGTTCATCTAAATGTTAGTAAGTCTTATGCATAGTTAATGGATATTTGGTTGATAGGATAGAATGATGATATATGACTTGAGTATTTGATGGATTAGATATTCAAACAAGTTGAAAATAAACTAGTCCATCTATGTAGATGGTAAATTAGCTTAGTTTTATCTATCTATCCTATCACCCAAAGTAACCACGCCTAACTGGATCACGATGACTCAAGCAGAATGGCTCGATTGTACATTCTTTACAGATCTTCATAGTAGTGACTTTGTTTCTAAGTGATATTCATTTTTGAAATATCTTGCACAGGCTTCCCGAACTTCCATCTTTCTGCTGCATCATCACCGCTCTTACATGGAGAACAAGGGAGTTTATTTCACACAATTCCCAAATTTCCTAGGAGGCATAATTTGCGCACGTTAACTCCAAGAGCAGCCAAAGATGTGCCTTCCAGCTACCGATACCCTGCCATGACAGAGAAGCCGAAATGGTGGTGGAGAACTTTGGCTTGTCTCCCATATTTAATGCCTCTTCACGAGACATGGATGTATGCTGAAACAGCATATCATCTACATCCTTTTCTCGAGGACTTTGAGTTTCTTACATACCCCTTCTTGGGAGCATTGGGAAAGTTACCAAGTTGGTTTCTGATGGCATACTTCTTCGTAGCTTATCTTGGAGTTGTGAGAAGAAAGGAATGGCCCCACTTCTTTAGATTCCATGTGGTTATGGGAATGTTGCTTGAGATCGCGTTGCAGGTTATCGGAACAGTGAGTCGATGGATGCCACTAGCTGTGTACTGGGGCAAAGTCGGAATGCATTTCTGGACTTTCCTGGCGTTTGCTTATCTGTTCACAGTGTTGGAGTGCATAAGGTGTGCCCTTGCTGGGATGTACTCCGACGTTCCCTTCGTGTGTGATGCTGCTTACATTCAGATCCCGTACGACTAATGAGAGTATGTTACTCTGCATTTTGCCTTAATCTTTATCAGAAGTAGATGAGATACTAGATTGAGACTGGATTTGAGTTTTCCTGTGTTGCTATTTCTGTGCTGCTAGTGTTTTGGAATTTTGTGGATGTAGCTACTTATTGGCTATGAATTTGTCCTTAATTACTTCAGTAGATCTCTACTTATTTTTGCATTTTGAGATTTATCTCTCTCTCTCTCTTTCTCTCTCTCTCACACACACACACACACACACAATTATCAATAGAATCTTTTCTCCAAACTCTAATACTACCTCCAGTCCACTATATTAGGCCACTTTCATTTGATAGACATTTCGCGCACGCATTTCCACCGAAACCTAGTACGGGTTTTAAAATATAATTTTGAAGTATTTTTTTTTTTTACGGGATACTATGACACTCATAGTATCCCGTAAAAAAAAAAATACTTCAAAATTATATTTTAAAACCCGTACTAGGTTTCGGTGGAAATGCGTGCGCGAGATGTCTATCAAATAAAAGTGGCCTAATATAGTGGGATGGAGGTAGTATTTCTTTCCCATCAAATAGAACGCTCAAAGAACAAAAGAAGTGGGGCCATATTATCAATATAGAGGAATGCTCCTTTGCTCACCATGAACATAATTGATCCGTTTATGACTGACGTGATAACGATATATTTAAGAAAAAATATTTAAAAATATACTACCTCCATCTCAACTAAGTAGTCTCATTTGCTTTATTGACTTTTTCGGCATGCGTTTCCACCGAAACTTAATACGGGTTTTAAAATATAATTTTGAAGTATTTTTTCTTTTACACCCGTACTAGGTTTCGGTGGAAACGCGTGCCGAAAAAGTCAATAAAGCAAATGGGACTACTTAGTTGAGATGGAGGTATTATATTCTAAAAGTAAACCTTATTTAAAATTAAAAAAAAAACTCTTAAATGAAAAAGAACATATTAAGCGTGCATACGATGGTAGATGAGTGTTTCCGTATTAGTATATAATCTATTTTTAACCTTATTGGACAGAACAAAGAAACTGAATCCTATCAATATGTCATACATCAAAGCATATAGATAAAAATAAAACCTAGCATACATCTATGTATGCCAATATTTTTACTCGAACAAATATTACCCTCAAATAGTTGAACCATCAACGGGCGGGTTGATATTCAATATGAATACAATTACCCGAGAAATATTATATCTCCGACGGATAATCCAAATAACGGGTGGCTTCATATTCAAAATGAATATAATTACTCGACTTGAAAAATGCAACACAACAGATATAATTTCATAGTAATATTTTAAATGAATTTTTGCATTTTTATCAATTTAAAATAAATAATTATATTATCTTTTAAATTTTACATTAAAATCGTAATATAAAGTAATGTAACGCCCCGTAATTTCACTTGACTAAATTAGTAGTTAATCTCGATAGTTGAGAAATATTATCAATTTTAGTATACGAGACTTATAGAACAATTGCTTAGAGAGCAATAATTGAATCGAGTAGCGACTCGACTTCTATAGTTAATTCCCTCGGAAAATCGATTGAGAAGCAATGATAGAATCAAGTAGCAACTTGATTTCTATATTATTTAGTTTCAATAAGTAATTAGTATTCGATTAAACAAATCGTTATTATTCTCGATCACATTTGCTAAATGATGATCGAATAGCTCGAGTAAGAGATGGTCGTCGAATTCTATATTTTTTTTAATTGGGCCAAGGCCCAATTAATTTATTAGATCGGACCAAGCCCACCAATATATACATGGGTCGAGCCACTTATAGATGTGTCGGCGGGTCAAGCCCGATAGACGAACTAATGGGCCAAGTCCATAAATAATGCACTAAGGTAAAGCTCGAATATATATATATATATATATATATATATATATATATAGGTGTTCTTCTCATTCATGAACCAAGAAAAGAGAATAAATAAAATATTAATAACGCCTTTGAATTGTTTTCTAAATCTGATTGAGATTGACAGAGAATAGAAACAAAATCAGCAGCATCACTCTCCTAATGCCAAGGCACGATTAGGACAAAAAAAAAAAAGAATTAATAAGAAAGCAACAAATCTCAAGATTACAGCTAAATCCTGATAATAAAACAGATTACAAGTCCTATCTAGTTTAAATTAGGAAAGGAATCTATTCCTTGGAGCCAAACTTGGCTGCAGAGCCACAATGTTTCTCCCAACAGAATTCTGCAAGTGAGGAGAAAGAGATGGGTCAGCTGTGTAGTAAAACAAAAGAGTAAGGAAGCCTAAATTCTGAAACTAAACCTACTACACTAGGCTAAACAAACAAGAAGCTCTTCATAAATCAACAATCCTTATATGGAAATAGAATTAAAACAATGACTATACAGCCCACAGCTAAAAGGGGAAAAGAATCAGTCCCTTTTAGTTGCATAGCTTCAGCCGTATATGCCTAGCACCACTCCCAACAGCCCCATCACCAAGCCTTGTACCTGCAAATGAGAGAAGAGGATAGTATCAGCTGTTAATAAAACAAAGAGGGAAGGAATCGAGACCAGCAATAAGAAAACAAGCAAAACCTGCAGCAAAGCTTAAGAACAAAACAAATGTAGCACAAATAAGTCTAGCTTAGAAAACCACACTCCAATTCCCTCAAGTCAACTTTCCCCTTCTAGCTCAAGAACTTCAAACCGACCTCTATATACACACCCTTCTCCCCTCATGCAAACCACCTTCATCACCATCACTTAGAGCAAAATAGAGAGAATAAAGGGAGAGTGTGAAGGAGACTGCAACAACTAGAGAAAGAGGAAGGGAAGAAGCAAGCAACTACAGCCCTACTTCTTCAAGGTAATAACACAGCCTCAACCTTTCTCATATCAAGCATGCTACTTCTTGACTATCTAATTAAACCATCATGTTCCTTCCTAGTATTAAACCCAAACATACCAACCACACAAATTCAGATTCTATAAGCAAGTAAGCATGATAGAGAACCAACATGCTCAGAGTTTATTCTTTTAGAGATAGATCAAGTATAGTATGCTTCTTAGATGAGCTCTTTCAACATTCCATAAACTAAAATCTATAATCTAAAGCAGCACACACTCCAACTAAACACAGAATCCAGAACTTGTTAAAAACCTCATTGCCTCAAGCATAAGTAGTGTCTCAATTATAAAACTACAAACAACCAGTCACGAGATAACATAGCCAAACACAGATCAATGCTCGATAAAACTAAACACTTAGATTTAGAACAGAAATAGGCTGGGCGAATTGCCAAACGAGGGAGAATTCCCTCGTTATCAGTTGCAACAACGATCGTCACTCCGAAGCCGACGGCAGCAGACCAACACTGGAGCGAGCAGCAATGAGCAACAGCGACGTCCGGTCGTCGTTCATCAGAATCTGCAGAAAGAAACAAAGAGAGAGAGAGTCGGTGAAAATCGTGTTAAATAAAATCGAGCCCTACCAAATTAAACAGTCATCAAATCTATTATTTAGGTAGATTTCACCAATTACAATCGGAAGGAAGAAATATCCCCTAGTTCGAAAGAACTAGGATTTTGATATTTGCGTCTCTTGGAGAAGCAACCGAAAAGCGGGAGTTGCAACCGGCATTGGGAATTGCCGGAAATCGGCAGAGAAAGTCCTCCAATTTCGAAATTCAGGTTTCGAATTTAGCGGAGGAACCACGAGGGAATTTTTCCCGAAATCGAATCGGGGAAAGCAACGCCAGCGAGAAGAGAGAACAGGGCGGCGACGGCCCGTTGATTGAGATGCCATTCGAAGACGGTCGCCGGAGAAGCTGACCGGAGAACCGAGATGAAAAGTAGAGTGATGAGAGCAGAATCGCGATTTGAGAGGTGTTCGGTGAATGAGAAAAGGAATTGGGGCTCTTCTTTTTTTAATCGGGCCAGGCTTTCGGGTCGCGGATCCGGGCTGAGCCAAGGAATAAGCTGGGCTATAATTGGGCTGAAAAATCAGCTGGACTGGTTTCATCTATTGGGCCAGATTTAAGAAATTGACGAGCCAAACTTGCAGTTAATATTGGGTCGACCCACGACGATTTAAATGGTGCCCTATTAAAATTCAATAATTTGTATTCCACTCTCGAATAAATTTCGATAATTCGCAAGGAATTATTTCGTGATTAAAGAAATTAACTTTAGATAAGTTAATTAACTAAGAATTAATAATTAATCATAATTGATTAAGCTAATCAAATACGCAGTTATATTAATCTAGATTAACAATAAATCAAAGATTAATTTATTGATAAAAAAATCTTATAGACCGTTCACATAACGGGATTTATAACTCGAGCTCAGAAAACAGTAACCACGTTACTGCAGTTAGGGTAACCTCCGATCAGATTAAAAACTAGAATCTTAAATAAGATTTTATTCGTTAGAATACGAATCTTACCTCGATTTTTAATCGAAGGTCACATGAAGGAGGTACAAAAGCTGAGGCAGAGATCAAGTCTCGTAGCAGTTGAGATAATCAACGAGGTGGGCTTTCTATAAAACAAAGCATGTTTTATTAGATTAATAGCTCTTTTAAAGTATTGTCATGCCATAAATGTTTTCAGTTTTTATATGATGCCTATCTGTTAAATGGCGCAAGGCCAATTCATAAATCGAATTCGGGTCCTTGAATGATCAGCTATCGTTCTCGGACTAGTGTACACATCGATCGTGTCATTGCAGATAGTGACCGATCATGTGACCGAGTGAGGTGGCCAACTCCTCGGACACAACAAACTCAGATATGATAGAATACTACAGAACTTGGTCTGCGCAGACGCTTTTAAGATAACTCAGTTTTTCGTGAACATAGGCATTTCAAGAAAAACCCTATGCTTCACTATGAATGGCTTGATAATAAAATGTTTTGGGCAATGTGTCCACTGAGTAATTTGTACTCACACCCTGTACATTATTTCCAATGTGCAGGTTGAGCAGGATGAATGAAGAGTGACCGGCGATGCTTTTGTCAATATTAACAAGTAGTATTAGTTGAAGATTTCTCTTGGTACATGTCTTCATACATGTATTCTCAAACTCATTTCCGCTGTGTACACTCTAATACTTTTGAATCCTTCGATATGGTTGTAATTCAAGTTAGAATCATGACAAGTGGTGTCGTACTTAATTCCTTTATCATGACCATCTATCGGTGTTTGTTCTATAATATGTTTGTACCAAATTCCCAAATTCCCATCTTTTGTGAATTATTCGTTAATTCCTACCATAGTCACGAATCACCGAGCTTAGCTATCGATTAGCAAAGTGCGGTCGTGACAAGTAATCCCGTCGAATTTCGACGGGCGCTACACTAGTTATATATTCTATTATACTAGTTAGAGGAATGTTTTCCTACCCATCATGGACATACTTAATATGCACGCGGGTGACGTGGTGGTAGTATATTTAAAGAAAATTATTATTAATATACCTTATAAAATTAAACACTACCAAAAAAAAAAAAAAAAACCTAAACTATATACTAAAAAAAACTAAATTCATCGATTGAAGTATTTGCAACCAAGAGGTCGGGGGTTCGAGTCACCACGGGTGCATGTGTAAGTAAGTTGTGTTTTGCTTGATCAAAATAAATAAATAAATAATAAAATAAAATAAAATAAAGGGATGAGAAGAGATAAATTCAATTTTGGTTTGTCTCATTCATAACGAGATATTTTCTTAAATAAAATTATTTAGTCCAATTAATGAAAACAATAATTTGGCCAAAAAATTATATCAAAAAATAAATTCATAAATTTTAATTATGGATCATTAAATAATAATATCCTTTTTTAAAAAAAAAACAAATAAATTTTAATTATAAATCACTAGTACTAAATAAAGAGTATAATTCATCTCTGTTTTAATTCCATTGCCACAAAAAAAGTAATCTCCTTATAAGCGGGTAAGAAAAAACAAACCCAGAGGAAATTTAAAATTCTAGAACAAGGGGAAGCAGGATATGACGAATCTAGAGAATATAATTAAAAAGTGCTCAAGATTCGGCAAGATAAAACACATTGTTTTATAACAAGTACAGTACAAAAAAAGGATATGATGTTGAATATTTCAAATAATGAATATGATGGGGTAATTAGGTTTAGAAAGTAATCAACTGGTGATTCATACGACATTATTAGATGAGACAATAATAGAAGTGATGATATATGATAAACATATGAAGTGATCTGTCTGTGATTGGCAGTAAACAATATTTGCTATGAGTTCTACTTACGGAGAAAAAAGAATATATTCCCATAAAGAAAAGAAACTATACACGACCAGGTTCATCAAGAGGTGCAATCAACCTTATCTACTCCATCCGTTGCCCGTAGATTTGAATGCATCCGGTTTTCCTTCGACTCCCTGCATCAAACGTATGGTGAAAATAACATGTTTAAGGGGGGGAAGTTTGTTATGATGTGAATGTAAGGAGGATCGGAGTTTGTGAATCGAAGAAACCTGCATTGTGGTACATTGCAGTTGGATTCTTTGCATTCTCGAGCATGAAGCTGAAGAAGCACCCACATTTGCTTACACAAATCACAGCCTGTGGTGGAAAAGTCCCTTGCCCTTCGCACAGACTGGATAACTGCAACAAGGCGACTCGCACTAAAAAATATGCACAGTAAGATCAAGTGCCTTCACCTGCAATAACAGTCCAAGAAATTGATGCCAGGCACCAGAATTCAAAGGTAACATTCATGCAACTTTAATATGAGTTGAAAAATTGACAAAATAGTTCAAAATCCATAACAGTGTCGAGGATGATATCCCAAATAAACTTGAACAAAATAATCGTGAAAAAAATGGAATGAATAGTTTGCATCTTACTTGAGAAGTTGAACTGTAACTGTCAGCAACCTTTGCAGCCCATCGTGGTGAATCCGAATGCAGCATCAGCATGTGTTCTTTCAAGTCTCTGCATCAAACATGAGAGGAAGATCGAGTTCGTATGAGTAGTTTGCATGAATATCAATACATAAGGGGGTTTATTTATGAAGAAACTACCTGCAACGTGGTACGTTGCATTTGGATTCTTGGCATGCTCGAGCATGAATCTGAAGCATATGCCACATTTTGGAACATGTAGGACAGCCTCCAGAAGCACGCCTTTTGCACACGATAAGGTGACGGTAAAGTGCCTTTGCCTTGCCACAGTTTGGATACTTGCAACGGGTTGTCCGGCACCGAGTAAAATGCACCACAACATCATGTGTTTTCGTCAACTGCAACTCGAGTCCAAGAAAATACATGTTACTCGACCAATATCAAAAGAAAATAATAGCTCAAAAAAATCTACAAGCAATAGGCTCCTACAAGATATCCCATAACTTGAACGAGATAAAAACCGAAAGAAACAATGCTCCATCAATATCAATACCAAACGAGCCCGATAAACTAACTAATGTTCACTCCTGAACAATAAGACATGTGTATGTACTTCAACTAAGCTTCTTCATTTTCTTTTTTCTTTTTCTGATTAAAAAGATAAGAAAATAGGAATATAAATATCTTCAACCATTGCAGTTTTTCGTGTATATTATAGAACCCAAGACACAAATCATCTTTCAATAAATTGCTTGCTTAATAAATTAGAGTAAATTAAGTGCAACCAAGGATTTCAGGCACAAACGTCAAGTAATATCTCCCAGCAAAATATAATTAAATCCCGATTTTCTTTTCTCTAGATACTCAAATATAGTGTAAAAGCAGAGAAAACAAACAGGCCTTTCCCTAAAATAAAATCGCCAGCCCAGAAATCAATTCAACGATCAAACCTCCACAAAGCGATAAGAAAAGGCGAGTTTTGGCAACAAAACATGCAATTGTTCCTAAAATAAATTAAAATGCAAATTAATTCATATGAGAATAAAATACAGCAGCAAATATGAGAGAAGAAAAAGAGCTGATCATGGCGGTGTGAATTAGGATATTCACGAGAAACCTCGCTTTCGAGTGCTCGTCCTTCTTGGCCGTTTACTTCATTGGTTTCCAGGTGTTCGAAGAGCTTTCCGAGATGAAATACTTCGTCTTTCATGTTCGACGATGATTTATGGGAACTAAGGTTTCAGAAATTTGGATCAAAAGGAGAAAGAATAAAGTGATGTATGAGTCGAAGCAGATAATCCGTTATACTCGTTTACGCCATATTAGAGATCCCTCATCCCTATAACTAAGGAAATAAATCAAATCAAGTAATCCTTTAAAAAAATATAGAGTACTTACGATTTAATTGTCCAATAATGATAATTACTCAATTTTTCATAATTGTGTTCCAAATTATATGAAATAGTGATTAAATGTTCAAACTCTTGATATCTTCGCAATTGTGTTCTACACTTTAATTTTCGACGACGAAAAATACCTGTGGGCTAGCTGAAACTTAGATATGGATAAATAATTTAACATTTCTTGCGTTCTTTAATATCCAATTCAATTTTCGTCTTCCCATGCGTGTTTTTCATCGCCGAAAATTAACATGTAGAACACAATTGTGAAAATGTAAAATGTTAGTTTGGACATTTAATTGTTATTTTGTATAGTTTGGAACACAATTGTGACAAATTGATAAGTTTGACAATTAAATTTTAAATTACCAATATATATATATATATATATATATATATATACTCACTCCGTCCACCAAGAGTGTCCTATGCTCCTTTCTCGACCTTTTGATTGGAAGAGAAACGTCTTACTAACTGAGCTACGCTTCATTATTAGTGTAGTTTACTCTTAGTGGCATAGATTTTAATAATAAAAAAAAGATAGGTAGATAGATAGATAGTTGGTGAAATTTTTAAGTAAAAGTTGGCGCCGTTAAAAAAATAAGATATTAAGTGTTGGTTTTTTTGTAAATACTAATGAGAAAATAAGTGTATAAAGTATAAAGGAGTTTGTAAGTTCAAGTGACTAAAATGGAAACACTACACTCTTTATAGATGGACAGAAAGGACAAAAACATCGCACTCTTTATGAATGGAAAGAATACACCATCTGTCCTTCATTTACTGATCATGTTGACTTTTTAGATGATTTTGGAACTTCGTGATGATAATTTTTACACAATACTACAACACTCGTAGTACCTTGTAAAAAAACTAAACTCTAAAAATTCGATTTTAAATCCATCATCACAGAACTTTAAAATTATCTAAAAAGTCAACAGGGGTAAGTAAATGGAAGACGGATGAAGTATATATTTTTCAAAAAACTAAATTAAAAAGATATAATCAGTTATTATATGTGAATGACTGACATAAATAAATACCGTCACTAAATTTATATAGATATCTAAATAGGAAAAAAAATTAAAGACATATAATCTTAACTAAGCTAACTTACTAATTTAATCTACCAACTCTCGTCCAATCACACATATATCCATATCTTAATAAAATTTAGATGTAAAAATTTTTAAATTATCATAATTGTGTGTTAATTAGATTTAAAAAGTAATCAACTAGCGATTCATACCAAATTATTCGATGAGACATTAATAGAACTGAATACTGATGATATATGATAAACATATAAAGAGATCTGTCTGTAACTGGCAGTAAACGATATTTGCTTGAGTTGTATTTAAGGAGAAAAAAGAACATTCCCAAACTATACACGACCAGGTTCATCAAGAAGTGCAAGCAACCTATCTACACCATCCGTTGCTCGTGGTTTTGAATGCATCCGCTGTTCCTTCAACTCCCTGCATCAAAGTATGAGAGACAGTAACTAACTTGCATGGTGAAAATAACATGTACGTATATTGTTATGATGTGAAAATAAGGCGGATCGGAGTTTGTGAATCGAAGAAACCTGCATTGTGGTACATTGCAGTTGGATTCTTTGCATGCTCGATAATGAAGCTGAAGAAGCACCCACATTTCCTTACACAAATCACAGCCTCTTTCAAAACTTGTTATGCACAATTTACTGTGGTGGAAACGTCCCTTGCCCTTAGCACAGACTGGATACTCGCAACAAGGTGACTCGCACTGGAAAATATGCACCGTAAGATCAAGTGCCTTCTTCACCTGCAACAATAGTCCAAGAAATTTATGTCAGGCACCAGAATTCAAAGGTAACAGTTCAAAATCCACAACAGTGTCATGGATCGATGATATCCCAAATAAACTTGAACAAAATAATCGTGAGTAAAAAAGAAAGAATAGTTTGCATCTTACCAGCTCAGGTAGTTTTGCTTCAGAAGTTGAACTTTCAGCAGCCTTTGCAGCCCTTCTGAGTGAAGCTAAATGCAGCATGTGTTCCTTCAAGTCTCTGCATCAAGCATGAGAGAAGAGAGTTCAACATGTTATGGTGGGGGGAGTAGAATATCATGCAACATAAGGGGGTTTATTTATGAAGAAACTACCTGCAACGCGGTACATTGCATTTGGAGTCTTTGCATGCTCGAGCATGAACTTGAAGCACATGCCACATTTTGTAACATGTAGGACAGGCTCCAAGAGCACGCCTTTTGCACAGGAGAAGGTGACGGTAAAGTGCCTTCGTCTTGCCACAGTTTGGATACTTGCAACGGGGTGTCCGGCACCGAGTAAAATGCATCACAACATCAAGTGTTTTTGTCAACTGCAACAGCAGTCCAAGAAATTCGCTATCAATGCACAGAATAAATGTTACTCAGCCAATATCAAAAGAAAATAATAACTCACGCAATAGGCTCCTGGAGATAAAAACCGAAATAAATGCTGATCAATCGATAGCCATATAAATGAAATAAAGAAAAAGATTAATAATTATCTAAAGGATTTCTATCTAAGTCTGGGTTTGACATTTAACAACTAACTAATGTTCAATACTGAACAATAAGATATGTGTATGCACTTCAACTAAGATTCTTCCTTTTCATTTTCTTTTTCTGATTAAAGACAAAAGGAAATAGGAATATAAATATCTTCAACCACTGCAGTTTTTAGTGTACATTATAGAACACAAGACACACATCATCCTTCAATAAATCGCTTAACAATTTAGAGTAAAGATGCAACCGAGGATTCAGGCACAAACGTCAAAATATAATTAAATCCAGATTTTCTTTTCTCTCGATACTCAAACGTAAAAGCAGAGAAACCAAGCATGCCTTTCTCTAAAATAAAATCGCCAGCCCAGAAATCAATTCACCGATCAAGCCTCCACAAAGCGGCGTCGTTTGCAAAGATACAACATAAGAAAAAAATTCGTTCGATCAAGCTAGTTTGGGCAACAAATTAAACAATTGATTCTAAAGTAAATTAAAACGAAAATTCATATGAGACTAACACATCAGCAAATATGAGAGAAGAAAAATACCTGATCATGGCGGTGTGAATTAGGATATTCACGAGAAACCTCGATTTCGAGTGCTCGTCGTTCTTCGCCGTTAATTTCATTGGTTTTCAGGTGTTCGAAGAGCCTTCCGAGATGAAATACTTCGTCTTCCATGTTCGACGACGATTTTGGAACTAGGGTTTCAGAAATTTGGATCGAAGGAGAAAGAAGAATGTGAAGTATGCGTCGAAGGAAATAATCGGTTATATTTATTACGCGATTAGAGATCCCTATAACTATGGAAATAATTCTTTCAAAAAAACAATTAAAGAAATAATCAGTTATTACTCCGTATATGTGATCGGATGACATAAATACCCTCACTAAATCTACATATTTAAATAAATATATAAAAAAAACGATGAATTGCATAGAGTCTGGATCAAACGGCCTATAAAAACAAATAACAACTAGTAAAATAGGCACTTTGGGATAGTATAGATAAATAATAGTCATATAAATAAAAAAGATAAAAAAAAATAGCTACTTAGATAAAAAAGATAAAAAAAAATAGCCACTACTAAATTTCGTGAATTGCTTATTTTTTTCATTAATTCACGAAATTGAAAGAAAAATGTCAATCTATATGAACAAAAGTGTAAATCTTTTGAATTACCAAAATCGTCAATTTTTAATTATCGTAATTTTCCAACGGCTAAATATACGACATCTTACGAGTGAGCAAAGCATATTCCCGCACTTGAAGCGATAAAATAATTATTTTATCATATTTTTCGTAAAAGTGTCAATCTATATGATGAAAGTGTCAATCTATATGACGAAAAGTGTCAATCTATATGAACAAAAGTGCCGATCGTTTAAATTCGCAAAATTGTCAAATTTTAATTATCATAATTTTTCATCGGCTATTCATGCGACACCTTATGAGTGTGCAAAATATATTCCCGCACTTGAAGCGATAAAATAATTATTTTTTATCGTATTTCTCCTAAAAGTGCCAATATATATGAAGAAAAGTGTCGATCTATATGAACAAAAGTGTCAATCTTTTAAATTCGTCAAATCGTCAAATTATTATTATTTTAATTTTCCAACGGCTATTTATACGACATCTTACTAGTGAACAAAGCATATTCCTGCACTTGAAGCGATAAGATAATTATTTTTATCGTATTTTTCATAAAAGTGACAATATGTATGAACGAAAGTGCCAATATTTGGAATTATCAAAGTGTCAATTTTTTTTAATTTTCGAAATCATCAGTTCAAAAAATATTTCCACCTTTAAAATGATAAAATAATTTTATTTGCATACTGTCAAATCATAAATGAGCTCTATTAAGTGCATAAAATGGAAAATTATGAGAATGTAGAACCACTTTGCAAACGTAAACAAGGTTGTTTATACCAATTTGGACCAAAACCCAAAGCCATAGGTAATAATCTCGACCATTATTGGTGGTTAATTAATATCGATCTTGAATTCATTATAACAAAATTTTGTACAAATCGAAGAGCAACTCGGTGTTGCTTGAGTACTACCATCACCATCAAGCTCGAACTTAGCAAATACTCAATTTGGAAGCAAGCATACCTGTGCGATAACCCCTCTTGTAGATTTAGATATCATTTGAGAAAATTTCATGGCATCTTCGCACGCCCCACTCCTCAACCTCTTGATCTCGTCCAGGACCACCCGGCGCTTCGTCGACCAGCTACTATTCCTCGTCTCCAGCTGGTTTCTTCAACTAGCGGCGTTCGGCGTCTCCCACGCGCGTCAACCTCCACGGCCTGTCCCAACCGCCTCCCATGCGGTCCGATGTGCTTTGCACAGAAATAGCTTCGGCGGCGACGGTGGGAATCAATCGATCTCCTACTTGCCGAATCGGTTGAGCATGAGGAGATCTGGCTATGACGAATTCTCTGGTGCGGATCGGTATTGTAGAAGGACATCTGCAGGTGGGACCTCATCGCGCAATAAGCCGCCGCCACCATCTTAAGCCTGCTCAGTGACGAATCGTTCTGCCCTATCATCGGAAATTGCAGCCGGCAGCAGCGGCGATCATAGGATGGCGAAATGGTAGGCCAGTAGCCGTAGGGCCGTGTTGGTTATCGTCAATCGCCGATAGAAGAGAATGTGGATAGAGGTGGTCAAATGCGGGTTCGAGTACGGAACCATACCCGTACCCTACGGGTACGGTTCCACCAAACCGGACTCGTACTCTACCCGCCGTATATACGGGTACGGGTACGGGTACGATTTCGAGTACGACAGGTGCAGGTACGAATACGATTATAACCCGGCGGGTTCGGCAGGTTTCATAATTTTTTTAATATTAAAAATACATTTTAATTTTGATTAGTTATAGCATGAATTGTTTGCAATAAAAAAAAATTACAATTTACAAACACTCTAACAACTTAAACCATAACTAGAGCCAGGGGCGAAGCTACGTTCATCAATGGTGGGGCAATTGCCCCACCTCAAATTTTTTCAATTACAGTAAAACCTCTATACAGTCATATCGTCGGGACCGGAAGAAATTATTACTATAGGGAGGTTATTCTTATATAGAGTTTTACATAAAAAATTAATTTATTTTTATTAAAAAATAGTATTCAATTAAATATTATATCACATAGATACAAATTAGCATATTCATGTACTTAGTTAATATAAATTTGACTAAACTATGCATTCACCTTGTTAAGTTGGAATCTTTTTGGCTTCAACAATATGGTGCATATGTAGATAAGTTATTACGTACACGCAAATTGAAGGATATAGTGACAACCATAAAATTAAAATATTTTCACAATCAACCATAAATAAGTATTTTATGTCATCTTAAATTTTATATAATGATATTATATATTTTTTATATATAATTGTGATTTATTCTTATATGGAGACATAAATCCTTAAGACGGGACCGGAAAAAAATATGCTTTATTACAATGTAGAGGTTATTCCTAAATATAACTGGTCCCGAGTCGGGACCATGATTTTTTATTACTATAGGGAGGTTATTCCTATATAGAGTATTACTGTAGGGAGGTTTTACTGTACTACTAATTTTGTATGTACTTATAAGAATTATGTATAAATTTATAGAAATAATAAAATTTTGCCCCACCTAAAATTAAATCATGTAAGAATTAAGACAAAATAAATATTTTGCCCGCCTTCTCTCTTGGGGCCTGGCTCCGCCACTGACTAGAGCCCTAGATCCTAAACCATTGGAAATCAAGTTTTTTGAAATTTGATCTCTAATAGCCGAGACTCGTTAAAATCTCTTTGACGAAAACCGCATGGAAAAAACATCAAAAAATAGGAAAAAGAGTGCACGTCTAACTACACTTAAGAAATCCATATCAAAATCGAAATCGTCTATTGTGCTCATTGAGTTGTCATCGAACACCTCATCCCACTTATTTTCTTGTTCTCGAGCTTCGGCTAAAGTATAATCTTTGAGCAAGATTTGTAGTTCAAGATTTATCGGCGTCATCACTGATCTTCTTTCATCGAGCACATAGCCTTCACCGCTAAAAGCCTGCTCCACCGCAACTGTAGAAGCCGGAACTGCTAAGATCTCCCTAGCCATGATGGGAAGAATAAGATATTGTGATAGCCTTTTCGACTACCAATTAAGTAGATCAATCGAGTCGGGCGGCGCCTCAAGCAACTCCTGACTTTTTGGTTCTTGTAAATAGAGGCTCATTTCATTCGGCATTAATATAATGATGAATATTTAGTTATTTTATAAACCAAAATATGGTAATTGTTATCAATAAAGATTAGTTAAACCATTAATAAATTTTTCGAAAAATATAATAAAAATAGTCGACGGGTTGGCAGGTCGGCGGGTACAGGAACCGGTGGGTTGCGGTTCCAACTCTTAGTACCCGTACCCGAACCGTCACCTCAGGCGGGTACGGTTCTGTACCCGAACCGACGGGTACGAGTACGAGTACAAACCCTCCGAGTACGTGTACGAATGCGTATACGGGTCGGCGGGTACGATTATTTTGGCCACCTCTACCCGTACCCGAACCGTCACCTCAGGCGGGTACGGTTATGTACCCGAACCGACGGGTATGAGTACGAGTACAAACCCTCCGAGTACGTGTACAAATGCGTGTACGGGTCGACGGGTACGATTATTTTGGCCACCTCTAAATGTGGAGAAGCGCAAGATCCAATTTTTATTTTTTATTTTTTTACGAATTCTTCTTATTAGGCCGGGTTAGCACCAATTGGATCTGGATTGGCGGGAATTAGGCCTCACTATGAGGCCTGGCTTACAGGAGTGTACCCCAACATGTATTATTCATAATTTTATTACCAAATTCATGATAAAAATATATAATATGATAGTTAATAGTCCAATTCATAAGATTTCATAGTTGAAGGAACCGATCAGCGAAGAACGATTCATGCGCCCAAGTATTTGTTTTTCAGATATAGTTGTTTTGATTTAATCCTATCATGCTCCTATGAAATTAATTGCATATCATAGGGTGTTTAATCGATATACCTCTTGGTTTATGTGAAAGAGCTCGCTGGAAGATCTTCTTATCTGTTTTCCCGCTCGAATTCGATGTTAGATGGACAACACGCTACAAATCCGACCACCGGAAGATGAAGCGCGGCCGCCGCCGTGTACTTCAGCTCTGCTTCTTCTCTCTCTCTCTCACACTTAATTCTCGCCTCTCTTTGATTATGAGATAGATCATCGATAACCTAGAGGCCTTAAATAAGTATTTATAAGAGGAGAATAGGCTTAAGCTGCAGGCTTGGCCTGCAGCCCATGAGATAGCCGCCCATGCTCATTATTGGCGCTCCCTTACTAGGCTCCAATGATGAGCGGGCTGTTCTTCCTTTAACTGTGGCCTATTGAGCTTTTTGGGCCAGATACTAGCAGATAAAACTGGGCCTACCAACGTCTGAATTCTCTATACTCAGCCCAGAAAAAAAACTCAGATCATAAGTATTAAAACATTACACTAGAGTATTTTAGTATTAGAGTTAAATCTCCCATGTATTTAAGATGTTCCACATCCGTTAATTAATCTAAAGCTTCTGACTGCTTTCGTTAATTAACTTCTTATTTAATTCTTAGTAGTACCATTTATTCCTTATTCATCATACTGGAAATTAATCCACCTGCAGGGTTTAGTATGATAATCCTTAATGAATTCCTTAGGGGATGTGATCAACATGTTCTACTAGGATATGGTGCTCTATTGCAGATGCACTAAACATCGTACTAGCTATAGTTGTTGCCCAAGATACGGATCATATTGAGTTACAAGATAGAACCCTCAGTCATGGTAAATCAAAGCAACAGACTCTAGCTATACACCCTTAGTCACTCAATTAGAGTTAAGGTGTGATGTTAAATAACATTTAAGTCCCCGAGGTCTCGATTCTTCTACTTAGGTCAGAATAGAAGAATTCACCTCACCGTGATCTTATCAATACAATCAACATACTAGCATAAACAAGTAACCAAGACAAGCTACTTATCTATTTATGCTACAGTCTAAACCGATAGTTTTATCCAAAAACTATCTCAACTGTGATAACTATTTATATCTCAAGAGACACCGGCTACTACGGTCTTCCGTGATCTACAACACACCAATATAGCCTATAACTTTGAGATAATAGATAGATGTTTAATGCTTAACAAACAATTCATATATAATCAGATAGGAAATTGTTAGTAAAATATGGAAACCACATGTATACAAGCTAAAAAGCCTGCTTTCTAGTATACAAATCCATCAATAGTCTACAACAAATTTTTCTAACTTTCAACATAATATCAATATATATTGAATTCAATATTTGTAATCTAATTTAGCACTAAATCCGTCTAACCATCCACATCACGTATAGAAACAGCCTAGTTAACGTAAATATCGATTAATTCACACCTAGAGATTAACTGAACTTTAATATGGCCGATAGTTAAGATACCGCTGAGTGACTAGGTAGACTTAGCATTAGTCGGATCAGTGGGGTGCCATCTAGCGCCTAGGTGAGGACTAGGCGGACCTAAGCAAGGACTTTTAGAACACTGCATTAAAATAGTTTAGTACATGTCGAAATTCAACGAAATTTATTTATTTTATAACTTTAAAAAAAAAGCATAAAAAAAATTATATAGTTATTTACTTCAAAATAATAGTGCAATAAATTATTAGAAAATATGTTACAATTTATTATAGTATTAAAAAAAATTAATCAATGCATGACAATATTTTCCATTTAGTTTTACATCTTCTGAATGGCAAGCAACCTGTTGTTTGTAATAATTGAAAAATCAGTTAATGAGAACAACATTTTCTTGAATATTCATATTCATTTGAATTTTATATGTCAAGTTACTCATTATTCGTAGTATTGGAAAATAGATATTCATTCAAATTTTAGAGTGAAGTCGTCCGTTGTTTACATCAATTGAAAAATATGTTAACGAGGGCACCATTTTTTCGGACAGTCGTATTCATTATTTTGCTTGTCAAGCCGCTCTTCATAATATTTGAAAAATAGATTAACGAAGGCAGTATTTTTTTCGGATAGTCGTATTCCTTTTAATTTTAAATGTCAATGCGTCCGTTATTTTTGGTAATTGAAAAATAAGTTAATGAATGTTACATTTTTCTCAGGTAATCATTTTCATTTATATTTTAATTGCAAAGCCGTATGTTGTTCGTTGTTGTGAGAAACTCATAATGTTTGAATTCGATTTGATTTATCATTTCAACAATCCCTAGCCTAACTCACATAATATATATATATATATATATATATATATATATATATATAGAGAGAGGTTGGATCATGTGGGAATGAATCCCCACATGTTAAATAGGAATGAATCCCCACATGTTTCTTGTGAGGTCTAGAGTCGAATGTGATTAGGTGATTGAGTTCTATGCTAGGAGAGTGAGTAATTTCATGAGTGTTTGGCTTGACTTGATGATTTCCTTGAATTGAAATGAGGCATCGATGAACTTGAAATGCACATCCCATACGTGTTAAGTGTTTTGATTGTTCGTTTCATTGTTCGGGACAGACAATGGCTTAAGTTTGGGGGACATATCTGATTAACACGTATTTTATGTGCATGTTAAGTGTGTTTGAATGTGTTTGAGTCTCAATTTATGTGCTTAAATGTTAGAAATGCTAGGGTTTCTTAACTTGTAGCATACTTTTTACTTTTCTCGTTTTCTTTCGGTTTTCGATCTATTTTTGTAAGCATTGGAAAGAGCATTCATGTAGCTAAGGATCGAGGGCCGGAAACGAGTAAGAATCGAGCTTAATTAGAGTGAAACTTGTGCTTAAAAATGTGGAATTTCAAAGTTATATAGTTAGGGTTTCACTAGTTTGATTTCATTTATGTTTTCCTTGTTCTCTCGAGTCTCTTTATGCTTTTTGCAGGAATAATGGAGACCTCATTTGGCCAATTTGATCATTCCATGTCAAAGAGGGGTTCGTTAGGAGTCCATAGCAAAAAGCGGATCGAGAATCGGAGTTCGGACGAGAGAGAACGAGCGAAAACGGCAAAGTCGCGCAAGATGAAGAAACCAGTTGACCAGTCAATGCACGGCGGACCGGCAACCTCTCAGGCCGCCGGCCAACCTGCCAGACCACCGCCGGGGACAGAGAGGATGGCGACCTGGACCAGCAGTCCACCAGGCCGCCGGTGGTTCAGCCTAGGCTGCCGGTTGCGCGAGAATTCAACTTAAGGGCGAGTTTGGCTCGCCCGAACTCGCCGAACTCGTCCCGACTCGCACCGATTCGCCCCAACTCGACCCAAATCTGATTTTAATATATTTAACCTCAAATTCTTCCCTTTTTCATGTATCTTTTATACTTTGACACCCCAAGAACCCTAATTAGATTATATACTTTCCTCTTTAGTATTTTCATGATTGTTTGAGCTACACTTGTTGGAATTTAAATTCAAGCATAGATTCTTCTTCCTTATTCAATTCTCTTTCTTTTCCTTATGATTTCATCTATTTTTTATGGTTTAATTTCTTCAATTATGTCTAGCTAGATTTCTCTTTGGTTCCAATATATGAAGATATGATCTAGAAAACTAGGTTTTTGGATTTTATTGTTGGATTTACCTTCTAATTCATGTCTTGTGGTTTGGGACTTGTTTACATTGCATGATTGATTGGCCATCATTGAGTGCATACAAGGTGTTTGGTTAAATGCTTAGGAGACTTTAATTCATAACACTTGGCATCAAATCACACCATATTAGTAATTCTTGCTAGTAGGAGCTTCTAGATATTTAATTGAGCTATTTGGAGTTAATTTATGCATCTTGAGACCTAGCGGAGATAGATGTCATAGGTTAATCCACTAATATTGATTGCTTCGAGAGAAGAATTGATGTTTACTATATATAGAACTCCCATATGAATTAGATTAAAATGACTAATCCATGCAAATCCTTAAACCTAGGCTTCTAGTGATTATTGGATTATATTTGGAACCAAACTCTTTCCTATTAATTTTTAATTGCTTGTTATTAGTTGTTGATATCTAGTTGCTTACTTTTCATTGTTATTTAGCTTATTTAATCATTGAAAGGAAAAACACAAAAATATGTTAGTTGGTAGCTTGGATAGTAGTTAGGTAACTAGATTACTACTTGAATCTCATTCGTCATTGCATTCCCTGTGGATTCGACTCGATTATACACATCGATTATCATTGCATCCTCTCACCCTTAAAAGTGAGGGCGATCAATTTTTGGCGCCGTTGCCGGGGAATGCTTGGTTTGAGTTTCAATAGTCGATTTAGTTATTGAGTTACTAATTCAAGCATTTGTTCTTTTGATTTTGTTTTGTAGGTTTATGCACACAACCTTTGATCTTGAATTTTGAAAGAAGGCATATAAGAAGGAATTTTAGTAAAGATCAAGAAATAGCTAATCATCAAGCAATGAAAGCTCTTATAAAAGAAATGGAAGAGTTTAGAGCATGGAAAGTTGAGCAAGAAAGGAAGGTAAATGAAGCTCAACCACCTCCTCTCAACCATATGTTCCAATCTCCAACGGAACAATTTCAAGGAGGAGAATGGGGGACGATCAATGCCAATAATTTTGAGCTCAAATCCGGTCTCATCCAAATGGTTAAAGACGAGCACTTTGGTGGAAGTCCTAAGGAGGACCCAAACGTCCATCTTAGCACGTTCTTTGATATTTGCGACACCATTAAGCTAAATGGAGTCTCAAATGATGCTATTCGCATGCGAATGTTCGGGTTTTCTCTAAGGGATCGGGCCAAAGATTGGTACAAAGGATTGAACAAGGCCAATATTCACACTTGGGATGATTTGTGCAAGGCCTTCATCTTCAAATACTTTCCACCCTCCAAAGCTCAAAGGCTTATTTCCGACATCTCACATTTCTCTCAACAAGGTGATGAGACCTTGTTTGAAGCATGGGAAAGATATAGAGAGCTCCTAAGGAAATGCCCTCAACATGGCTTCAATAAGGGTCAACAAATGACCAACTTTTATAGTGGGTTAACACCGCATACAAAAAGCATTGTAGATGCTACTTCTGGTGGGTGCCTTCTCAATCGAAATGCAAAGGAAGCTATGAGAATCATTGAAGAGATGACGGCTAATAGCTATCAATGCCCAATAGAAAGGGCCCCCTTCTAGAAGATTACTTCAATTGAGGATGATAGGTATGAGGCTCTAGCATGGGAGCTTGCTAATATGAAGAAGAAGTATGAAGAGGAAAGGAAAGCTCACAATTAAAGTGTTCAATCTCAAGGGAATGTAGAGTTCTATGGACGTGAAGATGTGAGATATGCCAATCAAGGGCTTTATGGCAATTACAACAAGCAAGGTTTTCAAGGAAACCTAGGGGGATTTCAAGGCAATCAACAAGGTGGTTATTTATATGGTCTACAAGGAGGTTATCAAGCCTACAGTCCGAACACTAGGAATCCTCCTAATCCTTCCTATGGAAATCCAAATAATGCTCAAGTTCCACCTCCCGGATTCTGCTTTTTGCATATGCATGGAAAAATCTGGTATTAGAGTCCCCCAGATTTACCCAATCAATTCTAGCTTTCTGCCTCCATATTGTTTCCTCTATTGCACTCCATTTCTCCAGTGCCTCAAGTAATCCCCTTTCCTCAGATATATATACTGGTGTAGTCTCCATTTGCAGATTCCCTTGGAGAGTTTTCAACTGGTTTCTAATGGTCTCAACTCGTTCATGGGTTTTAAGGAACCATTGGGAGTTGAGTTCTTTCAGTGGAGCTTTCAAACGGTTGCACTTCACCCAGATATCCTTCAAACAACAGTTTGTTATATTGCCAGTAGTCCAATGAGTTCTCAGAATATGCTCAAAGTCTGCATGGTCAGCAATAACATTATAAAACTTAAACAAACCTCTTCTAACTTCTCTTTCTTCAAATCTGAGGAGTTGTGGATAATGATCTGATATTCCCTTCTCAATTCTCTCCACCACAACATTTGAGTACTCAGTGAACCAATCTCCATTTGCAAAACACCGGTCTATGTTTGAACAAATATGGTTCTGCCCTTCCTGGTTATTTGACCAAGTGAACTGAGGACCAATTGCTCTAATTTCCTGCAGCCCACACTCATCAAGGCACCTCTGAAAATCTTCTATCTCATGTCTGCCGACCTCATGTCCTTGAAACCTATCCTCAATGTCCAAAACTGCATTAAAATCTCCACCTACAAACAGAGGACAACCCACTCCATCAACCTGTTGAGCCACAAACTCCCAGACTTTCTTCCTCTGCTCTATAGTATTAAGGCCATAAACTGCTATAAGCCTTTGTGTTTTACCAGAAAACACATCATGAATCTCACAAACCACTGCCTGCTCATGTTCAGCAATCAACTGAACATGTACAGTCCTTGGATTCCAGTTCACCCAAATCCTACCATTTCTTGCTGAAGGATAGTTGTCTATATGCAACCAGCCCTTGCACATTTTCTCCCTTACTTGCTGAGCCTTATCTACTTTTACTCTAGTTTCTAATAGCACCACAATATCTATTTTATTTTTTTTCAAAAGGATCCTAATCTCCTTCTGCTTGAAAGGCTTATTACAGCCTCTCACATTCCATAGTATGATCCTCATCTCTCCACAGAGGGGAAAAGGTCCCCGCCCTCTTGAACCATATCCTGTAATTTCTGAAAACCATTTCCAGTTGGAACATTTATGTGACCAACTTGTATAGAAGCAGCAGCCAGTTTTTTAGGATCATGCCAGTCCTCATGTTTCTGCTCTGTAGTCTCCACCACCTCCTTGCCTTTCTCCTTCCACCGCTGTTTAGGGACTGCAGTAGGTAGTTTCCTTTCCTTGCAGATATGCCCTACGACATGACATTTCTGATAGAAGATGGGAGCCCATTCATAGTACACTTGTTGTTCAATTTCATTCCCCTTATCTCCTTCAATCTGAATCTTATACACCAGGGGTTTAGTGATGTCGATTTCCACCAGTACTCGAGCATATGAAATCCTGGTTTGTTGAGTGGTACAATCATCAGCACAGAGAGGCTTTCCCAAGACACTTCCTATCCTGCTCAAGGAATCTCCACTCCAGCAAGTCAATGGCAGCTTAGGGAGCCTAATCTATAGAGGAATCTCTGTGAGAACCTCTTTTTCAAAACAAAATTCAGCCGTCCACTCCTTCACTATCGTCGGTCTACTCCCAACCATATGAGGGCCCTCATATAATAGCTTTTCCTTATTAGTAGCAAACTCAAATTTAATCACAAAGTAACCTTCATTATGGTAATAAATCTCAAAAGTTCCAGCTACTTCACATTGATTTTGCAGGAATTTAGTCAAGTAAGCAATCGTAGGGGAAGATCCAATAACATAGAATATCACAGCATTTCTCCACTTCTCAGCCTCACGTTCAATCTCAGATTTCTTAAGTTTTGCAATAGGAGTACCTTGCTTGATGTGAGGAGCCACGTACCCGAGCGCCATGCCTCTCTTCCGTACGATAGTACCAATTTCTTCCTCAATTTTCATCGCAGCTGCCTCTTTCTCCGCCTCCTGAGCGAGATCTGCCATTTGTTTCTTCAAGGAAGCTGCAATTTCCAGCTGAACTTGTGGAAGGGGGCTTCCTGCTCCCACGACTCCCATAGCTGTCGCCGATCGGTTACTCACCGCCCCAGAGCATTCCCCGCCTTCATAACAAGTAGAGCTGAGCTCAATGGGAGGTGGAGCCACCACCGCCGGCATCTTCCTCGGTCGTCCTATGCCCCGGCCACCGCCTTTCGCCATGAACAAGTACTCGCCGCGCACGTTAGCCTATCTCCACTAAACAATGGCACTTTTATTCATATAGATTGCTTTTCTGTATAAAGATTGACACTTTTAAAAATTGTCATTTTATTCGTAAAATAATTATGTTAAAGATCGACACTTTTATTCATATAGATTGACACTTTTCTGTATAAAGATTGACACTTTGGGCCTGGCCGCACGGTGCCTCCGGCTGACACAAGTTTTTCTCAATGACAATAGTTTGATATAGCAAAATTTTAAGAACTGTAATTAACAAAACAATATATATATGTATATATATATATATATATATATATATATATATATATGGGTGAAATCTTATGGGTGCTACCTCCAAACTTGAGAACTAGGAACCAATCCTAGCCGTCCTTTTTACACATTCTATGGTGGAGATTAATTCTTAAATTATGTATTTTAGTAATTAACTGCTTTTTTTTTTCAGAATTTTAAAAGGTAATTTAGGAAATCCAAACACTAATAAAGATTTACGGTTGCTTAATTATCGGGCCCACCTCCCTAAAACTAATCATATTTCTGTGAATCTAAGGAAAGATACCACTGCTGTTTCAAAATCTCGTAGATGACGCTTTAAGTGGAGCGTTGCTTATTTACATTTATTTTGTTGCTTTTTTTTTTATATAGTTTTGTAGTATTTCTTTATCAATTATGGAGAGTGCTTATTTACATTCATTTTGCTACTATATTATAGTTTTTCAGGCAAAATATTATCAAGCATTTTAATATTTGTAAAAAATATAATACAAGACTATAAAAACGCATAAATCTATATGTAAAAAAAGCATGAAAGGATTATAGTTCAAGCATAAAATAAAAAGCAAATTAAGCATTTTAACGTAAAAACCATAATTTCATATCTAAATAAGCATGATATATATATATATATAAATAAAAAAAAACATAAAATTAAAGGATTTATTGTCCAATTATATAGGCTAAGGAAATTAAGCATTTTAATATTAGTAAAAAGCATAATTTCATATCTAAATAAGCATGATTGTAAAAATGTACGTAATATAATTTTATCTATAAAAAAATATAAAATTAAAGGATTATAGTCCAAACATAGAAGGAAAGCAAATTAAGCATTTTTAGCTTGTGATAAGTATAATTTTATATATAAAAAAGCATGGAAGGATTATAATCTAAGCATACAAGAAAAATAAATTAAGCATTTAAAAAAAATGGGGATACAAAAATTGTGAGATCTTTATACGAAAATAAATAAATAAATTGTGAGATCTAAATTTTCTTCCAAATATCGTATGCGTAGGAGCCAAAGTTATGGCTTCCATTAGTATTTGGGCCAGCATGGCAGCATTTGCCATGGATAAGATACCGGCCGTATACTTCAACTCTATATGAATCTCATCATCAAAGTGCTTGCCGTAGATGGATTCACCGCCCCTACCAGATCAGGAAGGATCATCACCTTGCACAAATAAATCCTTAATGATTCTGTGGAATTAATTTGAAGTTGTAGTAGCCTTTGCGAGTGAACTTTCTGAAAATTTTTGGCGCCCCGTCGTCGTCAGTCGCCATCGCACCATTGAATTCCTAGAGTGATTCTGTTGAATTCGTCATGCCCTGCTTTAAAAAAGGCGACTCAACAATGATAATGTTCACGCCGAAAAATTGAAGAAAATATGAAGATACGTACTGTAATATGCGGTTAGAGAAAGATAGAAAGAGAATAATTAATGCATCCCACGATTTAAGGAAAAAATATTGAAGATTACGTAAATACCCCTGTGTTAATTCATAACTACCGACATAAACTTAATTAAATCTTCAAATCTCAGCCACTCATCTATTAAAATGGATGGTCGATATGGGTTCCTAATTCTCAAGTTTAGAGAGGGTTCTCATATGAACCAATATATATAATATATATATATATATATACATATCACCCCTATATAGAGGAGAGATCAAATAAAAAGGAACTTTTAGGTGAGAAATAAGAAATAATCCGAGCCTTTCATATATAAAGATCAATGGTTAGTATTTATTTTTATATTACTATTATATCTTTCCATATATACAAGTGGAGGGTTAATTTAGTATTTTATCCTTTTATATTAGACGGTTTCTTTACTACAATTATTATGGGATTTGATTTGGGTTGGTTGTAAAATCTAAAAGCTTTGTATTTAAACACATAAATTATCAATTCTTTTATATTCATAATAATTTGTCCTTTGTTTTCGTCATTAGTTTTACGTCTTCTTTTTCCTAACTTTTATTTTTTTATATTACAAGAGTCCAAGTGTGTTTTCATAATGCATTTCATTTTAGAATATAATGTGCATTGCGTGCAATAAAACCAATGCACAATCTGCTTCCAAAAATATATCATGTAACTAATAATAATTGTAATTCAATTATTATAATGCATCAATGCATTATAAAATTGAACCATAAACTAATGCAAACACAGGACACGCATACAAATTTCTATAATATTTTATCACTTCTTGTTCATAATGCATTAAATAATATTTTTTATTATTTCCTTTCATAATTCTATAAATAATATAAACGATGCAATAATATAAATAATAGTCGTAGTATCCCGTAAAAGAAAGAATTCTTCAAAAATCCATTTTAAAACCCATCATTTTGAAGCGTGGAAAAGCGTGCCAAAAAAGGCAAAAAAGAAATGAGCCAACTTAAACGAAATGGAGGGAGTATTACATATCATAATGCATTCAATAATTTTGTGAAGATAATAACTTTTAAATACATTATTTTTCAGTAGTGCATTACAAATAGTTTGTTAATGCATTATAAATATAATGCATTATTAAAAAAATATTTATAGAAAAATCAAATTAATTATATAAGACAAATAATGAATCATTTTCTGAAATTAAAATGAAATCATATAAGTAGATACATTAATGCATTATACCTTATGCACTAATGCATTATAATAGATATTCGTGCATTATTCTAAATGCTTAAATGCATTATAAAAAGAATATGTAATGCATTACTTCAAATTCATCAATGTCCGAAATAGATATATATTAATTAATATGAGAAGAAAAAAAAATTATTTTCTCACAGTAAACAAAAAAAATCAACAACTTTTGTTAATACCAAATCCCATTAATTTCGGCAGCTTTTGTCACACGTATATGGTAGTATTTTTTTTTTCAATTTACATTATTACCCTTGTAAGGAGCCGTTCCTACAAATTAGGATCTAAATTAATGCTACGAGATTTAATCCGAACTGTTCATTTAGGAGTAATCTACGGTCTAAAATGTTTCTTATTTTTTACTCTAATGAGCATTTTCACCAGAACTCACCCCTATATGTATCCGGTAAAAAGCCTTCTAAATGTAGGAAATAAGAAACGTTTTCAACCATTGATTAATCATGATCTAACAGCCTAGATTTATTGTTTAAAAATAATATTTATTAAATTGAAATGGAAACGTCAGCGTTTTACACTAATTAAGGGTAATGTTGGTAAAAGATAAAAATAACCATTCCACAATTTTAGGCAATACCTAAATATAGGGATATGGGAAACCAAAATTTCCAAAAGTAAAAGTAATCACATATATATTTACTGAATGCATTGTGCATTATGCACAATTAATATACAATATAGATGCATTATGCATTATACAAATATATTTTGTGCATTATACAAATATATTTTATGCACTATGCATTATACAAATAATATAGATGCATTATGCATTATACAATATATAATGCATCTTATAATATAAACCCTAAGAAACTAAATCCTAGCCAATAAAATTAAACCCTTGTCAATAAAAATTAAACTCTAGTTGGGAAAAACTAAACCCTTGTCAAAATTATTATGCACTTCCACACAATATATAATGCATTAAAAAAAAATGTAGTTACATATGCATTATGAAAATAAAATATCATGAAGTTTCATATTTACGAAAATAAAATAAAATGCGTTGCAAAATATAGTATAATGCATCATTATTATCTTTTTGATGCATTATTACAAAAGGAAAAATGCATTCAGTGAATTTTTATAACGCATTATTATGATAATGCATATGCATCTCACTGGACATCAATAGTATTAGTACACGACTTCGAATTTGTGCAATGTCAGTTTTTGTCAATGGAATCTAATTGGTCAATAAATTCCTAAATTCAGATGCAAAAGAAAAAAATAGACGGAAAAGGTCACAAAGAAAATGGTAACTAATCCCTTGAAATAAGGAGTAACCGTCCATTATTAATGCAAAATACAAAATTAACCTTGGATCACTTTGAAAGGTAAGACGGATAAGATTGCTTCTCATTTCTTACAGAAAGTGGCTTTTATATGTGATCTCTTGTCTATATATATATATATATATACTATTATAAAAAGTATTTTGTTTACAAAATTTGATTTGCCTATTATACCCTTAATAATATAATTTAGAATAAATCATTAGAGTAAAAACATTCTTCCATGGAACAAATCACAAAAGCCACCAAAAGTACATCTTGTCTCTTATTTTCTTGATTTCTTTCTACATGGTCGTGTCGTCGCTCGATGGTCGGCCGGAGAACTCCTCTGGCTGCTGTGTGGCGGTGCTGATGCTCGCCGCGGCTGCGGTGGTGGCGTTCTTGATAGTTTTTGCTGTGAGGACGACGGCGGTGACGTGGATAACGGTGGTGGTGCTCCTCGCCTTCGCTGGAAACGGCGCCGTGTTTTGGCTCGAGAGGGGAGGAAGATCACGTCGGATGTGGCTATGTACTTGGCACAAGTTGTGATTAAAGTGAGGAGTATTATTGTGGCCTTTGCATGTGCCACTATTATGAGCCTAATGGGAATGGCTTGGCTAGAAGGTGTATACTGTATAGCCTAGGTAGAGATAAAGTTAGATCATAAATGTGAAATTGCTGTCTACTACCATGGCCATGCCAACAAAAAATCCTTTCCTCTCATCTCCTCTATATATATACCCACAATAATAATCAAATATTCAGAATTCCAACACCATTCACACAAATATCAAAATCCCTCTATCTTCTTCATTCGTCCTTTTATAACTTTCTTTTTTCTTTTTTTTCTTCTTTTTTTTCCCTTTTTTTCTTTTTCTTACTCATAATCTTCTAATTTAGAGGAGAAGGGTCATTTTGAGAACCCTCCCCTGTTTACAACCAAAAAAAAAAGGCGAGAATTCAAGAAAACAACGTTCCTTTCCCTTCTTCTGAAATCGGATTCTCTCTATCGCAACTAATTCGGTCGACCAATACTTTAGATAACTACTTTCTACTTTCAAAAACAAATTTTCGTGTTTTTTTTTTTTTTTTTTGCGTAACGTTATGCAAACAATCATGTCCGTTTTATTCTTTTTTCTTTTTATTTTTTTGCATGTAACATGATGCAAGAATTGTAAAATTAACAATTTGTGAATTCCATGTAATTTAAAATAGTCAATGAAAAATGGAAAAATATTCACGTAAATTGGATAAATTCCCCCCCCCCCCCTCTCTAAATTTCTCTATCAACTGTTTTATTTCTTAGGATTTTCCAACTATGACTTTGTATACACTCGACTTTAATTAACGTCGTTCGCCCTTTATAATTTGATTATTCTTTAATTAATTTTGTCTGCTCTCTATGCTGCTTGGGGTATCACTGGTAGAGAAATTTTTATAAAAATAGTTGGTACTTGAATATAACGGTACATTCTTGTCACTATTGATGTTATGATATTAATCGATCTTATTTTCGTAGGTAATTAATAAACGCCAATAAGGAATAAATGAACACGAAGTAAAAGAACACAAAGGAATTACGTGGTTCGATCTATCGGAATAGATCTACGTCCACGGGGTGGAAAGTATGGATCTTTATTGAATAATATGAGTCTTAGTTACAAGATTGTTCTCCCCCCCCCCCCTCTCATTCTATTCTAAGCCCCTATTTATAGATGCTCATATGGAGCTCGATTATAATACAAAGTCTATTCCTATAAGGACTCTTTAGGCTTCTCTCACTCTTCATCATAGATATCCGAGTCTTCTACACTCTATTGGAGTTTGAGTTGTAGTCGATCAAGAAGTCTTCCTTGTCTGATCAAGAAGTCTCTTACTTGGGCCAAACTTATATAGGTCAAGCTTAATATCGGGGCCCATTTATATTGGGCATAATGCTTGAGTCTAATAGTTGGGTCATATCCTATCACATCCCCCCCCCCCCACAAAAGGGTGTAGAAATGAGGATGTAATTTAGGGGAATAGCTGAGTGAGGAGAGATGTAAAAGAAATGTCCTTTGCCCCGTTGAAAAATGATATTTGACGAAGTTTAATGCATACCGTCCCGTCAAAAGACGAGGTAAATAAGAAATGCTTGCCCCGTCAAAAAATAAATACGACGAAGTCAAATGCATACCATCCCGTCAAAAGACGAGGTAAAGAAGAAATGTCTTGCCCCGTCGAAAATAAATTCGACGAAGTCAAATGCATACCGTCCCGTCAAAAGATGAGGTAAAGAAGAAATGTCTTGCCCCGTCGAAAAATAAATTCGACGAAGTCATGCGTATCGTCTCGCCGAAGCCGAACACGGGATGTGTCAGTTACTTTTTAATAAATGCGCCGGTTGGAATCCCGATAAAGTAGGGCACAACTGTGACGTGGGGAAGGCAGAAAGGCGGAAATTGAATAAAACTTCTTGGATACGCCATTTCCTCATACTTTCCCAAAATTTAAAAATCCTTCCAATTTTTTGCGCTTTTTCTCCGCCGCTTGCGACTTTCACCGCCGCCGCTCATTCACCGTCGGATACTTTCATATTTGTTCACACAAGTAAGTGATTTTTACCATGGCCTCTTCTTCTGTCAGTTGTAGTCACGGTGACGGGAATCGTGACGAGTCTGTTTCACCGGTTGGGTTCTCCGGCGGCGACAATTATTCCGTCGCCTTTCATAGATATCGAGTATTTTACAGTAGACTCTCATGTTCCTAGCATTCGTAGTGTTCGGTTTCCTCCCGTAGAAAAATCCGGTAAAGTTCATGTTTTTCTGTCGATTTTAGATGCTTCGAGAATTCGGAACATCTCGAAAAAAATTTATTTCCTAACTCCGTACTTCTCGTCGCTCCCCGTCAGAAGGATAGAGCTTGTGTGCCTCCGGATGGATTTTTTACCATTTACGAGGACTACTTGAAGTGTGGTCTTCGTCTTCCTCTTCCTTCGGTTTTTGCTGATTTGCTTCGGAAGTTCAGCATACCTCTAGGGCAGATTATGCCGAACTCATTTTGGCAGCTAGTCGGTCTTAGTGCCGAAGCTGGTCGCTTCGGTCGTCCGCTTTCCCTAGGATTGATCCTTAGGTTCTTCCAACTCAAGCCGAGTTCGTCGGGGTGGTTTTATCCCTCCCATTCTCGTGGCTTTCGAATTAAAACGAAGTCAAAAATTTTGAACTGGCAGAAGAAATTTTCTTCTGCCGATCCGAAGAGGTCCCCCAATTCATCTGGAAGACAAATAAGTTAGATGACCAAGGCACCGAAGAAGGATTCGGTGACCTTGAGAAAAATTTAGTAGAGCTCGGCATCGTTGACGGAGATTATGGCGAGGCCGAGCTCGCACTTTTAGGACTGAGCCCTTATGATCCAACTTCGATGTCGGATTCGGCTGAGGGGTGTGTCTTTTTCCGTTGATTGTTTGTTTTAACTTGTTCTTTGCTTTGTTGCAGTGAATTTCGGCACAATCCAAAAGAAGAGGCCGAGGTCGGCTTTGGAGCCGGAGAAGATGACGTCCGGTGCCTCTTCGGAGAGGACTCTGGACTTAGCGCGTTCACCAGCGAACTCTCCCCGGTTGAGCTCTCTTCCGCCTCGTTCAATCACCCACCGAAGCAAGGAGGCCCGAGTTGCTATTGCACCCCTTGTAGAGGTGGGTGACTTGGTACACGGTCAGTCATCTGACCGAACAACAGCTCGTGAGAAGTCTTTCCCCGAGGTAATTGGTCTTAATTCTTTGATTATATTAACGCACTTGCTTAATTTGATGCTGATCTGTGTTATTTGCAGGAGGCCGAGCTGGCAGTAGCCGAGCTAACGAGCTTGGTGAACTTCGTTAATAGCGGGGTTGCCAAGTATCAAAAGCTGGCTCTGGAACTGGAGATGGCCAAAGATGATTTGGTTAATAAAGTTGCTGCAGCCGAGGCAAAGGCCAAAGAGGCCGATGAGAGGGAAGCCGTAGTGCTGGCTGAAGTGGCCTCTCTGAAGGGCGAGGTATCCTCGGAGAAGGCGAAGGCGGCTGTTGTAAGGGCCAAGGTGGCGTCTTCGCAGGGGGAGGTACTCCGCGCCTTTGCGGATAGGATCTTTCTTTCGGGGCAGTTCTCCAAGCTCGCGACCAAACTGACGGCCGTGCTGAACGCTCCTGTGGCGTCGGGCGTCATTGACGTAATCGCTGAGGATTACCCAGGCTTGGAGAAGGCCAAGTATGGGTATGAGGTTACGTCGCAGGAGTCTCTGCTTTGTTCTTACGCGGAGGTGTTGTTTGAGAACATGGTGGCTTTCCCCGTGGTGGAGAAGCTTGCCTCGCAATCTTCAGTGCTTACTGCCGAGGCCGTCCAAAATTGTCCGATTGATAGGGATCCGGTGCTCGAGGCTGTGATTGCCAACCTCAGTGCCGAGGTGGAGCAACCGGTGAATGACGAGCCGGAGAACACCGGGGCCGAGCAGGATGGACCCCAGCAGGAAGAAGAGGACCTTGAAAGGGTAAGTTGATCCTTTTCAAGGTTTTTTTTTTTTTTTTTTTTTTTTTCCGGTAGGCTATATGTATTTCGGCATCACTAGGATGTCGCTTTTACTTATGCCGTAATGGCCTTAATGAAATTTCTAATTTTATTGAAAATATCTTTCTCGCCTTTGTGTAGTCGTCTCCTGAGCTTTTTTGATGCATCTCTTTGGGTGGAACGAATCCATCAATTAACTCATGCCCTCGAGGCAAAAGAGGCCGAAGTCCTCTACTTGAAAGACAAAGTAGGCCATGTGCAGAACGAGGCCGATGTTAAAATTGTTGCCGCGCAAGAAAAATTCGACGAGCTTCAAGCTCGGTTTCTCAAGCAGCAAGAAAAGCTGGAGATCTGTCAAGAGGATGCCGAGCAGGTCCTCGAAGAACACACGGAGTACGAGGCGATTATCAGCCGAGCTGACGAGCTCACCATTTCCGAAGTGGAAGAAAAAGTGAAAGAGCTCCTGGCTCGATGCAAAAGCTACAAAAAGCAATATGGAGCTGGCTCCTAGGAGCTTCAGGAGCAAGTGGACAAGCTGAAGCGAGTAGCCGGGGTATACAAGATAACCCTAGCTCGCCATCCGAAGTTGGCTCGACTTGTTTCTGAAGAGGCCGGGCCTTCGAGTTCGTCCAATCCCGGCTCCAGCTCGAGGATCGTCGATCGTCATCCTCGGAATTCTTGGAACGAGAGTGGGAGCTGACGGTTGTACAAGGCCGAGGAGCTCAAACTGGTCGGGCCCGAGGTAGAGGAGTAACAGTAGGACGAAGTAGAGGTAGAGGTAGACTGAATATAGACGATATTTTGAATTTGAATACCGGTAGAGACTTTGCTAGAGATTGACTTAATTTTAGTAAGCCTAAGCCTCATAGCTCTCCTTCGTTTTGATGTATGTAATTGTACTTCTCCTCATTTAATGAAATAAAATGGAAATTTTATTTGTGTGCGAGTCCTTGTAAGAGTAACTCACAATTCTCCTCGCAATAAACTACAGTATAATTACGTAGCTCGTCCTCATATTAAAACGAAGGTATTTCGTCGTAATAAAACGGTAGTTCATCCTCGTTTAAAACGAAGGTAATTCATCCTTGTAATAAAACGAAGGTAGAGATAGTTCATCCTCGTATAAAACGAAGGTAGTTCATCCTCGTTTTTAAACGAAGGTAGGTCGTCCTCGTATTTAAACGAAGGTAGTTCATCCTCGTATAAAACGAAGTAGTTCATCCTCATTTTTAAACGAAGGTAGGTCGTCCTTGTATTTAAACGAAGGTAGTTCATCCTCGTTTTTAAACGAAGGTAGTCCGTCCTCGCTCAAAACGAAGGTAATTTGTCCTAATTCAAAATGAAGATAATTCGTCCTCGTATAAAACGAATGTACGGGTTCCTAATTTGTCGAGAAGTATCGATAGGGGTGGTTCCCTTACGCGCGTTTATAGTTTACCCCAATTTGGGTTTCATTCATCCTCGAAATGGTATTATGTCATCCTCGTAAGGGTATTTAATAAGGGCGAGATAATATGCATAAGTAGAAGATAGAGATGTGCAAGATGAAGTATGCAAGACTAAATAATTAAAGGAAAATAAATAAATAAATACTTTATTAATAGAAAAACTGAAGTTCGAAAAGGACAAGATAAAAAGACGACCTGACTTTCGACACAAGTAAAAAGTATAGTACAAGACCTAAATGAACTAGATGGACTCAAACATTACTCTCGGCCACTTATGCAAAGTATCTCTTTAAATGAGTAATATGCCGTGCACGGGGTATTGGCTCACCGGATAAGTGGGCGAGCTTGTATGACCCTTTGCCAAGGACTTCTTCAACTCGGTAAGGTCCTTCCCATGTGGCTTCTAGCTTGCCGAGCCTTGCTGACTTCGTTATTTCGAAGAACGAGGTCACCTACTTGGAACTGTTGATATTTGACTCTCTGGTTATAATACTGAGCTACTTGTTGCTTGTACTTGGCTTCCCTTATATAGGCGAGTTCTCGCTTTTCTTCCACCAGGTCTAGGCTGGTTCGGAGATATTCTTCATTGTCTTCGGCTGAAAAATTGATAGTGCGAGGGCTCGGCAAGCCGATCTCTACCGGGATCACTGCTTCGATTTCATAAACCAAACTGTAGGGTGTTTCTCCGTTCGAGGTCCGGGAAGTGGTACGGTATGACCATAAAACTTGGGTAAGTTCACTACCCAGTCTCCTTTGGCTTTATCAAGGCGAGCTTTGAGTCCCTTGACGATCGTCCGGTTGGTGACTTCGGTCTGGCCGTTTGCTTGAGGATGGGCTACCGAGGTGAACTTTTGCTGAATATGAAGTTCTTCACACCATTCCCTAAACATTCTGTCTATGAACTGCGTCCCATTGTCCGAGATGAGGATATGGGGTATGCCGAAGTGGCATACTATGTTCTTCCAGACGAAGTTGAGGGCGTTCTTGCTCGTGATTTTTGCTAAGGGTTCGGCTTCCACCTATTTGGTGAAGTAGTCGATGGCTACGATGAGAAATTGGAATTGGCCGGGAGCTTTGTCTAGTGGGCCGACGATGTCTATCCCCCATTACATGAACGGCCACGGGCTTTGCATGCTGGTGAGGTCGGTCTGAGGTAACCTCGGCACGGTCCCATGAATCTGGCATTTTGGACACTTCTTGATGAGGTCCACTGCATCCTGGAACATCGTAGTCCAATAGTATCCCCACCGCATGACTTTCTTTGATAGTGCCCTAGCTCCGATATGGCTTCCACATGACCCTTCGCGTACTTCTCGCAGTGCGTAATCTGCTTGGTTCGGTCCTATGCACCTCAGGAGGGGCTGGAGGTATGATCTTCTATAAAGCACTCCCTGTTCAAGAACGTATTTTGGAGACTTGCTCAAGATTTTCCTAGCTTCGAGTTTATCGCTGGGTGGTTCGCCCTTCTCCAAGTAATTTCAAAGGGGGGTCATCTAGTTAGGCTCGTCGTCAGTTACTAGGTTGGCCTCGGCTTCGTCAATACTTCAGTGTTTGACTTCTTCCACTGGAGGGCTTGTGAATGACGATGCTAATTTGCTTAGGGCATCTACTCGGCTATTCTGCTCCCTCGGGATGCGAACCAACTCAAAATACAAGAAGTATTGTTGTAGGCTCTTGGCTTTGTGGAGGTACCTTTTCATCCTGTCATCTTTAGCTTCGTAACCTCCTAGCATGTGGCTCACTATGACCTGAGAGTCGATTGTAAACTTGTACAGCTCGTATCTGGAGACCTTGAGCTAGGCGAAGTCCGGCGATTAAAGCTTTGTACTCCACTTCGTTGTTTGTTGTAGGGAAGTCGAACCGAAGTGCATAAGTTGTCTCCTGTCCGTCTGGGCTGAGAAGTATGATGTCTGCCCCGCTTCCCGAACTTCCCGAAGCCCCGTCCACGTATACCTTCCAACAATCTTTAGGTGGTTCTTTTGCAGGTTCGGCTTCAGGCGTTTTTCGAGGTAGGCTTAGATGGCTCCGGCGTTTACGTGAATTTGGACTCTACCAGAAAGTCTGCTAGGGCTTGGCCTTTGATAGCCTTGCGAGGACAGTATGTGATAGCGTGCTCGCCTAACTCAACCGCCTATTTTGCGATTCTTCCTGAAGCCTCCGGTTTCATTAGCACTTGCCGAAGTGGCAGGTCGGTGAGGACTTGTATGGGGTGTGCATGGAAATAGGGTCGTAGCCTCCTTGCAGCGTTTACTAACGCTAGTGCGATCTTCTCTAGAGGCTGGTACCGTGTCTCCGGTCCTTTGAATGCTCGGCTGATAAAGTAAACAGGAAGTTGCCGATGTTTTTCTTCTCGTACCAGGACTGCACTTATGGTTTTGTCCGAAGCCACGAGGTATAGAGAGAGTGTTTCACCTTCTTTCGGGACAAATAAGGTCGGAAGCTTGGAGAGGTATTTTTTCAGATCGGCGAATGCTGATTTGTGTTCCTTTTCCCATTTGAAAACTGGGTTCTTCTTAAGAATTTTGAAGAACAGAAGTTTTTTCTCTGCGGCCTTCGAAAGGAATCGACTCAGTGCAGCTAGGAAGCCCGTCAGTTTATGCACGTCGTGGATACTTTCTGGGACCATCTCCTGGACAATTCGGACCTTGGATGGATTGGCTTTCAATCCTTCTTGAGAAACCTAACACCCTAAAAATTTCTAGATCGAACCATGAATGTACACTTTTGGGGTTTAGTTTAAGGTTTACCTTGCGCAGGAGGCCGAAGACGATCTTGAGGTCGTCAACACAAGTGGTTTGCTCCTTACTTTTGACGATGATGTCGTCCACATACACCTCCATAATTTTATCAATGTGAGGCTCGAATATCTTGTCGACCATCCTTTGATAGGTAGCCCTAGCGTTCTTGAGTCGAAGGGCTTTTTCTTGTATGCGTAGACGCCGAAGTCCATGATGAAGGCTGTCTTTGGCGCGTCCTCGTCACTCATTAGGACTTGGTGGTACCCTTTGTATAAATCCAAGAAACTGAAAACTTTATGGCCGACCAGAGCTTCGACTTTCTTGTCGATGTTGGGGAGGGGGGTAGCAGTCTTTAGGGCAGTGTTTGTTGAGATCGGTGTAATCGATGCACATCCGCCACCCTCCTCCTTGCTTCTTAACCATCACCGGGTTAGCTATCCACGTCGGATATTTGACCTCGAAGAGTATCTGTGCCTTCAAAAGTTGATGTACTTCATCGTGTATGACTTTGTTCCGTTCTGCCGCAAATATCCGTTGCTTTTGCTTAACCGGTTTAATGCCCGGATCGATATTGAGCCGGTGAGTGATAATACTTGGTGATACCTCGGTCATGTCTAGGGGTGACCAAGCGAAGACATCTCTGTATTCCCTTAGGAGTTGGACGATCTGCTTTCTTAGTTCGGGTCCGCCAGTGAAGCCTACTTTGACGATCTTGAGCGGGTCGTCTTCATACAGTGCGATGTCTTCTACTGGGTCGCTAGATGCAGACGACGTCTTTTCCAGCTCCAACTCGGGTTTCTATAATTGTTATGCTTGTGGGTGCTGAGGTGGAGTCCCAGCACCTTGTAAAGCAATCTGCATGCATTCCTTGGCTCGTTTCTGATCCCCTCGAACCACGATCACTCCTCCTTTTGAAGGAATCTTTATTGTTAAGTGGTACGCCGAGCATACCGCCTTCACCGCAACTAACCAATCTCTGCCCAAGATAATGTTGTACGGAGAATGGGCTTTTACGACGAAGAAATGTACCCCTTTAGTGGAGGACATCGGATGTTTCCCCACCGTAACAGGGAGTTCAATGATCCCCTCCGTGTGCGTCTCTTGCTGTACGAAGCTTTTCAAGGGAAGTGGTGTTAGTGTAAGGCGTGCCTCTTCGATTCCTAACTTCTCAAAGCAACCTTTGAAGAGGATGCTCACCGAAGCTCCACTATCAATAAACACTCGCTAGACTAGCTTGTTGGCGACCACTGCTTCAATCACGATTGCATCCTTGTGAGGTACTATTGCTGGTACCGGATCCTTATCGGAAAAGGTGATGACCATGTCCTTTTTGAACCTCTTATGTGAAGGTTCACCTGTTTGAGGACTTCGGGCCTCAGCTTTGAGAGAGGACTTCGTAGCACCTTGAGGGAGCCCTGTAATGGCTGTTATAATTCCATCGAACTGAGGTTGGTCCTCGTCCTCGTCGTCTTCATCACGCTTCGTCTTCTTGTCAGCATGGGGACCACATCTGTCTCTCCCCCTATCCTGCTTTCGCTTTCCTTTGCCCTGAGGGCGAGCTTTGTACTGGTCAGGTCGTCGGCCGCGACTTTGGTACCTCTTAAGGGTGCCGTCGCGCACTAATTGCTCTATGTCCGCCATGAGATTTATGTTCTCTTCTGTGTCGTGCCCATGGTCTTCTTGGAAGCGACAATACTTCTCCTTGGATCGGCATTTTCTGCCTCCCCCTGACATAGGGCGAGGTTTTTTCGAACATATCGGCGTGCAGTTCGTAAATCTCTGCCCTCGGCTTCATCAATGGAGTAAACTGAGTTCGTTCCTGATTATGATGAGGTCCGAGTCTGGACTCTAGGGGTCCATATTGCAGCCTTTCGAGGGCACTACGTCGACTTTGGCCTCTGTCATTCCGATCCTCTTTCTTCTTGTCAGACAGTTCGGCCTTGTTAGCTTCGCGCTTTCTCCTGTCAGCTTCGTCGGCTCTTGCGAACTGATCCGCTATGCTCCATAGTTGCTTCGCAGTACGAGGCTCGTTCCTCACGATCTCCTTGTATAGGGCACCAGACTGGATAGTGTTTTGAAAGGCAGAGATAATGACCTCATCAGTCAGGCGCTCGACTTTTAGACTGTCCTCGTTGAATCTAGTCATGAAGTCACTGATGGGTTCGCCTCGCCTTTGCTTTATAGTGAGGAGATGCGCCGAGGTGGTGGTTTTTGCTTCGGCTTTCTGGAAAAACCTTCGCTCGAAGGCGTCCATTAGCTCATCATACGATCCGATGTTGCGAGGTGGTAAGCTATCAAACCACATGCGTGCGATCAAAAAATCTGGGAACACCTTGCACATGTAGACGTCGTCATCGAGTCCTTGGTTGACCATATTGTATTGGTATTGGGACAGAAAGTTCCGCGGGTCGCACGATCCATTATATGGTTTGATCGGCGGCACCCTATATTTATCTGGGAGAGGAGTGTAGAGTATCCGGTTGGTGAAAGGGGTAGAGATCTTCCCGTATACGCCGAACCTACCTCCTCGATAATCATCCTCGTTGTTTCGAGGTGGGGCGCGATGGTCCTCCCCTTGATGATTAAGGTTAACACCAAATCGCCTAGGAGGAATATCAGCGTTTCGTGCGCCGATGATCCTGATGCTAGGGGATTTCTGTCGCGGTTGCGATCTGGATGTAATTTCGCGCTCTCTATCATTGATGCACGAAGGTTAGCCTTTTTCATAATTTTGAGCTTTTTATTGTTTGGCGAACTGGAGAAAATCTCGCTTATTATGCGCGAGGTACTCCCTGACAGCATCGTCGAATTCGTCCGGTTGGAGATGGACGTCGTCCTCCTCCTGGCTGCTATTGTGACATTCTCCTTCTGGATAGATTGGATTGCCATGCTTATCCAACGACACGCGCTCAACGTGTCCGTCCGGAGTTTGGCCTCTCGCGTGTTCCTTCCGGAGTCGTCGGTGTGTTGTAGGGTTCGGATCTTGCGCCTGGCTTGCCTCGGCTTCGTGGATTTCTACTCCTCGAACTGGTGGATTTGCTGCTGGACCACGTCCGGTTTGTTGAGTCTCTTTTTCCTTGTTGGCAGTGGCAGTGGCGGTGGTTGATCGTGTTGGCCTTCCTGTCATGACGGCAGATTACCTAGAAAATTTTTGATCGAAAATCACAAATTTAGAGTTCCCACAGACGGCATCAGTGATCGATCTTATTTTCATAGGTAATTAATGAACGCCAATAAGGAATAAATGAACACAAAAGTAAAAGGAACACAAAGGAATTACGTGGTTCAATCTATCGGAATAGATCTACGTCCACGGGGGGAAAGTATGGATCTTTATTGAATAATATGAGTCTTAGTTACAAGATTGTTCTCCCCCCCTCATTCTATTCTAAGCCTCTATTTATAGATGCTCATATGGAGCTCGATTATAATACAAATCTATTCCTATAAGGACTCTTTAGCTTCTCTCACTCTTCATCATAGATATCCGAGTCTTCTACACTCTATTGGAGTTTGAGTTGTAGTTGATCAAGAAGTCTTCCTTGCTTGGTCAAGAAGTCTCTTACTTGGGCCAAATTTATATAGGTCAATCTTAATATCGGAGCCCATTTATATTGGGCATAATGTTTGGGCCTAATAGTTGGGTTATATCCTATCAGATACAAAATTTCTGACACTTTTATACCAAGTGCAACCTCACGTTATAATTTTTAGGAACAAACTTTTTAAAATAAGCTTATCAAAGCAGTCACTAAAAAGAGAATTGAGGTGATGGCATATCGGCGTATACAGTATTGGGCCAGGCCTTTTTTTTTTGGAAAATTAGATTTACGTATATTGTGCAATTGAGCTATCCTTGGATTTAGTTTTATAGATTATTCCGCATTTTATTTGAGAATTATTCATTTTTTTTTCCTATTGACAAGGGAAAATCATCTATACAAGTTGTTATACTCCGTATATGGTTTCTTTAGTCTTTTATATAACAAATTCATTTTTTTTATCATAATTTATTCTATTTTATATTTTGGATATAATTAAAGTCTGAGCACTCATGATGAATTTGTTATTTTCAAGTAAATTTGTTATTTAATCATTACGATTTAACCAAAATTAATTTAACTAGCTTCGTAAGTTAAAAAAAGTGTTTGGTATACTGTGATGCTATAAAATTTAAATACGAACCTCTTACATTTTTGCTGTTTATATATATATGCGTGTAATATAATACAAATGCATAAGACACATGCATGATCAATATAATGTCATAAATTTATAATATCTATATCTATATACTATATAAAAGCGAAGTACGGAGGGTAGTTCCGTAAATTTAACTTCAAATTTATTTTTTTTTTAATTTCCCGAACAAACACAACTTTCGGTAGGGCATGCAATTTGGATATTATTTTGAATATTTATTTGACTATTTGTTTTTATGAATGGACACAACTTTTCAGAAGGAACATGTAATTTAAATATCATAGCAATCATTACGGATCCAATTCTCATTTTGGGTCGTATACAATCTTTATCACTTATATAGCTATTATAACATCGTATTAATTTAACGTGTCGAAAATTCTTCAACAATCACAACATGGGCCCAATAGAAGAAGTGAATTGAAGATAAGCGAATTACAATAACTGAATTGCAAATGATATCTTTCATATTATCGTCTTCGACTCTTCATCCATCTAGATAAGTTGATAGAAGTTAGAACAGACACTTTAAATTGGGTTCTTGAAAAACATTGGTGTAAGAGTTTATTATGAAATGAAATATATAATAACAAATCATTCTTGCTTATAATATAGTATTTTAAAAATCGTAATGATGTCGCTATGAAGATTAGTGTATTTTGGAAATAGAAAATATTACTGTGTTGACATATTTGGCATGCTCCAAATTCTACAAAAGAGATAAAAGCCTGATGATGACAAGTTAATTCCAATGTGAAAGTTGTAACAATTTTGATGTTAGTGGAAGATTTATATATTATACCTTATTGATTAATGTTTATGTTTATTACTGAATATCCTTCTAATTAATTTTTACTATGACTAAAAGACGTAACTGCTGGAGTGATTGACGAAATTAATGGAAAGTCGTCATTTCTACTTTGTTATAGCGAATGCTTATCGTTGATCGGAAGAAGAACGATATATAACTATGAATTAGATAAGGTATGAAATATATTCTCAAGATTTGTTATATTTTTGAGGCAAAAAGTATTATACCATAGTAGAAATAAGGAATACAAATTTTACTCAAAACATAACAAAACACAAATTATACCCAATTTATATGTAAACTTCTAAAAATACCCCTGAATTCAAAAAGCCCCTAATACTAATTTCACACTCCATTTTCAAACCCCCCTCCCCAATTTTCAAAAACGAGACCCATCATCCCTTTTTCAACCTCCTCCGCCAAGAAACCCTAGGCCTGCTCCGACGACCACCGGACTCCGCCCACCGTTTCTCTCTACAGATATGTCGACTAGAAGTTCCAAGCGCACCGTGAAGCAGTTCCGAAGGAAAATCCGCTGGTTCCAGAGCAGCCAAAAAAGAAGAAGAAGAAAAGGAAGATGCCGGCTCCGACGGAGCCCATGTGGTGCAATTGACCACTGGGCTTTGTTCTCCTCGGAAAGACGAAGAGATGAAGGGGTGGCTCGCTCATTTTGGTGGAGAAATGAGGGAGAGACACACCGGAGAAGATGAAGTCGCGAAATCGCGAGCTATACGGCGGCGGTAAGAAATCGCGAGTTTGTGCACCAGTGGTAAGAATTGTAAGAAATGGTAAGAAACGCGAGTTAGCGCTGCCATTGGTAAGAATTTATCAAATTCTTATCGTCTCTGAAACTTTCGGTAAGAAATTGTTTGTTCTTACCTTTCTATAGATTCTTTCGGGTAATTCTTACAGTAATTGGTTGATTATCTTGAATAGTTTGCAAAACAATGAGAAGCTGAGTAAGAATTGTGTGATTACAGTAAGAACTTATGTGATACTTAACGTATGTCATAAGAAATTGTAATTCTTAAGTCATATTTCTCACCATTTTCATCTGATAAGAAATGTCTTATTATTGTCAATGTGTGATAAGAATTGCGTATTTCTTGTCTCAACTTGGCAAGAATGGCCTCAAGTCTTATATGCTTGTGATCATTTCTTGCCATGACTTATTCATGTAGGGCAGAAGGCCTACCAGGAAATGAGTGAAAGGGACAATGCTATCTACTACATGAAATATGTTGAGAAGTTCCTATCTGAGAAAAGTAGGCCACGGAGTACGGAAGACGCGGAACAAATTGCCAAATACCGTGAACATGTCGCAAAGTCAATCTATGGCCACAACACAAGTGTAACAACAATCCCAATGATAATATGAAATGCGCAAGATGCATAGGAACGTGCATGTGTTAGATTTGTTTTGTAAATATCGAAGAAAAGATGGGTAATTTTTTTGTGTATAAATACGTAAGAAATTATCAAATTCTTGCGTTCTATATATATGTCCACTGTTTCTTCGATGTTAATCTATATAGAAATGTATCAATTCTTGCATATCGATCGCAAGAATTGGATCATTTCTTACATAAACATACACAAAAATGTGTCCACCGTTTATTCGATATTAATTTAGATATAAATGTATTAATTCTTACATATAGATCGCAAGAATTTGATCATTTCTTACATAACCAAACACAAAAAATATGTCCACCGTTTCATCGATATTAATCTACATAGAAATGTATCAATTCTTATATATACTACCTCCAACCCACAAAAGTAGTCTCATTTACTTTATGCACGTATTTCCACCGAAACTTAGTACGGGTTTTAAAATATAATTTTGAAGTATTTTTTTTTACGGGATACTATGAGTGTCATAGTATCTCGTAAAAAAAAATACTTCAAAATTATATTTTTAAACTCGTACTAGGTTTCGATGGAAAAGCGTGCTAAATAGTAAGTGGGACTAGTTTTGTGGGTTGGAGGTAGTAGATCGCAAGAATTCAATCATTTCTTACACAATTCACATTTTTTGCATTTTCTTATCACGAAATTACAATTATCACAACAAAACAGGTCAAAAACAACAATAAACGTCAAATTTAAACCTTAAAAGCCCAATTTTTTATTACCAAAATAAGGTAAGAAATTGTCAGATACTTACCATTTATTATCAAACATAAAACAGTAACCCCTAAAGCCGAGTTTTTTAACAAATCAAATTCATGGTTTTTGCATTTTCTTATCACGAAATTGCAATTTCTTACCAATTATATGATACGAATTTTTGTTTCTTACTAGTACACCATAACTATTTCGAAGCATAGAATAGCATATAAGCATCTAATATTTTGACATGTCAACTCAATACATCCAACCCATGTACAACTATAGAATAGAAGCATCTCATATTTTTCATCTTTTACACTGATGATACGACATGTATACATCTCATTTTCACTTGAAAAAATTGCTACTCGAGATTGAATAATACAACTAAAACATGAAAAGAAAGCTAATGTCGAGACAACTCCTAAATCTTGAGCACAAGCTACTTTCGTTGCAACTCACTCCACAAGGTCTACATATGCCACCCCTTCTACAACATTTGGCATATTTGTCTACTCCACTAGTCTACATTTTTCAAAAATCTTCTGTCGTGCAGCCTAGTGTACACAGAACAAAAAACACTTAAATCAGAAAACCCTAAAAAGGACTCGTATCATAAGAATTTGACAATTTCTTACCTCTAACCTGGTAAGAAATCGTCAATTTCTTACCTCTATTTATTTAATTTCTTACTTATTATTTGATTCCACCTCCGTACAACTCACGATTTCTTACCTATTACTGTGTTTGATTCCGCTGCCGTACAACTCGCGATTTTCCGACTGCTTCATCTTCTCCGGCATGTCTCTCCCTCGTTTCTCCACCAAAATGAGCGAGCAACCCCTTCATATCTTCGTCTTTCCGAGGAGAACAAAGCTCAATGGTCAATTGCACCACGGGCATCTGGATTTGGTCGGAAAACGGCAAAAAACAACAGCAAACCCTAGTTTCCAAAACCCTACCTCGCCGCCACTCTTCCGCTTGGTGAACCTCTGGCCGTCGTCGTCGCCTTCAGTTCCAGAAATATGGACGAAAATCGGGAGGTAGGGTGGGGGAGCGAGGGTAAGAAGCATAAGGAAAGGAAAAAAAGAAAGAAAGAAAGAAAAAAGAAACAACAGATCGTGCGGCATGAGGAAGAAAGAATAAGGGGGGGGGGGGAAGAGAGAGGGCAGAATCGTTGCCTTCAGAAGCTTCACCGGCCTCGAGCTCGCTGGAAAACCGTTTCTGTTAGTGGTGCGGCAGAATATAATAGAGAGAAATAGAGAGAGATACAGTAGAAGATGATGATGAGAAATTCAGAGATATACCCTAAGAAATAATGTTAGGGGTATTTCAGTTCACACACCAATAAATTAGGTAGAATTTGTTCTTTTTTAAGTTTGAGGTAAATATTGTGTTCTTTAAGTGTAAGGGGGGATATGGTAGCATTTCCTCTATATTTTTTGTAGATAGTAATTTTAATTTTTTTGATTGATGAGAGAGAAAGAGAGGTAGAGACAGCATATAGAGAGAAAGAGAGGCACAAAAAATAATAGTGGGTAGGCACAAAAAAAAAAAAAACAAAACAAAACAAAAATCGAACGATTACTTCAAGTTCCGTTCAATTTTTTCACGTAGATAATGAATTAATCATGAGCATTTGTTTGGTCTTACGATGGCATATATTGTTTATTATACCAAAAAAAAAAAAAACACTGACGAAATTGGAACTATTGGTTTTCCTAACATGAACAGGTCTATTTCACATCTGTTCTTTGCCAATGTTAGTTTAATCTTCTGTAAAGCAGATCTTCATAACTGCTACAATTCTTCTCCGTTGGCTGAAAATGACACACAATCAATTAAAAAAATAAAATAAAACGAAGATGAATAGACCATAGTTATAATTATTATAAAACAATATAAAGTGTCTTAGTATACTAAAAATGTGATTAATTTTACGACGTCCTGCCGACACTAATAATTTAAACCAATAATAGAAAAAGTATTGCATTATGTTCATGCGTTCGAGCTGTTACAATAAATTATCAATCACAATTCAAAAGAAAAGAGGGGAAAATTATAAGATTACAGATGACTATATATCTATATCTATTTATTACTCCTCATCGAAAAACAAAATACTACAGTAGTACTCCCTCCGTCCCGCGTCAATTGTCCACAATAGGGAATATAATATATATAAAGTATAAAATAATAAAGGTGAACAATTGACGAGGGACAGAGAGAGTAGTTAATTAACTGTCCATTAATTATTTTATATATATATATATATATATATATATATTTTATTTTTTATTTTTTTTAAAAAAAATAGAAGAGCACAAATTTAAATGTGTATTTTTGCTTCCCGAAAAGATGCTGTAGAAACCAACTGCGGCCACCATAACCGATGCATCTCTAATGCACAGTTCGGATATAATAAATCATTGCTGCTCCATATTTAATTTAAAACATTTGGATTTGTTTGTTTATTCTCTATTTCTCAAATAGAGAATTGATTTTTATTTTCTTTTAGTTTTCTCGATTTTTCTGCCAATTGATTTTCTATCATTTCATATGTTTCACCCTTTCAATTGAATATTATTTCCAATTCAGTTGATTTGTGTGATGCTCATTTTCAGGAAATTAATGTTATAATTACATCCTATCAATCTCAGATTCATATCTATTTATATCTCTCAAGTAATTCATTGTGGGGAAGCGCATGGATATGAATACATTAAATATGGATGATTATTTTTGCGGTTAACTTTCCATTATAAAGACTTGGACTTTTCCATGAGAATAGAATAGATTATTACTACAAATTTTGTTTTTGGCAGCATTCGATTCATTTGAGGGCAGATTCGAAGCTGGGAACGGTACCACAGGAAACGGACAACCGCAGCGCTACACGTGTGCAACATGAATGGCTTTATTTTCGGGTTTTAAACTTAAATCAAAAATCGAAAAGTGAGTGGTTTCACACTTTTACTGAACAAGTTTTGCATTTACTGACACCACAGATACTGACACCACAGATACTGACACACACACGTGATCTCATCTCTCTCACTCTCTCTCTTCCGTCCGCGACTTCTTCCTCATCTTCTCTTGCCGCCGCCGACGATTCCTCTCCCTCCATCTCTGATTTCTTTCTAGAATTTAAATAACAAATTTTCACCTTCTTCAAGTTGCCGTAGATTTTCAGCGCTCAGAGTTGTCTTTGAGAATCCGCCTTCAATTTAAGGTTTCTGCTCCGATTCACGGAGACTGAATTCCAAAGCGCGGCGAATTCCGCCAACTCTCTCATTGTCGTGCCCCGTCCGGATCGGCTCCGCCCACTGCATCTGGAATGACTCCGCCTCCGACGAGGAGAAGAAGCTGCCGCCGCCGACGATTCCTCCCCCTCCCTCTCTGATTTCCTTCTAGAATCAAAACAATAAATTTTCCCCTCAAACTGCCGCCGCCGCCTCCATGCTTGCGCCTCCTCTAGCTTCGTCGCCGGCGATTCCGCCGTTAAGTCACCACATGGCCGCCGCTGCTCCTCCAGGCGAGATGTCGTCCCTCTCTCTGCATTTCACGGCTTCTCAGCTCTCGTTCCTGGAGAGTCTAGCAGACCCAACGCCGCCGCGCCCCTGGCGGGACCACCACCGTCGATCCCGTGTCAGCGCTGCCGCCAGGGCCCCGTCGCCGTCGACATCAGCGAAGGCAAGAACAGAAGCGTGAACAGAGGCGAGAGACGAGAGAGGATGGAGGCCCGCACAATTTTCTTTTAATTTGGGCTTCATTTTGTTTTAATAATAATAATAATAATAATAATAATAATAATAATGATGATGATGATGATGATGATGATGTTCCCCACCCAAAATTAAAGACAAAGTCAATAAAGAAATTTAAATGCTCTTCAAAAACTTCCATTTAAGTTCATTAAGGCTTGGAGTGAAGCGGCCGTTGAAGTTAAGCGCCCGCTTAGTAGTCCAAGCGGTATTTAGATATTGGTTTGAACTAGTATATCTCTAATTTCTCTAATAATAATATTCCTAAATTCATTAATACAGTCATAATAAGAACAAATTATACAAATATAACCATAATAATAATAATAATAATAATAACTCCAAGTTCTCCAACTAAAGACGGCCCGAGATCGATAAGGACGGCCGTAAAAAACCAAACGAGAAGTTTGGTAGAATAACTCGTTTGATCTTATGTGTGTCTATCAAGAAAGTATACTTGTTGGTGTTTACATTATTTGATTAATAGCTTATAATAATAATAATAATAATTATTATTATTATTATTATTATTATTATTATTATTATTCCTTCAGAAATTACTTGTTCATGCACGTTCACTATTTTTTTCCGTCAAAGTTTGGGACGACACAGTAATTCAGTCTATACATGATTGATAAATTACTATTATCGCATTTCTGTTCAAATTTATTTATTAACTATTTAATACTGCATTAATATTACGTGTGTGAGTTAATTTGATGGAATTGATAATATGAATTAGTGCGAAAATGTATTTTTGATGGCCAGCGACAGTTGTATGTAGGCGGTCGTTGTTTCCATCTATGTGTTTCTAGAATTGCATGTACTTCTTAAGCTATAACTATTACATATTTAAGCATTTTGTCACGACCGCACTTTACTAATTGATAGCTAAGTTCGGTGATTCGTGACTATGGTGGAAATTAACGAATAACTTACAAAAGACGGGAAAATTGGGAATTTGATACGAACATATTATAGAACAAACACCGATAGGTGAACATAATAGACGGAATAAGTATGACACTACTTGTCATGATTCTAACTTGAATTACAACCATATCGAAGGATTTAGAAGTATCAGAGTGTACACAGCGGAAATGTGTTTAAGAATACATGTATGAAGACATGTATTACCAAGAGAAATCTTCAACTAATACTACTTGCTAACTTTGACAAAAGCACCGCCGGTCACTCTCCCTTCATCTTGCTCAACCTGCACATCGGAAATAATGTACAGGGCGTGAATAGAGAGTACTCAGTGGACACATGCCCTAAACATTTTATTGTCAAGCCATTCATAGTGAAGCATAGGGTTTTACTGAAAGGCCTATGTTCACAAAAAGTTGAGTTATCTTAAAAGCGACTGCAGTCTAGGTTCTGTAGTAATCTACCATATCTGAGTTTGTTGTGCCCGATGAGGTGGCCACCTCACTCGGTCACGTGATCGATCACTATCTGTAATGACACGATCGATGTGTACACTAGTCCAAGAATGATAGCTGATCATTCAAGGACCCGAATTCGATTCATGAATTGGCCTTGGCCATTTAACAGATAGGCATCTTACAAAAACTAAAAACATTTATGGCATGACAATACTTTAAAAAAAGAGCTACTGATCTAATAAATCATGCTTTGTTTTATAGAAAGCCCACCTTGTTGCTTTTCTCAACTGCTACGAGACTTGATCTCCGTCTCAGCTACTGTTCCTCCTTTGCGTGACCTTCGATTAAAATCGAGGTAAGATTCGTATTCTAGCGAATAAAATCTTATCTTAGATTCTAGTTTTTAATCTGGTCGGAGGTTATTCTGATTTCAGTAACGTAGTTACTGTGATCTACGCTCGAGTTATGAATCCCGTCATGTGGACGGTTCATGCAAAATTCTATTAATAAATCATCTTGATTTATTAATGAACTCGATTAATTCTATATGCGTATTTAATTAGCTTAATCAATTATGATTAATTATTAAATTCTGGTTAATTAATTTATTACCATAAGTTAATAATTCGCTTAAGAAATTCCAAGTCTTAATCCTTAATAAATCACTCTTTGATTTATCGTTGAACTGGGCTAATTTCTGCTTGAAAAGCTGTAATTGATTAGCTGAATCAATTAATTAATAATGTTTGGTTAATTAACTTGTCTAAAGTTGATTATTGAGATCACGAAAATAATTCCTTATGAATTATTAAGGTTCAGTTGTGGGCTGAGTATAATTTAATTAGTGGTATCTTGGACCGCTTAAATTAATGAAGGTTGGGTTAAAATAAATTATGGCCGTATTAGATTAATGCATCTTGGCCCACTGTTTTGATTCGACTCAGCCCAACTGAACAAGGAGACCGGCCCAGCCTTCTCTCGGCCCAGACCCGTATTCGGTCCAAACCCAGCCCATGGTTGACCCGACCCGGTCAACAAAATAGACCCCTAAACCCCCTCTTCTCCCACATTCCTCTCTCGCGATTTCGGTCGTTCTCCTCTGTTTCTTGATTCGCGGACCGGCGATCGGCGATTTCGACTGTCACCACTGCTTTTGCTGCCGTCGTTCCGACGATGGCCTTGTCCTTTGTCTTCCTCTCTGATCTAGACCATTTATCCCCTATTCGAAAACCCTAGGTCATAATTTAGGGAAAGTTTCTCTCTCTGCCGATTTCCGGTGAGCTCACCTCTCCCCTCGAGCTCCTGCCGGCGCGGTGAGACGGTGCCGGCTTCGGGGCGTCGTTCGACAACCATGGTCTAGACCCCGTCGATCCCTGCTTCTGCGGCGTCCATCTTGGATTCGTCGACCCTCTCCGACGTAACCCCTGTGCTCCGGCTGTCTCCCTCTTGTTAAAAGTTATTATCGTATTTTTTTTTTCTTTTTGGTTTCGAAAAAATGAGTCTCGCTCCTTTTCTCTATGTTTACCGGTTCCGTCATCGTAACGGTGAGGATGCCGTCGCTGGCCTCTGCACCGGGCAATTTTCGAGGTTACTTTGCCGGCTGGTCCGTTCTTTCCTTCCGGCTAGAATCTCTATCGAGCCTCGACGAGGTTCGAGTCCCTTTACTTTCTTATATTTGTCTTTCCGAATTTACTTGATTTAATTCCTAGCTTGGTTAGATAGAAACTTAAGTTTCTTGCCCTAGACTTGGGAAATAATGCGGCAATTAGTTAAATACTTGTTTTATTCACATGTGTGGGCATGTTACTGTCCTTATTTTCAGTTTTTAGGTTTTGATTGCAGAATCAAGTTGAGAATTTTCATAGCTCTGTTTGTTGTATTGAGTCTAAGATTCTGCTTAGGGTTTTTGTTATAAGTTCTAAATTCAAGTTGAGGTGAACTACTGTAGATTTCAGAATCTAAAGGCATGCTTGAACTTGAATAAAAAGTTAGTCTAGTTTCTGAAGATACCTTGAGGATTGCTGGTGTTGTGTGGCTTTGGTGAGTTGGGAAAGAAGCTTCTTTCTTATTATCCCTAGCTGCTGCTAATCTTCTCATTTCTCACTCCCCTTCTTCTTTCTCTTGTTTGCTGCCTAAGCTCCCTCTCGGTTTCTCTCTATAATTGTGTTTGATTGTATTTGAAAGTGTGAAGTTTGGAAGTGGGGTGTGTATATAATGAAGGTGGAGGTCTTGGTGATTAAAGAGGCCTAGTTGACTTAGGGAGTTAGATTGTATTACTCCAATGCTGCTCTCTTTCATGTTAATCTTGTCCTACTAGTGAAGTATTCTGCAGCTTTTTATTTGTTCTTATTAGGCAGATTCTGAATCTCTAATCCTTTTGTTTTGTTTATAGGAAGCTGCTACTGTAGCTGGTCTCTTGAAGAAAGGAAAAGAAGGCGCTGGTTTCCTTCTCTTTTTAGGAGGTTAAGATTTTATTTGGTTTGTTCTTTTGCTACAGATTTTGGATCTCTAATCCGTTTGTTTTATTTGTTGACTTTCTTCCCTCCTCTTACTTTGTTTTATTTGCAGGTTTAAGACTTGATGCTGGGCTATTTCTGTAGCCACATTTCAGCTCCCAAGAGTTGATTCCATTCCTAAATTAGAAGCTAGGAGGTTGGCTATTAGTCTGCTATTGTACTCTTGTAGCAATTTCCTCTCTGTTAACAACATTGTAAGACTGTAATAGGAGATTTGATGAGATTTGGGATTGGAATTCTGCCCACTTGTATAACACGTGACTCTTGCTTTTATTAATAGAGAATTTCGAATCTAGCTATTTTCTTGTGGTTTCTTTGATTAACTTATTTAGTTGAATTTCGAATCTAGCTATTTCTTGTGGTTTCTTTGATTAACTTATTTAGTTACGGATTCTACTTGGCTCGACCCAAGTAGTTGCTAGTTGGCTTTGACCCATTTTATTTAAGTAGGCTTTGCCCGATTTAATTTATCAATTGGGCCTTGGCCCAATCGCTACATGGTGGTGATCGAGTAATAATTATTCTAGATAGTTTAGAAAATGCGGGGCATTACACATTTGTTATTTTTGCATACTCGTATTACTTAAGTTTCAAAATAAACAGCTTATTATTATAAATACAAACTCCATCCAATTTTTATTACATACTAAATACTAAGGTTTATATGAAGGTCCCATTATGATATGAGTATTCAACTCATAATTGTGAAATGTATAGTAAGATTAAACGATTATAATAAAACTAGTATAAGATGAATAGTTTATTTAGTTTTCTTAATTTTGATATTATAATTACGATTAGTATTAAAAACAAGATGAGATTTGATTTTTATTCCAATTTGTGAATGGAATCATGATATTAATAATTTTTAAAATATTAGAATAAGAATTAATAAAAAATTTAAAAATAATATTATGATATAATAATGACCAAGACGTGAATGGTACACACGAAATGTTCACACATGAGTTATTATTATTATTATTATTATTATTATAGGAGTATAATTTATTCGTATGGTGATTATATTAATGAATTTAGAACTTTTTTTTTGAGATAAAATTTAGAACTATTAGTATTAGAGAGATTAGAGATATACTAGTTCTAACATATACTTACTCCGTCCTCTAATAAGTGTCCCGACCCTTTAAAAGTTTTGTCCCCAATTAAGTATCCTATCACATGTTTCTAGACAAAAATTAGTTCAAACTACCATATTTACCCTTATAATCATTACAAAATTCTTATTTTTCCAATTTCCTATGTAATGATTAAGGGTAAGTCAAATAATTCTACATGCTTCCTTGATTTGTTTTTTCAGGTTGGGACATTTATTAGGGGACGAGGGAGTATCTAATTATCTTGGACTACTCAGCGTTCGCTTGACTTCAACGGCCGTTGACCCTATATTTCATCCAATTAAGTGTACTTTATTAATATACTCCATTATTATTCTTCTTCTTATTATGATTATATTTGTATTTATAATTATTGCTTATCATCATCATCTTTAAAAAAAAAAAAAATGTGGCAAATTGAAAGAAAAATATGTGGGCCTCCATCCTCTCTGTTCTTCGCCTTCGCTTGCGACGGGGCCCGGCGCTGACACGGGATTGACGGTGGTGGTCCACCCAGGGGCGCGGCGGCGTCGGGTCTGCTAGACTCTCCAGGAACGAGAGCCGAGAGGCCGTGAAATGCAAAGAGAGGGGCGACATCCCGCCTGGAGGAGTAGCGGCGGCTTATGGTGACTCAATGGCGGAATCGCCGGCGATGAAGCTGGAGGTGGAAACTTTCGAGATTGGGGCAAGGGTTTGGACTCGCACGAAAGCGACGACAGGTGCGGTGGCGGAGGCAGAGGCACCGGCGGCGAGTAGTCTACAATTTCAGAGCAATAAATACAGATGAATTACTGCAAACGGCAATCAAAGATTTCCTTGGAAATGTAGAATCTCCACAATTGGGGACAAGCTTATCTCTGTATCATTGGGAACATGGAATAGAAAATTTGGGGGTTGATCGAACTTATTTTCGTAGGCAATTAATAAACGGTGACAAGGAATAAATGAATACGAAAGTAATGGAACACAAGGATTAGTGGTCGATCTATTATAATAGATCTATATCCACGGAACAAGAGTATGGATCTTTATTGCTGGTATGAGTAGTGATTACAAGATTGTTCCCCCCTTCAATCTATTCTAAGCCCCTATTTATAGGTAATTACATGGAGTTTGATTATAATACAAAGTCTTATCATATTTGGACTCTGGCTTGATCCTCTTATTAGGGATAGACATCGAGCTTCTATATCTCTCTTGGAGCTTGAGTTGTAGTCGATGTAGGAATCTTGGTGAAGAAGTTTCTCTTAGTTGGGCCGAGCTGTGTAGGCCGAGCTTAACTGTCGGGACCCAATTATATTGAGCTTGAGGCTTGGGCCTAGGAGTTGGGCCGTATCCTATCACATCCCCCCCAAAAAAGATGTAGAAGCAAGGGTGTGACTTAGGGGAAATAGTTGAGGTAGGAGTAGTCTAAAGTACTGTTGCCCCGTCAAAAGTAAAATTGATGAAGTCAATCGCGTGCCGCCTCGTTAAGACGAGGTCGAAGAAAAGTCTGTTGCCCCGTCGAAAAATAAATTCGACAAAGTTAATCGTGTACCGCCTCGTTAAGATGAGGTTGAAGAAAAGTACATTGCCCCGTCGAAAAATAAATTCGATGAAGTCAATGGTGTACCGCCTCGTTAAGATGAGGTCGAAGAAAAATCCGTTGCCCCGTCGAAAAATAAATTCAACGAAGTCAATCGTGTACCGCCTCATTAAGACGAGGTCGAAGAAAAATATGTTGCCCCGTCGAAAAATAAATTCGACGAAGTCGAGTTCGGCTCGTCCTGTCAAAAGATGAGGTAAAAAAGAAATGCATTGCCCTGTCGAAAAATAAATTCGACGAAGTCGAGTTCGGCTCGTCCCGTCAAAAGACGAGGTAAAAAAGAAATGCCTTGCCCCATCGAAAATTAAATTCGACAAAGTCGAGTTCGGCTCGTCCCGTTAAAAGACGAGGTAGAGTTGGTCATGTCCAGAATGAGGCCGAGGTTGGGGTAGCCAGTGTCCGAAGTCGGGGAACTCAGAGAAGCCGAGGTAGAGGAGCTACAGGACAAAGTAGAGGTGGAGGTAGAATCAATATAGATAATCTTGAATCTGAATACTAGTAGAGATTTTGCTAGAGATTGGCTTAGCTTTAGTCAGGCCTCCGGGCTCCTCTTCATCCTAGTGTATGTAATCATTGTATTTCTTCTCCTTTGTCGAAATAAATTGAAGTTTTATTTGTGAGCGTCCGTCCTCATAAGGGTATAACTCACAATTATCCTTGTAATATACTACGGTAAAAGTACCTAGCTCGTTCTCATTTTTAAACGAAGGTAGTTCGTCCTCGTATGAGACGAAGGTAGTTCGTCCTCGTATGGAACGAAGGTAGTTCATCCTCACTTTAAGCGAAGGTAGTTCATCCTCGCTTTTAAACGAAGGTAGTTCATCCTCGCTTTTAAACGAAGGTAGGTTCGTCCTTATTTTTAAACGAAGGTAGTTCGTCCTCGTTTTTAAACGAAGGTAGGTCATCCTTATTTTTAAACGAAGGTAGTTCGTCCTCATTTTTAAACGAAGGTAGTGCCTCCTCGTTTTAAACAAAGGTAGTCCGTCCTTGTTTTTAACTAAGGTAGGCTCAAAGTTCCTTATTTGTCGAATTTATCGATAGGGTGGTCCCCTTATGCGCGTTTGAATTTTACCCTAATTTTGGGGTTTTGTTCATCCTCGAAAGGGTATTATGTCTTCCTCGTCAGGATTTTTTAATTATAAGAGCGAGATAACATGCATAAGTAGAAGAGAGATGTGAAAGATGATGTATGCAAGACCCTAAAAAGATGACCTAAATGACCTAAATGAACTATATGAACTTGGACATTACTCTCGACCACTTATGCAAAGTATCTCTTTAAATAAGTAATGTGCCATGCACGGGGTATTTGCTTACCGGATAAGTGGGCGAGCTTGTATGACCCTTTGCCGAGGACTTCTTCAACTCGGTGAGGTCCTTTCCATGTGGCTTCTATCTTGCCGAGCCTTGCAGCCTTGCTGACTTCGTTATTTCGAAGAACGAGGTCGCCTACTTAGAAATGTTGGTACTTGACTCTCTGGTTGTAATACCGAGTTACTTGTTACTTGTACCTTGCTTCCCTTATGTAGGCGAACTCTCGCTTTTCTTCCACCAGATCTAGGCCGGTTCGGAGATTCTCTTCATTGTCTTCGGCTGAGAAATTGATAGTGCGAGGGTTCGGCAGGCCGATCTCTACCGGGATCACTGCTTCGATTTCATACACCAAACTGTAGGGTGTTTCTTCGTTCGAGGTCCGGGAAGTTGTGTGGTATGACTATAGAACTTAGGGTAAGTTCACTACCCAGTCTCCTTATGGTACGAAGTTTGGCTTTAAGTAGCTCACTTCGTCATAAGACGAAGTTTGGCTTGAATTAGCTCACTTCGTCACAAGATGAAGTTTTGGCTTTAAGTAGCTCACTTCGTCATAAGACAAAGTTTTGGCTTTAAGTAGCTCACTTCGTCATAAGACGAAGTTTGGCTTGAATTAGCTCACTTCGTCTCAAGATGAAGTTTTGGCTTTAATTAGCTCACTTCGTCACAAGATGAAATTTTAGCTTTAAGTAGCTCACTTCATTGTAAGACGAAGTTTGGCTTTAGATAGCTCGACCTTGTCATAAGACGAGGTTTAGGCTTTAGCATCCGGCCAAATCGACGTGGCTCTTAACCTTGTGGTCGTGGGTTTTCCGGCCAAAATTCGGCCACCTTGGTCGCCGGAGTCTTCAATTGGTTGAGGGGAAAGGTAGCCCTTGTCTTGGTAAATAGATTCATGGTCAGAGATGGGGCTGAAATCGATCTATGGCTCGATTTTTCAACATGCAAAACTGGATTCAGTTTTAAGACTTAGATCCGCTGCTGCCGTTTCGGTCATTTTCCTGTCAGATCTGAATAATAATCGTGAAATTGACTCATGGGCTTTGTTCTCCTCGCCGAGACGAAGAGATGTATGGGTGGATCGCTCGTTTTGGTTGAGAAACGACGGAGAAATCCGCCGGAAAAGATGAACAAATCGCGATTTCGCGAGTCGTGCAGCACCATGAACTTCCAGACACGATTCCCGCCGCACCGGTGATCGGCTTTTGACGGACAACCTACCGTTGGAATCCTCTCGACGAGTAGAACATGTTTCCGGGTGGTTTCGTCCGATTTGGTGGTGATTTCAGTCCGGAATTGGCGAATAACAGAAGCTGCTCCGAACAAATCGCGATTTCACGAGTCGTGCAGCAGCACGTACTTCCAGACGCGATTCCCGCCGCACCGGTGATCGGTTTTCGACGGGAAACCTACCGTTGGAATTCTCTCGACGAGTAGAACATGTTTCCGGGTGGTTTCGTCCGATTTGGTGGTGATTTCAGTCCAGAATTGGCGAATAACATAAGCTGCTCCGAACAAATCCTGATTTCGCATTTGGGGGGGATCGCGTTGGTCTTCCTGTCATGATTGTAGATTACCTAGAAAACTTTTGATCGAAAATCACAAATTTTTGTTTCCCACAGACGGCGCCAGTGATCGAGCTTATTTTCGTAGGCAATTAATAAACGGTGACAAGGAATAAATGAACACGAAAGTAATGGAACACACGGGATTTACGTGGTTCGATCTATTATAATAGATCTACATCCACGGAGCAAGAGTATGGATCTTTATTGCTAGTATGAGTAGTGATTACAAGATTGTCCCCCCCCCCCCCTTCAATTTATTTTAAGCCCCTATTTATATGTAATTACATGGAGTTTGATTATAATACAAAGTCTTCTCCTATTTGGACTCTGGCTTGATCCTCTTATTAGGGATAGACACCGAGCTTTTATATCTCTCTTGGAGCTTGAGTTGTAGTCGATGTAGGAGTCTTGGTGAAGAAGTTTCTCTTAGTTGGGCCGAGCTGCGTAAGCCGAGCTTAACTGTCGGGGCCCAATTATATTGAGCTTGAGGTTTGAGCCTAGGAGTTGGGCCGTATACTATCAGGGGCTTTGATTTTGATGTGGGCTTTGGCTTCGATCGATGGTCATGCTCGACGGTGGTGGTGGATGGTAGTGGCGGAGGTGACTGGTGGTGGCACTGGGTGGAGGGAGAGTGAAGGAGGGGCGGCGGCATATTCAGATTTTTCCCAAAATTTTTTTTTTTTTCTTTTGAATTTTTCATTTTAGTTAATTTCCCATTATACATAAAAAAAATAAGGTACAAAACAATAGATAAAATAAAATAATTAATAATCCGCAACAATTTAAAAAAATAAATAAAGAGATAAAATAAAATAAATTGGGACACACTTGAGTCAGCCAGAGGCACCGTGCGGCCGGCTAAAACACTAACACTTTTATTCGTGTAGATTAGCACTTTTCTGAATAAAGATTGACACTTTTAAAAATGGCATTTTATTCGTAAAATAATTATGTTAAAGATTGACACTTTTATTCGTATAAATTAACATTTTTCTGTATAAAAATTGACATTTTGACCCGGTCACACTATGTGGCCGACCTCACCCTTTGTCAAATAAATTAGCTATAGTACAGCTGGACTTTGGCTTTGGCATAAATATAGGAAGAATTTCAGAAGGGAGCAGAGGATCCGAAACTACTTAGGAATTTGGGAAACAGAAATGTTGCACTTTGTGAAAAATAAATATAAAATAAATTGGATTTCCACATGGCAGTCTAGGATTAAAGTTTTCAATGGGAACGTTCCCAGCTTCGAAGCTCCCCGATTTGAGTTATACTCCTTCCATTTTTTCTGAAGTGGCATACATATATATAATAAGTGAGATATAAAATATATAAACAGGCCACTTCAGAAAAAAAGAATGAATAGAGTATAATTTAATGATTCGTGTAATTGATGCATTGAAAGTTGTCGCTTTATTGAATTGATACGGTAGATAAAGCTCTGATGATGAAAAGCAATTGGAAAAATGATTAAAATTGTGACATTGATCCTACGAACTTAAATGAAGATGAAGTTTTTTAGACAAGATGAAGAAATATTGTGGTTGTAGATCAGAATTAAAATAGAAGATTCAATATAATGCAAATGTGTAGTGCAAATCACTTGAGTAAAACTACTTCGAATTGGATACAAATTTGGCACCAATTGCTTCTATGATTCGATGGTAAAATGTATATATGAGCAAATTAAAATTTTGCCAAGTTTTGTTGTGAACAATTTCATACATCAATTACACGTAAGAATTATACAAACCTAAATGTTTAATCCGTGCATCGCACGGGTAAACGTTCTAGAGCATGAATTAGAACAATAGAGTAAGATTTGAACCCCATTCTTGATGGTCAAGTTTCGGCCCTTAGGAGAAATGTTGATGCATGTTTGATTTTCTTTCATATTCTTCCTCTACACCACATTTGAAGATGATCTATGTAAGATTTGTTGGAAACCCTTTATTTTTCTCTTGACCGAATGTTCACAGCCACTGTAGGAGCATCTCTTCTTCTTGATCTACACGAATTCGTTGATGTTATGCTGATTTAGAGCTTTTTAGATAGTGATCTTGTTCATGGTTTTCAAAGAAAAGTGATGAGTCCAATTTCCAAATTTAACTACCAACTTCCAAGCTCGATTTCTCTCAAACCGTTGATCTTTTTGGTCCGATTATTTTTCCATATGAAAGTACCTTGTCTCAGCTTTCCATAGCCACCTTACACGTCCAGATTCATGATCGTATGAGTTCGTAGTGCTCTTTCAAACTTGAGATGTACATTTCTTAAATTCTGAAAAAACAGATTCGGGATTTACCTTTCATCCCTAATTCAAACACTTTCCTTTGCTCGAATATGAAAAGTTATAACATGAAAATTGTTCCTTGTTTTACGAACTTCAGTCTTGATATCTCACACGCCTCATTTGGTTGAGAAACGAGTGAGATATCTTAGCTCAAAGTATCTATGTCCAATCTGTCGAATTCCCGTTTTTCAGATTCCACGTCCTTATATGTTATAGCCTTTTTGTCTTAGCTTTAGAGAGCCATATCATATGCCATGTTTCAAGTTGTTATGAGTGAGAAGCAATTGTTTTTCTGAAGTGTTGCAGAATTCGAATCCTTGTTCATTCCGTGTCAAAGAATAGCTTGTAACTCATGACTCACTCACATTCAGAGATCTTAATTGATATCATTAGAAAGCTTATTCTTTTAGCTTTTTATCCATATTGATATCATTAGAAAGCTTATTCTTTTAGCTTTTTATCCACTCCCCATTTGAAGATCATACCTATTCCTTTCAAGTATGCCCATTCTACCAAAGCTATGTTCTAAGGATTTAAATCCCATCCTTCCTTAAGTTATTACCTTTTCTTTCAAACCTTGATTATTGATCCTCAAAGTTAATTAACCTCGTGTATTCTTCTCACACCCCCTTAAATAATAAAAATTAGGAAGTTAAGTGTGAGTTAAGATAATAATTATAAGATAAGACTAAGTATAGAATTAGAATAAGTATAAAGGAATTATTTACTTATGAATATGAGCTAGTATTAATCTATTATGTGTATAAATTATATTATGTGTAAATTAGAACGTTTGCCCGAGCGATACTTGAAAATAACATTTTACAAAAAAAAATAAAAAAATTATAATATTTGAATTAAAAAAAAACGAAATATGTATCCAAAAATTAATATATAGAAATAAATTATACTAACCAAAAAGAATTGGACCGTTAAAAGATCGGGAGATTGAACCCGACGTGAATCGAACACGCAACCTTCTGATCTGGAGTCAGACGCGCTACCATTGCGCCACGGATCCTACTGAAATTGTTGTTTGCTTTATTAATATAATAAAGAGTATAGTTAAAACTTTCGATTTCAAAATTTAACAATTGTATAGTGCGCCAAAGGAAAAACCTTTATCTTTGTTCACCACTAGTATGTAAAAGTAAAACACATCACACATTCACACACACATATATATTATATATATATACGATATTTCGACCAATAGAAGAAATAAATTAGTCGCATAGCTACTTAGTCTTCTTCTCCTTAACCACTTTCGGTTTCCCCACAACTCTGTTCTTCATCTTCTGCAACTTCTCTTCAATCATCACCTTCAACCTTTGTGATTGCATCCTCACTTTATCAGCAAATTCCCCTATCCTCTCCTCGTACTTCACATAAACTGCAGGTACGCTCATCGCCCCCACAATTCCTGCAATATATTAATTTACCCAAAAACTTTTTTAAGAAAATACTACCTCGATCCGTCCACAAAAATTAAAACCCTTTAGAAAACAAGTAATGTCTAATTTTCGTGGACGGAGGGAGTAATTTTTTTTTTTTATCGGAACGGAGGGAGTAATTAATTCAAGAAATTATTAGTTGATCAGAGTTGAAAAATACCTAGGAAGCAAAGTGTAGCGAAATCCAAGTGTTTGGCCACGATTGAGAGCAAGTAGAGAGAGAGCACGACTCCGGCGAAGACGAACCACTCTCTCTCGCAGCCGACATGGAAGACCAACCGAATCCCATCCTCCGCCCTCTGCCTCAACACCTTGGCTTGCTCCACTGCACTCTCCTCGCTAATCTCGAATCCCGACAAGTCCGGCGCCTCTCTGCATGCATGCCAATTAAGGAAAGATAGAATAAGCTAGCTAGAGATGCAGAAGAACGAACGAGGAAGTTGCAAGCGCATATATATGTATAAATGGTTACTTTTTCAAGATGGAGTGTATACTGCCCCAGAAGAACAAGCAGGAGAGAAGGGCGATGGCCGACCAAGAAAGGAGAGTGATGAAATTATACTCATAAACATCCATCATAACCCAAACCCCAGTTGCCGCTACAAGGATTGACAAATTCAGTTGCTTCCTTCTCCATAGTACCATGTCACTTCCTAAATCTGCTGCCCAAAATCAATCAATCAATCAATTCCCTTAATTATGACTTATGAGAGAGAGAGAGAGAGAGAGAGAGAGAGAGAGAGAGAGCGTACCTGAGTTGTGAAGTTTTGGTGGTGGCGAAGTCGGAGATTCCGATGTACCTGAGTTGTTCCGCAGGTCAGGTTTTGGGGGTGGCGAGGTCGGAGATTCCGATGTTCCTGAGTCAACATTTGAGGTCGGAGATTCCGATGTTACTGTGTCGTTATGAAGGTCAACTTCTGGTGTTAATTCGGACATGATTCGAGTAGGGAAAGAGAAAATCCTTCAAGTTTGAAGAAGGTGCAGAGTTAAAGAGGGTTTAAAAGCAGAAGCTCAGGCCAGAGTTTTCGCGAGGGTGTGGAGAAAGGATGAGGAAGAAACTGGACACGTGTAGGTTTCAAGGGAGAGCCACGTGGGCGTCATGCAGGCTTTTTCTCTCAACATTTTGACACTCGTTGTTACGGTCAAAAGGATTGCGACAAGCAGCCTTACACATCCAACCTTTATTTCTGAGATAATATTTTCTAAGATACTAAAGATTTTATATATATATATATGAATGATATTTGAATAGTTATAGGGTCTTTTTGTCTTATACGCCACAAAACTGTTTGTAGAACACCATAAATTAGAACCAGCTTCCTTTTCATTAATTCCTTCTAGTTCTTTGTGTTTTCTCTCTCCTTTTCCATCTATAGCTAGTACATAATCACATAAAAAAATTATTGATAAAAGCTAATTACAATATGAATTCAGAATTCCAGATGTAAATATTTGATCACACATTGTTATTTTCATTGAACTTCCTTAATGCATAGATAATCTATGATTGTAACATAAATAATTTCATACATATTGGAGAATCCAACAAGCATCTTTCATAATATTAATCTTTATTTTAATTTTGACCTAGTATTAAACGACAAATATATAGTAGATTTTAAATAATGATTATTTTTATAAAGACAAAAATTAAAGCATACTCAAATAATTGAAAACACGACCTATCAAATTTATAAATAAACTAATTAAATATCACATGAATTTTGACACATAGCCAATCCACCGGGCCAACCCACGGGCTTTTCGGTCTAGCCTTATTGGGCTCGGGCTTTTTTCGGTCCGACTCTATCGTGCTTTTTTATTTTCGGGATATAATTTTTTCGCCATAACCCACCTTTTTTATCAAGCTAAATAAATTGACATCCCTATCGAGATATAATTTTGGGATATAATTTTTTTGACCCTATCGAGCTATTCAAGTCGTCCCGTCAGACTCAAGCTAAACTGACATCCCTATGTACATTATACATTCTAATCATTCCTACTAAATATTTATATATATAAAAATATTTAATCTAAATTCGTATGTCTTTCACTTAATAATTAATAATTTAATCTAATAATAATTATTTAATATAACTCTCTAACAAATGCCACCGTTCACTAAACTAATTTTTAATATCAACATTCAAAGCTATACTAAATTATAGTAATACCCAACTTTTTAAATAAGTAATTACATTACTTTTTAATTTTTTATTTAAAAATTATAAAATTTAGTGATTCATGTCGAATTTCGACGAGCAGTACACTAGTTTTTATTATATAAAAATTTGCATTTCACATCTATGAGATCGGGACCATTCGCATAACCTTCCCAATTGATATCTTAGGATTTTTAAGGCCCTCATGGACCATGGTTTCAGTTCAGAATGGTATCAGTCGATCTTAAATTTTTTTTCCCATTTTTCTTTCTTAACATCGACATGATATTTTAGATTTTCAACTTTTCAGTTGATGTACCTAGAATTCTATCTCTAAGGTGCAACTTAGACTAGCTTAAAGCCTCGCGACAATTAAAAACGTGGGTGTACAAAGGTAGATATAAATTGAAAAATGGCCTTTGCCATTATACAAATGAGACCCAATATTTGATCTAGAATTTACACAAGATTTGTCTAGCATCTTGGTTAGGACTTTGCGAGATATAGGACTTGGAAATTGATCCGGTCCTAGCCTAATTTTTTAGCTAGGACGTGGTGGATACGGAGCCTAGATTTACCAGGGATTATCCGAGTTTTATCAGAAATATTTCGAAAGGTAAATAGTACTATGAGACACTTCATCGAGAGTCATAACTGTTGAAATTTATTTTCAAATAGATTTCTTATTTTTTTGGTTTTGCATTTCTTCACAAAATATTATTTTATTTCATACATATCATACATATTGTATGAAATTTGTTCGTGTGGTTGCTGGAAAAAGGGGAGACTCAGTCAACACAAACTTCCTAAAATCAAGGAAGTTGTGTTGGATATGGTTTCAAGTTTGTTGGAGAGTGTTGCATGGAGGAAACCCAATACTCACGTGGAATCATGGAAAGATGGAGGCGTGCATGAAGACTCCACGATCATTCCACTACAAACGTGGAAGAGGCTATGCTTGGAGATCAATTTTGGCTTCTATATAAGGAGAACAAGGATATGTGGTAGATGTGTTACATGTAAGCAAGTTAGGTCTAGAGTGAGTTCCCATGGATTTGTATACACCATTGCCTATTTCTACTGCACCATGAATTGATATTTCTATGGATTTTGTGTTAGGGTAGCCTAGGAGTAAGCGTGGTAGAGATTCTATCTTTGTGGTGGTTGATAGGTTCTCTAAGATGCCATATTTCATTTCATGTCATAAATCTGACGATGCATCTCATGTTGCTGATTTGTTCTTTAGAGAGATTGTTAGATTGCATGGCATGCCTAGGACTATTGTTTCTGATAGAGATTCTATGTTCTTGAGCTACTTTTGGAAGACTTTGTGGGGTAAGTTGGGTACTAAGCTTTTGTTTTCTACTACTTGTCATCCACAAACTGACGGTCCAACCGAAGTAGTTAATAGGACTTTGTCTATGTTGCTTAGAGCTATAATCAAGAAGAACATTAAGTCTTGGGAAGAATGTTTGCCACATGTTGAGTTTGCTTATAATCGTTCTGTTCATTCTGCTACTCAGATCATTTGACTCCATTGGATTTATCTCCTTTACCTAAGCATGAGCATACTGATCTTGATGGCCGAAAAATGGCTAATTTTGTGAAATAGATTTATGAGAAGGCGAACAGAGCAGTACGCCAAGCAAGCAAACAAGGGGCGTCGAAAGATTGTGTTTGAACCCGGTGATTGGGTAACAATTTATTTATTCTTTATATCTTCTTTATTTTGATGTATTAAAAATTCGGGCAACCCCTTATATTATACTTCGTACTATGACATAATATTATGCCTAAGATAATAGTGTGATAATTTTATATCATATTTTTTTCACTTTTGTTAAAAGACTTATCTCCTCTCTTAGACCTCATTTTAAACCGAACCTATATATTAATATTTCCCTAATTAATAGTACAACTTTATGGTCCAGAGGTAATTAATTTATAGAGCTAATAGGTTGTATTACATGAGTCTATTGAATAGGCGGAATTGGTTTAACGGATAATAATTTCTAATAATTACAGTTAAAACATTCATTATTGCAATGTGTCGTGACTAACAAATGCCATAATCAAAAGTTATTCATAATTATTTTGGACGGTAAGTTTTTTTTTTTTTTTTTTTTTTTTTTTTTTTTTTTTTTTTTAAAGAGGATCAATAATGGTTCCTTATTTTTCCCTTAATATGACTCGAACCCCCGACTTTTTGGTCATTTTGGACGGTAGGTTATCTGTTGACTCTTTCACTAATCGGAGAGAGTTATGACTTTTGATCGAACCTATTTACAATGTTTCTGTTCAAGCTATTGTTTTTCTTAGATACTACATTTTTGCCATTAATTTTTTCATCTTAATCTATACGTTATGTGTACTTATGATCACACTAAAATCTCTAAAATGAGGAGGCTGATGCAATAGTTTCACCTATAAGGGTAGGCGCCCGAATTAATTAGTATTTTAAAAGTGGATGATCGAAATTAAGTTGAAACGGACGAGGTTAAATTTATTTATATAATAATTAAAAATGGGGAATATATATATATATATATATATATATTATATATATATATAAACAACATGCAACCTAAAACTAGTTATAAAATAATTACTTGGATGATTTGCCTTATCCGACCGTGATGAGGATGTAAGATGCGTGATGAGGATGTATGTTACAATCGAATATTTCCAACGAGGAGGAGTGCTGAATTATTTTCTTTTCTAGAAAAAATACCAAAACAATAGAATATGAAAAACAAAATGCATGGAAAAAAAATCATTTGGAGAGCGTTGAAGCAACTCGCAGTGTCAGTAAAAATTAATTTTTAGTTATAATTAATAATTGAGATACGGTTGGGACATCAATATTAGAACATACCCTCTTCGTTTCATTTGAGTATGCATTATTTTCTTTCCGTTCCGTCTCAACATGGTATGCACATTCCATTTATGCACACTACTTCACTCATATTAATGTAGGTCTCTCTTTCAACTTAATCACTCATCTACCATTTATTAAAACTCGTGCCGTAAAAATAATGTATACTAAGGAGTAACGGAGGGAGTATAATCTTATGTGGAATTTAAACAATTTAAAATAAAATTATAAAGAGAAACCATAATGTTCACATATTAGCTCTATTAGGCCAACACACTCCCTAAATAACGGGTGAATTAAAGAGAAGTTCATGTGGGATTTGAGTATCTAGTTGTCTCGTATGTATTAATTTGAAATTTGTGGACTGTGGAGTATAATTTGTTAGTCTTTACTCTTTTTTAATTTGGAGTCTCTCATCGGTCAACATTGAAAATGATATATATGGAAAAGCGATGCCAACAATCGATGCCACGTCAGAAAATCTTGTGGCCTCTTTAGTAGATCCTCTATTCCAACAATCGTTTCCATCATGCGTATATGAAAATTGATTTTTCTTGAATTTGTTTTATTTTTTCTTTAATTTTTAGAATTTATAATTTAATTTAATTTTACACCGATTGAATAAGGTTCATTAATTCAATTAAGACTCATTATTTAATTTTTAGCATTTAATTTGAGCTTTATTAGTTAAAAATGAAACTAAAAGGAAACAATAATACTAATTATATATCATAATTAATGGATCCTTGTTAATTGATACTCCCTCCATTTTTATTTAAATGTCATACTTACTATTTTTGTTGTTTATTTTTAAGTGTCTCATTTCAAAATTTGATGACATAATAGCTATATTTTTTTCCAACTTTACCCCTATAATTAATGTTATATATAAGGTGGTGTGCAGAAAAAAAAGATTAATAAATAATGTTAAAATGTAAATTTACACATTTGCTTGTTATTTGCTATTTGCTGACGGGACACTTAAAAAAACAGAGGGAGTATATAAATTATATTAAATTTGAAGGAAACAAATGAATAAAAACCAATAAATATCAATATTAATACAAATTAAGTATATAACTACTCCCTCCATTTCGTTGAATAAGCTACCATTTGTTTTTGGCAATTCTGACACGCTTTTCCACGCTTTATGATGATGGGTTTAAAATAGATTTTTGAAGATTTTTTTTTCTTTTATGGAATACTCTGACAGTCAAAGTATCTCGTAAAAGGAAAAAAATTTCAAAAAGCCATTTTAAAACTCATTATCAAGAAAAGTGAAAAAGCGTGTCAGAATTGTAAAAAACAAATGGTAGCTTATTCGATGAAAAGGAGGTAGTATATATCATAATTGGAATATAGGATTCCATCATCCACCTTTCCCTCTAGTGCTTATTCTTTTACAAATATGCAATCTACTTTTTATTTTATAAATTTGGGCAATAAGAAAAGGAAAAGCAGAAAAAAGGAAAAGGTAGAAAGAAAAAGAGAGATAATTAATTTTTTTTTTTTTGAGATAATTAAAATTTAAAAGCAAGGGACTTAATGTCATGTTGGAGAATTATATATACTACTTCCAACCCACAAAAGTAGTCTCATTTACTTTATGCACGTTTTTCTACCGAAAATTAGTACTAGTTTTAAAATATAATTTTGAAGTATTTTTTTTTACGGGATACTATGACTAGTACTCCCTCCGTCCTATTTAAATAGGCTTATTTTCCTAATCGGGACGTCCCACACGAATATGTATGTTTCCTAAAAGGAAAAAAATTACCCATTACTAATCATCCTATCATCTACTCATTTCTCAACACGTATCTCAATATAATTTAAATCCTACAAGTTTAAACTATCATAATTTGATCGTTTGTTCTCTGATTTTTATGTTTTTTTATACCAAATTAAAGATTTTGATACGATCTTTCATCTAAGATCAAACATCAATACGTTTTTATGGATCTATGATGCTCTATTTTTAAAACAATAAAATTTGCATCAAAATATTAAACATTACACTTTATCTTTATATACACTCTCATAAAATCTCGTGCTAAAAGAAATAAGCTTTCAAATGGAAGGAGCATGTTGCATGTGTGATCTGACACTCAAATCAGTTTTCAGTCCCACTTGAATTAATACCTGCTAACTTCAGAAAATAAACATTAATTTAAACCTAACATTAAGTATAAAACAAACATTGAAATATAAACAATAGTAATGTTTTTCTGTAGATGATTAAAAATAATTGAAGGTTGGTGACTGCCGACTTTTATCAGTCGATATTCAATCCATTCCGACTCCCGAGTCTCAAAAGGTAAAAAACCTTGGATAGATCCAGTATTTGTAGTACTAGTAAATTTTTTTCACAGACGACCAAATTACTATTAGGGACATTTACTATTAGGTTCCGTTTAATTGAAAAAGTGACAAATATTTTAAAGTCGTATTCTATGAGATTCTTTATTCTTAAGACCGTGTTACTAATATTTTAAAGCAACCTTAGAGAATAGAAATGCTTCTCTACCCACATGAGCACACTTGACATGTCCACATGTGATGTAGTATTGTCACGTTAATAATTTTTTTCTATTTGGGGTTGAATATTTTTTAGTAGAGTTTAGTTATTTTGTGATATATTTAAAATAATTTCTTTATTTATAGTATTGTCACGTTATCGGTGGACATATTAAGTTGTCCACCGTGGGCATTTGAGCATTCCTCCCTTAGAGAAATATTTTAAATCAGCTAAACTAAATATGAATTATACTTTATTTATATTTATAAATGATCTCAAATTTGGTCCATGAAATTTTATGACTTTTTTTTCTTTTATTTCTATCATATGTTAATAGATGTCAAATTATTAAAATTGAATGAAAAATAGTAGGAGTAATAGAGTATATATAATTATATATTTATATTACGTGATTGGAATAGTTTTAAGAAATAGAGTATAAAATATTACATTTTAAAATATATTATTATATTCTAAAATAAAATTTATTGTTAGAAATAATCTTAATAGCCTCATGCACCGGAGCGTTTGCCGTTTGGAACGGTAGTAATATTTTCATGTCGTTCTACTTTTTATCATATGTCCTTTTCATTCTCTTGATGTTGCGAGCAGAAGAAGTTAGGAATAAAAACATAAAGTGGGAAATAGGAATTATTTGTTTTTGAACATTTTTGGGTCCAAATCGATGATGCTTAATTCAAACCAAGTCTATGGTTCAGCCACGCCTAAATCAATTCATCAAACTACGGAAATAAATTGACAAGTGTCAAAGGATTGGTTAAAATCAAAAGGATAATTGTAAGAAGCATCATGACATTTACACGAATTTTATAATTTCTTTTACTTTAGTAATGTTGTAATCTTTACGATTACAACATCCCCAATTTTTTGTCAGTAATAAAAATGCGTCGTTTTAGACATCAGGGAATTTATTTATTTATTTATTTATTTATTTTGATAATTTTGAGAATGTTCTAATTGTAAAAATTAAAAAAAATTCGGTTACTACACTATTTGCAATGCTTAAAAGTAATATGAAAATTGTAAGCTGGATATACTTTGTGCCTTTTCGCAATTATTTTACTGTTAGACCATAAAATGTACTCGCATATTAATTAAGTTTTGGTGATGATTCCATGAAAATAACATGCCCTATAGTGAGGGATTGTGAAAAGTAAAAATTTTGGACTCGATGAACATATCAAAGTAATTCCTAATCTATGCTTGAACGTATCAAGTACATATGACTTCAGCAGCTTATTCATATTAATAAATTTTGGTTTATAACAATTTATTATAATTTGAAATCACATACATCCTTGGGTTGTTGGTTTGCAAGATTACACTGAAGTTATCTTATCATTTGTTGTTTGGTTTGTGAGTTATGGCCTTTAATTTAATCTCATGATAGTGCCGCATAAGATCAGTCTCGTCTAATCTTATATTTTTAAGTCTTACCCTCCCCTAAGATAAAAATAGTCTTGGGCCAATTCTACATAATTAACCTTGGGCCAATCCTGGAAACCAAACATACATAATCGACACGATGAGATTCATTAAAAATGATTTTATAAAATTAAAACAATTTTTTGTTAAAAAAAACTTAATTATGAGTAAAATTATAAAAAAAACATTAAAAGAATGACAAACTATTTAATAAATTTATCAAACAATAATAACGACTACTAAACTTTATTATCGGGATGGGTAAGTGGTGGGGATCTATAAACTTGTCCATACCCGAACCTAATTCAGACACATGGTTTTATACCCGAACCCCTGCACACGAATTTTCTCCCTCTGCCCCCGCCCCATTAGGGGAGCGTACCTGTGGGATACCCAAACTGCGGGCAAAATTGTCATTCTTAACTAAAAATGCATGATTAAGTATGTATAATCATATGTGGCAACACCATAAAATTAAGTGATTGACATTTTTCATTAAACCAAACATCATTTTATGAGATTAAATTTACCCAATCTCACTAACTAAACACGCATAGAAATCTTAAAGTAGATAATAATAAAATAAAATAAATATAGAGTGTGAAAAAAATTATGAACATATAATCAACATATACAAATGAAAATGGACGGAGATAATATATGATAAAAATTTCCATTTTATTTATCCATTCTAAAAATAAAAAGGAAAACTATTAGCCAGCGGTGGCGGCGAGATTCCCGGCAATTTAATCTAACCGCCAACAACTTTGGCTTTTCGGCGGATTAAAAAATATTCTAATCATCATTTGCTATAAACCAACTCATAAGTATTTAGTTAGTAAACAAATTTGAAAAATAAAAAATAAAAAATACTCCATGCATTCATAATAACGCGGAAACGCGTGAATTAGCATTATAGCCTGAGTTGGCAATGGAAGACAACCAGTATACCCATTCTTTTTCTTTTTCTTTTTCTAATTTTCTAAACGCAGTCTCTGTTTTCTAATCACTTTATATATAGTACGCGGCCTACTCCTAGATCTCCTAATCCAATACATGCGTTTATTCAGACACAGATTTTAGCCAAAGATCACTCACATTTTTTAATTCTTTCTATGCTAACACTTCTTTAATCGCTCTCAAACCTGGTGAGTATCCAATTCCCACATTTTATCAGAATGTTTGTTCTTTGGTTAAATCCCACTTCAGATCTGTTGTTTTTTTTGGTGTTGTGAGTAATCCAACTTTTCCAAGATTTGATTTTTGTTAATGGGTTTCGGTCGTAGCACTCGTTTATGTGTATAAACATATAAGGGTGTGTGCTCAGTTAATAAATTTGAGGCTTTTGCAGATTCAGAGGTTTTGGTGCCGATTGATTGTTGAGTTGGTGAAATGGGGCGAGCAGTTTTGGTTTGTTTGCTTGCTGTTTTTTCTTTTTGGAGCTTCTCCCTTGTGAAAGCAGAGGATGCTTACAACTATTACACTTGGACTGTCACTTATGGAGCTTCTTCTCCACTTGGCCTTTCTCAACAGGTTAGCTAGGGTTCATGTTTTTCCTTTTCACTTTTTTGTTGTTGTTGTTGTTGAGAGGGAGAGAGAGAGATGCAGTTTCTGATAGTTGGGATAAATTGCAGGTGATCATGATAAATGGTCAATTTCCTGGTCCTACGCTTAATGCTGTGACCAATGACAACATCATACTTAACGTAGTGAATAAGTTGGACCAGCCTTTCCTTTTGACATGGTAAGTCACATTCTTCATGTAACATTTCCATTTCTGCTCAGTTCTTGTTTTTTTCCCACTGGTGCCCTTATCACTTGAACTGTGTTTTACTTTCTTATCTTTTTAGTAGTGTTCTTGAATTGATTATCTCATAGCATTAAGTATATTCATATCTAATTACATCTCTTGAACTTCTGTTGATCTCATCATAATTTTGACAACTCATTTCAGGGGTAGTTTCATTCATTATTTCATGATCTTGAAGTTTTAATGTTGTATGGATTAGGAATGGGATTAAACAGAGGAAGAACTCATGGCAAGATGGTGTGTTGGGGACTAACTGTCCCATCCCTCCCAACTCCAATTACACATATAAATTCCAAACTAAAGATCAAATTGGAAGCTACACATACTTTCCATCAACTCTGATGCACAGAGCTGCTGGAGGTTTCGGAGCCTTTAATGTGTACGCTAGATCCGTGATTCCAGTTCCGTACGTGAAGCCTGCTGGAGATTATAGCCTTCTCATAGGTGATTGGTACAAGACCAGTCACAGGGTACGGCTTCATTGGAAAAAATTCCTAATTTAGAACTATGAAATTGCTTAATGCTTTTAATCACTAAAAGTATAGAAGTGAAAGTTCCTATTGCTTTGCTACTTGGAGGTAGCAGGATTGCTGTAGTCAATCTTGTTTTACTCCTATTAAATTTTGTTGACATTAACATACTTGCTAGTTTTGATTTGGTAAAGCATGTTAGGGAAGATAATTGGATTCTTGTAATATATGTAATATAACTAGAAAGCGAGATATGGTGTACAAATTAAAGCTTGACTTATAGACGAAAATGGTGTAGATAAATAGTAAAATGCAACCCGAATTGTTCGTCTTTGTTAGAACAGTTGATTGGCTCTAAAATTAATGTAATTTATCTGAATGTGATTGCAGGTGTTGCAGCAAATACTGGATTCAGGAAAGGCCTTGCCTTCCCCTGATGGAATCCTCATTAATGGCCAGGGTCGACCGTCCTTCAGTGGAGATCAAGGTCATTTTCGAACCTAACTCTAAATTGGTATCGATACGCACCACCCGAAAAGCATAACCTTGTCCAAGGACATAGATTACTATTTGTATACTGTATAATTCCGGTAGGTCTATTTACTGACAGCAACTCTTGGTTCCAGGCAAAACCTACATGTTCAGAGTCTCAAATATTGGTCTGTCGACGTCTTTCAATTTCAGAATCCAAGGCCACAAAATGAAGCTAGTCGAGGTTGAAGGCTCTCACGTCCTTCAGAATACCTATAATTCTCTCGATATTCATGTTGGTCAATCGGTTACTGTCCTTATCACTTTGGACCAATCTCCAAAAGACTACTACATTGTCGCATCCACGAGGTTCACTCAAACTGTCCTAACTGTAGCTGGCTTCTTACACTACTCGAACTCTCAGTCTCCAGCTTCCGGCCCCGTCCCAGCTGGTCCCCCCAATGATATCGGATGGTCTATTGATCAAGCTCGATCTTATAGGTATAAATCACAATCCATTTTTACACGAACCATTTTGATATGCGTCTTGAGGATAATGTACTCACTCTCATTTGTTTATGTTTAAGGTGGAATCTTACCTTAAATGCAGCTAGGCCTAATCCACAGGGCTCTTTCCATTATGGAATGATAACACCAACAAGAACTATTGTGCTTGCGAACACTGCACCTATCATCAATGGCAAGCAAAGATATGCTGTAAACGGCGTCTCTTACTTAAACACAGACACACCCCTGAAGCTTGCAGACCACTTCAACATCCCGGGTGTTTTCAGTGTTAACTCGATTCAGAGCTCTCCATCTGGAAATGGAGCTAGCCTAGGCACTTCCGTATTAGGAACTTCGCTCCACGATTTCATTGAAGTTGTCTTCCAAAATAACGAGATCGCGATCCAATCCATGCATCTTGATGGCTATGATTTCTGGGTTGTAGGGTAAGTCACTACATCTATACTAATATAAAATGCACATTGCTTTACAAAATTTGGTTTGCTTATTATATCTCTATCCTATGTATATCATTTAAGGACAATAGTCTGATATAGTATATTGTATTTATTAGATATAATAACCAGCATAAAAATAACATTCTCATAGATTTTGATACAATATTTATAGATGAGAGATGAGCCTTCTTTTTGTATCTAAGCTTCTTATGAGTGGGGTTCTTACCTTCTAACTCCTGCTATTGCACACGAAACAGATTTGGGGCAGGACAGTGGACACAAGCTAGTAGAAAAACCTACAATCTCGTAGATGCTCTTACCAGACACACAACGCAGGTGAACCACCTCACGAAACTCCATTATCAAATCGTGCTTCCGGCATTGCAATTATCAACTCTGCTAAGTTTTCATTGTATTAACATTGGTTAAATTCTTCTTTAGGTATATCCGAACTCTTGGACAGCAATATTAGTATCCTTGGACAACCAAGGTATGTGGAACTTGAGGTCCGCGATGTGGGGAAGGCAATACCTCGGACAGCAACTTTATCTTAGGGTTTACAATCTCACACAAAGTCTTGCCAATGAGTACGACATGCCCTCCAACGCTTTGCTTTGTGGCAAAGCTGTCGGAAGAAGAAATCCTTAACTTTGTTGGTTTGGAGATTGTAAGAGTGTTTGTTGTGTTTTTAGGCCATGAGAGGTTGGCTTCTAGCATACCACAGAGGATAGGAGAATATTAGCTCCTTATATTGTATATTTAAACATAATTATTTATGATAGTTTGGATGAACCTTGTAGTGGCAGAGTTGGTTTGGCGGATTTGTGTTATGGAGAATTGAGTGTTGTTGGTGAAGTCATGTTCTTCAACCACTATAGAGTGTAAAAGGTGGTGTTTTAAGTGAAGTTGCCAAAGAATAGTCCCTCCCTAATTTAGTGAATCAAAATCATTTGTGTTGGTATATATGCTTAAACAATGTCCAATTTTTGACATAAATTTGTGTATTTGGTTAATAAGTGTTTCTAATTTTAGTGGTTTTACTCAAATCCTACACCAAAAATAATATTCTCTAGTAATATATCCTTTTTTTTTTTGTTATATAAAATTTAATATTATGGTTGTCGGTGAAATTTTGCTCTTCATAATCTATAACCAGTGAACAAGACAGCAAGAGATTAATGTGAAATGGAAGATGGGGGGGGGGGGGGGGGGGGGGGGAGCTCATTCCTGAATTCCTTAATTCCCATGCAAGCACAAATTAATGATATTTTCAAGAGACAATTGTCACTCAAATGAAGTGACAATATTTTCTTTTTCCAATTTCAATTTCACTTTTAAAGCGTATCAAAAAGATATTTAATCTTTCACGTTTTGCGATTATAACTTTCGTATTTTCCTTATCGGAAAAAAACTAAAACTAATCCAGGTATAAATGACACTTGAATCATTGCATTTTTTTTGTTTTTTTTGTTGATCTCTTTTTAAATTTATCAAATACCCAGTTATACAATATTTTGACGTAAAACTTCACCAATTTTTGCAGCGCTTAAACCCCGACGTAGCATTTTATATCAAGCACACACATAGAGGGTAGAAGAGTCATTTACACCGATTTATTGGATATAAAATGCTAGTAGAAAGTACAAATCTATCTATAGAAAACACCTCTGTTTACTCCAATTCGGCGTGTTACCAAATTATTTATTTATGCATTTGATGTTTTTCGGAATAAAATTCTCCGTTTAGCACTTGGATCTTTTAGCTCCATTTTAGTGTATCAATCGTATATTAAATTCGATTTATCTTGATTTTTATTTATTTTTTCCTTTAATTTATTGATATTATGATTAAATCTAATTTTACACTAATTGACTAGAATTCACCGTTCACCCTTCTAATTAGGATTTATTATTTATTTTTAATATTCAATTTCAATATTATTAGTTAAAAATAAGAAAAATGCTATAAAAATTATCTAAATCATATTGCATCGAAATTGAAAAAAAAAAAAAAAACAAAATTACGAAAAATCGATTTTGATACACGATTAATACAAGAATTATTACAAAGGATCATCCACCGCTTAGTGGTTCACTAGTGGAAAAAAGGGATCATCCACCGCATATGTCAATGGATCATGGACTCAGACTCAGTGCGGTCGACGGCCACGAGGCGAGGAGTGTGCCATTTAAGGCCCAAGCCAAAAAGGGATCCAAATTAAGAAGCATACTTTTATATTTTTTATAGTTTTACTTTTAGATTTCGGTTCATTTCTTATTTTTCTTTTTGGATCATGTTAAAAGAGGCCTGTAATTTTATATGAATTTAATTTCATCTCATGAAAAGAAAAGAAGGGCCCATAATTTTATATTCTTTACGTGGCAACGAAACGCAAGTCAATCAGTAAGATGTTTTCTTTCCAAAATAATTTTATCTATATTAATTTTTTTATTAATTAAAACTTTAGGAGTTGGCAACAATTTCAAAAACTATTTGCATTAATTAGTTTTTTTCCTAGAATTCTTATGCATACATTATAATTAAAGAATTCTTATACTAAAATTAGACCTTATAGTTGGGCATTTTGTTTCATGTATTTCTTTTATTTTTTTAGTTATAATTATATACTGAACTAGTAATACTTTTTTTCAATAAACTATTTATAAATTATTTCCCGATGACATGGGGTACAATTCTAGTAACCACACAAAGTACAATATATATATGTCACTCTTGTCAATGAAGGAAAATGAAAATGACTTATGATCGGAGAGGTAAATATGAGGAGATCTTTTCCGAGAAAAATTAAAGAGGCCAAATAGTCATGGAAGAGCTTGATTAAATTTGGCGCCAAATCACGAAACCCAATGAAGGGGAGAGTCTAATTAGTTGATCCCACATGATATCTCCCATTGTCTTCGCTTCTTGCCTTCCATTAAAAATAATATTTACATTACTACATATAATTACTCTTTTACTTCTCTCTCTTCCTCTTCAATGTAAATTAATTTTGAACCATTATTTTAGTTAATCATGTTTTACAAAAGCCTAATTAATATGATCCGTCCTCGGCTGCGCGTTTCTCGCTTTCACGCGCACTCTTACTCCACCGACGAATCTCGTTCCAACTCTAATAATAAAACCATACACAAGTCCTAACATATTAAACTAATTAATAATGACGTAAAATTTGGTAATTAATTTTTAAAGGCTAAAGTGTACTTCAATCTGCTTCCAATATCATCATCAAATTACAGCATTATTAATTATATCTCAAATGATTTTTATTTATTTTGTAAATCAATTAATGCGACATCATGTGAATTGTAGCATTATGATTATGATACATGTATATGAAATTTCAAATTCAGACATCAACCTCAAACATGTAACAATGCCCACCATTTGGCGCTAATTCAAGGCAAACAAAACTATAAATAAAATTCTAAAACATATGTAGCTAAAATTAATACACAATCTAGCGATAGATAAAAAAAAAAATACATTCTTTCATGCTGGTAAAAGTAGGGATGAGCACGGATCGGTTAACCGCCCATTTAGCATATTAAAAAACCGACCGTGTGGTTTTTAGGCAGTTTGGTTAACCGTGAAAAAATGATAAATAAAAACCAAAAACCGCTCATGTGGTTAACCTAAAAACCGGTTAGGTTAACCAATTATTCAACGGTTAACCATAATTAAATATATATTTAAAATTCATGTTATGAAAAATTCTGAATTATAAAAGATGAATATGTATAATATAAAATTTAAAACGTATAAATCACGTGGTTAAGAAAATAAAATTATAGTTCAAATAACAAATACTGTACATACAAAGTGACATGTGTGTTGTGGAATGAAAACAAGTCTAATTTAGAAAGGAAAAAAAAATTGGATAGGAAAAAAGTTTAAGAATAGTAGAAGAGAAAAAATAATTAAATAAAACTTATATAATATATATCTAATAAATATAATTTTAATTTTTCATACATACCGATTCGTTCTGGTTAACCATCGATTTTTTGACATAAAAACCAAAAATCGAACCGTTAACACGGCTTTTTCAAATTAGAAAATTAAACCATAACCACGGGTCCGGTTAACTGCATTTTCGGTCCGGTTTCGGTTCGGTGGGCGGTTCGGTTTTTCGGTTTTTTATGCTCACTCCTAGGTAAAAGAACAAAGATGCCTCAAAAATTTTAATCAACTAATTAATACTATATTACTAAAAAAAAAACTTAATTTGTAGCTTGATCTTTGCAAAAAGTGGCTAAACAAAATCTTTTCCACATATATATAATTCAATGTACAACTTCTAACGAGGAACTGGTGGCGCCACCGTACCGTTAATGTTACCATGTATACATATATATATAATGCACTGTACGTAAAAGTTAACATGAGCAAACTGTAATATAAAATTGATTGACTAAATTAAATTAAATGACTTGGGTTTGAAGGATTGAGACTTGCAAGAAATCTAGTCAAATGGAGAGGGAGAGTTGAGAAAGAAAGAAGCATTAAATAGCAAGAAGTGCGGCGTAAATAAGCTTAAGATTTCTTCTCGAATTCCGAGTTTCATTTGCAAATGCATGTTACCATTCATGCCTACGTACGTTGGGATCTACGCACGGCCATTTCAATTCCTTCATCTTTTTATATATACCACTCTACTCTTTTCTCTGCACTTGTCATTTCATCATTCTTCAACTCCTCTTCTCCACTCTCTCATCGATCCTCGTTTTCTTCGATTTCGTAAGTACACACATCTCATCTACTTGCATTGGTCCATACAAGATTTATGACGAAAAAGTTGTAATTTGAACTGTTTTCATTAATTTGTGCAGGAGGGGATAAAATGAGAAAGCATCAGGCCATTTTCCTCCATTTTTTCCTCGGAGTTTTGGCCTATTTGAGTCGTGTTTCTTTGGTGAATGCCGAAGACCCTTATGTGTATCTCAATTGGGTTGTGGAATATGGTGAAGCTGCTCCTCTTGGCGTCAAACAAAGAGTAAATTCATCTCAATTAATCCACATTAATTCAAGATTAATTTTGATGATCATTACTCTTTTAACTTTTCTCTCTATATATATATATATATAATGGGGCAGGTTATTCTTATTAACGGACAATTTCCTGGGCCGACGGTTAATGTGGTCACAAATGACAACGTCATAGTTAATGTTGAGAACAAACTCGACGAGCCAATGCTCATCACATGGTAACTTCTCCAACTCATTAAAGCTTTAGTACATATCTAATGGCATATTTGTAATTTTGTTACTATTTTAAATATGCTCTGATAGTACAAGGCCTTTTAAGGAAGTGATTGACCCAATTCTAATAGATCTGATGATCCGACACTACTTATATCCGAATCTAACATTAGCAAATCGACAGGAACGGTGTGAAGCAGAGGAAGGCCTCGTGGCAGGACGGGGTGCTCGGGACGAACTGCCCCATCCCTCCCAACTCAAACTGGACTTATCGTATGCAAATGAAAGATCAGATCGGGACTTACAATTACTTCCCTTCCACATTGATGCACAGAGCTGCTGGCGGCTTCGGAGGGTTTAACATACTAGCGAGGTCCGTAATCCCCGTCCCGTATCCCAAGCCTTTCGAGGAGTTCACCGTCCTCGTTAACGACTGGTGGAAGAAAGATCACAAGGTTTTTTTTTTTTTCCTTCAAAACAAAACAAACACTTTTATTATACTACCAAGAATAGATAGGCTAATAGTAATATGGATCATGGCTGCAGGAATTGCAAAGGATTCTTGATTCAGGGGAACCTTTTCCTCTAGCTGATGGTATTCTCATAAATGGGAGACCTCAATCTACAGCCTTTGATGTCGTCCCAGGTAAAGTATTGCTTTAATTACCTATAGATAAGATGCACAAGTTAGCCTTGTATACTGATTTAATGAAACATTTCAGGCCAAACATACCTATTCAGAGTCTCCAACGTTGGAATCGCCACTTCGATCAACTTCCGAATCCAAGGTCACATCCTGCGCCTAGTGGAGTGCGAAGGGTCTCACACGGAGCAAGAAGTGTACGACTCCCTCGACCTCCACGTAGGGCAGTCGAGCTCTTTCCTCGTGACCATACACGGTGGGAATCCCAACGACTATTTCCTGGTAGCCTCGACTCGTTTCACAAAGCCGATACTAACTGCAACTGCGAACCTCCACTCCCAAGGCTCCAGCAGACCAGCTTCGGGGGTTTTGCCCGTCGCACCAACTTACCATATTCACTGGTCAATGAAGCAAGCCAGGACTATCCGGTACTCATATTTCAACTAACTAATTATTAAGACGCACTTTTCCAATCACCAGAGGTATAAAAGCATAGGCCTGAAAATCTATCAGGTCTATGCGTTTTAGCCCAGCCTGATTCCGGCATAGGCCAGGTGGTTGCTCCGGATCAAGCTGGGCTTGTTTTGACAACTAACCAGTCAGCCAGTAAGTTGGATCTAATTACTGACACGACAATTCTCACTCTGGCTTCCGCAGATGGAATCTGACAGCCAATGCAGCAAGGCCGAATCCACAGGGATCGTATCACTACGGAACAATCCCTGTTGTCAAGACAATAGTGTTGGAAAACACTGTTGCCATGATTAATGGGAAGAAGAGATATGCAGTGAACAAGATCTCTTACAACAATCCAGAAACTCCATTGAAGCTGGCTGAATACTTCAATATCCCCGGCGTTTTCTCCTTAGACACTATAAAAGACAGCCCTCCAACTGGCCCTGAAGTTCTCGGAACTTCAGTTCTGGGCACTGCTCTGCACGATTTCATTGAAATCGTTTTCCAGAACACGGAATCAACCGTCCAATCCTGGCATTTGGACGGCAATGATTTCTGGAGTGTAGGGTAAGAAGATACATCAAACCATTTTTCTTTTTTTCTTGCAACAATGTCGTAGCAAATAATCTAACATACAAGTTTCTTGAACCCAGTTATGGCAGTGGCAAGTGGTATACTTCGTTACGTAGACGCTTCTACAACTTAAACGATGCTCCTACTAGACATACAGTTCAGGTAATTTGGAATGTACATTACACCGAGATCAACGATCCGGATTATTTGTCATTTCTTATAGAAAATCCATTTTTTATTTGATCTTTCACCTATATATATGTGTGTTTTATTCATGCAAGTCGTAAATTTTGGTATTATAGGTGTACCCTTATTCTTGGAGTTCGATTTTAGTGTCTTTGGACAATAAGGGGATATGGAATTTGAGGTCTGCGAATTGGCCAAGGCGATACTTGGGACAAGAACTGTACATTAGGGTTGGGAACGATGAGAAGAGCTTGTATACAGAGTATGACATTCCAGAAAATGCTCTGCTTTGTGGGAAGGCCAAGCGTTGATCCGAATCTATTGTTCTTGTTAATCCTTTCTTTTCTTTTCTTTTCTTTTTTTTTTTTTTTTTGTTGTTGTTGTTGAATTGTCTTGTATTTTATGTTTCTTTTCGATCAGTTACGAGGGTGTGACTGTCTATAGAAAAAGAAAATGGATGAAACAAAGAAACAGAGGTAGAGAGGAATGGCGTGGTGGGAATGAAAAGGGAAAGGGATCATAGATTTGTATTTGTTTAGCCATAATCTGTGATAGGTGTTTCATCAATTGATGGATATGACTTCATTTCGATACTATTACTTCATCTGAATGTGGCCTTGTTTTTGCCTTTAATAAACTAGTATTGCTCACGTCCGCTGCACTGACATAGTTAAGAACGTAATTAATAATTTTACTCGCTTCCAAAAAGGGAGGGAAAAACCAGAATCTGAACCCGATCGACCTGCCTAACTCAACGAGCCGACTCACTCGACTAACTCAGGACTAAGTTCAGGTTTTAATTTAGCGGTAGGGACAAATTAATATTGCTTAATGTTAATAGAGCTAATTAATTTGACAGAGCTTTGTAGAAAGAAAGTTGTGAACTTTAGGTTGCTGTAGAAAGTGATTAATTATTTTTCAGTTGTACAACATATTGTGGGTAAAATCTAAGGTTTGAAGCTTATTTAGTGGTCAGTTGGTTCAAGTTGGGTAACGGAAAGGAAATGTAATCAAGTAAAGTAAATGAATGGTAATAATAAGGGAAAAGTAGCAAATAAGCCCTTAGGGTACAAGCTCCTAACGCGTATATCACCTCAACGTATCGTTCGGGGCGTATCTCACCCCAAAGTGTATTGAGTTGAGCACTTACACCCCTCCATCTAACGCCAACTCTAACGCTGTCACTTTTTTCTTTATTTTTCTTTATTTATTATTATTTTTTTTTAAGTGAGACCCACTTCAAGTGTTATATTAAAAAAAAAAAAAAAAAAAAAAAAAGTTAAAATTTTTAGATTCTTTCAGTATATGTTTTTCATTCTGAAAAATTAGGCTTGTGGTGGGCTAGAAATTGAGATTGTGGGAAGAAACTATGGCGACTTACTTATGTGAAAGTGAACCCTGATGATGAAAAGAGATGTAGAAACTTAACTTTCGTCCATCGTGCTTTGCTAGAAGTCATAGCCACCATTTACAGACCTCAAGTTACCCAAGCTCCGCCTTGCCGCATTGCTGACGTTAAAGCCGCAGTCGTGATCAGAGGAGATGAGGTTAGGAAGGCCGGCGAGGGCGGTTGATTGATGTGGTTGAGGCTGAATTGATTTTCGTGTGATAGGATTTCGTATGACAATTTGGGTTTGGTTTTGGATGCTGTAGAGATTCGATTTATATATGTGTCATTTGCATTTGGTAGTTCATGGACGGCGTCGAGCTCAACGCCGCCGCAGATGGGATGTTAGTAGTGATGGAGGTTGCGATGGCATCGAGGGCAGCGGAGCTGAGGAGGGAGGAGAAGGAGGCGGCGAGGAAGGGGTGTGGTGGCTGGATTTTCTAGGCGAAGGGACGGCGGCGGCTGGGTAGCACCCACGGCGGCGGATCTCGAGCCTGCTTCTCGGGAAGGAGGAGCGTTGATGTGCGGCGGGGGATTCCAGTGAATTCCTGCTTCATGGCTATGAAATTGGTGGTGTCCATTGTTAGAAACTTAGAACGATGATTGACTCTTAAAATTATTAAAAAAAGAAAAATAAAAGGAATATTAACGGTGTTAGTAGTACAGTTGAACGGAAGGGTGTAAATGCTCAACTCAATACACGTTGGGGTGGGATACGCCCCGAACGATACGTTGGGGTGATATACGCTTTAGGGGCTTGCACTTTGGGGGCTTATTTGCTACTTTTCCCTAATAATAATGATTATTTTTATTGAGTGTTTGGTTCAATAGTAAAAAGGGAGTTATGGGTTTCATTTTTCCTTGTTTTCCCTCCTCTTAACAATGTAATGGATTGAGTTACCCCAAATAAGAGAAATGGATAACTATTATTCAAACTAAATAAAATGTAATGGAATCAATTACTTGATTCCCTTTCCATACAAAAAAAACTTGAACCAAATATAGGCTTAATGTATATGTGATGCATGTTTTTGGATGAACTTCTACATGCATAGATTGTGGGTATAAGAGTTCTAAGAACATTGATTGCGTTTCCATCTTTCGAAAATCTAATGAAAATAATATTGCTAAAAAATTGGATTAAAACTTATCAAAGCTTCTGATTATAATAATGAATTTGGGGCAGAAATTTAAGCTCAATAATTAATGAGGAAAGAAGAGAACTGTGTGCGGAGATATTGATTATTCCCCCGGTCCCCCAATAAGTGTCTCAACCTTTTAAAATTTTTATTCCCAAATAAGTGTCTCATCACATATTTCTAGATGAAAATTAGCTTAAACTACCAAATATACCCCCATAATTATTACACATTTCTTACTTTTTTAGTTTTCTATGCAATGATTAGGGGTAAACTAAGTAATTTTACATGGTTTATTAGTTTGTGTGAAATAGTAGCTTGAGACACTTATTAGGGGACGGATGGAGTATTGAACTTGAGAGGATTGAGGAAAAATGAGATAAGAATGCGAAGACCGACTCTGCATTTCTTGATTTTGAGATTGGATTTTAATGTGAAGATATTTTCTTCCAACCAAACCCACCGCTAAGCTTTATTTTATTTTTATTATCATGACAATGCAAGATATGAAAACTTAATCATTTCATTAAGCTAAATAACTCAGGCCTACTTTAACGGCCCAACATGTCATTAATAGCCCCAACTAACATTATTTCCAAGGGGATTTTAAACATAGCCCCAACTCTCTCATTATAGCCCCAAATAAAAATAAATAATAAACTTAATTTAAAATGTACAATTATGTCCTTGTAATTGTATAGCCCCCAACATCTAATTCCAAGTTTTTATAATTTCGTAGATTCCCTTGTGCATAGATACTGAAATCACCATTTCTTGAATTAGGATCTCATCAACGACAGTACGCACTTTGACAACGACCAAGTACTCCTGGTGCCAAGAGACGCAAAAACCAGCAACCCTTCGGATTCCAAGAAAAGATCTCGTGTCCCTTGCGATGTAAGTGGCTAAGTGCTGAATTTTTCCTCAATGCAGTGAAATGAAACAATGAATCGTGCTAATTTCTTAATTTTCAGTTTTGTTCGATTTTAGGTACCTTGAAGCTAGAAGATTATGAAATGCAGCAGGTGTCCGAGAATGGATGATGATAGCAATAGTAACAACAACGCAGTGGTGATCCAGAGGCATACATCGAGCAACTATATATATTGTTCGGAAGATGAATCCAATGAGATGAATAGTTCGTGCTCGACTTCAAAGGCAAAACGGGTTCCGAATCCCACATGTGCTACTGTGCTAGTAGGCAGTAGGGGTTCAGCAACTGATCCTCAGAGCCTCTATGAAATGGTATATATATATATATATATCCGGAAACCTCTGTAAGAAGCACGGGATATTGCCCCATTGAAGATGCCTGCAAAAGCTTCGTTGCAGATGTTGATCTCGAGGATTTGGGCCTCAACGCTTTCTGGAAAAAGGGTGAAGCCGCAGCGAGCAAACTGCCTCCATTCGATCCGATACTCGATGGTAGCTTTCAGGTATATTAAATATCTATCGCACTGCGTCATGACCGCCACCGGTGGCTGTAGTTATTTTAAGATTATTGGCCTTAATATTTGACTATTTCAGTGTCTTAAAAATGGTGGTTTAATAGTTAATTTGGTGATACATCCTGCGTCACCAAGGGAGGCTACAAAATTATGAAAACTTAAGAATTAGATGTTGGGGGCTATGCAATTACAAGGACATAATTGTACATTTAAAATTAAGTTTATTATTTATTTTTATTTGGGGCTATAATGAGAGAATTGAGGGTTATGTTTAAAATCCCCCTTTTTCTGGTCTATAACTCAAATAATTCAGCCTGATAATTTGTAGTCCAATGTTTAGTAAAACTTGTTTATAAAAATATTAAGCCTAAATCTATACCTATATAAAAAAAAAGTCTTGTAGCAAAATGTATATTGCCTATTATGTCCTTGTAGAACATTAAATTTAAGGATAATTATGTAATTTAATATCTAAACCTATTATACGTATATCTATATACCTATTAGGGAATTGATATGTTGAGCTTCTGTTTTAAGCGTGAGCAATTGTCATATCATCCACAATTGCTTTCTCTCACCACTCCAAACATTCCGCATCATTCCTCTTTATTTTCTTTTTTCTTTTTTCCCTCTCCAATAAATATCTCTCTCTATATATATTATTTCTTAATTACTTAATTTTCTTAAAATATATTCTTTTTGAGAAATAATGATTTTTAGGGACATAGAGACAACATCTATAATATAGATCCCACCAAAAAAAATTCGAATTTCATTTTTTATAAATATTTATATATATCTATTGTAAAAATTTATAATTCAACTTTGAATTCATAGTTAATATTATATTTTTTTATATATAATTTTGAAAAAAATCGAAACATATTTCCATAACTAAAACTGCATACTATATTGGATTTAACCAATAAAATTTTATGATCGTATATAATATATATACACATATAGGGATGCATTATGGTGAAAACTTATTTTTCATGAAAACTGCAAACCATGAGTAAAATGTTGCATTTTATGCACAAAAAACATTTTTGTGCATAAAATGTTGCATTCTCATAATGATGCATTATATGCATAAAAATAATATAAAATAATATATTTTATTATGCAATATTTTATGCACACAAATGCATCATTTTATGCATAAAAATGCATGGTTCGCAGTTTACAGGTAATAATTAATTTTCATATGATATGTTTCCTACACATATACTCCCTCCATTTCATATATATTGACACCTTTCTTTTTGGCTTTTCTGGCACGTTTTTCCACGCTTCTCGATGATGAGTTTTAAAATGGATTTTTAAATAATTCTTTCTTTAACGGGATACTACGACAGTCTTAGTATCCCGTAAAAGAAAGAATTCTTTAAAAATCCATTTTAAAACCCATCATCGAGAAGCGTGGAAAAGCGTGCCAGAAAAGCCAAAAAGAAAGGTGTCAATATATATAAAATGGAGGGAGTATATCTATATATACATGGAAGGGTTACTATGTAAATAAACCCTCCATGAGAAATAGGAATCCATCATATCCGTTCATCCCTCTTAAATTAGTGGTTGAGATTTCGTAAATGTAGACATTATTTATGATTTTTTTTAAATTCTAAATAGTTTTAGGGGCATCTTGGGAATGTTATATTTTAGCAAATCACACAAGATTCACGCTTCCGGATTTAACGCCCCGCACCTCCCAAATTTTGTGAAACCATCTTCTCCAATCATCCAATTAAGTTTTATGTTTTAGTTTGGAAGGAGCAGTTCTTTATTATGTATATATCATGCTTCATATAATAAAATAAAAAATCTAATATTTAAATTAATATAGGGAAGAGTTCATTTAGAATATGAGAAAAATATTTAAATCTATACAAAATCATGTTTAAATATGTACCTAATCATGCTTATTTATGTATAATTAGATGCTTAAAGTATTTTTATGCTTATTTTATAATGCAATCGTGCTTATATCAATAGTGCGAAAAATGCTTAAATATGTACAAAAGCATGCTTAAATATGTACATAATCATCCTTGTTTTTTAAAGTATTATCATGTTTATTTTATACTGCAATCATGATTATATCAATAGAGCGAAAAATACTTAAATTTATACAAAACCATACTTAAATATGTATGTAATCATGCTTATTTATATATAATTTGATGCTTAAAGTATTTTCATGCTTATTTTAAACTGCAATCATGCTTATATCATTAGTGCGAAAAATGCTTAAATTTATACAAAATCATGCTTAAATATGTACGTAATTATACTTATTTATATGTATATATCATGTTGCTTATATTATATACTTCAATCATGCTTATATCACGTTGAAATGAGAAAGTTCATACTTGTATTTTTTACGGATTTTGAAGGTTCTTGAACAAGAGATATATTTTGATATAGGTGTATAATAATTTTTTTTTTTTTTTTTTTTTTTTTTTTTTTTGTGTTTCAGTTCAAAAATTAGGCATTCAAATTTGTAGAAATTGAAAAAAAAAATTGAACAATAAAACTTGGGAAATCATCTTCTTCCGGTAATGATGGAGACGGAGACGGGAAGCTTAATAAAATTCATTGGGAAAAAAAAAAATTCTTGCGATAATAGAATGACAGAAACTTTACTTCGGTCTTGATATAGTTTGCATATTTTTTTATGATGAAGTGATTTGTGATAGGTATATTGTTCAAAAGTGGAAAGTGTATATTCTTTTGGGATATCTGAAAAGAAATATGTGCATCAGGACAGAAGAAGTCTAACATAGTATTTCCTTCGTTTCTGAAAACCTTACCCTTAATTCTAAATTGGGTCATCCCCCAAATCCATGCACTTTGTATTTCGAACATGGACCCTATAACAATACCTTTCATACCCTTTTAACATTACATATTTACTACATTTAGTATCTATGGCTCACCGCTTAAAAATCTTCACTCACAATAAATGTAAGACTCAATCTCCACTCATAAGAAACAATACAAGTCAATTACATTTCTTCTTAAAATTGTCAATTAAACCAGCGTAAGAATTTTAGGGACGGGGGTATATAATATAATGTATTAACATAATGGATATAATGATCACTTCATAATATCACTGACATACAAGAATATTGATAATAGTAAAATTTTAATGAATATATTCGATAAGTCTTATGATGCTAATCGGCTTTAAAAAATTTGTTAGTTGTTTAAAAAATAAAATATGATAATACTTGACCATTTGGTAAGACTTATAACATTGAGATTATATAAATTTTCCTAAAAGAAGTCAAGATTTTAAATATACTTTTGAATTATTTGACTTCTATACATAAAAGTGATTTCATTATTGAGTGCTATATGTAATGGCTTAGTAATTAATAAGTCCTTCATTACAAGTTACGTTTACCTTATTATTTCATTTCAAAAAAAAATTCTCCTTTTACATTTTAATTTTAAAAATAAATTAAAAAAACATTCAAATTCCAAGTGGTGATGATGATCAGTGGCATCAGCCGTTGGCCAAGTGTATATCTGAAAGCGAAACAAAGATCAAACAAGAAAAGTAATGTGAAATCACATCTGCATAGTTAGCATATTATCTTTTAATTTTAGTATACATTATAGTTTTGCTTATATAGTTAAATACATTATAGTTTTGCTTATATTACACATTTTCTCGGGAAAAGAACAAAGCTAATACTGCTTTAATTTTTGAATATATGCACATGCGCCCTATATTCATAATTAAAGATGGAAAAAATAATTAATCTTACGGTTTCTGAGGTCAAGATATATAGGCAACATAAACAAGAATTTCAGTACCTATAAAACCAAGGGCTTTTTTCCATGTTGGTGTTTCGTTTATTTGCACAAATGCTGACATCGCTATATAATTTGAACACCTTTGAATATATTACTCCTTCCATCCCACCACATACGCAACAAACTTTTCGGTAAGCAATGTAAGGAGGTAGAGTTTAGATAGTAATGTGTAGGCTATAATTAAAGTGGATAGTTGGGTATGTTAATTAGGTGTGTTAAACAAGAATAATAAGGCCCAATTAATTAATTCTAATTTATATCAAGTGTAAAAATATTTTTGTTAATCTCTTTCTTTCTAGGAAAGTTGCGTATTTGGTGGGACGGAGGAAGTATGAATAATGAAATATTTATAGGTATTTTTATAGCCCCTTTCCTAAAAAAAAGAATTAATAATTCCATATACCGCACAAGGACAGCGTGCATATATCTAAATCTAATATATGCGGAACTTCACTTTATTAACGAATTTGCTATTTTTTTTAGACTTTAGATTATTAAATTAATAGACAAATTATTCGGATTTTACTTTTTGAAGAGGGGCAAAATACTCATTTTATAATTCATTTTTTTAAAATATTTTCTTATAAAATTAAAATAGTATGATAGATTCAACGTGCAACGCACGTTTCATTTGCTAGTAATATATAAAGCTCATCAATGTAAACCCAAGAGATTCGACAAAGTAAATAATATCTACTGAAAATTCCAAAGTCAAGATAATAGACAGTCGTGAAAACTAACTACTCCCCCTATCCACCAAGTTCATGCACATAATTCCGTTTTTGGACGTACACAAAAAATTGCATTTTTTATTGTTAGAAACAATTACAACACACTAGAATCGTCACACCATATTTTTTTTAGGAGAAGAGATAGAAATGCCCAATACAATTCACATAAAGAATGCAAACACATACAAGGCACATAGAGCTTGCTTGCAGTGGCGGAGGGAGGAGGATGCTAGCACCCTCCACCAAAGATACTTACATGTACTTCCTCCGGTTCAGAGATATTGAGTCATTTCTTATTAATATGTGAGGTATAAAATAATGAAAGGGGTCAATATATCTGAGACAGAGGAAGTAAAAGAAAATACTTCCTCCGGTCTTTTCAAATTGTTATATTTTTTTAGCATTTGTGGCAAGTATTTTTTAGCGTCTTGATGATGAATTTTAAAATAACTTTTTAAAGATTTTTTTCTTCTAGTATCCCGTAAAAGAAAAAAATCTAGTTATTTTAAAACTCATCATCAAGACGCTTAAAAACGCTTGCCACAAATGCTGGAAAAAAAAAAAGTTTAACAACTTGAAAAGACTAGAGGGAGTATATATTTTTGGATTTATTTTTAATCATAGCGCTTTTATTTATCAAAAATATTGATTTTAGCACCCTTCGACTTAAATTTCTGACTCCGCCATTGCTTGCTTGAGACCATATTAATACTTTTGAAGCTTACACACATCATGAGGATTGAATTAATCTACAAAATCAGTGCAATAGATTGTGTCTTCTAGCATACCATTAAGAAATGCATTGTTAATAACTAATTGTTGAATAGACTATTGCCTTGTAGCAATTTGGGGGTGTTTGGCTAAGCTTTAAGAGCTGTTAAGAGCTTAACTTCTAGAAAGATGTTTGGCAAAATAAGCTCCTCAAAAACTTATATGCTTTAAAAATAAGCTAAAAGAGCTTATAAGCTCCTTATTAAAAATAAGCTAGCTTATCTTAACTTATTTTTATAATTGATAAGCTCTAAGTGCTTATAAACTCTTTCAAATAAGTTTAGCCAAAAACCCATAATAAACAAAAATCTAATGAAAAAGCCTTGACAAAAGGACTAAAAATTTCATTAAAATCAACTCTAGCAGTTTGCTCAAAACCACGAGCTACTAATCTTGTTTCGAGCTTATCAAGAGAACCATCTGGCTTGGTCTTGATTCTGTATAACTCATTTATTACATATGACTTTTATATCTTCTTTGTAAGGAGCTACTAATGTGGAAGGAATTATGTGTGTTTTTTGTGTTTTTGTTGAATAAATAAGAAAAAGACATTGAAAATAGGTTTATTAAGGGTATTTTTTTGTCTAATCAAATGAAAGAGGTTAGTTTTTATATATTTTTTAAATTGGTGGCTATTTTTATTATTTTTTTTCTTTCCTTATCTTAAGTAGCTAGTTTGTATTAGGCCCGATTCTAAACCTAGATGAGGAGTGCACCCACCTAGGGCCAGACCAAAAAAAGGCCCCAAATTTTTAATTTCTTTATATTTTTAATTTTAATTTCAGCCTAAACTTTTTTGTCATAATAAAACATGCCCAAATTCATACATAAAAAAGGAAAAGGCTTATTATCTTATTTAAATTTGATTTATTTTTACATTAGAAAGGCCCATAATGTGGGTTTTGATTTTATCTCATTCTTTTTTTCACTTTTAAATTTTTGTTAAAGCTTAAATAAATATATGATATTATTAATAAAATAAATAAATAAATATATATATTATTAAAAAAAATTAAATTTTGAGGGGCCTTTATTTTAATATTTTTTGCCTAAGGCTCTGGTTTGTATTTTGTCCCACATATATATATATATCTATATATGCTTCTCTTGTTAGTAGCTATTGTCATGAAAAAATATATTTTAAAGCTAATTATAGCCAGTAGCTACTTAAAGGTGAGCCCTTTAACCAAATTATCAACATTGACGAACTCAAAGAGCATATACTTGATTAATTAACGACGAACTAAATTTTTTGAGATTAATTAATTGACCAAGCGAAGAAGTAGATAATCTGTCATGATATTATCTCCACCTCAAAGATTTTAAAGTCGTGGCTTACACATGATCCTTTTTTTTTTAATAATTTAGTGGTGTCAGGGAATATATATATCTAATCATAATAATCCTGCGTCAATTTCACCGGCCATTTCTCCTTTCTATTACTGGTTTTCGCAGATGTGTTATGGATTCCTTCCAACTGTTAAGAATCACATTGCAGATTTCGGAGAACCTCTGCTTCATAGCTCTCTCTCTCTCTCTCACACACACACACACACACTCACACACATACATTTTATTTGATTGTTCATAATTCATAGGAGATAGCTGCACGCCTGCCTCACAATGTATCTGCAGCCGTTGGAAATGTATAGTATCTCGAGTAAATCAAGAAGATACTAATTAATATTTAAAAATAGACGATTTTCATGATTTGTTAATGGCATTATGCTACCTTTTCGAGAAGATTGAGAGAATATTACGATATTACTAAGATATTGTCCAAATCTTCTTTGTGTGAAGTGAATCTTCTCGCATATCAAGAATACATACATACATACTGCCCGGCACTCCAACTGTCATTAATCTTAATCCATAAATAAATCATTAATTACTTTAGTGCCGATTTGACAGATAAATTCCATTTGCAACATGAACATGAAAAGGGGAAATAAAATAGTACTTAATTAATTAAATCCCAAATAAAACACAATCTCAATTGACCAAACACACTTACACTCTTACTCTTACATGAAGCTGTGAAAGTAAAACATGAAGTCTAGAGTCATTAATTTTCATTATACCACACCCCAAATAACACCAACCCATTAAAATAAAAAGAAAAAGAAAACCCTAATTAACTACTCTAAAAAGTAAAAACTGAAACTATGAAACAAAAATGAAAATCTTACTTAGCTTAATCCACAGCTAGGGTTACGTTCTTAAGGATAAGCGCCATTAGTGGTGGACAAATCAGTCGGCCATGAAATATTGGAGTTCCAAAACCCCATTTGATCAGGTGCTGCAACTGGAGCTGATTCAAGAATTGCTGCAGATGATGATGAAGAAGCCATGTTTCCGAGGATCACCGGTGCATGTTCTGGGTAACAATTCGAAGATAATCGAAGGCGGTGGTAGAGTTCTTGGAGGCCATTGCTCTGAGCTTCGCCGTGGAGGATTCCTTGGGTACCTAGGGTTTGGTTTCTGTAGAAGGGGTTTGATAGCCCCATGGAGGGCGAATGGGCCGGGCCGAGATGGTCGAGCCCGAGGGCCCGAGCGTCGGAGGCGAAGAGCGGGGCCTCGTCTTTCATGGTGAGGTGGCTAGGGTTTAGGGTTTGGTTGCCTCTGATTAAGGAAAGGAAATGTGAGTTTTGAGAGGAGGCCCATATTATGGGGGCGTCAGGGTGGTCGAAGCCGCCGAAGAGGGCGGTTTTCGCCGCGTCGGGGGGCGGCGCAGCCTTGAACTTGGAGGAGGACTTGGCGACGGCGGCGGTGATGATGGTGGTCTTGTTCTTGCGGCAGCCGCCGCCGATGGGGACGTTGCGGAGGGCGCCGCCTTTGGTCCAGTAGCGGCGGCAGGTCTTGCAGAAGTGGCGGGGCTGGGTGAGGTTATAGTTGTTGTAGTAGCAGAACTTGGTGTTGGAGGAGTCGCAGCGCGGGCACCGGAGGTTCTCGGAGGAGGTGGCGGCGGCGGCGGCGGTAGCGGCGGCGGAGGAAGAGGAGGAGGAGGAGGGGGAAGGAGAGGGCGATGGGGAGCCGTGATCGAGTATTCCTCCTCCGCCGCCGCAAGGTTGGGTGGAGTGTTTGGATCTCTCTCCTCCGATGCTTCCTCCAAAGAGCTCTTGAATCATCTCTTCTCTTTTGGCTTCTTTGTAGATCTACAGAAATCGGAAAACAAGAAAAGAGGAAAAGATGGATTAGGCTTTTCTTTTCTTTAATTAGTAGTGGAAAAGGTTGAGAAAGTAGGACTAGTTTTTGTGAGAGAGAAAGTAGAGAGAGAAAGGAGTAGTAGGAAGTAACATGAAAATATGAAATGGGAAGGGAAGTGGGTGTGAGTTGTGTTTGTATCTTGAGTTGAATGGGTTTTGATTTTGTTGAGCCAAATTTTATGGGGTAGAGCAAAGAAGATCTCAGGCAGGCTAACTTTATTATAGGATTAAATAATAAAAAGGGACAAACCCACTTTGTCTATTATCGAAGATAAATGCTTTGTGTTTTGGATTTTAGTTGTTTTTCCTAGTTTTTTTTTTTTTTTTTTTCACTCTCATTGTTACTTTGGGTTTTTTGGGAACAAACTCACACTCTTATTATTCTTTGAATTATTTAGTATATGACATATCTACGTATCAATTTACTTCGATACAAACAACGATGGCCCTACATTTTTTTATTTTTTATTTTTTTTAATTTACACTATGATTTGAACTCTCGACATAGTGGTCGAAGAAAAAGCGTCGATTTATTTTTTTTTTTTTTGAGAAAAGAAAAAGCGTCGATTTAAAAGAAAAATGAAATAAAAGTTTAGTTCCAACTCTTTACGCAAACAACGATAATGGTTAACTAAAATAAAGAAATTAAGAAAAAAAATGGTAGCTCTAGTAAGCATCAAACAACGATAATTATACATGTACACGTATATTTTTTATCCTATAAGATTTGAATAAATTAAAGAAAAATATAAAAATTTGATACGCGTGTCATGATATATGTTATGACCCAAATTCATATCTAGTGGTACATTTATAATATGTTAATATTCAATTAAATTTGAAACTTTGAATTCGGTGTTAGTACTCTCTGCAGGTTCATCATATATTCTTACATACTCAGGAAGAAAGAAAGAAAACATTAATACATTTAATTTATTACATAACGCATATATTTATAATGCATATATTCATGAATCATATGTATAAACTAACTTTATATATTTAGTTAATTTTTATTCTCCCCACTTTATGGTGTTTTTGTAGCCATACTAATGTTGTGCCCGTCCGTTGTACAGAAGATATAAGTTACAAAAGCAATAGAATAAATAAAAAATAAATAAACTATATCTTATTCTCTCACATCATTATTGAACAACATAATATTCCTTCCGTCCCACTCAACTTGGACTGTTTATATTCAAAATAGATAGTATAAAATAATCAAACAAGCCAATTCGAGTGGGACAGTTACATTACGTTATTATTATCTTCAATAAAAATTTAATTCTCATAAGTAAATTTAATTTAAAATATTTATGCCATAGAAACATAAGCTCCCTATAGACTATTATAGTGAAACTGCTGTTGAATTAAGATATTCAAATTGATATTTTTTGGTATTTTATTTAGATTCGTAATAATTATCTAAATAATTAATTAGTATATATGTTCCTTTAGCGATTTAGTATATTTCTTTGAAAAGAAAATAATACATCAAGAAATTAATTAATAAGTTATGATTACAGTAAATTTATCGATAACTTTAAATCTAACTTAGTATTATTTTACCGAAGTTCAATTAATAAATAGTTTCGTTTGTAACAATGTATCCAAATTTTGTATTGTCATAATAAAATTTTACAATAAAAATAGAATCGAAAAGTTAAACAAATACTAACATATGATATAGCCAAATAAGAAAATTAACAGAATAATTTAATGCAAAAATAGATATATTAGCAAATAATTGAAACAATATTTATAATTCAAAGTACATTTATTATCAAATCTATTGGACAATTCACAACTTTTTTAAAGTAAACCATCTTCATGGACCATCGGACAATTAATATTTACTTTTAGAGAGAAAATGACATTTTTGTAATTTTTGCCAACAATTCTACTTTTATATATTGTATAGATTTCTCAAGTGAATTCTTTAAAAATATGCAAAAATGAGATCTTAACTAAACCAAATTCCGTTAATCATATAACGTACTATTGTGTTGATTTAATGAGTCATAGGAATCAAAATCATATGCGAAAACACAATTTACAAGTTCATCCCAACAGTTACCAACACAAAATTCTGTCACAGAATTGTCCTAATCCAATTCTATTTTGTGAAGTGTCAAATCATTTAGAATCATGTAGTATATTGTTTTTATTTAGTGTATATATATATGCTCAAAAGAATTATTTATCTTATCAAAAATAACTTATTTATCTTATCAAAAAAAATCTAGGAATAATGCAGATTGTGGTTATCCATATATAGGGACAGCATGCTGTTTCTGATCCCAAATTTTGAAACTTTGAGCGTAGGAGTAATTAAGTGTTAGTTAGAAAATCGTGTTTTTTTGAATTATAAAAAAAATAATTAAAAAAAAAGTGTTGTTGGAAAACAATGATTTCATTTGAGGTGAAAGTGGGAATAATAGTAAGGAATTAAGAATGATATCAGCAATCAAGATTTGGAAAAGGAATAATCTTAGGTGCTTTATGGTGTTGGAATGCAATGATTACGATTTCAAGAAGAGGGCCTCATGGCGTGGAAATTCGTGTAAAGGCTAATTTAAATTTCGACCATTTGTTACACATTTTAATTTATTCTTGACCTACGAGATTAGATCTAGAATTTAAATTATTCTTGCAATTACTTCATCTGTCTCGGAGATATTGACATATTTCATTATTTTATATATCACATATTAATAAAAAAATAACTCAATATCTCTGAGCCGGAGGAAGTATATAATACGATCGATAACTATGTAAGTAGAAATATCACTTAAGGGCAACTTGAAGCCCTTGTGAAGGCCTAGAGGCTAAGGTTTAAATCTTCCAATGAAAAGTAGCTCACTTAGCAAAAAAAATTCGGATGAAAGTTTGAATAACTATCTTCGAGGAAGATAGTGTGTGGAGAAAAAAAATTCAAACAAATAGGTCATTGAGGTAAAGTTTTTTATTCATTATTCATACAATACATTATTTTTCCCTAAGATATTCGTGTTAGATATTACTAACTCTGTTTCATTGCATTTATCTAATTTTATTATTTTACCGCATACTCTATTCATTCACGAAAAATGTGGACGAAGTGTTTTAGTATAGTATATTATGTGATTTGATAGAAAGGATAATAGTAAAATAAAATAAATATAATACTGTAATAAATTTTAATTGACTTTTGAGTGTGAAAAGTGATTTATTGATATGAGGTCCACGGCTAAAAATAAAAATGTCCACGTTTTTTGTGGATGCCGAAAATGACAAAATGTCCACATATTCATGAACAGAGGGGATATCTTACATATATTCTACTAATAGGTTAAAGGAAATGGGAAGGAGCCAAAAGAATATCGGCTAATTCTTATAAATTTTGAATTGAAAATTTTGCAACGACGCAATTAAGTTTAATAACAAGGGCTTTTGTACAAGAATTTGCATAAAATTCCAAAACTTTAATGATTTACATGAGCGAAAAAATGAAAAGAAAAAAGAAACATGATTGGCGGGCGTTTATGCCAACCCTTCTCTTTTACTGGCTCTCCATGGGCAATTTACTCTTTATGTTTCATTCAAAATGTTCATTTACTTTTTTTTTTTTGGCTATTTCATTCAACGTGTCATCTTTTTTTTTTTTTTGAAAAGAATTAGCTCTGGAAGAAATGTAGATCCTACTATTTTTTTACCCTTTACACATTTTTCTTAATACCATGCTGAAATGAAAGGGAACGCTTTGACTAATGAGACGGAAGAAATAATATATATATATATATATATATATATATATATATAATAATGAAGGGTATAACATAATTTATATAGATTTATTTATATGTTTGAAAGATCAGATAAATAATAATGTATTTTTTGTAAGAAAATGAGAAATGACTTGGACCTTTAATCTCAGTGTGATCTACGGTTAAAATTAACTGGTGCATAATAATTGTACTGAAAATATATTATGATAACTGATACATTATGATAGTATTGACAATGCATTATGATACACAATGCACTACAATAATACGTATCATGCATTATAGTTGTGCATAGTAGACATCATTTTTTTTTTATATTTTTTACATTTTACGAAAACCTATCCATTTGTTTTTTTTAAAACAACTTTTGATACATGTGTGTGTTTTCTTTGATGGAAAGGAAAAGAAGAGATAAGAAAATGATAGAAAATATTATTCTATAATGTGGTCCCTCACTGATTTTATCATATGTTTTCTAACGTGGAAAGCACGTGAAAATATTAACACTCCAAATGGTTGGAAAATATTATCATAATTTTGAGTGAAAACGTGGAATAAGAGGCTACATAATAAAAATATTCCATCATGCCCGAAGAAAAATAATATAGGGAAAAAGTGGAAAAAAGTATAAAATTTTCTTTTTCTCTCATTTTCACTCAAAGAGAACGACTACGTAGTAAAAGACGATTCAAGATTTCATGAGGGAGAATAGATATTGTAGCGGCCGAGATTTATGGCTTGAATAAGTGGGGATGCTCGTGAATGAACACATAATTAATCAACACACATAATTACCAATTATAATGTTTTTTTTGTAACACGAGTGGTTTTGATTTCTTCTTCGGTGATTATTAAGGACAGTTGTTTCTATGGAACGCTTTATTAATTAATTTTGGGCGTGTGCTTCAATCAATCTTTTTTTTTTTCCTTTCATCTAATGATGTTAATGATTGACTGCTTCTTGACCATGACCTAATATCTGCTTTATTTTTCTGGTGTTTAGTGTTAATCATTTATCAAAAATTCAAAAGCTAGTAACAGAATGCATCTCTTATGGATTTAAATGTTATTTATTTATTTCGTAGCAGATTATGATCCGGTGCATAAGCAGCTTGTTGATATAGTTATAACATTCTTTTAGCATTTGTTTTGATGAATAACTTAATTTGGGAATTAACAAATTTCGAAATACTATCACTTATATTCATGTACATTTAAAATTTCATAATTAGTCTACATCCAAGAAAATGCGGGTCGAAGTCGAGTATTGAGATAACACTTATTTGCAATTATAATTAGCAAATATCGAATTAGGTTAGATAAAAGTAATCAATCCAACATTATACCTCAAAATAAACGTCTCATTTGGATTGAAATAAATAGAGGAATCATGGTCTATCTATTGTAGACACTATTAATATAGCTAATTTACTCTTGAAATAGTACTATATAAGGTAAATCTAGCATGTTGATTTACGCAGATTATATATATTAATTACGCATGACAAATAATATGTAAAACAAAGTATATTATCTAGGTTGTTCTTATTTAATTATTACAAAGTTGTCATTTATACACTCAACAATACTTTTTGTTTGTTTAAAAAGAGAATCTAACTTTTTACAAATTTCAATTAAAATGTACAATTCATCTGAATTTCAGATGCAGCCAAATTAGACAAACCTTTTAATTAATTAACCAGTTTCAAAAGTCATTACCGACAGAATTTTTTCTGTTCAATTCTAAAATGAGTCGGAAAATAACGTCTCAACTAACTGCATGTATACGGTTGTAGTTTTTTAAATTCTTAATTCATTTTGGATAGCTACCCAAGAGATCTCCAAATTATTTTCAATATTTCTATTTAAACTCTTAATTCATTTTGTAGTTTTTTAAATTCTTAATTCACATTTCATTTTCTTAATCTTGAACCAACATAAAATGGTCTCCATTATCTTATTTGGTTATCCTAAAGAGTCTTGAATGAAAACAACAATATTTCACTATACATAATAATCTACATGCAAATTACACAATTTGTCATTATGGGTCATCAAAACTAATTAATTACATTCTTATCCACAATTTAAGTCTCACACACATAATAGTGATTATAAAACCATGGATAACTAGAATCGTTCAGATGGATTCCGCAGCAGAGCTTTAGTTCAAATTTCAAGGGATAAAATATAAAATAACTGAAATGTGCGAGAAGATATAACTTCTTTGTATTTCGGGATTAGAACTTCATATTTACAAGAGAGTGCACCTAAATTGTTCTTGGAAAAGAGGCTTTTTTCATTTAGCAAGAAAATTTGAAGAACATGAGTAGAGTCATATCAAAGCACATGTAGTCACAAAAGAAGTTAGAGAACTGAGTAATGTGCTTCGTCAACCTAGAACAACCACCATGCATGTTTATCAAAAAAGATAAGGATGTTGTCGAAAGTGCTTAGAGTCGGACAAAAGTGCCTATGAAATTTTCACCAAGTTGATCAAATTGATGAATTGGTTAACCATGTTAGTGTTACCAAAGCACAACCTTTGAATAATCAACTCACTCGTGTGTTCGAACTTGTTCAATTTTTTGGACCACATGCAAATTCTCTTATGTTGTATGCTGAAAAATGAGATGACAATCGAAAGTGCATGACATAGGTCCAAAATTACTCTTTTTATTTTTGTTAGATCTCATATTTATTTTTTTGATATATAATTTTTTTTTATCTTGTAGAACAATTTGAAAGTATGTCGAGTGATTCAACACATAAAAAGAACCTTACAAATTAACCAAAAATTGTCTTCAATATGCTTAAAGACTTTACGATTTGGATGTAAATAGCTCCTGAAAGTAACTTCAGCACAATGACTATACTTAATACCAATGTTAGTTTGTTTATATATTAACTACATTTTTATTGTTCAATGAAAATATAGATAATCATGCCCGAAAATTTTAGACGAACAGGCATATTAGGTCATGCAAATGTAAAATACAACAAAATCGACATTTAAAAATTTCTCCTAAACGTCAAGAGGTTGAATCCACTATACAGACAAAGGAATGTATTAAAAAACAGTAAAATGATTTTATTTTATATAATAATTTATATGATCAATTTAGTATCATTATTATGTTATATATAGTTCATATTTATGGCCAATCAATTCATTGCATACATCATTGTATTGATCAATTGCTCAAATCTATATTTATATGATGCAAAATATATATAAAAAAAATTATTCTATTATTTTTACCATATTTTATAAAATTTATGATCTTAATTAGTCTTAGAAAATACATGACGCCTGATAAAATATCTGTCATGGGCCTCAAGAATTCATGTCCTATGAATTAGAGTCCCCCATTATTCTCTGATGTAACCTTATAGAAAAAAGAAAAAAGAAAAAAAAGAATTGAATAAATAAAAGTTAAGTCTACATTCCAAATTTCACTAATAAAGTGTGAATGTTCAGAATAATTACGCCAATAATGCAATAGTGTAATTTACACAATGTTGACTAGGAATAAACGAAAATTTGTTAGTTTTCGCCGGAAAAAATGATTGGGAGTGTATTTTTTTTATTGGTATGTCCACGAAAATTATGACTACTCCATCTGTCCTCCATTTACTGACACTCTTACTATATTGGAACGTCCTCCATTTACTGAATTTTTTCATTTTGGATCGTAGACCCTACAATCACTTTAACACTTTATCATTCTACTTTTTAACACTTTAACACTTTAATACTATCAAAAAAAGTAGATGGACCCACAATTATTCTACTTTAACACTTTAATACATTAATTTATTACTATATCATCAAAATGCAAAAAAATCTGTGCCCAGAATTTTGATTCACTAAATGGAGGACGAAGAGAGTATTTTCTTTTTTTGGATATATATTCCACATATTATTTATAATTTATCCTCGTTATCCTTCAATATTTACTAAAACCCACTCCTTGCCACAAATCTCACTCACATCACTTCTTTTTATTTATATATATATAAATTAAAAAAAATACACGGTAGATCACTTTTTTCACTAAAAAAATATCCATCAATCTTTTATTAAAACTCGTGCAATAAGCCGTTATTTTTGTGGACAAATGGAGTAATTAATGTTTAAGGTAATCTTGAATTAATTTGAATTTTATAATTAACTATACGTACATTGCACTAGTTATTAAGCAAACTGGATAAATAAATTGAGACAGGACTTTAACAAATTATTCTCTTGTGCTACGTTTGATGGAGTCAAATAATTATAGTAGATCATGTCCTTCTATTTTAGAGAGTCGAGAGATATTAAATCTCCAAATTATTGTAGCTGACGGCAAAATCAATAAATTAAATTAAATGGTGGTAGTATATGAGGGAAGAGAGGAGGGTAAAACTTAAAAGCTGGTATGAAAACAAAAAATGAAGGGAAAAGCGAAGAAGAAAAAGAGCACCGTAACAAAAACCCATGCTTGCTTTTTTCCTTCATTGTTAGTGACAGTTCAATTATAGGATTTGGGTCCATATATAAAATCACTTTATACAATGGATCAAATAAATAAAAAAGAAATCGTCGATTGCTCCTCTTTTCCGAATATACGTACGAATTGAAATTCACTTGTTTTTATTTGGGTGTCTTTTTGCATGGCTGGTCTCTAGATAGTACGTTGAATATAATTTGTACAGAAAACAAGAGCGAAGATACGACGTCGTAGTACACCTGACCAGACTGACCGCGCGTGCCGTCCGGAACTCCAGAGGAGAGAGAGAGAGAGGATATATATATATATATATATTTGCTTGCTATTTTCATTCATATCTCTGATAAGAGCGGCTCTTGATTCAGTGACTTTTTCGGCCCATTATTATACTAGTATTTGTGCGGTGGTGGAGGTGGAGGTGGAGGTGGTGGTGGGGGCGGAAAACGACGTGAGAGTGGCGGTGGCCGGTGTACACGTCAGATATTAGTGGTGGAATTCCTCGATTCTCGGGCTCTCTCCAAGCTTTCTTCTTCTTCTTCCGTCAACTTTACTTCTCTATGTTTCTCTGCTAGCTTTTGCATGCGGCCCACCAATTCACCAACATGCACGCTGCCACGTCGCTTTCCTGCCTATCTTTTGTTTTTCTAGTTTTCCTTTTTACTTCTTATTTCCTTTTCGATGTTTGGTTTTCATGGAAAATATACACGAGAAATGGTAGGTGGAGATTTTGGATCGACTATGTAGATTTTAATTACTACTTGTATATGGTAATCCATACATGCATGTTTTACAAATAATGGATTTGGAACTATCTAAGTAATACGTCGGGTTCGATATCATCAGCTCAACATTATATAAAAATCGAAAGAGAGATTACATTGAACTAGTCGACTTATCATCACTAGTTTGTAAATTTGTGTACTGCAAAGACGGAGTGTGGTGTTCGAAAGCGTCGTTTAGGACAAAGAGAAAGTTATTAATGAAGTTAGAGGCAGATTTCTATATCAATCAAACTATATATATATATATATAAATAAGTTCTGACGTGAGAAGTAAGAATAAATTTGAACCATTGATTTTAATTAGAAATGTTGGACCGATGCACCACGAGTCAATTGAAATTCGTAATTCCAATAAAAGTCAAATCGAAATCATCGGTTTGTGATTAAACCGGCCAGTCGAACCGATATATCTAAGTCATGATTTGAGACACTAGTTAAATCTAGCATGTTAATGTTTTATACTCTATATATAACAATCTTCTAATTAGGACCAAGAAAGTTCTAGATTTTGTAGTTTACCCTTCTTCTTAAGGTGTGTTTTTTTTTTTTTTTTTTTTTTTTTTGGGGGGGGGGGGGGGGTGTATTTGTGAGAAATTGTCTTAAATTAAACGTAGAAAGCATTATTTGTTTTAAAAAATGACATGTATCATGTTATATATAGGTGTATATGGCGCACAACTGCTACCACAAGTTTTTGATGAAATTGTGTCACATTTTTAAATAGGTAATTTTTTATTTTATTTTTTGACATTCGAATAATTTTAAAGTCGATACTATGCAAATCTATTACTAGCATGTATTCTCGGAAAGAAAAAAAAAAGACTCTATTTGCATGTGTTTTAGACACGTGGAATAACTACAATGGATGAGGATGAAAGTGCCACAAATGATGCAAGTGCATGATTTTCAATGTTATTACGATGACATTTTTTTTGCTACCCTCAAAACTAGGGGATTGGCAATCACTTATTTATTTTCTTTCGAGTAGGGGTGAATGTTCCGTTTTTTATTTGATTTTGGCCGAAAAACAAATCGTACCAAAATCGAGTAATTAAAGTTTAAAAATTATAATCAAATTGGCTCGAATTTTTATATAAATTCGATTTGAATTTCGGTTATTGGATGAGTTAAGTTTAAGTAATTTGACTCCAAAGCATATCCGATGTGGCTCTGCGAGGATAAATAAATTCCCATTCCACATTCTTGGGTCTCGGCTTAAGTTGAAAAAACCAATTTTGCAATAACACAATGTTTTAATAATTAGATCAGATCGGCCGATCGAACCGATTACTACCTATTTGAGAGTGGTTGAGCGACGAAAGAATTACATATGATTTAAAAGTTTGAATTCGTAAATATGTGGAGAATATATTCATTTATATTATAGTTTTCAATACATTTTATTTGTAAGTTTGATTTTCAGCTCTACTATTCGGGAAGAGGCCCACACGCATACACTTTTAATAGGGGCAACTTTTAAAATAACCACTTTCATATTAAAAACTCAAAAATTAGCCATTAAGATTAAAAAAAAAAAAACAAAAAAAAAAAAACAAAAACAAAACTAGCCATTAAGATAAAAAAAACTTAAAAAATAGTCACGAATACATGAATCGTGACATTCATGTATTAAGGACAAATCTGCACAAATACACGAATACATGAATCGTGATTCATGTATTCTGAGATAAATGGATATAAATGACAAATCTGCACGAATACATGAATCGTGATTCATGTATTAAAGGCAAATCTGCACGAATACATGAATCGTGATTCATGTATTCAAGGCAAATCTACACAAATACACGAATACATGATTACATGAATTGTGATTCATGTATTCCTGTATTAGTGGTTATTTTTTAAGATTTTTTTTTTTAATTATCTTAGTGGCTACTATTTGTATTTTTTTATACATGTGGCTATTATTTGGGTTTACAATAGCAAAGTGGCTAATTTTAAGTATTACCCCTTTTTTTTATAATATGTATGGAGTTATATTTAGTGATATATTTAAATACATAATCTGCATCAACTAAGTGTTATGATAGCATAAAAGAATTTCATCTTATTTAAAAACCCAAAGAATTCAATCATTTACATAATACCCGTAAGATAGTTATAGTAACCAAACACAATTTTATTTATATTTATTTTTGTAAGGATTAACCAAACACAAATTCAATTAAGCAAAAATGTACTAGAAAGAAAGAATTGGGAGAAAGAATATAGGATGTGAATAATTGAGGGAATAATTGTGCAAGCGCATACCACACCCCCCCTTTCATTCCGATTGAAAGCTAAAGAAAGGGCAGTGCGGAGAGGAGACTGAAAGATGAGTGGTGTGGGCCCCAGACAAAATATTATTTGGCCGCTTAAAGCCAGACAACAACAATATCCCCTTGGTCCCACCATAATTTACCATTTCCATTATATTCCATTTTCTTTATTTTTTTTTTCTACATTTCAATTACATTTCTCCATCCCTAAAAAGAAAATAACATTACAATTTTGGTTTCAAAATAAAAAGAAAATAAGTGATCTGTGATAGGATATGACCCAACTACTAGGCCCAAGCACCGGCCCAATATAATTGGACCTCGGCAAACAAGCTAGGCCTAGATGAGCTCAGCCCACTGAAAGGCCCAGAAGACACATCGGCCCAATCCAGCAGCGCAGCCCAAGAGCATAGAAGCTCGGCCGACCCATGATCTTCAACCCACGATCTCTAACCCACGTCTGCTGATGTGGCACCCCACGACCTCGGTTGTAACTGCCACGACCTCGGTTGTAACTGCTGCTGGGCGCCTATAAATAGTGATGCTAGGATAGATTGAAGGGACATTCTGTAAACTCGAGAGTATTAATATAAACTCCTTTCTCCGTGGACGTAGATCTAACCAAAAGATCGAACCACGTAAATTCTTGCGTTATTACTTTTCTGCAAATCTTACTATCGCATAAACACTCTAAAATCACGATCGATCACTGGCGCCGTCTGTGGGAAAGAAACTTTTGTGAAACCGATCAGAGTTTTTTGAGTGAAGATACGATGGTGAAACAAACCCGCTCCACCACCACCGCTGCTGCCGCCGCTACTGCCAAGGCGAAGCAGAACCTGGCTGACCAGTCCACCAATCCACCTCATATACCGGCCAACGAGGAGGAGGTCGACACAAGTCAAACTGCCTCTAGAAGATGACCTGGTAAGCAGCCCATAACCGATCAAACTCCTGAAGGCCACCTAGAGGATGTCAAATCGAGCTAGTCCGGGGATTTAACTAGCCGGGCGAGCCAAGTCGGGGTGGACGCCGAAGTGACAACGCCGCACTCCAACCCGAGCTTGGAGATGCACTGAATGCGTACTTGGACCTCCACGAACAAGACTTCCGCAAGTTCGTCGATCAACATCGACAACAGAGTCAACGTGGAGAGGATGGAGTCGAACCGTCACAACGGCGATCCCCAAGTCTCCAGATCGTTGGAGATAGGATCGCCGAACTTCCCCGAAGGCGACAGAACAACAATCGCCGTGGGAACAACGGCCGCGCTTCACCGCAGCGTGGTTTGACATCACCTCGTCAAAACGCCGTTCTACCTCGGCGTGACGAAGGAAACCTTACCAGGGAAGATTCACCGTCTATGGTCGAATCTCCACTCCATTCACCAATAGGATACTCTATACTCCCCTCCCATCGACGTATAGAGTACCTCCTATCCCGCCTTACAACGGGTCACAAGACCCCAGCAACTTCCTATCCCGGTTCCAGTACAACATGATGAACCAGGGACTTGCCGAAGACATTTACATGTGTAAAGTCTTCCCCGAGCTGCTAATGGACAACGCTAGAAGCTGGTTCGATAGCTGCTTAATGGCAGCATAGGGTCGTATGCCGACCTACTCGACGCCTTTGAGCGTCGCTTCTTTTAAAAAGCCGAGGCGAAGATCAGCCCAGCTCAGCTCCTAACCTTAAAGCAGGGGCGAGGAGAAACGATCAGCGACTTCCTGGCCCGTTTTTATAACGAGAGCCTTAAAGTCGATCGTCTCTCCGACGACGTGCTTATCTCGGCGTTCCAAAACACCATTCAATCCGGAACTCTCTTCAGAGAGCTCGTAAAAGCACGCCCAACGACCTCCAGGCAGCTATGGAGGATTGCTGATACATTCGCGGAGGCGGATGAGGCAGATCGGAAAAAGCGGGCAGCAGATCGGCCCAAAAATAACGATAAGAAGAAGAAAAAGGAGCGCACCGACCACGGACAAGGTTGCCGAAGTGCCCTCGAAAGGTTACAGCGGGGACCCCTCGAGTCCCGCTTAGGACCTCGGCCCAACCAAGACCGAAGTCAGTACACACCGCTGACAAAGTCCAGGGCTGAAATATACGAGCTTCATGCGAACTTGTTCGAGAAGCCGCCACCCTTGTCCCGAGGTGGATCGAAACGCCGATCCAAGGAGAAGTACTGCAAGTTCCATAATGACTACGGTCATGAAACTGAGGACTGCAGGGACCTCGCCTCAGGACATCGAGCACATGGTACGCGACAGTACCCTTAAACTGTACCAAAGTCGCAACCAGCAAGGGACCCGACCTCAAGGGAAGGGCAAAAGGAACAAAAATAAGGGAGGCAACAACTGCGCCCCCCATCACGATAAGAGGCCGAAGCACGATGACGAGGACGAAGATGAAGACCAGCCTCAATACGATGCAGTCATCACTGCCATCACCGGGCTGCCTGAAGGCTCGATGAAGTCATCGTTGAAACCCGAGGCCCGAAGTCAACAGCAGGAAGAACCTGCCCAGAAAAGGTTCAAGAAGGACGAGGTCGTCACCTTTTCCAGCGATGACCCAGTCCCCCATGCCGTACCACATCAAGATGCTACCATAATCGAGGCTGTGGTAGCCAACAAATTGGTCCACCGCATATTTATTGACAGTGGAGCATCTGTGAGTGTGCTTTTCAAAGACTGCTTCGATAAGCTCGATATCGAAGAAGCACGTCTAAGGCCGGCACCCATGCCGCTAAAGAACTTCACACAACAAGAGACGACAACGGAAGGCATTATTTCACTGCCCGTGACAGTTGGAAAAAGCCCGTTATCCACTACGAAGATAATCCACTTCTTCATCGTAAAAGCCAGCTCTCCCTATAACATCATCTTAGGAAGAGATTGGCTAATAGCGACGAAGACGATCTGCTCGGCCTACCACCTGACGATCAAAATTCCATCTAAAAATGGAGTGATCACGCTTCGGGGAAACCAGCTACAGGCCAAGGAGTGCATGCAGGTCGCACTCCGAGGTGCTGGGAATCAGCACCCCCAAGCATAGCAACTACAGAACCCCGAAGAGATGGAGCCGACGTCGCCTCCATCCGCCGAGCCGGTCGAAGACGTCGCATTATACGAAGATGACCCTACCAAGGTCGTCAAAGTAGGGTTTGTCGGAGAGAACGGGCTCCGAAGTCAAATTATCCGACTACTTCAGGAATACAGAGATGTCTTCGCTTGATCGCCGCTAGACATGACCGGGGTGGCACCAAACGTCATCACTCATCACCTCAATATCGATCCCGAGGTGAAACCAGTTCGGCAGAAGCAGCGAGCCTTCGCAGCCGAAAAAAATCAAGTGATCTATGACGAGGTTCGCCAACTGCAAAAGGCCGATATTTTATTCGAAGTGAAATATCCGACCTGGTTGGCCAACCCCGTGATGGTGAAAAAGCAAGGTGGCGGGTGGCGGATATGTATTGATTACACCGATCTCAATAAGCACTGCCCAAAAGACTGCTACCCCCTCCCTAACATTGACAAGAAGGTCGAAGCTCTTGTTGGCCACAAGATGTTCAGCTTCTTGGACCTATACAAGGGATACCACCAAGTCCTCATGAACACCGAGGATGCGCCGAAGACCGCCTTCGTCATGGACTTCGGCATCTATGCATATAAAAAGATGCCCTTCGGACTGAAAAACGTTGGAGCTACATACCAAAGGATGGTCGACAAGATATTTGAAGACCACATCGGTAGAATTATCGAAGTGTATGTAGGTGATATAGTCGTAAAAAGCAAGGAAATCGCCACTTGTGTAGATGACCTTAAAGTTGTTTTTAGCCTACTTCGTGAAGTGAATCTAAAATTAAACCCAGAAAAGTGCACATTAATGGTCCGATTCAGAAAATTTCTAGGGTGTTGGGTTTCACGCGAAGGTCTAAAGGCTAACCCATCAAAAGTCCGAGCCATCCAAGAAATGCAAGTGCCGAAGTTAATCCATGACGTGCACAAACTGACAGGCTGTCTAGCCGCCCTAAGTCATTTCCTATCTAAGGCCACCGAAAAACAACTCTTGTTCTTCAAGGTACTAAAGAAGGTGCCGAACTTTGAATGGAACGACGAGCACAGGAAAGCTTTCGACGGCTTGAAAAAGTACCTCGCGAACCTCCCTACGTTATCTGTACCAAAAGAGGGGGAGGTCCTCTCCCTATACCTCGCCGCTTCGGACTAGGCAATCAGTGCAGTCCTGGTGCGAGAAGAAAAACGTCGTCAGCTACCCGTCTATTTCATAAGCCGAGCCCTAAAAGGGCCGGAGACGAGGTATCAACCTTTGGAAAAGGTCACACTTGCATTGGTGAATGTAGCAAGAAGACTTCGACCGTACTTCCACGCACATCCAATACAAGTACTGACCGACCTCCCACTTCGGCAAGTGCTTATAAAACCAGAAGCATCCGGGCGAATCGCTAAATAGGCTGTAGAACTCGGCGAGCACGCAATTTCCTTTGTACCTCGCCAAGCCATCAAAGGGCAAGCCTTGGCCGATTTCCTAGTAGAAGCCAAGTTCACGGACGCGCAGCAGTCCGCCGAACCTACTGAGGATAAATCAAAGGCCGAAGCACCGAAGCCACCGCCGCAAGACTGTTGGAAGGTCTACGTAGATGGGGCATCAGGCAACAAAGGAAGCGGAGCCGGGGTTTTACTCATCAGCCCGGAAGGAAAGAAGACCACCTATGCACTTCGGTTCAATTTCCCGACCACAAATAACGAAGTGAAGTACGAAGCTATAATCGCTGGACTTCGTCTAGCCCAAGCTCTTCAAGTACAAGCCATCCAAGTTCATAGCGATTCTCAAGTCATAGTGAGCCATATGCTAGGCAAGTACGAGGCCAAGGGTGAACGAATGAAAAAATACCTCCATACGGCCAAATGCCTACAACAAAGCTTCTCATACTTTGAGTTGGTACGGATCCCAAGAGGAGATAATGGCCGAGCTGACGCACTAAGCAAGCTAGCAGTCGTCTTCAACGACCTCTCCGGTGGAAGAAGTACAGCTCCGAAGCATTGATGAAGCCGAAGTTAATGTAGTAACTGAAGATGGACCGAACTAGATGACTCCACTTCGCAACTACTTAGGAGAAGGCGAACTCCCAACCGATAAGGTCGAGGCTAGAAAGCTCCTGGCTAAATCTACCAAGTACGTCCTGGAACAGGGAGTGCTGTATAGAAAGTCCTACCTCCAACCTCTCCTAAGATGTGTGGGGCCCAACCAAGCGAACTATGCACTGCGCGAAGTCCATGAAGGCTCCTGTGGCAGTCACATCGGAGCCCGCGCCCTGTCCAAAAAGATCATGAGGTGGGGATACTATTGGCCCACTATGTTCCAAGACGCCATCGACCTCGTCAAATAATGTCCGAAGTGCCAAATCCATGCGACGGTTCCGAGGTTGCCACAAACCGAACTGGCCAGCATACAAAGCCCTTGGCCGTTCGTGCAGTGGGAAATAGACATCGTTGACCCGTTTGAAAAAGCTCCCGGCCAACTACAGTTCCTCATTGTAGCCATCGACTACTTCACAAAGTGGGTCGAAGCCGAACCATTGGCGCGGATCACAAGTAAAAATGCCTTAAACTTCATTTGGAAGAACATAGTTTGTCGCTTCGGCATACCTCACATCCTCATCTCAGATAACGGAACCCAATTCACAGACAGGACGTTCAAAGAATGGTGTGACAAACTCCACATCCAACAAAAGTTCACCTCGGTAGCCTATCCCTAAGCGAATGGTCAAACCGAGGTACGACCGAACGATAGTCAAAGGGTTAAAAACCTGACTCGATAAAGCCAAAGGAGATTGGGCAGCGAACTTACCCCAAGTCCTGTGGTCGTATCGAACTACCCCCCGAACATCATATGGTGAAACACCATATAACTTGGTGTATGGAACCGAAGCGGTGATCCCGGTAGAGATCAGTTTGCCGAGCCCCCGAACGCTTAACTTCGCAACCCAAGACAACGAAGAGAGACTTCGAACTAACTTAGATTGGCTAGAAGAAAAACGAGAACAAGCCTACATACAAGAAGCTCGATACAAATAGCAAGTAGCTCGGTATTATAATAACCGGGTGAAGCATCAACAACTCCAAGTAGGCGACGTCGTACTTCGGAATAACGAGGTCAGTAAGGCGGAGAAGCTCGGCAAATTAGAAGCCACCTGGGAAGGACCATACCGAGTTCAAGAAGTCCTCGGAAAAGGGTCGTACAAGCTCGCCCACTTATCCGGTGAGCCCATACCCCGAACATGGCACATTACTCACTTAAAGAGATACTTTGTATAAACGGGGAGTAATGTTCAGGTTCATTTAGGTTGTAAGAGTCAGGTCGTCTTGTTAAGCTTTGTTTTATTTTAACTTCATTCAATTAAATTTTAATTTTTCATTTACTTGCTTAAACCTTTTGCATACATTTTGCATGTCTCTCTCGTTTATATTGAGTATCTCAATTTTAAAATCCTGATGAGGATAATACAAATAACTCCTCTTTGGAGTAACACTTAAACGCGCGTAAGGGGACCACCCCTATCGATAAATTCGACAAATAAGGAACCTGAAAGCCTTAACTTCGTCTTCGGACGAAGTGGCTAGCTGAAAAGCCTAAACTTCGTCACCCGACAAAGTGGCTAACTGAAAGCCTTAACTTCGTCTTCGGACGAAGTGGCTAACTGAAAGCCTAAACTTCGTCACCCGACGAAGTGACTACCTGAAAAGCCTAAACTTCGTCACTTGACGAAGTGGCTACATGAAAGCTGCCTTCGTTTGAAACAAGGGAATCTACCTTAGTTAAAGACGAGGATGAAAAGCTTAAATAAGTGTGCAAAAATTTCCGTTTTATTTAAATGGAAAAAAATGTACAAATATTACATTAAGAAAACAAGGAACCCGGAGGCTTTGGCTGACTAAAGCTGAGCCAGTCTCTAGCAAAATCCCTGCCAGAATTAAAGTTCAAGATGTTGTCTACACTAAGCCTGCCTCTACCTTGTCCAGGAGCCAAACTTCGACCTCTACCTCGAACACTTTGGCTCGCTCGACCTTGACCTCGTCCAGACGCCGACCGCCGTTCTTGACTATAAAATTCTCGAGAATGGCGTGTGACGATCCTAGGATCAGGGTTGACAGACCTCAAAGATTCCCCTTCCAAGAACTCTCTGGAAGTACGGTCATGCAACCTCGGATCCGAATCAGGGGTCACCGAAGTCGAAAACTTAGGCTCTGACATAATACGTCGCTTCAACTTCAGAAAGCGATCAAGGACTGTCTCGTAGATGCTGGCCACACGGATGAGTTCTTCAAATTCATCCCGAACCTGCCAGGAATCCTTCCCATATTGATCCCTATAGCTTCGGCACCGAGCCTGAAGTTCCTTGACTTGACTATAGGTCTCAGAAATGGTGGATCCTCCAGCTCGGGGAATAATCGCTTCATACTCCGTATGCTCCACGACAATCTCCTTGCAAGTTTTGATGTCATCCAAAGCTTGCTGGTACTTGTCATCGAGCTCCAGATACTTCGCATGCACTTCATCAAGCTTTTCCTGAGCAGTTCGAAGCTTCACTTCAGCCTCGACCTCGATGTTATCAGCTTGCTTCTTCCAGTTCGAAGCATTGAGCTCGGCTACCTCTACAGCTCAGCGAAGCTCGGAAATTTCCTTCACGAAGTGAGAAGCATCGAAAAGACCGGGAGCAGACTACAAGGAATAAATACAAGCAAGTTTCAACAAAAAGCCTTTTTATTTATAGCCGAACACGGCAAATGAAATGCCACCCTAATGGTGACGAAGTACAAGGCTACAAAAATTATAAAAAAAAAAAAAAAAAAAAAGACAGAGGAAAAGAAGCAAAAAAATCATGAAAAGCGTCAGTTGACTCCATCACGATTTTCTCCTTCTAGGCCGACCTCTGGTTCGGCTTCAGGCTCCTTTGGGTCATCGCGGGCTGGCTCCTCGGTGGTCCCCTCCTCAACCGGCATCTTCAGCAGGTCAGCAATGACCGTCTCCAGGAGTTCGTACCTGTCAACGGGACATCGCCGAATGACATCTTCGTTGAGCGGACTCCTCTGCACGAGAGCTGCTCGACAACCGGAATTGAAGAGGTGTACTTCAGAAGCACCTCGGCGAAGTCACGCAGTGTCTCCTCCTCCGTCATGGTAGCATACCCGTACTTGGTTTTGTCCAAGTCCGGGATGTCCTTGGCAATATCGTCGATCACCGCTGAGACAACCGGGGTGCTCATGGCACTCACCAGCTGAATAGCCATCCGAGAAAAGTGCGTAGACTGGACGACTCGTTCCACCAACGCGCGGAACACGCCTCCCTATCCAGCTACCACCCCGGCAACTTGGGTCCTCAGCCGACCCACTTCTGCCTCAAGCTCGGCAGCCTTCTTCTTTGCCTCTTCGGCGACAGATAAAGCTATCGCCTCCCTATCCACTGCTGCCTGTGCCGCGGCTTCGGCGACAGAGATCTTAGCCATTAGCCGATCTTCCACCGCCGCGACCTCGGCAGTCTTTCTCTGGAACTTGGCAACTCCACTTGTGATGAAGTTCGCCAAGCCTCGTAACCCGTCCAAAGCCACCTCGGCTTCCTAAAACCCAAAACCAAAGGACATAATTTTATTAGAGGGTACAATCACATAAGTACTTCCAGTTTTACGCTTACCTCGGGGAATGACATATCCCGTGCATGTCCTTGGCCCGAGGTCGGGCCACTCTCGACAATCGTCACTTCATCATCTAACAAAAGTAAAGTTCGTCGAGGTCGTTGGCCCACCAACTGAAGTGGAGAGGAGCTTCGGACGGGAGCGTCCAACTGCGAGCTCACGGATACCGACCTCCCAAGGTCGGTTGTCCTTTCCGACGACGTCGCCAAAGTCGTCTTCTCCACCACCGAAGTAGAGGGCTTCTGCCTCTTCCTCTTGTTCTTGTTCTGAAGAGCGGCCTAGATAGCTTGACCGTCCACTACAAAAAAAAAAACAAAAAAAATTAGTCAACACCAACAGACTACCGAACACAAAATAGTAAAGCAGGGCCTCACCCAAGTCCGCGGTGGATACAAAATTATATGGGCTTAGCCCATACCTTGCGAGATCGGCCTCCGAATAATCTCTCTCAATGAGGCCGACGCTCATCAAGTCTGTCTCGAGCACACCGGCGGGTTTCCCAGTGTGTCGAGACGGGAACTTATCCTTGGTCCAAGGATACAACGGTACGCCTTCAGCCCGGCAGAAGAAAAATTTCTTCTGCCAGTTAGGCACCTTGGTGGGTGTCCCTAACTTGAACCTATTAATAGGGGAAAGGTAAGCCCACCCCGTCGGACCAAGCTTAGGTCTAAAAAACCTAAGAAACGAGTCTACAGAAGGCGTACCACCACGGCGGCTGACTTCAACACAGAAACCAACGACCTGCTTGATGGAGGGTGGTTGCAACTGACCTAACGCCAGTTGAAGCTCTTCTAAGAGCTTGACAAAAAAAGGATTTAAAGGAAACCGTAGACCGAAATGAAGATAGTCTTCATATACGGTAAAAAAACCTATGGGAGGCGAACTACCCCTATCGACATCACGAGGTAGAAGCAGTTCGATTGACTCATGAAACAAAAAATGATGAGCCAAATCCTGCATATGAGATATAAACATGGTGGAGGCACTTGCCAGAGAGGCATTGGACCCGACCAGCGGTGGGAATTCGATTTCTCGAAACGCCGGCGGGACTAACGCGCGAGTATGTACATTTAACCAAACCTTCGCCGGAAATCCCCTAAACGGCGAAGGCAAAATCTCTATGTTCGCACTATCGGTACCTACTTGGGAAGAAGAAGAAGAATCCATTATAAGAGAAGTACTTACTTGTCACAGTTTTTTTTTCTGACTACAAATCACCGGGAAATCGACTGAACGGTGGCGGCGGTTGCAGAATTTTGGGTCTAGGGTTTTCTCTCTTGCTTGCAATTGGAAATCGATTGAGGGGGAAAAATATTTTCTAGCATACATTGGAAGCTTTTATAAGCAAAGGCACGCCTTTTCAAATCCCGCCTCTCCGCCTGCTCCAACAAAAAAGCGACGCGTGTCCTACTTACCCTGACACCAACAGTCGCGCATTTCATATCATGACTATTCAAGCCCGACTTTGTTAAATGAGGCGGTACGCATTTCGACTTCGTCGAAATCTTAATTTCGACGGGGTAATGCAATTCAAGCTCGACCTCATCTAAACGAGGCGGTACGCATTTCAACTTTGTCGAAATCTTAATTTCGACGGGGCAATGCAATTCAAGCTCGACCTCATCTAAATGAGGCGGTACGCATTTCGACGTCGTCAAAATCTTAATTTCGACGGGGCAATGCAATTTAAGCTCGACCTCGTCTAAACGAGGCGGTACGCATTTCAACTTCATCGAAATCTTAATTTCGACGGGACAATGCAATTCAAGCTCGACCTCGTCTAAACGAGGCGGTACGCATTTTGACGTCGTTAAAATCTTAATTTCGACGGGGCAATGCAATTCAAGTTTGACCTCGTCTAAACGAGGTGGTACGCATTTCGACTTCGTCGAAATCTTAATTTCAATGGGGCAATGCAATTCAAGCTCGATCTCGTCTAAATGAGGCGGTATGCATTTCGACTTCGTCGAACCTCAATTTCGACGGGGCAATACAATTTACATAACACTTCATCCATACGAGGCGGTATGCACTTCACCTACATCCCCGCAATCACTCATGTCCTCGCTTCCATACTTTTGGGGGGGGCGGGATGTGATAGGATATGGCCCAGCTACTAGGCCCAAGCACCGACCCAATATAATTGGACCTCGGCAAACAAGCTCGGCCTAGATGAGCTCGGCCCACTGAAAGGCCTAGAAGACACATTAGCCCAATCCAGCAGCGCAGCCCAAGAGCATAGAAGCTCGGCCGACCCATGATCTTCAACACACGATCTCTAACCCACGTCTGCTGATGTGGCACCCCACGACCTCGGTTGTAACTGCCACGACCTCGGCTGTAACTGTTGCTGGGCGCCTATAAATAGTGATGCTAGGATAGATTGAAGGGACATTCTGTAAACTCGAGAGTATTAATATAAACTCATTTCTCTGTGGATGTAGATCTAACCAAAAGATCGAACCACGTAAATTCTTGCGTTCTTACGTTTATGCAAATCTTACTATCGCATAAACACTCTAAAATCATCGATTGTAGAATTTTAGAGTGATTTGTATGAAGGAAAAATAAAGAACGCGAGAGGTTTTTACGTGGTTCGATCTTTTGTTAGATCTACGTCCACGGGAAAGGGAATGCTTGTATTAAAGTACTCGAGTAGCTATTACAGTGTATGTCCCCCTGTCTTTACAAATGACACTATTTATAGAGAACTAAGAGCAGTTACGACCGAGGTCGTGGTGGTTCCTTGTCCGAGATCGTGGGTGGATCGTGTGTAACCGTCTTGCCACGTCCGCGATCATGCGCACCCTAATCATGGTGGTCGAGCTTCTAGACTTGTCCTGTTGGGCTCTGTCCGGGATTGGGCCGAAGTGAGTTTTGAGTGGGCCGAGCTGATCTAGGCCGAGCTGGATCAAGTCCAATTATGTTGGGCCTGATGCTTGAGCCTGGTAGCTGGGCCATATCCTATCACATCCCCCCCCCCCAAAAAAGTCGGAGAAGCGAGGCCATTGTAGATTGTAAATTGGCTGACCCCGTCGAAATAAGGATTTCGACGAAGTCAAAATGCATACCACATCGTTTGGATGAGGTCAACTTTGAATTGTATTGCCCCATCGAAATTAAGATTTTGACAAAGTCGAAATGCATACCACCTTGTTTGGACGAGGTTGACTTTTAATTGCATTGCCCCGTCGAAATTAAGATTTTGACGAAGTCGAAATGCATACCGCCTCGTTTGGATGAGGTCGAACTCGAATTGCATTGCCCCGTCGAAATTAAGATTTCGACGAAGTCAAAATGCATACCGCCTCGTTTGGACGAGGTCGAACTCGAATTGCATTGCCCCGTCGAAATTAAGATTTCGACGAAGTCGAAATGCATACCGCCTCGTTTGGATGAGGTCAACTTTGAATTGCATTACCCCGTCGAAATTAAGATTTTGACGAAGTCGAAATGCATACCGCCTCATTTGGACGAGGTCGAGCTCGAATGGGCGGGATTTGAAAAGTCGCTACTATTGGAGTACAGTGCGCATGGGACACGTTTCGCGTCCTCATTGGGTAGATGAAGATGCGGGATTTGAAAAGGCGATATTTTTCCTATATAAGCTTCTTCCATACGCCTTAAACCATTTTCCCCCAATTCGCGTCTCAAGCAACAAGAAAACCCTAATTCCGATTTTTACTGCAACAGTCGCCGCCGTTCGTTCCAATTTCCGGTGAACTTAGTCGGAATCCTATGACAAGTAAGTATTCTCTTTTAAAAGGCTTCTTCTTCTCTCTCGATGGAAATAGATGGAGTGAATGTAGAGGATTCGCCCTCGCCGTCTAGGTAATTCTCCATGTCTCTCTCTCATATGCAAAATTTGGCTCGTAGTTTTTTGTTTCCTGAGTTGATGGAGTTGTTTCTACCACGTGATGATGATAGGTGTAGTTCTCCTCCTGTGGGATTTTTTACCGTGTACGAAGACTATCTTCATTTCGGTCTGCGATTTCCTTTAAATCATGTTTTTGTCAAGCTCTTAGAAGAACTTCAACTAGCGTTAGGTCAGTTGGCACCGCCCTCCATCAAGCAGGTCGTCGGCTTTTGTGTTGAAGTCAGGCGTCGTGGTGGTTCAGCTTCGGTAGATTCGTTGCTTAGGTTTTTTAGACCTAAGCTTGGTCCGACGGGGTGGGTTTACCTTTCCCCTATTAATAAGTTTAAGTTAGGGACGCCCACCAAGGTGCCGAACTGGCAGAAGAAATTTTTCTTCTGCCGGACGGAAGGTGTGCCGTTGTATCCTTAGTCCAAGGATAAGTTCGCGCCTCGAGATACTGGGAAACCAATCAGTGAGCTTGAGTTGAGCTTGATGAACCTCGGCCTCATTGAGAGGAATTATTCCGAGGCCGAGCTCGCAAATTTTAGGCTAAGCCCATATAATTTCGCTTCCACTGCAGACTTGGGTGAGGCCCTGCTTCACTAATTTGTGTTCATCAATCTTTTTGTGATAACTGACTTTTTTTTTTTTTTTTGTAGTGAATGCTCAAGCTATCCAGGCCGCTCTTTAGAGCAAGGACAAAAGGAAGAGGCAAAGGCCTTCCTCTTCCGCGGTGGACAAGACGACTTCGGCGGGATCGTCGGAGAGGACGATCGACCTTGGGAGGTCGAAGTCTGTGAGCTCGCGGCTGAACGCCCCTTCCGTTGGCTCACTTCCATCCCAGCTGGTGGGCCAACAACCTCGGAGGGCTTTACTTTCGTCGAATGACGATGTAATGCTCTTTGAGAGTGGCCCGACCGTGTGCCACGAAAATCTACGGGAGATGTCATTTCCTGAGGTACGTGTAGAATTGAAAGCAACCGACGTAGTAATTTTACCAAGTGTAATTTTTTTTTTCTTTGTGTAGGAAGCTGAGGTGGCTCTAGATGGGCTGCGGGGCTTGGCGAACTTCATTTCGGATGGAGTCGCCAAGTTCGAGAGGAAGACTGCCGAAGTCGAGACGGTAAAGGATCGATTAATGGTTAAGATCTCTGTCGCCGAGGCCGCAGCGAAGGTAGCGGCGGAGAGGGAGGCGGTAGCTTCGGCTGCAGCAGAAGAGGCAAAGAATAGGGCTGCCGAGCTGGAGTCGGAAGTCGGTCGGTTGAGGGCCCAGGTTGACGGAGTGGTAGCCGACCAGGGAGATATGCTCCGCGCTGTTGCGGATCGAATCTTCCGGTCAAACCATTTCTCCCGAATGGTGGTTTAGCTTGTGGGTGCCATGCGGTCGTCTCAGCGGTCATCGACTCGATCGCCATGGACATCCCGGACTTGGATAAAGCCAAGTACGGGCATGCATCTATGAGCGAAGAGGAGACGCTTTGTGACTTCGCCGAGGTGCTTCTGGAGCACACCTCCTCGATTCCGGTGGTGGAGCAGCTCGCCGCACAGAAGAGCCTGCTCAACGAGGCAGTTGTTCGACGATGCCCTGTCGACAGGTACGAACTTCTCGAGGCGGTCATTGCCGAGCTGTCAAAGAACCCAGTAAGCGACGCCGCTGGAGGGAGGTTGGGGGAGACCGACGCCGAACCAGAGGTCGACAGGGATGAAGGAAACCATGAGGGGGTTTAACTGACTTCTCTCATGTGTTCTTTCTCCCTTTTTCTTTTCTTTTTTTTTTTTTTTTTTTTTTGTAACCTTGTACTTCGTCACCATTAGGGTGGCACTTCATTTGCCATGTTCGGCTTTAAATAAAAACGCCTCTTGTTGAAACTTGCTTGTATTATTCTTTGTAGTCTGCTCCTGATTTTTACGATGCTTCACACTTCGTGAAAGAATTATCCGAACTTCGTCAAGCTGTCGAAGTAGCTGAGATCGATGCTTCGAACTGGAAAAAACAAGCCGATAACATCGAGGTTAAGGCTGAAGTGAGACTTCGAGCTGCTCAGGAAAAACTTGACGAAGTGCATGCTAAGTATCTGGAGCTCGATGACAAGTACCAACAAGCTCTGGACGACATCAAAACTTTCAAGGAGATTGTTGTGGAACATACGGAGTATGAGGCCATAATTCACCGAGCTGGGGGATCCACAATTTCTGAGACCTATAGTAAGGTCAAGGACCTCAAAGTTCGGTGCTGAAGCTATAGGGAGCAATATGGAAATGACTCCTGGCAGCTTCGGGATGAGTTTAAAGAGCTCGTACGAGTAGCGAGCATCTACGAGACGGTTCTTGATCGCTGTCCGAAGTTGAAACAACGTATTTTGTCAGAGGCGGAGTTTTCGACTTCGGCTACGCCTGGTGCGAACTTGAGGCTGTTTGACCGTACTTCTAGGGAATTCCTAGAAGGTGAATCTTCAAGTTCGGCCAACCTTGACCTAAGATTGTCGCACGCCATTATCAAGAATTCTACAATCAAGAGCGGCGGTTGGCGCCTGGACGAGGTCGAGGTCAAGCGAGCCAAAGTGTCTGAGGTAGAGTTCGAAGTTCAGCTCTCGGACGAGGTAGAGGCAGGCTTAGTGTAGACGACATTTTAAACTTTAACTCTGGTAGGGATTTTGCCAGAGATTGGCTTAGCTTTAGTAAGCCTAGGCCTCCGGTTCCTAGTAATACTTGTACATTTTCCATTTACATGAAATAAAACGGAAATTTTGCACTTTTATTTAAGCTTTTCATCCTCGTTTTTAACTAAGGTAGATTCCCCTGTTTTAAACGAAGGCAGCTTACTTCGCCATGAAATAAAGTTCGGCCTTAAGTGGGTTACTTCGTCATAAGACGAAGTTTGGCCTGAAGTGGCACACTTCATAAGACGAAGTTTGGCCTGAAGTGGCGCACTTCGTCATAAGATGAAGTTCGGCCTTAAGTGGCGCACTTCATCATAAGATGAAGTTTGGCCTTTATACAACCCGTCCTCATCCTAAAATGAGGTTAAGGTTATATGGGTTCCTTATTTGTCAAATTTATCGATAGGAGTGGTCTCCCTACGCGCGTTTAAATGCTACTCCGAAGTTGGAGTTTTGGTTTGTTTTTGTATTCCTCGTCAGGAATTTAGTTTGTGATTGAGACAAAACATATAAGTGGAAGTGGTACACCAAATAAATAATGCAAGACACGAATTTTAAAATACGGAAAACATGAATTTCATTGATGAAAATAAGATGCTTAAAAAGGGACACAATTTAAATCAACCTAACAACCTATTTACACACACCAACTTCCACTTATAGATAATATCTCTTCAAATGGGAGATGTGCCAAGTTCGGGGTATTGGCTCACCAGATAAATAGGCGAGCTTGTATGACCCTTTGCCGAGGACTTCTTGAACTCGGTATGGGCCTTCCCAAGTGGCTTCTAGCTTGCCGAGCTTCTCCGCCTTACTGACCTCGTTATTCCGAAGCACATAGTCGCCTATTTGGAATTGCTGGTGCTTCACCCGGTTGTTGTAGTACCGAGCTACTTGCTGTTTGTATCGAGCTTCCTGTATATAGGCTTGTTCCCACTTTTCTTCTAGCAAATCCAGGTCAGTTCGAAGTTTCTCTTCGTTGTCCTGGGCTGCGAAGTTAAGCGTTCGGGGGCTCGGCAAGCCGATCTCTACCGGGATCACTGCTTCAGTTCCGTATACCAAACTATATGGTGTTTCACCATGTGAGGTTCGAGGAGTAGTCTGGTAAGACCATAGAACTTAGGGCAAGTTTGCCGCCCAATCTCCTTTGGCCTTATCGAGTCGGGTTTTTAACCCTTTGACTATTGTTCGGTTTGTAACTTCGGTTTGGCCATTCGCTTGAGGGTGAGCTACCGATGTGAACTTTTGTTGGATATGGAGTTTGTCACACCATTCTCTGAACATCCTGTCTGTGAACTAGGTTCCATTATCTGATACGAGGACATGAGGTATGCCGAAGCGACAAACTATGTTCTTCCAAATGAAGTTCAGGGCGTTTTTGCTTGTGATCCGTGCCAGAGGTTCGGCTTCCACCCACTTCGTAAAGTAGTAGATAGCTACAATGAGGAATTATAGTTGGCCGGGAGCTTTTTCGAACGGGCCGATGATGTCTATTCCCACTGCACGAACGGCCAAGGGCCTTGCATGCTGGCCAGTTCGGTCTGTGGCAACCTTGGAACTGTCGCATGGATTTGACACTTCGGACACTGTTTGACGAGGTCGATAGCATCATGTAACATGGTGGGCTAATAGTATCCTGATCTCATGATCTTCTTGGATAGGGCGCGAGCTCCGATGTGACTGCCACAGGACCCTTCGTGGACTTCGCGCAATGCGTAGTTCGCTTGGTTGGGCCCCACACATGTTAGGAGAGGCTGGAGGTAGGATTTTCTATACAACACTCCCTGTTCAAGGACGTACTTGATGGATTTAGCCAGGAGCTTCCTAGCCTTGACCTTATCGGTTGGGAGTTCGCCTTTTCCTAAGTAGTTGCAAAGTGGAGTTATCCAGTTCGGTCCGTCTTCAGTTACTACATTAACTTCGTCTTCATCAATACTTCAGAGTATCACTTCTTCCATCGGAGAGGTCGTTGAAGACGACGCGAGTTTGCTCAGTGCGTCAGCTCGGTCATTGTCTCCTCTTGGGATTCGCACCAACTCGAAGTATAAGAAGCTCTGTTGTAGGATCTTGGCCTTATGGAGGTATTTCTTCATTCGTTCACCTTTGGCCTCGTACTTGCCTAGCATATGGCTCACTACGACTTGAGAGTCGCTGTGAACTTGAATGGCTTGTACTTGGAGAGCTTGGGCTAGACGAAGTCCAGTGATTAGAGCCTCGTACTCCACTTCGTTATTTGTGGTTGGAAAATTGAACCGAAGTGCATAGGTGGTCTCCTTCCCTTCCGGGCTAATGAGTAGATCCCGGCTCCGCTTCTTTTGTTGCCTGATGCCCCATCCACGTAGACCTTCCAACAGTCTTGCAGTGGTTGGTTTGGTGCTTCGGGCTTTGATTTGTCTTTGGCAGGTCCAACGGGCTTCTGCACCTCCGTGAACTTGGCTTCTACTAGGAAATCGGCCAAGGCTTGCCCTTTAATGGCCTGACGAGGTACAAAGGAAATCGCGTGCTCGCCGAGTTCTACATCCCATTTGGCGATTCACCCGGATGCTTCTGGTTTTGTGAGCACTTGCCGAAATGGGAGATCGGTCAGCACTTGTATTGGATGCGCGTGGAAGTACGGTTGAAGTCTCCTTGCTGCTTTTACCAATGCAAGTGCGACCTTTTCCAAAGGTTGGTACCTTATCTCCGGTCCTTTTAGGGCTCGGCTTATGAAATAGACAAGTAGTTGACGACGTTTTTCTTCTCGCACCAGGACCGCATTGATTGCCTCGTCCGAAGCGGCGAGGTATAGGGAAAGGACCTCGCCCTCTTTTGGTACAGAAAGTAGGGAGGTTTGCAAGGTACTTCTTTAGGCCGTCGAAAGCTTTCCTGTGCTCGTCGTTCCATTCGAAGTTCGGTGCCTTTTTTAGTATCTTGAAGAACAAGAGTTGTTTTTCCCCGGCCTTAGATAGGAAACGACTTAGCGCAGCTAAGTAGCCCGTCAGTCTGTGCACGTCGTGGATTAACTTCGGCATTTGCATTTCTTGAATGACTCGGACTTTTGATGGGTTAACCTTTAAACATTCGCGTGAAACCCAACACCCTAGAAATTTTCCAGATCGGACCATAAAAGTACACTTTTCTGGGTTTAACTTTAAATTCACTTCACGAAGTAGGCTAAGAACAACTTGAGGTAGTTTACACAAGTGGCAATTTCCTTGCTTTTAACGACTATATCGTCTACATACACTTCGACAATTCTACCGATGTGGGCATCAAATATTTTGTCGACCATCATTTGGTATATAGCTCCAGCGTTCTTCAGTCCGAAGGGCATCTTTTTATATGTATAGATACCGAAGTCCGTGACAAAGGCAGTCTTCGGCGCGTCCTCGGTGCTCATGAGGACTTGGTGATACCCCTTGTACAGGTCTAAGAAGATGAACATCTTGTGGCCAACAAGAGCTTCGACCTTCTTGTCAATGTTGGGAAGGGGGGTAGCAGTCTTTTGGGCAGTGCTTGTTGAGGTCGGTGTAGTCTATGCACATCCGCCATCCCCCTCCCTGCTTTTTCACCATTACGGGATTGGCCAACCAGGTCGGATATTTCACCTCGAATATCGGCCTTTTGTAGACCTCGTCATGGATCACTTGATTTCTTTCGGCTGCGAAGGCTCGCTGCTTCTGCCGAACTGGTTTCACCTCGGGATCGATGATGACGCTTGGTGCCACCCCGGTCATGTCTAGCGGCGACCAAGCGAAGACATCTCTGTATTCCCGAAGTAGCCGGATAATCTGACTTCGGAGCTCGTACTCCCCGACGAACCCTACTTTGACGACCTTGGCAGGGTCATCTTCGTATAATGCGACGTCTTCGACATGCTCAACGGATGGAGGTGATGTTGGCTCCACCTCTTCGGGGTTCTGTAGTTGCTATGCTTGAGGGTGCTGATTCCCAGCATCTGGGAGTGCGACCTGCATGCACTCCTTGGCTTGAAGCTGATTTCCCCGAAGTGTGATCACTCCGTTTTTAGACGGAATTTTGATCATCAGGTGATATGCCAAGCAAATCGCCTTTGTTGCTAGTCAGCCAATCTCTCCCTAAGATGATATTGTAGGGAGAATTAGCTTTTACGACAAAGAAGTTGATGATCTTTGTTGACGATAGCGGGCTCTTCCCAACAGTGACGGGAAGTGGAATGATGCCATCCGTTATCATTTTTTGTTGTGTAAAGTTCTTCAACGGAGTGGACACCGGCTTCAGCCGGGCTTCTTCGATCCCGAGCTTGTCGAAGCAGTCTTTGAAGAGCACGCTCACTGAGGCTCCGCTGTCTATGAACACCCTGTGAATCAAGCTGTTAGCCACCACGGCTTGAATTATGGTGGCGTCCTGATGGGTGTGGCGTGGGGGACTGGGTCGTCATCAGAAAAAGTGATGACTTCGTCCTTCTTGAACCTCTTTTATGAAGGTTCTTCTCTTTGTTGGCTTCGGGCCTCGGCTCTCAGTGAGGACTTCGTTGAGCCTGGAGGCAGCCCGGTGATGGCACCGATGACTCTGTCGTATTGAGGTTGGTCCTCGTCTTCGTCTTCATCATCGTGCTTTGACTTTTTGTCGTGGTGGGGTGCGCAGTTGTTGCCTCCCCTATTCTTCTTTCTCTTGCCCTTCCCTCGAGGTCAGGCCTCTTGCTGGTTGCGACTTTGGTACAGCTTAAGGGTACCGTCGCGTACCATGTGTTCGATGTCCGATGCGAGGTCTCTGCAATCCTCGGTTTCATGACCGTAGTCGTCATGAAACTTGCAGTATTTCTCCTTGGATCGGCGCTTCGATCCACCTCTGGACATAGGTGGCGGCTTCTCGAATAAGTTCGTATGAAGCTCGTATATTTCGGCCCTGGACTTCGTTAGGTGTGTACTGACTTCGGTCTTGGCTGGGCCAAGGTCCTAAGCGAGACTCGAGGGGTCCTCGCTGTAACCTTTCGAGGGCACTTCGGCGACCTTGCCCATGGTCGGTGTGCTCCTCTTTCTTCTTCTTCTCATTATTTTCGGGCCGATCTGCTACCCAGTTTTTTTTTATCAGCCTCGTCCGCCTCCGCGAACGTATCAGCAATCCTCCATAGCTTGCATAGAGGTCGTTGGACGAGCCTTCACGAGCTCTCTGAAGAGAGTCTCGGACTGAATGGCATTTTGAAACGTCAAAATTAGAACGTCGTCGGAGAGACGATCGACTTTAAGGCTCTCATTATAGAAACAGGCCAGGAAGTCGCTGATCGTTTCTCCTCGCCCCTGCCTTAAGGTGAGGAGCTGGGCCGAGCTAATTTTTGCCTCAGCTTTCTAGAAGAAACGACGCTCGAAGGCGTCGAGTAGGTCGGCGTACGACCCTATGATGCCGTTAGGTAGGCTGTCGAACCAGCTTCTGGAGTTGTCCACCAGCAGCTCGGGGAAGACTTTACACATGTAAATGTCTTCGGCGAGTCCTTGGTTCATCATGTTGTACTGAAACCGTGATAAGAAGTTGTTGGGGTCGTGTGACCCATTGTAGGGCGGGATAGGAGGTACTCTATACGTCAACGGGAGGGGAGTATAGAGTATCCTATTAGTGAAGGGAGTGGAGATTCGACCGTAGACAGTGAATCTTCCCTGGTAAATGTCACGCTGATATGGGATGACGTTTTGACGAGGTGACATTGAACCGCGCCGAGGTGAAGCGCGGTCGTTGTTCCCACGGCGATTGTTGCTCCGTTACCTTTGGGGAAGTTCGGCAATCCTATCTCCAACGATCTGGAGACTTGGGGATCGCCTTTGTGACGGTTCAACTCCGTCTTCTCTGTGTTGACTTTGTTGTCGATGTTGATCGACGAACTTAAGGAAATCTTGTTCGTGGAGGTCTAGGTACGCCTTAAGTGCACCTCCAAGCTCGGGTTGGAGTGCGGCGTTGCCACGTCGGCGACCACCCTGACTTGGCTCGCCGCTGCTAGCTGAATCCCCAGACTGGCCCGATGAGACATCCTCCAGGTGACCTTCGGGAGTTTGGTCGGTTATGGGCTGCTTGCCAGGTCTTCTCATAGAGGCAGTTTGCCGATTTTGACTGGCGTCGGCCTCCTCCTCGTTAATTGGCGGACGAGGTAGATTGGTGGGCGGATCGGCTTGGTTCTGCTTTGCCTTGGCAGCAGCAGCAGCAGCAGGTGGTGGCGGAGCGGGTTAATTTTACCATCATATCTTCACTCAAAAACATTTGATCGACTTCACAAAAAGAATTTTTCAGTTTCCCACATACGGCGCCAGTGATCGATCGTAGAATTTTAGAGTGATATGTACGAAGGAAAAATAAAGAACGCGAGAGGTTTTTACGTGGTTCGATCTTTTGTTAGATCTACGTCCACAGGAAAGGGGAATGCTTGTATTAAAGTACTCGAGTAGCTATTACAGTGTGTGTCCCCCTGTCTTTACAAATGACACTATTTATAGAGAACTAAGAGCAGTTACGACCGAGGTCGTGGTGGTTCCTCGTCCGAGATCGTGGGTGGATCATGTGTAACCGTCTTGCCACGTCCGCGATCGTGCGCACCCTGATCATGATGGCCGAGCTTCTAGACTTGTCTTGTTGGGCTCTATCCGGGATTGGGCCGAAGTGAGTTTTGAGTGGGCCGAGCTGATCTAGGCCGAGCTGGATCAAGTCCAATTATGTTGGGCCTGATGCTTGGGCCTGGTAGCTGGGTCACATCCTATCAATAAGAAAATAACAATATTTCTTCCTTTTGCTTACTTGCTGCTCAATATTTCTACCATTATTACATGTTGGACTCACAAATTTTTTTTGTCAATAAGTTGCTATGAATTTGAACGCATAAAGAAAATAGATTTAAAGATTTAAAATGTATATGGTGTAGTTCAATTCGTCTATCATTCTTGGTCTTTAGATCTGAATAATAATTAGAATTTACACCCTGATTAGTTACGTATGTATAACTATGATTTATAATTTGGTTACAATTTAATATCTATATCTATTGAAGACTTTATTCATGGATTTTAAGCAATATATTCTGTCAAGCATTCTATAAAAACCACAAAACAATATTCACACCAAATTTAAGCGCAAAAAAGGGGTTGTGATATTGCATACCTCGGTAGATTCTAATCAGGCATGCAGGGATATATTTATAGAAAACTAACCATTTCTTACATCCCTAACAAAACAAAAGCGCAATAAAACAAGAAATTTGATAATTAGAATGAAATGAAATGAACAAAAAAGTAAAATAAAAGAAGTTGAAAATAAATTTATTATCCAGATTTAAATCGTGGCTGCAAATGTCAGAGGAGAGAAATACTTCAATGACACATAAAGGAGTGCACCGGCGTCGGGTCTAGAGACTCTAGACGAATAAGGGCCCCAAATTTTATTATTTATCTCTATAGTTTTACTTTTGGTTTCAGCTAATATTAGAGATTTTTTTATATTTTATATTTTATATATTTTTTATTTTAAATTTTGCCATGATAAAAGAGGCCCAAACTATAAAAAGGGAAAAGGTCCATATTCTTATTTAAAATTGACTTATTTTACATAAAAAAAAAAATGAAAGCCCCATAAATTTTAATTTTATCTCTTTCTTTCTTTCACTTTTGAATTTTTTGTTAAAGCTTAAATAAATAAATGATACTTTTAATAAAATAAAATAAATTCATAAATAATACGGAACATATGATTTTTTTTTTTGACGGAACGGAACATATGATTAAAAAATTTCAAATTTAAAAATATTGAGGGGCCTATATTTTTTATTTACCGAGAGCCTCCATATTGTGAGGCACGGGGCTGGCTATGGGACTGCAGCTCCCTACAATTAGACAGGATTGTCAATAATATTAATGACATATAAGTGATATAACAACTGAAATCTTAAGGCAAAAGGGGCTGGAGTATAGATTAACTAATACTCCATCCGTCCCGCTCGAAGCGGCCAGTTTCTTTTCGGCACATAAATTAAGAAAAAATATAAACAATTCAAAAGTTAGTGAATTTACAACTTTCAGTACTAAAAAATACTAAAAGTATCTCTTCACATGAGTTTTGTCCGGCCTAATAAGGAAACATATCACTTCGGCTGAGACGTCCCAAAGTAGAAATGTGGCCACTTCGAACGGGACGGAGGGAGTAATTGCCTTTGAAGCTACTACAACATATTCAAACTATTTTGAAACTATCACATCTTGCAAAACGATTCGAATCAATATATATGATCTTTGAAACATTGAAGAAATAGAGAGAATATCTATATCTATCTATCTATACTTATATAAAAAGAGTCTTGAGCGGCTTAATGTAGATTGCCTATTATACCCTCATTATAACTAATTTAAGAGTAATATAATAAATCATTAGAAAATAAATTTTCCTTGTATATCATTTTAGTTTAATTTAATGTACATACATGGCAAGTATATTTAGTGAGATCTATGGGGATCCCCACCCCCACAATATTAAATTTAATTTATTAAAAAAAACGTAAATATAGTTTTTAGTTGTGATCTTTTAAAAAAAATATTTTTCTTAACACTATCTTATTTTTTTCTTAATTTATTTTTTAGTTTAATTAATTTTTCATCCTTAAATTATTCGAGTTATATGTATTGTGGTGTACAAATTTGAATTATGGTTTTATATGATGAGTTATGAAATCTATTTAATCAAAGTTAGAGAAATTGTAATTAAAAAATTGATTACATATTTTTTAGCATTATCTTATTTTTGCTTATTTTATTTTTTAGCTTAATTATTTTTTTATTCTTAAATTATTTGAGTTATATGTATTATGGCTTACAAGTTTGAATCATGATTTTATATGATGAATAGTGAAGTCTATTTAATCAAACTTAGAGAAATCATAATTAAGAAATTGATTAACAAATTCTCTGTTCATTAAATTTGAGATAAAATAATAAAAGGAGACTCTTTTTTCGCCGAAATGTATTATATCCGAAATTGATTACTGAAATGTATTACTACCTCCATTTTACCGAAAGAACATTTTTTTTATTCATATGTGAGGTACAAAATAATAAAGGAGGCTCTTTCGGTGAAATGAAGGGAGTATTAGCCATTAGGTTAAGTCACTAACTATTCTATATTTGAAAAACTAAAAGTTCATAAGATTACTAATTTTTCGGTGCTCTTATTATTTAAAAGTTATAATACTCCCTCTGTCACATAAGACTACGCACTAAGTTCATTTTTGGACGTATGGAAGAGTATCCACTTTCTATTTTTGAACATATAATCCATTATAAACCATTTATCTTTACTCTCCATCATCTAACTAATATTTTATTAATACATGCGCTGGTAAGAGTTGTTCGTAGTCTTATAAGATGGAAGAAGTAAAATATATTATATGTATTTATATAAAATACGGAGTATATAAAAATCTTAAGTAAAATTTACATTACATATAAATTTAGTTCAATTTAATATACTAACTCCAGTCCACGATAAATTGATACATTTTTATTTTTCGTCCATTACAAAAAATAGACACATTTCATTTTAAAAATAGACTACACATAAAAATATCATTTTTGGCCCACTTTTATTCACTTTAAGTGGGTCCAACTTAATTAAACATTCAAAATGAAAGTTCAATGTTATTGTTAGATATAATTCCAATTTAAAAATGTGAACTTTTAAATCTAGGAGATAATATATATATGATCCGTGTGGGTTACAGGCTTAGAGTGTGAAAGTTTTTGTGTAATCTATTAGTTAAAGTATAAATTTGAAGCTATGTTAACTTAAAATTTATTTTTTCTTGTTAGCTTTAGACATACATATATTGTATTTTTAGTTATATTATTAAATATTTTATTACAAAAATATCGATAATAGTTGCAATATTAGAGAAAATTACATATCAACAATTAGTATATGAGATCATAGTTAAATTTCAATAAGTACTATGTATTTTATCAAATATGCACAATAATACTAAATTTTATAATTTTTTGAGGAAAAAAAATATCCCACTATATAGCTAATGAGTGTTGATAATATAAAGTATTAAAATAATTTTAAATAAATTATGAAGTGAACTTACTATTTTTTTCTTATTAAATTTCGTTCTTTCATGTATTAAGTTTAAAGTGCTCGGAATAGACAAAAATGAATTATATGTCGCAAATTTCATTGAATGATTATGATGAATAATGTACAATTACATTATTATTTATTACAGTACAAGATAATTATATACAGTAGCACATTCAATCTAAATTTGTAAACATACTCAAAGACATATTAATCTTTAATTTGGATCATAAACATATTGTAATTGTCTATTATTTAAAACACATTATATCTAAAAAAATTGAGTAGCATAAGTATATAAATAAAAAGTTATAATAAAAATTTGTTTGTATACTATTATAGTTAAATTGCAAGAGATATAGTAATATAAGGAAATACCGAGTACATATTATTATGTACCCGTAAATAATTAAGTTTGTGTCTGAAAAATAATAGGACAAATCAAGTATTTATTCAACTTATAATTCGTTAGTTGAATATTTGTGTATAATACAATCTGCACTAAATTTCATATGATTTTATTAAATTAGTTGCAAATTTTATATGTAGCAGTATGCAAATGTAGTCAAGCCAAAATATGATCGATTTTATTCGATTTTCAATGGAACTCTTTCCAAACTCCTATTTGTTTTTTTTTTTTGTTTTTGTTTTTTTTTGTTCTTATATATATTGTCTATATTAGTAATAACAAGGTGATAATTCCACATAAAGAATGAGATCCCCAAAATATAAATAGGCAAATCAAACTGAGTAAATTTTGTGGGATGTTAGAACAAATAACCAAATACGGAGTATATAGTAGCATGTGCACTTTAATATACTAACATACTAAATGAAATCAATCATATTTTGTATCATAAGCTTGTAAATGGTCTATAGTACTTTAATTTAAGATATAATAGATCAATAAAAACTAAGTATGTAGCATAAGAATTTAAAAAAAAATTGGATCAAAATTGAAATCTAATAATTATTTTGTGCATATATTATTCCCTTTTATTTACACTTATTAGAAATATTGAAAGATTATTAATATCAAACAAATTGAATATATTGACTATTCTTTATTTTCTTTAGGTAGTATAAAATTTTGGAAAATACTTAAGAAAAAAAAACCAATATAAATCATCAATATTACCATAGTGGTAGAATGAATCACAAAAATTTCTAATATAAACGGGACGGAGGGAATATAAATAAGAGATTAAACGTGCAACGCACGTATTCTTTGCTAGTTACAAAGAAATATCCTATGCAAATCCATATATAGAACTATACATATACCAATAATATAATGCTTGAGTAGGAGATAAATATTCCTATGATCAACAACAATATTCTTAGTCTTCCTATCCTATATTCATATCTTATACACTGTACAGTATATCCATGTGCAACTTGTATGAGAAACAAAAACTGAATATTATACATGCTAACATATGAGTCTCTGTTATCAGTATCACCTTGAAGTTAAAACTACTATTTACAAAATCACCACTCAAATTGGATTTCAATTTGAGATTCATGTTTTTATGTATAGTGTCCGATTCACTCTTGACAATTACTCCAAAATAGTTTACTTACTGAAAATACACGAGAGTTAAGAAACATTGTTATTTCCATATGAATATTTGAAACATTGCAATCAAACACTATCCTTTTAATAATTTAAATTTTATCATCAAAATTTGTTCAATAGTATGTACTATTTTCCATCAGTTCACGGAGACTTTACTATCTCCTTGTTCATTTCCTTCTAACAGATGGTTTTCTCAGTAAGTTGAGTGTATCGATCATGTTAAGAAATTTTGTTTTGAATGAATCAACTGATACATTTACTCCCATTTTGGGAGCTTCATATTCTTGAAGAAGAACGAATATGTTCGGTACTGTGACACATCAGTGTTATCTCATAACTAAAATTTTATTAGTTAAATTGAAGTAAAAATTTTAAATAAATAATTATATACATTAATTGAATTAATAAACTATTGTTAATTAGTATAATATTCGACTAAATCATGTATTACTACTATATTGCAATTGAAGAAAAAATGAATCAAAAATCGATTTTGATACATCGTAGTTGAAACAGATGATACAATTTGCATCCGCACGGGGAAGCGAGTTAATAGCCCCCTGAATTCAAATGATCGAATCTATACAATATATAAAAGTAGAATAGTTGATAAAAATTACAAACATGTCATTTTCCCTCCAAAAGTAATCACTAATTATCCAATGGTTTATGAAGATGATTAATTCAAGAATTCGTGAATTGTCCAATGGATTTGATGATAAATGTATTTTAAATTATAAATATTGTTTCATTGGTTGTTAATATATCTATTTTTACACTATATTTCTATTAAATTTCTTATTTTGCTATATCTATATGTTATTTGTTTACTTTTTCAATTATATTTTTATTGTAAAACTATTTTTATTGTAATAGATTTTGTTGTGACATTACAAAATTTGGATACATTATCACAAACAAAGGTAATTATTAATTAAACTTAGGTGAAATAATACTAAGTTAGATTTAAAGCTATTAATTGATAAAATTATTTTAATCGCTAATCATGACTTATTGCGTATATTATTTTTTTCAAAAATATGTATTAAATAAAGGAACATAGTAATAAATTATTTAGATAATTATTATAAATCTAAATAAAATACCAAAAAATATTAATTTAAATATCTTAATTTCAATAGTAATTTCACTATAATTGCCTATAGAGAGCTTATGTTTCTATCACATAAATATTTAAAACTACATTTACTTATATTCTATTAAAATTATTTTTAGGTTTCCAAAATTACGAGATTTAATTTTTTAGTGAAGATAACAACAACGTAATGTTAATTATATTACGTTGTTTATAATGATGTAAGAGACAAATATATAGTTTCAAATTATTTGTTTATTACATCGCTCTCTTATACTCCATCCGTTCATAATCTTTAGACCGAAATTTTTTTCGCATTAATTTTAATATTTTCCAATGATGAGTTTTAAAGTAAATTTTTTAAATATAATTTTTTTATAGGATACAACGAGTACAATAGTACTCTTTAAGAAAATTATATTATAAAAATCCATTTCAAAACTCATAACTACAAAGTTCCAAAATCAACTAAAAATTATCTAAAGATTATGGATCGAGGGAGTAATTTATATCTTCCGTACAACGCACGAGCACAACACTAGTATAGTGTTAAAAATTAAACGATCGCATACTTATTTTCTTCTTGCTGACATAGAAATCATAAAACTCCTTATCCAAAAATCCCAATTTATAATTGTATAAAAGCAGAGAAGCTCGAGAATTTGGAGTCATTCTCTAGATAATTCATCAATTATTTAGTGTTCATCAAATATATATGTCTAAATCATGGATACCAATAATCAATATCAATATATATACTAGCAATATAAATATACAAATATGGGACACATTTGGGTCAGCCGGAGGCACCGTGCGGCTGGGCTAAAACAATGACACTTTTATTCATATAGATTGACACTTTTTTGTATAAAGATTGACACTTTTAAAAATTGTCATTTTATTCGTAAAATAATTATGTTAAAGATTGACACTTTTATTCATATAGATTGACACTTTTCTGTATAAAGATTGACACTTTAGGCCCGGCCGCACGGTGCCTCCGGCTGACACAAGTTTTTGTCTACAAATATTCGATCAAAAAAACCAAATTTCCAACATCCAGCACTATAAAAATTGATAGCCAATCAACAGGAAGTACTATAAACTTTTCCTTAATTATGTTTGGTTAATCATATACAAAAAGTTAGTTGTACTTGTAACTTTTGCGGAACACAAATTCTAAGTTTCTACTTAATTTTTTTTATTTATTATTTTTATTTATTTATATTTTATTATTATTATTTTTTTATTTATAGTAGGAGTGCATAAATTGATTCCTTTTCTGTTCAATCAAGAAATAGAAACCCAATATGTTTGAACACTGAACAATCAAGATTTTGAGATTTATGATTGGTACAAAGAGAATTCCTTCATCCCTACAAAATCTACCAAAACTTATCCTTAACAATCAAGATTTTGAGAGATTTTCTACGATAAGGGACTACAAGATTTCATAACTCCATAAATGCCACATTTTCACATGCTAAAACCATACAAATTTCAAGACAAAACTTAGTGGTAGAAAGCTCTATGACATTCCTCCAAACTTGAATGACAACTTGGGCCCATTGTGCTTAAACAAAATCATGACTTAACATGTAGATAGAATCCAATCATGGAATTAATCAGTAATAGTCTCCAACCATGAAAAACAGATAATAATTGATCAGCTTTGCTTCGGAAACAATTTTCATGTATGACTTTGTAGTTTAATTAATTCATCATGGAACATTTAGTTTTAAGATATTGGCAAATCAATTACTGCAATTCGTGTCTCATGAACTATTGAACTCATAATGGATGATGAAAATGCACTTGGATTTTTTTTTGATTTGTAAGAATAAGATACGAATACAATGAGCGAACATCGGCAATCTGCAATAGTAATGATACGAATCGGATAAGCGAACATCGGCTAGATTCTATAAAGATGTATTCCTTTCGTCCCATTTTATTGGAGCTAAGAATTTATAAAATGAACGTTTAAATGGCCTTCAAAAATAAGCAAATAGAAGCGGAACATATAAAATGCGGTTATACCTCACCTACGGTAGCCCTAGCTATTATTGCGAAAATTGGCGAATACAACCAATTATCATTAAAATTGTCATCCTTTGGCCAAAAACAAGCAATAGGCAGAATATATATACCACCTAATAAAAAAGAAGTTTTACTTATAGGTATCAAATAGTTACTTATTTATTTTTTACTAATCAAACTGACTAGATATGGCTTTCCCTCCAAAAATTTTATTTATGTGCTTTTTCAATGTTGACGATGACTACTATTATACTAGGAATGCTCTCATACCTATTATTGTGTATGCTTAACGTGTCTACGACTGACGTAGTGATAGTTTATTAAAAAATTATTTATAAATATATACCCTACAAAAAAACTAAATAGTATTAAAAAAAAACTAAATTCTAAATAAAAAAATATTAATATAACACTCACATCAGTAGTAAATATGTCAGATACATTAAATATGTCACGATAGGTAGGGGAACATTTAGCCATTACACTTATACCTTTACACGTAGTTTAACTTATCGTAATGCGGACTAAAAGTAGGAAAAATTTCACTTATTGTCCCAATGTTTGCACATTTTTACGATTATGACCCAACGTATACATATTTTCAAATTGATACCTAACGTTTCAGAATCACAATTATGTCCCGGTTCTCACTTTCCGGCTATTAGTATCTACGTAGCTCACCGGAATGCTACGTAAACTATACATGTGGAAACTAAAATATTTTTTTAAAAAAATAAAAAAATGTAAATTTTTTTTAATAAAAATTAACAAAATTAAAAAAAATTAAAAAAAAAATATATAAAAAAGCCTGAAAATAGAAATAGATATGTTCCATACAAAATAATGACTAAGGTCCTAATGAAGACAAGTGCTCCTTCATCTACTGCTGCTGCCTACTGTTATACCTTCAAGGCTTGATGCTAGCATCATGAGAAAAGAAAAAAACCAGTAAATAATATGATCAAATTTGTGTTTTTTTGTGCAATATAAATGAGCAAAGGATGGAACATATCTACTTCTATCCTTATATCAACATAAAATGGTATATTTCCTTAGATAGTTTTTTTAGTTTACAATTTTTCACGGCCAAAAAAAACCCTTAAGTTGCGTTCTCTTCAAAGTTCCAAACGTAGTTCTGAACAAGTAATTCTTTTTCTTGAATTTTGCACATTATTTTTGCTGACTTGACATGTGGGCTTTTCTTGATTTATCAGGTGAATTATTCTCTTATTTCGGATTTATGTGCCCCTTTTTTGGTAGAGATTTGACTAAAAAGTAGGTTCCTAATTTATATGCTTCAAGATTAATTGGTAGAGATCAATAAATAACATGTGTGCAATTTTAGATAGTGAAAGTTAATTTTGAGGTCATGATTGTTTGAGCTTGGGCTTCCAAATTCTTTCTGTGAAGAAATCTGTAATTGATGAAGCAAATGAAGAAAAGGTCGTTTCTTTCTGTGCTGAGAAGAATTTTTGAATAATTAATAATTTTGTGTGCTGTTTATCTCAAATCCAGTTCTTCTATTACTTTAGTGGTTTGTTGTATTTCTCGTATTGTGTTTGGATCCACTGTTGCAAAATTATAGCAAGTTTGTAGACAATCCTGCTTGGTGTTCCATGCAAAGCTGCATCTTGTTTCAAATGTGTAGCAGCATGGTCCATTAGATGGACAAGTTCCATACTTAACTTGAATATATATTTTTTTAATAAATTTATTTATTTATAATTTTAATTTCCTTGTGCATAGCTTACGTGGCATTCTGGCGAACCACCTAGACACTAATCGCCGGAAAGTGAGAACTGAGAACATTTGTGATTTTTTTGAAACGTTAGATCTCAATTTTAAAAAATATATAATTATATTATAATTATAAAAATGTGCAAACGTTGGGATAAATAAAAGATATTTTCACCTAAAAGATATTACTAGTTGACAAGTAATGCACAATCCACAATTTGGTCTCCACCTACCAAAAAATCATTTTTTTTTCTGGGACTGTGCCCATGTTCAGTTGGACCCTTTAAACATCTCAAGCCCATTTTATTTTATTTCAATAATGAGATTTCAAATCATGAATCTGGGCCTCTTAACCCACTCGAGATACGGAGGTTTACATTCATTTTTAAGGATGGATATTCTATTCATACTTTCATAGGCATAGCCCCTATTTTACATTTTTACTCCATATAGCCATCCACTTAAAATAATAATATAAATAATTATAAATGTACAATCTTACCCCTTTTTTTTGATTTTTTTTTTTAAAATCATACTTTAATTATTCCTTTTCTTTTTTTTTTACACCTTTTCTTTTCCTTCTTCTGTATCATTCGTCAATACTCAAAACCCCCATTCGAATTTCTCATTCTTTCTGCATAATTATCCAGCTCTTTTCTTTCTGATCGAATTGCTATTGGAATTGGACTCATCGCTGTGGAAAAACATCGATGAACTGCGAAGTCTGCCAACTGAAAGAACTCGTGAGTAAATCTTAGCGTCTGTATCTTTATTTTTATATGCGTGTTGTTGATTGAAGTTATCTTACGCGTTATACGCTCTGAATTAGGATGTTGAGCACTTTGAGATACGCGAAGTTCTTCGATGTAAGTCGCTCCCTTCTCTTCTCTTTTCTATTTTGATTTTTTTTTTCTTCTTCTTGCAATTGTAGTGATTCGTCGATTTTTGCTGCTAACTGGACCTTGTTGGTGTCATTGAACTGAGGTTAACTTGCTTATGTTTATTTCTAGGTCTTAGATATGTGGATTTGGTGATTTGAATTCAAATTTATCGAAAAGGAGTTGTATCTAAATACTCCCTCCGTTTTTTTCGATCTGGCCTAGTTCCTTTTTGCATAAAAATTAAGAAAACAAAGATTAGAGATTAAACACTACTCACTATAGAATCATTAGTGTAGATTAAAGTTGATGATTGATTGTTTCTTTTATTTCTATAATTATTATATTAATTTATTCCTGTAATTATTATATTTCTATTATACTAGGATTTGTTTTTTTTTTAATTTGAAGTGGTTGTGATATATTTATTCCTTATTTTATTTTATTTTTAATTTTCGTGGCCTTTCATATTTGTAAGGAAAAATAGAAACGTTAATTACCAATAATGAGAGAAAAAGATTCATAAGTTGAAGGGGAATTAGGGTTCTCACTAATTAGGGTTTGGTGTAGGTAATTGGGTTAATGTGCTAATTTTGGCCCAAAAATAGAAATAGGTCACTTTAAAAAAAACACCCCAATAAGGAAACTGGGTCAGATAAAAAAAAACAGAGGGAGTACTATGCACTCTGAGGTTTAAGTTTAACACGATGAAGGAGATGTTTGATATTCTTTGCATAGAAAGATGCCTGGTGTCTAGGGTTTGCTAATAGTATATAGTTTGATTTGCAGGCATTTTGCACACTATTTTGTTCCACAGAGCTTTAGGGCTTGTGCGCCCGAAGGACATTGATTTGGAACTTTTCGAGATTACATATGTAAGTAATTCTGAATTTCTTGAAGCATTTGTTCGGACTTTCTTTTGTTCTATGCCTAATACTGTTTGTTGCCATTGATCTATAATTTTCCAATGCATATATTGTAATATCCATTTCAAAAGTATGGTCATTTAGTATTCTATGATGCCAATATATTTATAATTTTCAGCATGATTTTAATATGGTTTTAAAGCAACTTTTATCTGTTGTATAGGACGTCACATCCTTGATTTAGTTATTAGGCATCATTAGCAAGCCTGGTGTACACATTCAGATATCTGTTACTCTACATGTATAGTGGTTTTTTGTGATGGTTCCATGTAATTTATATGAGGCTGTCAGCTATCATTATATGTCAAAGAGCATTTCTACCCAATTGGGTGAGATGCCTTGTTTGGTTTTCCGTAAGGCGCATGTAAGAATGTAAATGAAATGTTTTTGTTTAATGATCCATATCTCTAACGTCAGGGCAGTTTTGGATATCCGTATGTGTAGTATGCTCAACCTCTTTTGTTATCTACATATGCAGGTACAATGTGGTGATGTAGAACTTGAGAGGAAAATAGATGAGAAGATTGAGCAATTTATCGACAAAGTTGAGAAGCACCCGAATAAAAAAAATCAGGTGCAATTATTGTGACAAGCTTTAACTTTTTCTGCTTGTTTAATATTTGATTGTTTCTTTCTTAATGGTCATGTCCTAGTGATACAATGATTTTATGTTTGACTAGTTAAACATAGAGAAAGTTACTGGTAGGTTTGATTAGCTCTAGTTGTGTAGCTCTTAAAGAGTATCCACTTCCCTTCTCACTCAACATTCTCTGATATTTAGTGGTAGAGGGGTCTCCACTTCCATTTTCGTTCTTTGTTCTGATATTGCAATCTTTGTTCAGATTCACTAACACTGTGTAGGGATGCAGATATGTTTGTCCTTCTATGAGGTCAAAAACAAACAACCAACCTGGTTCACTACTAAAGTTGAACGCCTCTACTGGGAACAATGGTACATAAATTTGAATGTGGCACAACACCAGAAAGGACATATTGGAAAGTCGAACTCTTCTAAAATAGTAGTTGATCCTGGAGGTAGTATCTGTCAGACACACTGTTTAAGATACTCATGATTTGATTCGTAGTTAACAGGCATATATATCATTTGATTACTCTCCTCATGCACCATAATGATATTGCAGCTGAGGAAAGGACCGCTCGGCGTGCTGCGCTAGAAGCTTCGCTACGTGATGTTCTGTTCCAGATTATTAAGTTTGTGAATGAAAAGAAAGATCATATTCCTCCAATACCAAACCTTGAAGGTGTCTCATTCCCCTATGAAATTACTATCTCAAGGTATTTTTTGCTCATGTTATATATGTAATATAGTGATGCTAGTGTACTTTACTACCAGTTGCATGATATTGATCTGCTGTTTTTCCAACTTTTCTTTTGCAAAGTATATGATTATTAGAGGAAGGTGATTTAGTGTTTCAAAGTATACCTTTTCCTTTTAGAATCGCATGTTAATATCAATACAGTTGGTTAACTGCTGCAAATTTACATCTGCCAAGAACTTGGTACTGCATATGAGCTGATATGTGCTCCCACTCCTCGCTCCTCGATCCAGGCTGGATATGTAGATGTTCAATATTAGTATTATATTCTCAATTTGTGTGCTTGACCTTCTACGACATAAAACTAATTTACAATATTTATGAATTGTTTTAAATGGCAAGGCATGCTTAATAATATGTAACAGGACCTTTATGAATACAAGATCCAAATATAGGTTGACTAGAGATTTGGTACTTGAAACATGATCGTTATAAACTCTGAACATGAATGATCTAAAAACTAATAAACTATAAATATAGGAATTGGGTGATTAACAGTTTATGAAGACTTGTTCAAAATTAAATAAAAAAGACTCAAAATACACATTTAAATTTAAAAATAAAAAATAAAAAAATCTAAGTCTGCCTGCTTCTGTTCCATTGTGATGATTTATGTCTTAATGCCTCTGTAATCTCTCTCTCTCTCTCTCTCAATTTCACCTTCAATATGTTACATCAAGAATAAAAAAATTCAGAATAGCCAAAAATTGTAATGAAACAAATAGAAGAAATGCTATGCTTTTATTTGTCAAGAGTGAAAATCATTTTAGACTTGCAATTAGTACTCAATGCTATAATTTTAATAGGCTGTTGAGATGTCATCAATGATGCTGATGTTTGTTGCAGGTGGACATAGTTTTGTTGTTTCTTTGGTAATTGTGCATTTGAGTTTCTTTAATAAATTATAAATTGATAAGAAATTAAAAAATTGATGTGTCTAGATAATGTGGTTATGAAATGGCCACACCATCTTCTGTTGGATGGTTCTTAACACCGCTAAACATTTAAGTTATAACACTTAGATTGATGGTTTTAGATCATTCTAGTCTTGAATTCGTATCCAACCTTTGTTTCCCAAACCCAAATCTATAGTTAAGTTATATCTTTTTGCTATTGTATTTGATAAAACTCTTACATTCAATATATCAGTTAGAATTTGTTTATTGTATAGCACTTAGATTTTAATATAAGAACTAGTGAGAAAATAAGATATCAAACAATTAATTATCGAAATAATTCCAGATAAAGGAAATTGGAGGAGGGGTGGGGGGGGGGGAAGAGGAGATATGATGTCGAGACTTTATGAGTACATGTACATTGTGATCTAAATAGGGTCGTTTTTTCTGAAACCCCCATGTTAGTTATTTTATGTTGGGGTAGCCTGTTTGCATCTCACATTGACTTCATAAAGGTCTAGGGTCAACACATAAGTTGGATGGCCCTCTCCCTTTACAAGGCCTTTTTTTGGGTGCGAATGGCTTAATTCTACTATTGTATTTTCTCATGCTCGGATTATCTTGAAGCATTTAGAAGCTTCAGTTAAGATATGGAAGAGAGTTATGACCAACCAGTTGTCTCATCCTTAATTACGATTTATGATGCTTTGCACTAATACCAGTATAATATTCCGAATGCTATAAGCTGAGTAAAGGTCAGCATATAATATCACTTCTGTTAGCTGTCTTTTAGTTTATGAAAAATCTTACTGCTATTCCACAGGATGTCTTCTTTGAATTAGGATCCCATTCTGTCGGAAAGCAAAGAGAAATATTCTTATATTAGTGAGACAAAGTAAAAGTCTCGGGTAGAGATTATCTATAGGTTTGCTATCGCAATAATGTAGATGCCTTAGTCATGGTTGATGCATGGGTTTTGTGCTTACAAAGAATGATCACCTTCTCTTTGGATGCTATTTGCTTCTTTTTTTTTTCGTTTTCCTAGATGTAGCTGAAGACAAGTATAAAGCTGCTAAGTTGTGTACTGCATTCTTTCAGTTCATCAGATTCTGCATTTGGAATGGAAATGTTCAAGAGGATGCTACAAACTGGGCATCCTACGATGCTCAGCTGACTCACACGGCCATCACACTGCCTTGTTTCGTATCCAGCTCAGTTGTGTACTTTGGAAGAATATGCTGCTGCCTGTGTATATTTTATGCAAAATTATGTGATTATATCCCTAATTAACAAATTGGATTTTGGTGCTTTGGAAAAGCACTATGATTGTGTATATATCCACTTATGTAAATTGTCGTAACTATTCTTTATAGAACTTTTATCGGCTCTTCGATGGATTTTAAAGATGATCGGATTTTTGGCTTCGCAACTATCTGCTATTTCATAACAAAACACACATTTTGTGGTTATCACTTGTGATAAAATATGACTATAACAAATTGTCGTAGGTTCGGTAACTGGCCGAGTAGTCACGAGCTCGAACTTGAGAACTACTCGATTAGTTTGTTCTCGACTTAAAATAATATTCAGATTATGTGGATGTTGAAATTAAAAACTTAACTTTATCTGCTATTTAATTTGTTAAAAAAAAGTTTGTGATATGATTAACAAAATCTTAAAGTGATGTTTTTGATTTGCAAAAGTGAAAATTGGTTCTTTTGTTTTTTTGTCAAATATAAACTAAAAAGTTTACATACTAACGTGCAAGACTAATAGAATTGGTCTATGGATCATACAAACTATTGAGTTATTAAGTATGCTTTTGTCTTTGGTGTATGAAATGTAACTAATGTATGTCCAGCCATCACGATTATACTTGTGCACAATATCTTCACATTATCACAAAATACAGAAACATCAGCCTCCACAAAGTAAGATGTACACCACTTTATAATATAAGACTTTACCAGACAAAGAATGTATGTGTGTATCATAACAAAGAGACTAATCTCCGCTAATAGTTCTATGATTTCACATTCGCAAACAATATCCATTGATCATTTCTCATGATTTCATCCACTTCTCTCATTTCACAATATCCATAAAGATAAGTTTCATCCACTTCTCTCCTCCACAATACCCATGAAGAAAAATTTCATCCACTTCTCTCCATCAACAATATCCATGAACACAAGTTTCATCTATTTCTCTCCTTCACCAGTATCTATTGATACTGATTTCATCCATTTCTCTCCTTCAAGAGTATCCGTTGATATTGGTAACAGAATTTCATTAGGCTCACACAGTTGTCTGACCATCAATTTTCCCAGCCCCAAAATATATAATATCGCAAACGCAAAATCAACTCTATTTTTGACGCATAAACAAGAGTGATCCGTTTGAAGCATTTCGTCGAACAGGTGATGGGCAACAGTGTAGTGTTTCATCATCACCGTAACACTCAATGAACACCCAAAATCGAATCTGGGCTTGGCGGAAAACATTTAATTGGGTGGCTGCAATTATCAAAATTAAATCAGGATTGCAATAAACGAGTGCTATTGTAAAGAAGCAACGGTAAAAGTGGGTAATTTAAACGAGAAATTGCAAAGAATTCTTACCCAAATAATACGGCCGTGGTGCGGTTAAGGGAGGCTCTCTCTTAATTCTCTCTCATTACCGATCTTATATTAGGGTTTTACGGATCTTATATTGTATTTTATATTAGGGTTATTGTAAGTAACATGGTTTTGGGCCCACGCATGAGAAAATTGCATTCCACCCAAAAAGTTAAAAAAAAAAAAAAAAAAAAAAAAAAAGAAGAAGAAAAAAGGTTCGATTTTATAAGGCCGTATTTTAAAAATCAAAAGTACAGTGCCGAAAAAACCCGAAAAAATAGAAATTAACGGTATTGAAAAGTTCAGAACGGTATCAATATAAAAAAAACAGTCCGTATAGAAAATTTCGATTTTTCAGTAATACCGTATCAAACCACCCTAATTATTTTTCAAAACCCCTATTTAGGAAATTAACTCAAAAATTGAAGCCGGCGCAGGGCCAAGTTAGGCATGGCTTGGCCCAAGCCCAATGTTGTAGTTTGGGCTGGGCTTATTTCTAAAACGTCCAGCTCATACATGGCCCATTTGAAAAGAAAAAAAAATGAATAGTTAATAGTTTGTTAATTTTTATTTCTATTTAATTCCAAGGAGATGTTTGATAAATTCTTCTAATAGCATTTAAGAATGAGGGTCTTTAAGTCAGTCAAATACTCAATGTTCTAGAAAATGCAAACATGTCTATTTTTAGAGGGATGATGCAGACAAATTAATGTATGCTTTGACGAAACAAAGAGAGAACTAAATACACTATGTATATGAGGACTTGAGATCCTCTATCCTCAAAATGTTGTCCTAAAATTAAATTTTTATTAGTTTTATGCAAAAAAAAAATTTAATAAATTAATTTTATAATGATTTAGTTTAATTTTATGATTATTTTTAAGGGTTCACCCATCCCCATTAGGGTTTATAATTATTTTTTTAACATTTAATTTCACTTTTATTAGTATATTAGAGTTGAAAAATTCACAACAAATGTATATAATTTTTAAAAAAAATCCATTTTTTTTCTTATAAATGTCTATTATGATTTACTTCTATATTATAGTATTTTTATTTTTATAAAAAATAATTTAAAATTATTAAAAATTGAATTTTGGAACGTCATTGAGACACAATTTTTTGGATAGAAGATATCATCCCGTTTGTGAGGTCCATTATGAAGTTTAGTAATCCATCCGTCCCATTTAATTTGGCTCATTTTATTATTTTATACTTCAATTATATTCACAAACATGCCGAATGAAATGAGACTCTGGAGTACTAATGTAGTATATAAAATTCTTATGTTAACTAATTTATATCCTCTAAATCTAATTGTCTTCTCCTTTCTCTTGTTTTCTTCTCTCTTCTGCAATTCATAAATATATGTTTGAATTGTCTATTTAATTTCATATTATGCTTCGCGTGCAGGCTTAAAAATCTAAATATTTTAAGTAGCTAGGTTACATTTTTTCTTGAATTAGTATGATAAATGTTTTATATGAATATATAAGAGAAAGAGACCGTAGATATTTTGGTAGAACAACGATTAATTCCAAGAGTCCCCAAGAAGTACTGGAAGCGGATATATCGCAAATTTATTGCAAAAATGTGAATTGTATGTCTATATATTATAAGATTTTGTATTGTTCAAACCAGACTGTTCTTTTTTATCATTAGATCAATAATTTCGCATTATAACTTAAATAATTTAGTATGTCTCAATATTCTTCTTTCTTTCTTTTTTTTTTTTCTCCGCCATAATTATCACATTTAATTCGGTTGCACTATGAAAATGGTTCAAAATTTTGTCAAGATAAATAAAAGAAGGATTGAGGTTCAAAAAATTCTACCCAACATCTTTGACACGTAATAAAATGAAATGTGAGCGAATTTATTGTGCATTTATCCATATTATAGGTCGGTTAGTAAACTATATGGATGAACGCGGCACGCATTAGACTTTTATGCAGCTGGCTTCTATAATTCACGATGCGTCTCTTAGTTACTAATATTGCTCTTTCCGTCCCATTTAAAATAACGTGTTTCTTTTTGACACGAGATTGAGAAAAAATTGTTAAGGTAGTAAATATATTTGTTTACCGTTATTTTTAATAAATAATAATTTTATTAACTTAATTAATCATGTCCTTTATTTATTCTGAATAATTAATTTTTTTAATTCAAAATTCTTTTCATATAAAAAAACGTGTCGTCTTGAACGGGATAATCCAAAAAAATACGAGTCGTCTAAAATGGGACAAGGAGTACTTTGTAAGGTTTTCAATGTATTGTACGAATACCCGCTACGAGAATCATTAGCATGTTCATAATTGATATGATATCGTATAATTGATCATAAGACTATTATGAAAATATATACTTTAAAAATTAATTAAAAAGAAGAAATTATAATTCAATCGGCATTACTTAATTTTATGTACCATGAGTGTTCCACGTACTATTATATTAAGGTCATCCCTAGCGCGCTGGGGTTCGCCGGCGAGTTCGAGCTCTAGGTCGTGACTCGCTCCTCATTTTTTTGTATGCTTCCTCAAAAAAAAAAAAATCTTCATCTCCTTCCTAAATATTTCATCTTTCACAAGTTTCATCGTCATGTTTTATGTCGGTGATTCCACCAACTCAAGCAATACAAGTACTGATAATGAATTATCCGTCGAAAATATGTTGGAGGTACTTAAAAAGATTTTGATAAAAATAAAGGGAAGAATATATATATATATATATATATATATATATATATATATATAATATTTGATTATAATAATTGGAAATATAGTTAAATCTTGTAGGTATAATTTAATTATTTATAAAAATTTATAGTTCTTATTACTAATTAATTATATTAAATTGTTGATTAATAAGTCAAAGCTATATGAGAATTTAGAAAAACAATCACAAAAATTTAAATAATTCCACATATTAGAAATAATATGTTACTTCCTCATTCGTATGCACCTTCGTGAGCACATTGAGCTTTAATTTTTTTTTTAAATTTATTTTATAGATTTAATAATTTCTATATTAATTTTAAGTTATCAGAATCCAGAACAACAACAAAAATTAAAAAAAAAAAAAAAGTAATGTCAAAGTGAAAAATCCACGAACGTGCTCACGAAAATGTCCAGTAGCATATGAGTTCTCTTCCACATATATACAATTAAAGTCTATTTTGCTAGTATTATATAGAGTAATGCTACAATGCTCACCGTGAGCATACTTAATATGACTACGGGTGGCATGATAATGTTATAAATAAAGAAATCAATTCAAATATATACCGTAAATAATAAACTTTACCTAAAAAAACTAAACCCTACTAAAAAATAATTCAACCATAAATGATAAAAGTTTATGACGTGACATTGCCACATCAACGGTGGACACGCTTATTGATAGAATTTCCGGCATTATATATATTGACATTGACAAATCCTACAAAATAATTATTACTATAAAATGATAAATCAAACGTCAAAAGTTAATTGTATGCCCTTTGTGAGAAAGATTACCCTTAAATGTCAATTACAAAATTAATTCAAAGCGCAAGAAATTGACTTAAAAAAAAATAAGAATAAGAGAGACATCAAAAGATTTGGAAAGAGAAATATTTCCTTTTGTAAATAAAGTTATTAGTCAAAATACATAATTACGGTAATTAAACATTTAATTCACACCCATCCACTGATCCACACCACATCCATCCTAGTGGCGACTGTAGGATTTATAATTCGGGGTGCAAAAAATAATTATATACTCCCTCCGTCTCACTTCAATCGTCCCACTTTCTTTTTTAGTAACATTAATAGTGTCATCTTACAATAATATCAATGAATAAAGTAAAATTACAAATATACCTAATTTAAATTTCGACGATGCTTCATTACTTGAAAGTGATCGGCAACATCATCATCAAAAACTCGTAGAAAAAAACATCTCTCTCAGTGAAATTAACTAAACGATCATTTAAAAATTGATTTTCCATGCTATTTCGCAACTTATTTTTGACATAAGTCATTCTGAAAAATATTCTCTCGACACTTATAGTAGCAACCAGAAGAATTAACACCAACTTGATGAGCAAAAGTACTAAAGGATAAGTCACATATCTATTTGTTAACATTAACAATATTATAAAATTTATTCTAATTATTTAAAATGAATATATACACATACATATATATATAATACTAGTAAAAAAAAATAAAAAAATTGGGGGTACAACTGTACCCCATTGCACCATGCTGGAGTCAGCGAGTGATCCATCCACACACCGACACTCCACAAATCAAAACTCAGACACAAAAATTCACTCGTATAAAAGCAAAGCTCCAAACTCCTCAAAAACTAAAAAAAAAAAAATGATGAGGAGGGAGAAAGGTGAAGAAGAGAAGCACTTCGTTCTAGTTCACGGTTTCTGCCTCGGAGCCTGGTGCTGGTACAAGCTCGCCGCCGCCCTCAAATCCAAAGGCTGCCGCGCCACCGCCGTCGACCTGGCCCCCGCCCCCTCCTTCTCCGACTACGTCCGCCCCCTCATGGATCTCCTCTCTTCTCTCCCCGACGGCGAGACCGTCGTGCTGGTCGGCCACAGCTACGGCGGAATCCCCATTTCCCTCTCCATGGAGCTTTTTCCCGCCAAAATATCTGTGGCGGTCTTCCTCACGGCCTACATGCCTAATTGTACGGACCCTCCCGCAGCTCTCATCCAGGAGGTCAGTACATATTCTTTTTTCTTTTTTTGTTGCGATCGATTCATTCTCTAAAAACAATTGTATTTATTATTATTTTATTTTTTTTGATAAATTCGTGTGGAATTAAAACAGTATTTCGAGAGGAACTCGATGGAATTGTTCATGGACTGCGAGTTTACGTTTGATAAAGAGGTTCCGATTTCAGCCATCTTCGGCCCCGAATACATGGCGGCCAAGCTTTACGGCAACTGCTCCGCCGAGGTTTAATTTTCATATCCTCTTCTAATTAATTTCTATGATGTTTTCTCATTAATTACATGGCTATATATATATGCTTCAATCATTTTTAATATTATCTGGTTTATGATCGAACTTATTTTCGTAGGGTAATTAATGCACGTAGACAAGAAATTAATGAACACGAAAGTAAAGAGCACGAGGGATTTACGTGGTTCGATCTACCGGAATAGATCTACGTCCACGGAGCAGAAAATAGATGGATTGTATTGCTAATGTGTGTGTAGTGATTACAAGGATTGTTCTCTCCTCTCAATCTATTCTAAACCCCTATTTATAAGTAATTACATAGAGTTGACTATAACACAAAGTCTTCTCCTCTTTGGACTATGACTTGATCTTCTTATTAAGGATAAACACCGAGCTTCTATATCTCTCTTGGAGCTTGAGTTGTAGTCGATGTAGGAGTCTTGATTGTCTTGGTGAAGAAGTTTTTCTTAGTTGGGCCGAGCTGCGTAGGCCGAGCTTAACTGTCGGGCCCAATTATGTTGGGCTTGATGTTTGGGCCTAGGAGCTGGGCCGTATCCTATCGCATCCCCCCCCCAAAAAGATGTAGAAGCGAGGATGTGACTTAGGGGAAATAGTTGAGGTAGGAGTAGTGTAGAATAAAAAAGAAATGTCTTGCCCCGTCGAAAAATAAATTTGACGAAGTCGAATGCGTACCGTCCCGTCGAAGACAAGGTAGAAAAAAAGTGCATTGCCTCGTCAAAAAATAAATTTGACGAAATCGAGTTCGGCTCGTCCCGTCAAAAGATGAGGTAAAAAAGAGATGCCTTATCCCGTTGAAAAATAAATTCGACGAAGTCGAGTTCGGCTCGTCCCGTCAAGAGACGAGGTAAAAAAAATGCCTTGCCCCGTCGAAAAATAAATTCGACGAAGTCGAGTTCGGCTCGTCACGTCAAAAGACGAGGTAAAAAGAAATGCTTTGCGGCTCGTCCTCGTTTTTAAACGAAGGTAGGTCGTCCTCATTTTTAAACGAAGGTAGTTCGACCTCGTCATAAGACGAGGTTTAGGCTTTAGATAGCTCTACCTCGTCGTAGGACGAGGTTTTGGCTTTAAATAGCTCTACCTCTTCGTAGGATGAGGTTTTGGCTTTAGATAGCTCTACCTCGTCATAAGACGAAGTTTTGGCTTTAGATAGCTCTACCTTGTCGTAGGACGAGGTTTTGGCTTTAAATAGCTCTACCTCGTCGTAGGACGAGGTTTTGGCTTTAGATAGCTCTACCTCGTCGTATGACGAGGTTTTGGCTTTAGATAGCTCTACCTCGTCGGTTTTGGCTTTAGATAGCTCTACCTCGTCATAAGATGAGGTTTTGGCTTTAGATAGCTCTACCTCATCGTAGGATGAGGTTTTGGCTTTAAATAGCTCTACCTCATCATAAGACGAGGTTTTGGCTTTAGATAGCTCTACCTCGTCGTAGGACGAGATTTTGGCTTTAAATAGCTCTACCTCGTCGTAGGACGAGGTTTTGGCTTTAGATAGCTCTACCTCGTCGTAGGACGAGGTTTTGGCTTTAAATAGCTCGACCTCATCGTAGGACGAGATTTTGGCTTTAGATAGCACGACCTCATCATTAGACGAGGTTTAGCCCGTCTTCATTTTAAACAAAGGTAATTCATCTTTGTTTTTAACGAAGGTAGTGCCTCCTCGTTTTAAACAAAGGTAGTTCGTCCTTGTTTTTAACAAAGGTAGGCTTGAGGTTCCTTATTTGTCGAGATAATATGCATAAGCGGAGTAGAGAGAGATGTGCAAGATGTATGCAAGACCCTAAAAAGATGACCTAAATGACCTAAATGAACTATATGAACTTGGACATTACTCTTAGCCACTTATGCAATGTATCTCTTTAAATGAGTAATGTGTCATGCACGGGGTATTGGCTTACCGGATAAGTGGGCGAGCTTGTATGACCCTTTGCCGAGGACTTCTTCTGCTCGGTAAGGTCCTTCCCATGTGGCTTCAAGCTTGCCGAGCCTTGCAGCCTTGCTGACTTGGTCGTGCTTGTCTTGGTAAACAGATTCATGGTCGGACATGGGGCTGAAATCGATCTATCGCTTCGATTTTTCAACATGTAAAACCGGATTCAGTTTTAAGACTTAGATCCGCTGCTGCCGTTTCGGTCATTTTCCCGTCAGATCTGAATAATAATCATGAAATCGACTCGTGTGCTTTGTTCTCCTCGTCGAGATGAAGAGATGTATGGGTGGATCACTCATTTTGGTTGAGAAACGATGGAGAAATCCGCCGGAAAAGATTAAATCGCGATTTCGCGAGTCGTGCAGCAGCACAAACTTCCAGACGTGATTCCCGCCGCACCGGTGATCGGTTTTCGACAGGCAACCTACCGTTGGAATCCTCTCGACGAGTAGAACATGTTTCCGGGTGGTTTCGTCCGATTTGGTGGTGATTTCAGTCCAAAATTGGCGAATAACAGAAACTGCTCCGAACAAATCGTGATTTCACGAGTCGTGCAGCAGCACGAACTTCCATACGCGATTCCTGCCGTACCGGTGATCGGTTTTTGATGGGCAACCTACCGTTGGAATCCTCTCGACGAGTAGAACATGTTTCCGGGTGGTTTCGTCCAATTTGGTGGTGATTTCAGTCCGGAATTGGCGAATAACAGAAGTTGCTCCGAACAAATCGCGATTTCGCGTTTGGGGGGATCGCGTTGGTCTTCCTGTCATGGCTGTAGATTACCTATAAAACTTTTGATCGAAAATCACAAATTTTCGTTTCCCACAGACGGCGCCAGTGATCGAACTTATTTTCGTAGGGTAATTAATGCACGTAGACAAGAAATTAATGAACACGAAAGTAAAGAGACACGAGGGATTTACGTGGTTCGATCTACCGGAATAGATCTACGTCTATTGCTAATGTGTGTGTAGTGATTACAAGGATTGTTCTCTCCTCTCAATCTATTCTAAACCCCTATTTATAGGTAATTACATGGAGGTGACTATAACACAAAGTCTTCTCCTCTTTGGACTATGACTTGATCCTCTTATTAAGGATAGACACCGAGCTTCTATATCTCTCTTGGAGCTTGAGTTGTAGTCGATGTAGGAGTCTTGATTGCCTTGGTGAAGAAGTTTTTCTTAGTTGGGCCGAGCTGCGTAGGCCGAGCTTAACTGTCGGGCCCAATTATGTTGGGCTTGATGCTTGGGCCTAGGAGCTGGGCCGTATCCTATCAGTTTAGGATTTACATTTGATTTTTTCCAAAAATGTAAACCAAATCAAACGGCAAACTACAAAATCATAATATTGAAATACTAGTAGTAACTTGTATTATTGTAAATATTACGGTATGTAACTTGAAAATTATAAATGTTGATGATGTAAGATATTTTTTTTTAACCTTAACACTAATTTGGGATATGTCTCGATAAGAAAATTTTCACATTAATATGGAGAACCGAGGTGAGTATAAGTTATAAAATGTAAGGTTTAGAATTTAGAACACTTGACATACAAGAAAAAGAAATAAAGGTTATTTCCATACTTTTTTTAGCATACTATATTAGAGAGATGAAGAAGATTACGAAAATATAAGCTAATATTACAATCCAACTTATCCAAAGTTTTGTTTATAATAGAATTTCCATTTCAAACAATCTTTTTTTTTTTTTTTTTTTTTTGACTGATTCTTCTTTTTTTATGCAATACTTTCTCGATTTCTTATTAAAATTTTGATTCCTTTAAATATTCAATTTTTATTTTTGCGTTAAAAGCTTCTTTTACTACTTACTTTAATTTTATCAAATTAGATCACTTTATTTTTGAAAATTCTCTCGTTACTTATGATGTTATGAACAAATTTTCATATATCCATGTCTATTGTTTGCTATGAACCTAGAAATAGAGTTTATGAGACCTAAACATTGTCGTAACATTCATTTATTAGCACACTGAAATGCATGCTGAAAGATTTCAAGCATATATATTACTGACGGAGGGAGTATTAAATAATACTACTAGAATTTGAATAATTATGGATATTATGAATTATGAATTGATTTGTCAGGAATTGGAATTGGGAAAAATGTTGATAAGGCCGAGTTTGTTTTACTTGGAGGAGATGAGCGAGAAAGGTCTGCTGTCGGAAGAGAAGTATGGTGCGGTGAAACGTTGTTACGTAATATGCGAAGAAGACGAGGTAATGGATGAAGAGTTTCAGAGATACAATATTCAGAAAAGCCCTCCCCATCAACTCCTTTCCATACCAGCAGCTGGCCATCTTCCCATGCTCACTAAAACTCATCTCCTCTCCAATTGTCTCTTAAATATTAGCACAACTAGGATTTGAGAAATAAATATTAGTCTGTAGAGATTATATATATCATATATGTATCTTGTAATAATTTTGGCCGTATAATCAAAATGAATCACTAGAAAATACAAATTTAACAAACAAAAAAAAATCCCCTCATTTTTGTTAAATTTGGATCGGTACTTCAAAAAAAAAAAAATGAATAATAGTGCTAAAGTTTATTTAATTATGATCGAGCTAATGTCACCCGCCTGGCTAATATAGCTCTTGTAATTTTCCTCATTACAATTTATGATCTCGGGTTTTTATTTTATTTTATATTTAGGTCCTTTAAATTCTTTTTATCGTGAACACGTGATTGTATTTCACGTGTGCTAATTTTCTTTTACCAATATTGAAGTTTCTATAATAACTGAAATCAAATTAATTAATAAAAAAAAAGGGGGAAAGAAGATTGAAAAAAAATCCTGGAGAGTAAAATTATACACGTGGTGTACATTTTGTGAGGAGAGTGTGGTCCAGACAAATCCGACTTTAAAACAAGAACGGGTGAAGTTGGTGATCTGGATTTTCACGATAAAGTGAGATAAGAATAAATTGGTAACTAACGGACAAAGAAAGTAGAGGTAAAAAAATAAATACCTATTGGGCCTTAAGTTTCTACTTAAATGCCTACAACTTAACAAAAGTGTAAAATATACGTAAAGTTTTGGGGAGGGGACTAAAATACCCCTCCTTTTCAATTTCCCCCAAAACACTAACCCACTTCTCATTTCCCCTCAAGGCAAAACTCACACGACAGCTCCTCTCTCTCCATCTCTCTCTTTCTCGCTAAACCTCCCCTCTCTCTCTCGCGCACGAAACCTCTTCTCTCCATTTTCACGATACCTTCGACCAAAACCCATGGCGACCGGAACACGCAGTTCAAAGAGGAAGCAAAAGCGCAGTGAATCGGACACGCCAAACCCCAAGAAAAAACGGCGATAGCGGCTCCAACAGAACAAGAGAAGGATGATAGGCCCAGTAGTTACCTATTTTTCGAAGCGGAGGTATCAAAATTTGTAAAAAAAAATTCTCCAAATAGCTATCCATTGGCTATTGGAGAATTGTGGTATTTTATTATTTAGGTTTCGTGGTAGAAAAATTGTTTTTAGGCCTCTTGGCTGATTTGCATACAATTTGGGTCCATTTGCTTGATTTTAGGGTTTAAGTTATTTATTCTAGGGTTCAATGATACTGTGGTGGTCGAGATCTATGAAAAAAATTAAAGAAAACTGATGGATTCTCGTGTTAATGGTGTGAATTGAACATTTCTTATAAAAATATGAAGATAATTGTAAGAAATTGTGAACTCGTGTTGTATGAATGGTGAGAAATTATCATTTCTTATACCCTCTCGGTATTAGTCGTAAGATTATGTAAATTCTTATGTGATGATATATGGTTTTTTTTGTTAGAAATGTTGTTAGAAAATGATCAAATCTTGCTTTTGACATAGTGAGAAATGATCATTTCTTCCAACATGTTTCTTGTCTTTTGCTTTTCTGCATGTATACGTTAACAAAACTATGCAACTCTTACTGTCTGAGTAGTTAGAATTGATCATATTCTTATAACCTAATGAATTTGGTTGTAAGAATGGCCAAATTCTTATACAGTTGTAAGAAACTAATGAATTCTTACTATTTTTATGGTGTGGAAAAAAACATTTCTTATTACCTGTTTCTTGTGTACTGCCTTCCTAGTTTATATTCTTACCATGTGTCCGTTGATAAACTTAGCGGTTACCCATTTTTCGAAGCAGAGGTAAGGAAATATACAAGTTTTTTCCTATTAATACCTGACTCGATTTGGCGAATTTTAGGTACTATTATTTAGGTTTGGTGGTTAGATAATGGAGAAAAACTCCATTCATAAGAAATTTCTGATTATGATGCTTGATTTGGAGTTCATATGCTTTAATTTAGGGTTTGCGTACTGGATTTTAGACTAAAATGTAGGTAAAAAATGTTGGATTGTTGAATGCATGCGCTTTTTTATGTTCTTTGATAATATCTGTTTAATTCATGGTTGTAATTTCATAATATCTTATGTCTGACCGGGTGGATACTAGAAAATTGTCAATATCTTACTGTCTTGATGGTGTGGAATTAAAGTTTCTTATAACATCGTGATAATAGTTGTCGGAAAATGTTCAAGTCTTACTGTGTAGCTGGTGAGCATTGTTCAAATCTTACAACATGCATGACATAGTAAGATTATGTCAAATCTTAGTGTTTTTGTGGTGAGAAATGAACATTTCATATACCCTCATGGCTTAATATGATATTGTCAAAAGCTTACTGCATTAATCCTTTTGAGAAGGGTTGTGAGAAATATGCACTCTTACTAGGCCGATAGTGAGAATTGATAGTTTCTTATGACCTCATGATAGTAGTTGGTTGAATATATAAATTCTAATATGATGATACGCGTGGTTTGAAATAATCAAATTGAAATAAATGCACGAGGCGTACACCAATGACATGTTCACGGTGAGGGGGAAGAAGATAATAATTGCATAATTCTTACTGTCTTTGTTATAAGAATTGTATGCTTCTTACCATCTGTATTTGACTTCCTCGCAAGTACGCGCAACGAGTGATGACTGGGTGAGAATGTTGCAATTTCTTATATGCATAAAATTATTTCTGACTAAGTTTGCTTGTTGATTGGTAATATTTTGCTAGATTCTAACCTTCTGTTGTGAAAGACTTGTAAGATTTATATAATTCTTACCTTATAAGCTCAATGTTGGTGAGAATGTTGCAATTTCTTATATGCATAAAATTATTTCTGACTATGTTTACTTGCTGATTGGTAATATTTTGCTAGTTTATAACCTTCTGTTGTGGTAGACTTGTTAGATTTATGAAATTCTTACTTTATAACCTCCATGTTGGTGAGATATGCATAAATTATTTCTCACTATGTTTGCTTGCTGATTGGTAATATTTTGCTAGTTTCTAACCTTTTGATATGGTAGACTTGTTAGATTTATGAAATTTTTACTATATAACCTCCATGTTAGTGAGAATGTTGCAATTTCTTATAGTCATAAAATGCATTCTGACTATGTTTCATGTTATTGTAGCGACTTATCCAGAAGCTAAAGCACCGCAAGGATGAGAGGGACCAGGGATATTGGAAATCACTAAGGGGAGACTCGACAGGAGAGCCATTCGCATTCACATACGACCCAACTGAAAGCATGAAGAAGAGGCCTAGGGATGAAGAGTGCGATGGTTTGAATGATGATGCTACTATTGGAGAACATAAAGCCGCTGCTGAAGGAAGTCATCGAAGAAATCGTTGGGACGATGGCAAAGAATATCGCTGAAAAGGAGCACCAATCCACTGACCAAAAGCCATAAAAGGGTGCCTGGGGGAACATTGACAAGATAATAGTTAGAATTTTCAGAATTCTTACAATTGAGGATAGTTAGAAAATACTATAAATCTTACATGTGACAATAGTTATAATGAATAGAATTTTTACAACTAAGTGCCATTAGAATTGATATAATTCTTACTAACTTGTATTAAATATGTAAGAATTTGATAGTTTCTTATGTTCTTTATGGTAATAATTTGTTAATTTCTTACAATTCTAAAACGTCTAGTAATAATTTGTAAATTTCTTACATTCTTAAACTTGATTGGTACGAATTTGTCAATTTGTTATATCCTATTTGGTTAGAATTTGTTAATTTATTACCTTATCTAAAACGTTTTGTAAGAATTTGAAAATTTAAAAATATAAATTGAAGAAAAATTTATAAAATTAAAAGCAACATACAAGTAAAATTAACCAGAAAAAAAAGGAAGAAGAAGAGAGGGAGAAGTGGAGAACAAGAATTTCTAAAAAGAACTACGATCTAAAAAGAAAAAAAAGACTACACAATTACCCCAACCTCAAAAATAGCTTCACGTGCCAACAAACCCACGCGCCGGGATGTTCTCCACCCTCAATGGCTTCAACCTCCCCATCCTCAATGAGTTCCCCCTCCTTAATAAATGATTAAAAAGTAAAAACAGTGTGAAATGTACTATCATAAATTCTTACGGGTTGTCATTGCCCTTGGTTAGAAATGATAAATTCTTACTGCTATAATGAGAATTGATCAATTCTTTTGTCGTATGGTAAATATTTGTTAGAATTATTAAATTCTTACATGTTGTTTTCCCGTTTGTATAGTTAGAAAATATTCAATTCTTACTATCATGATGGTTAGAATTGAACAAATTATTATTAACCCCATTACTCAGCAAACAACTCATCCATGGGCATGTATAAATTCAATATTCAACAATAAAAATTTTCCTTTACAATACCAATGAAACCAATAAGAAAAATATGTGCAAGTATAGCTCCATATGCAAAAAGCATAACTAAAACTAATTAAAAAAAAAAAGAAATGAAAAGAGAAGAAGATAGAGTGTGTGTGCAGATGGGGTGGGTGCAAGGGGAGGGAGAAGGTGGAGTAGAGAGAGGGGTCGAACGACGACGGCGGCGGCGGCTTGCGGGGGCCTTGCGGTGGCACTGGATCCACGACAGCTAGCTTCCGGTGTCCAGCACCATGCTGCGACTGCAGTGGCGTGCAGGAGACGCGCCTCCTTCAGCTCCTCTCTATCTGCAAGCTCACTAACGCCAGCGTCGCCGAGTGCCTGATCTCTGATGCGGCGGTGGCCCGTCATCACTATCATCTAGCAGCGGGAGAAGTTCGCCGTGGTCCTGCAATAAGAGAGAGAGAGAGAGATAGAGGATGGAGAGCGAGGAGAGAGGGAGAACATTTGAAGTTCACCTGCGAAGAAGAAAGAAGAGAGATAAGAAGAGAGAGACATAAAACAATTGGAGGTACTTTTGTCCCATATTTGAAATTTTAGGTAGAATTGTCTCTTTTTTAAGTTGTAGGCAAAACTTGATAAACTTAGTGTTGAATAGGTATTTGGGTATATTTCCTCAAGAAAGTATTATATTTAACTAACGGGTGATGCTATTCGACCATAATATGACCGGCCATAATTTTACTTATTTTATTTTTTTAACATGTAATAATTTATATATTTATGTCAAATTTTTTTAGATTATAAGAAAACTTAAAAGTGATTTTTCATATAATTTATATATTTTTAAAAAATTAATCCTTTAATTATTTGATTATTTTTATTATTTTAAAGAATTTGTTACTTTTTATTTTTTTTAAAAAGAAAAATACGTAATTTTTGGGGGGAAAATTTTTTGAAATTCAAATTTAAAAGTAATTAATTATAATAATTATTTATTATTTTTAAAATGACATATTATGAAAAATATCGTTGTGTGGCCGGCTATATTATGGCCAAATATCATTATTGTTAACTATAACTTCCATCTTCAAAACCATGGATAGGACTTAAATGTTGTCACACATAATTCTTATATTTAATTCAAATAACACTAATTAAAGTCTTTCTTTTATGTGAATAAAAATTTATTAAAACACACACATGGATGCCAACCCCAAATGTTGTATAAAGGATTGAAATGTCTCACATATTTTAGACCAAACCGATGTAGCAACCAGTCCATAATTTGCATGCAAAAGAGCATATTGATCATCAATCTTATCGCTTTTGCGGATTTTATCTATATTAGTGCCGCGCCCGTGCGTTGCACGAAAGATATAAATAAAATATTTGAAATTATATATATATTCTCATATTATTATTAAACAATGTAATACATTACATTATTGTTATCTTCAATAAAAAAAAGAGAAATTATATATTTTTATCCCCTTAAGTATAAGAAACACTATTTTTGCCCAATTTATAAGAACACACAAATTTTGCCCCTTTCTAATACAAAAGTACTAGTTTGCCCTTTCTTACTTATTTTAAATTTAAATAATACTTCTTTCTTCTTTTCTTCTTATTTTCGTCATTCTTCTTCATCTTCATTCTTCTTCATCTCTCTCTAGACCCTAGAAGCTCCACTCTCTCTCTCTCTCTCTAAAAGCCATTGAAGATCCTCACTCCTCACTCTCTCTCTCGACTTCTTCTTATCCGACTCCGACGGCATGGCTGCATTGTTGCCTCTCTCTCCCTCCCTTTTCATTTCATTCTTCTCTCTTTCTCTCTAAAAACCCTAACCATCTTCCCTCTGCACCTTCTTCTTTCTCATATCTTCTTCTCTCCATTTCTCTGCAAGTGACGGCGGCAAGAAGTCGACGGCGATGATGGTTGGGCTGCTGCAATCTCTCTCTCTCTCTCTCTCTCTCTCTCTCTCTCTTTTCAGACCTAGGGTTTTTTACACATATTTGGTTTTTGTAAATAGATCTAGGGTTTTTACTTATTCTTCTTCTTCTTCTTCTTCTTCTTGTTCTTGTTCTTGTTCTTGTTCTTGTTCTTGTTCTTGTTCTTCTTTTTTTTCTTTTTCCAGATCTGGATTCGAGCATGCATTGGAGGATGAAGGTAAGGTGTTTGATGATATTCCCAACCGAAAATTGCAATTTTAGTAGTAAGAAAATTCAAAACTTTTGGTAAGAAAATTGCAATTTCGTGGTAAGAATTTTTAGTTTAGGGTTTCAAATTATTGATAATTGGTTAGAATCTGACATTTATTTTCTTACTATTTTTTGTCTGATTTTACTGTAATTTTAGGATTTACGAATTGACTGCTTCTTTTTGGTAAGAATCGGCCGAAGATTCTTACTATAATTTCAGTAATTCTTACTATACTTCTAGATTTAGGGTTTGATAGTTTTATTTGTGAATTGTCTGCTTCTTTTTGATAAGAATCGACCGAAGATTCTTACTATAATTTTTGTAATTCGTTACTATAATTCTAGAATTAGGGTTTGATGTATTTTTTTTACAAATTCACTACTTCTTTTTGTTAAGTATCGACCGGAGATATTAGTTAGAATTTGATGATATTTTGTTAGAATCTCACATTTTCTTATCGTGTTTTGTTTGTTAATTTATGGTAAGAATTTGACATTTTTCTTACGTTATTTAGGATTTACGAATTGACTGCTTCTTTTGGTAAGAATTGACCGAAGATATTTGTTAGAATCTGATGATATTTTGTTAGAATCTCACATTTCTTATCGTGTTTTGTTTGTTAATTTATGGTAAGAATTTAGCATTTTTCTTACATTATTTGATATATTTCTTACGTTATTTAGGATTCACGAATTGACTGTTTCTTTTTGGTAAGAATCGATCTAAGATTCTTACTGTAATTTTAGTAATTCTTACTATAATCCTAGAATTAGGATTTGATAATTTGTTTATGACTACTACTTTGTTTTGTTTAATAAATTGGTAAGAATTTGACATTTTTCTTACGTTATTTTGATAATAAAAGACTGAGTATTTAGGGCTTAAAATTGATGATTATTTTCTATTCTTGACATGTTTTGTTGCGGTAGTTGCAAATTCTTCTAGTTTTTCAAGTTATATAAGAATTGCTTCATTTCTTATTGTAGGAATTATTCAGCTGACGACGGCTATGAGACGCGAAAGACGAGAAGATATCAAATTTTCTTACTATATCTGTAGTATTTTGATAAGTTTTTGTTGTTTCTTGGTAAGAAAATTAGTTTTTCTTACCAACACATGTAATTTATTATCATTTCTGAAACTAATAATAGTGTCTTAATAAATGATTAAGTGGTAAGAAATGTGATGTATTTTATTACCAATATGTGTAATTTTTTTATCATTCCCTGTACAAACAATTAAATACATTTCTTCTTCTTTTTTTTTTCAAAAATTGGAGATTTTGTCAAATTTGTTACCAAAATTATTCGTAAGAAAATCCTAAAATATTATAAGAAATTATAGTAATTCTTACTAATGAAAGATAAAATTTCTTACCAAATGCATTAAAAATTCTTACCAAGTGAATCAACAAAAAAAAAAAACTAGAACAAGAGAAAAACGAAAATTGGAAAATAAAAAAAAAAAAAAGATTTTTGGCTCTAGGGGTATTTTTGTCCCAATTTTGAAAATGGGACAAAATTAGTGTTAGGCTTATATTTTGGGCATTTTTTGTTCTTTTATCCTCTAAGAGGATAAAAGTGTTGTGCCTAAAATTCTCATAATTTTAAAAACCTAAAATAATTTTAACATAATATAAGTAAATATAATTTTAAATATTTATGCGATAAAAACATAAGCCCCTATAGATTATTATAGTGAAACTATTATTGAAATTAAGATATTTAAATTAATATTTTTTGGTATTTTATTTACAAAATACGTAATAGTAATCTAAATAATTAGTAATTACTATGTTCTTTTAGTAATTTAATACATTTCTTTGAAAAAAAAATAATACATCATGATATTAAGCAATAAGTCATGGTTACAGTAAATTTATCAAACAATAGCTTTAAATCTAACTTAGTATTATTTCACCAAGTTCAAATAATAATTAATTTTGTTTATGACAATGTATCTAAATTTTGTATTGTCACAACAAAATTTTACAATAAAAAATAGGATTGAAAAAATAAATAAATACTACTAACATATAGATATAGCAAAATAAGAAAATTAATAGAATAATTTAATGCAAAAATAGATATATTAGCAAATAATGAAATAATATTTATAATTTGAAATACATTTATTATCAAATCATTTAACAATTCAAAACTTTTTAAAGTAAACCATCTTCATAAACCATTGGACAATTCATGGTTATTTTTGGAGGAAAAATGGTATTGTTGTAATTTTTACGAACAATTCTTCTTTTATATATTGTATATAGACTTGGAAAAATCTGAATGGAAATATTGATCTTCAAATACAGAGTTTGGATGTACTTCACTTGTTTGTTTAACTTGTGGAGCCACATATATAATAGCCTCTCAAACGAGTACTTTAATTTTGTGTCGTATTGGCGGCACGACAAACCAATTGGGTCCACATTCTATTTTAAGAATAAATAACTTTAGAGTCATTATTCAAATATCATGAACAAGTGGATTCAAATGAGGTGATCAAAAGACAATAATAAAAAACATTAATTAGACACAAACTCAATCTTTTATGACAAAAACTTGTGTCAGCCGGAGGCACCGTGCGGCCGGGCCCAAAGTGTCAATCTTTATACAGAAAAGTGTCAATCTTTAACATAATTATTTTACGAATAAAATGACAATTTTTAAAAGTGTCAATCTTTATACAGAAAAGTGCCAATATATATGAATAAAAGTGTCATTGTTTTAGCCCGGCCGCACGGTGCCTCCGGCTGACCCAAGTGTGTCCCATCTTTTATTTTTGTACATTTTGTTATAATTCATATGCCTATATACTCAAAAAAAATGCAAATTTTATACTTATATCTTTGTTCTACAAAACTTAAATTTCTTGAATTTGAATACTCTTACTCTTAATCACAAGGAGAATGCAAAAAACCCTAAAATCGAACAATTAGACAAAGATCGAAGAACATAAATCAAACAAAAAAAATGTTGATTGTATAAGTTTTGTTTTGGAATGAAGAAAGACATGAACTAACCTACGAGAGTCGCCGATGGGGCGGAAATAGAATCTAGAGTTTCAGATGTCATTCTAGGCAAGAGCTCCAGTGTGAATTTGTCGATTTGATTTTGGCCAAAGGGTAAAAGACGAAAGATTCGACGGGAGCAAAACACTGTTCAACTACGAAAATAGTTATCACAGAGGTGAGGTCCGAAACGCGAGATAATCCGAGATAAGAATATTTTTCATGGATTTTCATGGTTTATTTGGCCTACCAAACGGACCCATAAAGTATAAATACACATTAATAACAAATAATGTGTACTTGTGTAGGGTTTATTACGTATATTTTAGCAGGATTTAGTTTTGTTTGGTATTTATTATTTTATTTTTTTGTAGGATTTAATTATCTTGTTTTGGGTATAAAACCGAATATATTGCACCAGCAAAACCAACACTGTACAACTCACACCCTACTACTCAAACCTCAACACAGTAACCAGCATAGCGCCTACCCTAATGTATAAACCTTGCTAATTTCCTATCTTTCCTGCTGCAAAAAGCAAGCACAAACTTGCATTGTTTCACTATATCCTCCACCAAGCACAAACTTGCATTGTTTCACCAAGCTACCTTGCATTCTCCTATTATTCCTTTCCCTCCAGATATGGTAGACCAAAACTGAAACAACACACCTATATAGTTTTTGTTGTTCGTGGTGCACTGAGTGACAAGAAAAGCCATTTCCTCATCCCAACCTCTTGGCGGTCTGTTGGTTCCACACCATCTAGCCACAACAATCTAGATCTCTCTCACAATAAGACAATCAAAGAAAAGATGATTTATTGTCTCTTTTTCCTGATTACAAAAGCAACATGCATCATCAACTGATATACCAATCCTCTGCAAATATTGACAAGTAGGCAGCTTCCCACGCAATAACAACCATGTAGTAAATAGGTATTTAGCAGGAGTGACATTCTGGCACATCATCTTTAGCCCATGGCACCTGCTGATGAGTCCCCTGAAGTTCAATATACAGCTTTTTCACTGAGAACTCAGCTCCATGAATCCACTTAAGTCCATTCACAATTTATAGACACTATTACATTATTTAGACGTCCACAATCTATTGAACCTTTTCATTTTAGGTAGTCGACCCCACAATAAAAATATTAGATGAACCCACAATTAAACACTTTCACACAATTAAAAATATTAGGTAGACTCACAATTAAAACACTTTAACATTTTAAGACTTAAACATATCATTACAAAATATTAAATTCCGTGTCGAAAATTTTAGCTCAAAAGATTATTTACGGAAAGAGTATACTATTGTCACGTCATCTATTAACACATTAAATATGTCAACGATGTATTAGAACATTCATCTACGTAGATATGAATTTCTAACATTACATCCGTCGATTAAATTCATAGATTTGTGCACTATATCGTCTCTTTAAACTCATGTGATGAGTTTTCTATAATAAATGAACTAATAAAAAATATTTATTAGGTGAAAATAAAAATAAGTTTTTTTGCAGCATAATAATAATAATAATAATAATTTATTTCAATAAATAAGTCAATGGCAAGTCCAAAATCGCAACTAGTTCATTACTAAAACCCAACCCAACCCAACCCAACCCAACCCACTTAGAGTTACTTTGGGCCTTATGAAGAAAGTGCATTTCTTTTGTTAAAAATAAACAATTCCGAAAAATTAGTAATGAATAAAAACCTAAACTTGCTTGGCGCTTCATCCTTGTTCATTCTACAGTAAAAAATTAGATATAGAAAAGAAAAGCCGCCTCGAACTTCATATGCGCTCTTATTACGTCGATTGCAGAATTTCTTCGCTGGCTTGATTCATCTCCGTCCTCCTATTCCTGCAGATTTTAGAGAGTAAGTTGGATTCCTGGAACTCAATAATTTGGATTTTACCACTCAATATTTCTTGAATGTTGCATATAATGAAATATATGTATAATTATGAATACCTTAAAATAGATCATGTTATCTTTGCTTATAGCCATAGACAAAGCAATATTATGAAACATTTGAAGGTCAGCTGTTTGTATTATGCGTTTGATTGCATTGCAAATTGCAGTGGTAGGGAGTTTTTATGTATTTCATTGTAATTGCAATATGCATTGGTGTAGTAGGAGTTCTGCATAAAAACATAATATTTAGAAGCATATTTTTTATATCAAATCTGAATTTTGAAATTTGAGTGCAGTAACAAAATGTGTTGTCAACGACACACCAACATTGTAGCCATGCTCACCAACTTGTAGCAGAAAAAGCCATGAAAATTGGGATTCTGAATTGCTGTGTATACATGATGTGTATTTTGACTTTTTTTTTTTGCAATTATTGCAGCCAATTTCAGTGGCAAAACTGTTGCGTATTCGATTGTTAAGTATAGGAATAGATGTGAAGAATTGTATTGGAAAATATTAAAGTAGAAACTATACAGTCTCTTCACACTTCACAATAAAGAAGGGTGTAATTTATATACTGAAAATAGCATTAACTTTTGCCGAAAGAAAAAATAGAGCCGAGAAGAATAGGTGTTTTAGGCGGGAAATCAATTTAGCTCAATGGACCTGCTTTTATCTATATAAGATCTTAAGAAGTTAAAAAAATATGTGTTTCTACAAGTTATTGAAGAAGTTTAGCAGCCAGAATTTACAGGTTGAATACGGATTTATATGATTTTGATTCTAGAAAGTGTGTACTTACGAGTACGATTTCTTTAGCTTTATACTCTGCATATTTGACTGTTGTAATGTGTTATTCTTAATTTCTTTACCTTCTTTTTCTTAAGAATTGCAGGTACTAATAAAATTTGGAGTAAATAACTATTAAAGATGTTACCAGCTGATTCCACCAAAATGTTGTCCTTCAAACGCTGCATAGCTGATGGAGATTTGGTTATCGTGTATGAGAGGCATGATGTTATGAAGGCCGTAAAAATTACAGAAAAGGGAGTTTTACAGAACAGATTTGGTATGTTTAAGCATTGTGATTTGATTGGCAAACCATTTGGCTCCAAAGCCTTCAGTAATAAAGGTGGATTTGTTTATTTATTAGCTCCAACTCCTGAGCTGTGGACTCTCGTGTTAAGCCATAGGACACAGATTTTATATATCGCGGATATAAGTTTGGTTGTAATGTATTTGGAGATAGTTCCTGGATGTGTTGTTCTTGAATCTGGCACTGGAAGTGGATCCTTGACCACTTCTCTTGCACGAGCTGTTGCTCCCAACGGACATGTTTATACATTTGATTTCCATGAAGAGAGGGCTGCTTCAGCCAGGTGAGGAGTTGGTAAATTTGGTCGTTCTTTGATGCTGCTGGTTTAGTTGAGATCTTGGGGAAATACTGAGTATAGTGTTTATGTTTGTTGGTCTCGAAGGAGAAGCGAACAAAATCTTTTATTGTCACGTTATGCTATCAATGATATTTCATATACTTGTTGCTATATTTGATTTGGTTTCACATTTTCTTCAAATTCATGCACTTTTTTTTATATAACACAGGATGAATATAGGAATAGTATAAGAGAAAATCTGGTTTGATGGATTCTTCTTTATGAACACTGAAGTGCTTGAGATTTGATTACATTCAATTGGTTGTGTTCTTAGAAGTAAGCATTTACTCTTGTTTAATGGGATTTTCGATGCTAAGGATAATGTTAGTGTTTGTTCTTACTGTCAAGAAATATCACATTATTTTGTCACTTATTTTTATTTCATCATTGGTAGCCATATTTGATTTAGTTTTACTTTTTCTGCAAATTGATGCACCTTTTTCTTTTAAACTAATGGAGGAATACAGAACAATATGAAGAAAATTTTGGTTTAATGTATTCTCCTTCATGGATATTGAATGCTTGATCATTCCAGCCTTTGTCTAGGCCTTTTGTGATTTGATAGATGAGTGGATTCTTTGTCAATCTGTATGATAATGTATTTGCTTAAATGTTCCCTTCAGGGAGGATTTTGAACTCACAGGATTGAGTAGTTTGGTGACAGTTGGTGTGAGAGACATACAGGGTGAAGGTTTCCCAGATGAATTTATAGGCAAGGCGGATTCTGTTTTCCTCGACCTGCCTCAGCCTTGGCTAGCTATCCCTTCTGCTGCAAAAATGCTACAACAAGATGGGGTCTTGTGCTCATTCTCTCCCTGTATCGAGCAAGTACAGAGATCTTGTGAAACCCTCAAATCCTCTTTTACTGGTTGGCTAGCTAGCCCTCTCCACTTTAACTAAAACCCTTTTAGTTTTAACTTGAAGTCGACTATTTACTCATCAAATTTCTTGTTATATCTCTCGTGTTGGATGCTGACAGATATAAGAACATTTGAAGTACTCCTCCACAACTATGAAGTTCGAGAAGGACACTTGGCAAGTTGGGAAGATGGCGATGAGGTTTTGGCATCTGCCAAGATAGGGAAGAAGAGGCAGCGTTCGACAAATGGAAAGGAAAATTCTCGACCTCAGACTGTCTTGGCTAGACGAATTGGTGAGGCTAGGGGCCACACCGGTTACTTGACATTTGCTAGACGCCATTGCATTGGGTAAAACATCTTCGTTATATTGGTGATAGCCGAAGTTATACTCTCTGTTGCTCCATATTCGAGTAGTTGCTTTGAATTCTAAATCATGTAGTTAGCCTAGAGGAGATTAGAAGTAGCACGTGAATCAGGGTTACAACTTTGAAATCACGTGCAAAAGCTTTGGAGATGGAGTACTTGGGATCAGCTGAATTCTAAAACTACGGAACCAAACTGGTTTCACACCAGGAGACTGTTAGACGGTTCTTCAGTGAGATCTGTCAAATGGTATATGTATTTGGATTCTCTAGTAGATTATTTATGATTTTAATAGTATTTGGATTTTTGAGTATTAACCCTCGTGAGTGTCGTTTTTATTCCTCATGGTTGTCATCAGGGTGTATTAGGATATTATAGTTCTTTTGATAGGCATGCATTTTGAATTGTGTATCAATATGTTAAAATGGCCCTAACTTTCTGCATCTACTGTATCAAAATCCCCTAGCTGACTGATTGGCTACTTGTTTAGAGCTCACAGTTATTTTGTTCTTGATAGAAAATCTAGCACAGCAGGGGTATGTTTCTTCCGCCACTGCTAATGGCGGTAAGTTTCTTCTCCCTCTCTCTCTCTCACCTCTTACCTCGGATGCCCCTCGTCTGCCTCCGAGGCTGCCCCTGGTATGTATTTCTCGCTACTCTCGATATAGTCTCTTTTTTATGCGCGCCTCCCACCATCGCATACCATACCTAGTAAGCACATCTTTGGTTCAAGTAGGGGAATGGACATTGAATTGAATCAAATCAAGGAAGGGAATAGTAACTATATCCATTACTTTTATTGTGTGTTTGGTTCAACAATGAAAATGAATCACTTGCAAATGATTTCTTCCTTGTTTCTAGTCTATTTCTATGGGTAATAAGTTGGGGGATTGGATTATTTCATAACCCATTACTCAAGCAAAACATAAGTAATGAAAATAGATAATTAATTCTCTTTCCATGGCTAAAAAAAGCCAAACCAAACATGGCCAAGTATGAAACTATACGTTCATAACTTTGCTTATTGTTTTCTTCTTTCAAGAGCCAATTTATAGATAGTAGTATTAATAACAAGGGTCAAATGGTGTAAATATAGGACACTTATTATGAAACAAAACCAAAATTAAAATAGGATACTTGATAAAATAAAATATGAAAAAAAGAGAGGGTAAAATGTTAATTTTCAATGTTATGTTTTTTCATTGCCACGCAATATAGACTAAAACCCAATTATTGTTTGATACTCCCATTATCCCATTATTTATTTATTTATTTATTTTTCTGATCAGAGAAGCAAAGTTATTTTTATTCAACAAAAGGAATTTGGTACAAGGAGTACCAGTACAGAGATTATACAGAAAGCCAGAAGTCTTTTAAATTTGTTCCATTCCAGATTACAAAGCTCAACTTAGAATGATATCGCCTTTAGTAGAGCACCAACTCTAGAAGCGGCATTTTATTTCTTCCCCGATTCTTCGAAAATTCCACTCCTTATGTTCGAAAATTTGTCCCTTTATCACATTATACTAGTCCCAAATGATTTGGGCACATATATTAAGGCTAGAATATTTTAGGAGTTAATTGATGAGGTCCACGTTTATTAGGCAGATAAGTATTGACATCAATCGCAATTAGATCCTGAGATACGCAAACCCTTCTCAAACTCCTCTCTCTCTCTTAATGTTATCGATGCCACACCGCGGCTTATGGTGTTTTGCCAAAAACTCGCCGAACTATTATAAAATTTGAGTATCAATATGATTTCAATACTTTTAATTGTCATTATTCAAATACTTGATAAAATCAGCATAACACAATTGTTTCTAAGTTGAGAAAATCATAAGGATAGTTATCAATACTTTTAATTGCCAGTATTCAAACACTTGATAAAATCAGCATAACACAATTGTTTCTAAGTTGAGGAAATCATAAGGATAGTTATCAATACTTTTAATTGTCAGTATTCAAACACTTGATAAAATCAGCATAACACAATTGTTTCTAAGTTGAGGAAATCATAAGGATAGTTATCAATCCATCAATCACTATTAGTACTGGATATTTAGACAGATTTAAAGTTGTAAAAAGTGGAACAGACGTGTACAGTGTACACCCCCATTTACGTATGTTGCACTATTTACAACTCCTTTGAATTCTTGCTTGACTTAAATTAATATTTGAGATACCAAATACCAATATTGAGACACGGGGTACATGCACTCTTTAGGAAAAATTAAACAGCACACACACATATATACACAGAAAGATTTTTTTTTCTTTTAAACAATTTAACATGAAATTTAACGAATGCGTCTTGAAGGATTTGAAATTGATACCTCGGTATTAACGTACTACTTGACAAATACATGTACACAAAATAGAACAAATACAACTTCAATTCGGTATACAGGATGAATTGAAATTTACACATTAAAAATTGTATCTAGTTGTCAAACTTCACACATTACAGCTCTTACTGTAATGCTAACAGTAAATAAAATGGGAATTAAATAAAATAAAACTTCGGTTTAATTTAACCTTACATGCTTTGGTAACCGTATTCTTGACTAGAGCTGGATCACTAGATCAGTATGATCTCAACAAAAATAATTGGTTTAAATTTATTTACTTTGAGATCGAGTTATGTACATGCATGTGTGTTTGTATGCTATCGAAATGGAACACGTGATTGCTTAATAAAAAATAAAAATAAAAAAAATCTAACAATGCAATATTCCATTCAAAGCAGACATTGACAATAAATTAAAATAAAAACAAAAAATAGTAACATGACAAGATTTAAATAATTTATATCTTGTGTCACGTACTGATAGAGAAAGTAGGAACAATAATTGCATGCAAATCCAAGAAAAAATCAAACATGATAGAAACCCTCAACAAATTGTGGCCCCATCCCATTTCTTAAGTACGTACATGGTGTAGTAGCTAGAGAGCGATGGGGACAGCTCTAAGCGGCTGGGCCTTCTCCAAAGTAATCCCAAACTTCTCTTCCATATCCAATTTCTTCCTCCCATCTTCAACCTTCCAATCAAAACAATTCACCAATGATCCCAACATCAGGGGCACCATTCTCATGGCCAATGGCAGGCCGGGGCATATCCTCCTACCCGCCCCAAACGGGATCAGCTCGAAATGTGTGCCCCTCACATCCACTTCCGACTCAAAGAAACGGTCAGGATTGAACTCTAGAGGGTTTTCCCAAACGTCCGGGTCCCGCCCTATGGCCCAGACGTTTACGAAAACGCGTGAGTTCTTTGGCACTGTGTGGCCCAAGACCTCGACGTCTTGGTCAACTGTGCGTGGGATGAGGAAGGGGACCGGTGGATGGAGCCTCATTGTCTCCTTCACCATGCACCGCAAGTACGGTAACCGTGGAATGTCCGTTTCTTCTATCCGTTTTCCCTTTCCGATCACTTGTTCTAGCTCGAATTTTGCTTTCTTCATGACTTTAGGGTTTTTGAGCGCCTCGGCCATTGCCCATTCCACCGTGCTTGAGCTCGTGTCTGTTCCCGCCAGGAATAGATCCTGTTGTGTTGTGTTGTGTTGTGTTGATCATACAAATTCAAAGTGTGTTTCGGTGAACTTATAAGATATTTTTGTAATTTAACGACAAAATAAAATATTGATGAGTTAATAAAACCCAAGAGTCAGCTGGGAAAAAAAAAAACAAAAAAAACAAAAGGAAAAGTACACCGTTTTAACCTAAAAAATTTCACTTTGTGATAGGTTTAACCCGAATTTAACATAATGCAAATTGAATTTTGTGACAATCATAGCTAAAAATGATTCCAGTGTCAGAAAGTCCAGTTTAAAATCGATGTTTACGGGTAAAAAAAATGTTCAAAATGTCACTTGTAAATTATGATTTCCAATTAAACTTTTCGATGCCAAAAATCATTTAAAGATTAAAATTGTCACAATTCTTTGATACCAAGTTGAAGCTTGGTATGTGAAAGTAAATTTATAATAAAAAAATATTACTAACCAAACACATTCGTTCGATGTGAGTTCGATCGATCTCTTGGGGGCATTGGTCGCTGATTTTGAGGAGGGTGTCAATGACGTCACTCGCTTCTTCGTCGCCGGATTTTCGTTTCTCCAACCTTTCGCCGATCAAGCCACCAAAGAGCTCGAGCACTTTCCCGAAGTAGACAGTGTTACGACGTCGTATTCCTTGTGGGTCCAATCGTGCTAGAGAGGGAAAGAAATCGACCAGGTTGGGCTTTCCGACCTCCGTCATGATCTTCGACACCGTTTCTTTGAATTCTTTCGCCGAATCCGAAAACGGGTCGGTCAAATCTCTAGAGAAGAAGGTGTTGGAGAGAGAGTTGAGGGTGGTTCTGAAGGCGGCGCGGCCGACGTCGACGGCGGTGGAGGTCCGGCTGCTTTCGGTGCAGTAGGCGATGAGCTCGTCCACCTTCTTTCTGCGGAGATGCTGGTTGGCGTCGAGGCGGCTGCCGGCGAAGATGTTAGAGTTCATGGCCTTGCGGAGGCTGCGCCACCGCGGCGCCACCGGGAGCCAGACGACGGAGTACTTGAACTGGTCGTGAGCGTGCATGGCGTTGGGAATGCTCCTGCTGGAAAAGGCGAGGTCCTGCTTCTGAAGGACTTCTCTGGCGACGTCGGCGGAGGAGATGACGACGGTGTTGATGGAGCCGAGGCGGAGGCGCATGAGGGGACCGTAGATGTTGGCGAGGCGGGCGAGGGATTTGTGGGGGTGGTCGCCGAGTAGATGGAGGCTTCCGATCAGGGGCAGCGGCGTCGGCCCCGGCGGGAGGTTTTTATTTTTACCCCTCTCGGTAACTTTTTGGATACAGTAAAAAATAGTAAGGGTAAATAGTAATCCCACCGCGATTTCAAGAAAATCCATGGAAATTGAATTGGTGCCTTTTTTTTTGGAAACGAGTGAATTTATATGGAAAGGTGGTGAGGACTACATCTACTTTTACGCTAGATTGAATTTGAGGGGGGCGGGGGCCGGGTGGGGGGTCCTTTTTATATTTTTAGCTTCTTATAGGCTATTGATTGAAAATTCGATGGTTCTTAGTTCTATCATTCACTACAAGAAAACTGAGTTTTTGCGACACACAATTTGTGATGCAAATGGTTGTTTTAATGTCGCAAAAGTTAATTTGCGATATTTTATGCGTCATGTCAAATTGTGTCGCAAAAGGTGATGTAGTATTTTTATGACACTTTCTCTAAATAGTGACGCAACATATATGACACTTTATGTTTCACTTAATTATTTGTCGCATAAAATTTACAACACTTTACACGTCATTAATTTAGCGATACATGTCTATTTGCGACACTTAATAAGACATTAGTGAAAGTGTTGCATAAAATTTGCAACACTAACTTGTGACATTTTAAATAAATTGACATATATTGTCGGACATATGTGGCATCATATTTAAAATGTTGTATAATATTGTGACATAAAACATTTGTCACGAAATTATTGAATTTGTGTCGTAAATTATGCAACATCTGTTGCATCAATTTATTATTATTATGTCATAAATCTTGTTTCACTTGTACAACATTAATTAAAATGACGCGTCCAAATTTGTGGCACTATAATTAAAAGTGACGTAGTTTGTGTCATATTTAAAGTGTTGTTTTTATTATAAATTATAATAATTATTGCAATTATTTAATATCAAATCGCACAATCATTATGTCGTAATCCTTGCATCAGATTAACAACAAACAAAAAAGGGGGTAAAAGCGATAATATACAAGGTAAATTCATACGAATGAGAGCAGACTTAAGAATTATTCAAATTGTGAAATATGTTAAAAGTGACAGTATCATTTATCAGCAAAATTATTCACGTATATCTCACTTTCATGTAACAATTGCCTAAAAGTGTCTAGCTTAAGAGTACAAATTCTACAAGTGAAAGAGACATTAAATGTCATTTTATCTTCCTCCTGCATTGTCTTGCTGCACTTTTCACTTTTCCTACATAATTTTAAGAAAAAAAAATGTGTAAATCAAATTAATTGAAAATGTATGTCGATATTAATACCTGGTCGCACCAACTAAACAAATATTCATGTCTGTCTCATCTCCGTAGTCGGTTCAGTTGTTCATCTCTTCTGTACTCTGATAAAATGAATCAAAAATAATATTATGAAAATGCTAAAACGTAATAAACCATCGCAGGCTCATAGAACTATTAAAACAACATCTAATGTCAATAATTGGACGTTATTGCAGCCTACACATGTAATAAAATATATCATATAGATATGAACTAGATAGAGAATCATGTTAGAAACTTAATTGGTCTTCACAACAAAAGTAATGTCTACTAGATAGTTAGATTATCTTTCTCTATTGATTTTTCTGTAAGTTCATGATAATATTCCATCCTAATGTAGTTCTAACTTCATTACCAATCCAAACTCTCTAGCACAAGTCTAACAAACTATTTATAAGATACTGTAAAGGGCATGGATTTCAAATCTCTAAAGGTAATCAAAAGTCCATATGATAGAATAGATATAACCACCCATGAAAATGAGTGAACAAATATACAACTAATGGATTTGAATTTAGATCCCTCAAATATGTTATTTTACTAAGGTGTCGTAAATAAATTATCACGGTTCAGAAACATAAATATGAGTATTGCATTTATGTCACAAAACAGCTACATAATATTTAAATGGTGTAAATATATGACATTGAATGCAACACTGTCTTAAATGTGTAGTAAAATTATGACATTTTATTGAGGTGTCGCAAATTAATTGTCACAATTCAGAGACATAAACACAATTGTCGCATTTTTGTCACAAAAATGTGACACAATATTGGAATAATGCAAAAATACGACATTGAATGCAACACTATTTTAAATGTGTTGCAAAATTACAACACTTTATTAAGATGTCTTAAATTAATTGTTGCAATTAAGGGACATAAAACTAAGTGTCGTATCTGTGTCACAAAATAATGACATAATATTTAGTTGACGCATAATGGACGCAAATATACGACATGGAAAGGATAAATGTCGTAATTTTATGACACTTACATGTAGTGCCGCATGTATATATGTCGCAAAAGCCCAGCTTTCTTATAGTAATTAGACCATAGATTGACAATTCTGATTATTTATTGGATATGGATGAGGTGACACTTTCTATTGAATTATAGCTTACCTTCACCTGTTAGTTATATTTTTGAAATTAACCATCCTACTTATAAAAATTAATTATTGTCAATTTTTTAAAATATTTTTAACACATAAAATAATTTATTAATGCAAATATATAATGTCAAAAAAATCTCTTTGTCCTGCCAGTTTATACCTTTTTTTTTTGTCGTTCCAACTACACATGTTTTTTTTTTTTTTTTGAACACTACTTAGCAGCACTTTGTTAGTAGTATTATTTAACCTAACTTTCACCTTTTGTTTATAAAAATTTCTCACATAATCCCACTTTCATCTATTATTTTCAATCAACTACACATAACCTCACTTTTAAAGTGGCACATGTCTCCACCAATATCACAATCAATTAATATTTATTAAAACTCGTACCCAAAAAAATTGAGACATAAATAGCAAAAATGGATAGAATATAATAGAATATTCGAATTGATCAATTGATGACATCGTGCCGACCTATTTCGTGTGAAGACAAAAATTTTATATTTTCAAAAGAATTAAAAATGAGATAGGTGGGTGGGTATGCTCACCCGGTGTCATCCAACCAAAATGGAGAGAGGGCAAATCCTCAAAAATAACAAATGGAGATACCTACCACCACGTTATTTCTGGTTTGGCGTATTCAATTAAATATTTCTTCGGTCCATAATATTTATATACAATTCTCTTTTTCAGTCTCTTTATGATATTTGTGCATAATTTATTTCTAGACTTAGAACCTAAAATCATGATTTACTTTCTATCTCAAAATATCGATAAAATATCGACTCCACTTCAATTAAGTGAGATCCAAAAATAACTTTAACATTTACACATTATAAATATTAAAATCGGTACTGAAAGATCTAAAGTATAAGTATTTTGGACGGAAGGAATATTGTATTACATTTGTTTCATCTATAATGACTCGTTTTCGCAATTTCAATTGCAACGTTAAAATAATTGAATTTTCTCTGCATCATAATTACAAACTAAATAAATCAAATAATATGTATATATATATATATATATAACGAAAAATGACTATGGATAATATGTTGCTAATAAATAATAGTAATAGCATACATATATTGGGTTTGGTTTGAGTCTTAATACAAGTAGAAATTAGATCGGGTTGTTAATTGTGCATGTAATTGAGAGAAAATTACTTATATTCATATATGAGGTATTCCTCCGTCCTATTTATATAGAACCAATTTCTTTTTTGGTATCTTCCATTTATATATAGTCATTACCTAAAATAGAAAAAATTTAAAATTAAAATGAAAACAAATATATATATATATATACATATATATATATATATATATATATATATATATAACTTTGAAAATATATATTCAAATTAAAATAAAAGCAAACAAAAAAATAAGTTTTAATGGATACAATAAAAAAGGGCCAAAAAAAATTGCTCACATCTTAATTTTAGTACCACAAAAAAATGACTCTATATAAATAGAATGAAGGGTAGTATAAAATAATAAAATGTGTTAGAATTGAAGCAGAGGGAATAATATTTTGTCAAAGTATAGTTTTGTGTCGGGTTATAAATAAAAATAAGAGAGAGTGACCAAAATAGTCATTGTAATAAGTAAAAGGATTAAAATAGCCATTGATAAATAAAGGTATAATAATAGCCATATTTTGCATTTAGTACCAGATTTGCCCTTATATTAGTGTATTCAATAATTAATAAAAAATAATATTAAAGGATTAATTTGATTTCTACAGACTATTAGTTTTAATTATATTATTATTTATAAAGTTAAAAAATATTATACTATAATTTTGAATTTTTTTATATAACTAACAAAAATTCAATTAAATGCTAAAAATAATTATAAAAATCCTAACTAATTGAATAAGTGAACCCTAAAAATATTTAATTATTAAATTATATTAAATTATTATAAATTAAAATTATCGATATATATTTATAAATATATTTCCAATTTTTTATTTGAATTCTAATTATATATCAATTCTAATTAGTTAATAGAATATAAGGGCAAATCTGATACTAAATGCAAAATATGACTATTATTATACATTTTATTTATCAGTGGCTATTTTAATCTTTTTACTTATTAAAATGGTTATTTTGGGGATTAACACTAAAGATAATCTCAAAATAATTATTAAATTGGAATAGTCCGGAAGTGTACGTAGGTGGGGTCACTATCCTATGCTCTTCAAAACTTGATGTTTGTAAAAATGAATACTTAATCCCAACAGATTGAAAGTAAAAAGGAAAAGTTTAAAATCAATTTATCTATTACTACAATGTATAAAAGATGAATTGTTGCTAAAATTTATCAAATTGTCATTTCCCAGCCTAAAAATTAATGGGCCCAGGCATGTGCAGATCAATTGTAGTTGGTCATTGGCCAGTATTCTTTAATCAGTTCTTGTTTATTGTCAAAATATAAAACGTGGAGAACTGCAAATTGAATCTTGGAAGACAAGCACAAATTTGAATTCAATTTCAGTATGATTTGGAGCCAAATTATGTTTCATTCCAGATTCCTCTATATATAGATCTAGAACTTTCATTTTCTCAGTCACAACTTTTTCCTTAAAAATTAGCAGATTTATTTTTCGGCATTAGTTAGTGTATTTTTTCCAGACGTGTTGTTCCTTTTGTTTCATCTTAACTATTACAATATCTAGATTCATACATCTTCACTTTCTTAATATTTGTTTCTATTTCTACAATTTTATTGCGTCTTGGCTTGGGCAAAAGGTTGAAGAATTGTGACTTCTTTACAAAATAAATGGTGTCTTCCTTCGTCGTGTGTAAGAGCATCAAGTTCCTATCCTGAAAAGAACAATGATAGTCAGCTATTATTAACAAAAAATAAAATACAACTTATGCCTAAATTTAGAGATAAGTACTGAAAGCATATAGAAATATGTGTAATTTTTATAGTTATACTTTGACACTATCTTTTGTTAATTAGACGAGTAAGATTCATTGTTCAATTCATTTTTACACATGTTGGGCCCAAAGATGAAAGAATGACAATTATTTAAGCAAGCGGCTCTTCATTATTGTTCAGGTAAGGGCCGTAAGGCTCTGATCGATCTTATTTTCGCAAGGTAGTTAATGCACGAAAACTGAGAATTAATGAACACGAAAAGGAGCACAATGGATTTACGTGGTTCGATCTATTGTGATAGATCTACGTCCACGGAGCGAAAGTGTGTATGGATCTTATTGAGAGAATACGTATAGCTTGTACAAAGATTGTCCTCCCCTCTCCATCTATTCTAAACCCCTATTTATAAGTATCTACACATGGAATTCGACTAAGATTACAAGTCTTTTCCTACTAGGACTCTTTGGCTTGATCTCCCCCTTTACTGGCTAAACACCGAGCTTCTATATCTCTTGGAGCTTGAATTGTAGTCGATGTAGGAGTTGCCTTGGTGTAGAAGTCTCTTTGAAGTAGGTTGTAGCTGACTGGGCCGAGCTGCATAGGGCTTTAGTTGGGTCGAGCTGCGTTGGCCGAGCTTAACTGTCGGGGCCCAATTATATTGGGCTCGATGCTTGGGCCTAGTAGTTAGGTCATATCCTATCAGGCTCAAACCTAAATTTCTCCAAACATCTATTACTATTTTAAAAAGTCAATTCTTACAACTTTTGTTTTGTCTAATATACCCATATTATAAAGAGGAATTGTAGTGTTTTTATTATAAATCTATTTTAAGGGTAACGAAGTAATTTTGAACGTAATTTTATTATTTAATTAAATTTATATAAATTTTTCCTACTTTAACTATAATTCTATTTCTCCACTCCTATTTATTTTCACAATTTTCCAAGAACATTATTCATCTACTCAAGAATATATTCCTTCCTACGTACTATATCATAAAACTCACAATAATAATAAATAAGTATGATATAAATGGTGAAATATAACAAAGATTATAATATTTTTAACATATTTTTCAAAATTAATAAAAAAAACGTATTTATGTGCAACGCAAATAATCTTTGCTAGTACACAAAAGTATGACAAACTCAGAAGGTGAAAATTTTTATATTGTTAATTCATCAGAAAAGCATGTACACTGTTTAATTTGTCGTATTTACTACTCTCTCCGTCCCAAAGATATCGTTCTAGTTTTTTTTTTTTTGACAATAATTTTATGCTCCTAAGGAAATGTGTAATATTTCCCAATTATGAATAGTATAAATATAATATTATTCATAACTGGAAAAATCTACACATTTCCTTAATTCACGTGCCCAAATTTATGGGACGCAGGGTGTATAAAATTATTGTCAAAATAAACAATACGCTATCTTTGGGACGGATGAAGTATTTACTTTGTCTACATTCATGTGCAGAGTACCTAATACTCTACTGAAAGAGAACCCTAAAGGAATATGAGTTATCTAAATTAACTTTAAGCTAATATTTATAATATAGTAGGGGATGCGCCAAGAATGAGGACTTTTAACTTTAGAAGAGCATATAGGCGGAGCAAGAAATTTGAAAATGGCTGGGACAGAGCCATTAATTTTGAAAGTGGGACCACAAAACTAAAATAGATTGGGCGACTAAATTTAAAAATAGGAGGGCAAAATTAAAATAAAATAAAATAAAATAATAATAATAATAATAATACTATGTATTATTAAAAAAAAATGACGGGACGATCGCCGAGATAAGCGCGGCATGTGGCTCCACTGATTCTCTGGGTGCATATATTAGTGCTTTTTTTGGTTATTGAATTGAACCAGCCGATATTTATTTGGGCTTAGTTAAATTAATAGGTGTATTATGGGCTAGTTGGGTGTTTCATAAGCATGATATTACTTGGACCGATGCATGTTTCAAATTTATATTTGTTGCAATTATTAAAGTAACTGTATTGAATTTTTGTATGTGAAAAAGTTTAGTGAATTAGTGTACTCTGCTGATCAATTTATATTTGTTGCAATAATTAAAGTATTTTTATTTTAATTTTCTACTGAACAATTTATTTTTCTTCAATTTTAATATATTAGGAGTATAATTTAATTTAACTTAAAATTATTAATTAGGGTTAGTTAATCATGTTAGTGTTTATAATTGTTTTTAATATTTAAAATTTGTTTTATTAGTTAAATATGGTTAATGATTTTTGGGTTTGAAATTTCAATTTTTATACATGGTCATTATCAATTATTGTTTATTATACTCCCTCCGTCCATAAAGAGTGCGTCGAGCTCTTGTTAAGATAATTGTTCTCAAATATGTTGAAGCTCACGAGTGCTTCAACATACACCGTAACCAGCGGATATTTTTGAGATGCCATGTGATCATGAGATTGCAGTATTTTAGTACTACCATTTAAAACGATGCATTCTTAAAAATTGCAGTATTAGTTGGCATTGAATTTTCAATTGCACTGAGAATCAAATTATGAATGAACAGAAAGAATTCATTGTGTGTGTCCTGAATATGTTGTGTCGTTCAATAAAAGTAAAAAAGCAGAGAGTCATCAAGTCAAAGATGAAAATTCATGCCAACTAACAAGGGGAGAATTAATGGACCAAAATAGTACTCTCTCAACTTTTCAAGTTGAGTCGTTTCTTTTCATCATTTGTGTCAAGCATTTTCAAGCGTTTTAATAATGAGTTTTAAAATTACATTTTAAAGTATTATCCCATAAAAGAAAAGATTCTTTAAAACGTAATTTTAAAACTCATCATTAAGACGCTTGAAAACGTTTGCCACAAATGCTGAAAAGAAACGACTCAACTTGAAAAGACCGGAGGGAGTAGTACTCTATAGTACTCGACCCAATCCAACGCTCATGCTTCAAATTTATTGACATATGATCGTCACGTTTTCAGAAATTTTCAAAATCATCATTTTATTTGTGAAAATCTTTAAGTATTATATATATTGATATAGAAATACTCTCCTACCCACGGTGGGCACACTTAACGTGTCCACCGTTGATGTGGTAGTGCCACGTCAATCATTTTTCCTTTTAGGGTTCACTTTTTTTTAGTAGGTTTAGTTTTTTATGGTAGAGTTTATTTTTATAAGGTATATTAATTATAATTTTCCTTAAATATAATGCCGCCACCTCAGCCGTTGGCATATTAAGTATGCCCATAGTGGGTAGGAGAGCATTACTCTATATTGATAATGTCCTTAACACATGACGATCATCCGTATAATAGGAAATAAAACAGGGAAATACATGCAAATATTGGATGACAAATATACATATTATGATAGGTGTAAATCTCGATCTATTAATTGTATCTATTGTCAACTTACCTACCATTTATTAGACTATAAATGTTAAAATTAATAATATAAATTACATATACCATGAACATATATAAATTTATATTTTAACTTCATTTATTATTCTATTTCAGCTTATATATACCATTAATTACTGTATAAGGATAAAGTGAGAAGAATCCAGATATTTTACCATTAAATTCTAAAATGAGACATTTAAAAAAATAATAATAATAAATAAAAAAATAAAAAGGGAGTATTCCGTTTAGGTGTGAAATTTTTCTTTTTAGAACATGCTCATACATGTGTTAGTATATCCCAAAAATGAAATTATTCTCTAATATTCTTTTAATTAAAAATTATTATTAACAACTTTATTTACCAAATTATCTACTAAGGCCCACCACTTTATTCATTCTTCCAACTATGGGTGAGTACGGGTTGGTTAACCGATCATTTTACACCTAAAAAATGGACCATATGTTTTTTTTATCTGATCGGTTAACCGTTATAAATTTAAAAATAAAGACCAAAAATCATGAAATCGATTAAACTAAAATTCAGGTCGATTAACTATTTAACGGTTAACCATAAATAAAAGAAATATTCAATTTTGTATAATTCATAATAGGAAAATTTAAAAAAAAAAATTAAAAAAAATCATATCTTAGAATGTACTCCGTATATGCAAAATAAACAATTTAAAAAATCAAAACAATGGTGAAACTAAATTGCATAATCCTAATAGAATAAGTTTTGCAATTACTCAAACCAAAAATCAAGTTATCTTCAATTGCTTATTAACTTTTGGCTAATCATCAATACTTAAAAGCAGATGATCTTATGTCAAACTTTATCAGTAATATAAAATAAAAAAAACTAAATACTATAGATATATAATTATATATTTATTTAATAGGTACCGATTCGGTTAATTATCGGTTTTTAGGCATAAAAACCGATACCCAACCAGAGTCGGATTTTGTAAATTAAAAAAAAGAAAAGAAAAAAAAAACCTTACGGTTCGGTTACCCATATATTTAGATCGGTTTCGGTCTGGTTAACCGGTCGGTTCAATTTTTCGATTTCTTATGCTCAGCCTACTTTCAACACCATTATCCCATCAACTTTACCGTTTATTCACTCACAACAATTTTATAACTCGGGATAAAATTTCACTTATATATCAGGAATTACGTAGTACTATCATATACAAACACCTCACACGTCATCACATATGTAGTAAATATTTTCTGCCGAACCATCTATAACATGTCTAGTTATTATATAATCCCAAATCCCAACCAAATATATTCCTACATAAAAATTAAATTCCTCATCCATACATAACAATGGCGATCTCAGAACAATCTGCGCATATTGTTCTAGTTCACGGCGCCTGCCACGGCGCATGGTGCTGGTACAAACTGAAGCCGCTGCTGGAGGCAGCCGGCCACCGTGTAACCGCCGTTGACCTAGCCGCCTCCGGCATCGACCGGAGAAATATCGAGGAACTCCGCACTTTCTCCGACTACTCGCAGCCTCTGCTAGGGCTGATGGCCGAAATTCCGGCGACGGAGAAGGTGGTTCTAGTGGGCCACAGCCTTGGTGGATTGAATATTAGCCTTGCAATGGATTTGTACCCTCACAAAATTGCTGTAGCTGTTTTCCTAGCAGCTTTCATGGCGGATTCTACACATCCACCATCATATACTCTTGAACAGGTAAAGTGACTTTTATACGTAGTCTTTTATTCAATATATTTGATCGAATTTTACATAAAAATTAATAAATTATGCAATTTTAATTAAGAAAGTATTAATCTCATTACTTGATATACTCCACATAAAATAGCCTCATGATATTTTGTCCTATTCGTTTCTTAAGTTATAGTATATCTTTGACGATCTGGTTCAGATATAGATCAGTGCAATTCGGTTTTTGTTTTTTGGTAGCTAACAGAAAAGTAGATCTAGTCTAAATAAATATATGTTGACTTTGTATAGGATTTTAATGGCTACCTTGTAGGGACGTATACTTATACGGGGCAGGGGCCGATATTGCTTTCCTACCCTTTTGACCTTGATTCTATACCGTTTAAATTGAAGGGGGTGTGTGGGGATTACTCGTCAAGAGAAGAATACCACTCCGGGGCGAATTTATCAATATAATAATAATTAAATGCTGAATTTATTAAAAATTTAAATATAATCTAAAAAATATATATATTAAATTTTCTTATCGGGACAAATACGAGGTCAGGATATTTATATACTACCTCCATCCTATTTATTTAGACCTATTTACTATTTGACACGTATTTCCACCGAAACCTAGTACGAGTTTTAAAATATAATTTTGTAGTATCGTTTTTTTTACGGGATACTATGACACTCAAAGTATCCCGTAAAAAAAACGATACTACAAAATTATGTTTTAAAACTCGTACTAGGTTTCGGTGGAAATACGTGCATAAAGCAAATAGGTCTAAATAAATGGGATGGAGGTAGTATAACCCACCCTCGCCCTGAACCCAATTTGAGCACACAATTTTATACCCGATTCCACCTCATTAAGGGTGGGTACCCAAACCCTTAGGTAAAAGTGGTGTCCCTAATATCGTGATCAATTTGTAAACTTTTTACCTTAATTAAATGGCAATTTGTGTGTGTGTGTGTTTTAATTTATACAAGGGTTAATTTGCATGTAACTTTACAAAATGATGATCTATCAAATAAGAATATAAGTACTCCGCATCAATTTTGACGTATTCGAAATTTTCCCAAAGTTTTTTTTTTTTCTTTCCCAAGATTGAAAGCGATGTGGCCACCTACATGTCCAATTAAACAGAAATGGGGGGTTAGTGGATAGAAGACTAATTATAATTAATAATAAAAAAAAAAAAACATAAAATAAAAAAGAAATACTTATATTTCAAATTCACCATTATGTATCCCTCGCATTACCGTGACTCTCGACCTTTTCTTTTATTATGACCTGTGTTTTAAAAATCGGACCGAACCAGATAGTTGATCCGTGAACCGGACGTGGTATCAGTTCGCGGATTTGTTTGGTTTTGACCGGTTCAACCACAGTTGAATCGAAAAAATTAGGAACCGAAAATCTCGTCGGTTTGATCTCCAGTTCGGTTTTTAAAACATTGATTATGACTACTCACCGTCGCTTTCCTTTGTATTAAAGTTGAGACCATGTGTCGTGGAAAGTTGAAAATAAAAGTTTTTTTTAATATTAATTAATTAAAATGACGTCATTTTGATCAATTAATTTCCCAACTTAGTTTGAATTTGACACGTAGGTGCCACATTAATTTGGATTTTGGGAAAATTTCAATTTCGGAGAAATTTAATGATACATCAAAGTTGATTTTTTTATAAACTAATTTGATAAGTATATCATGACAATCAACTTTTTACATAATTATTGCACGTGCCTATTTCAGGATATAAATAGAAGAGCATTCATGTGTGTGTATATGGACGTAACCACATGAGTTACCAAAAACATGAGTTACCAAAAGTTTTCGGTTCGAAACTTCGAATCATTCGTGGTAATATCTTTAAATTTTTAAAAATAATAATAAAGAGCATTCATTCGAAAACCAAATTAAGGCATTCATTTGCTATGCCTCCCGTCCACCTCTTGTTCGCCTTATTGATGAATTATAATTATCTTTTAAAATAAATATTTATATTAAAATATTACGTTGGGGCCCCAAACCCTGTCTAGTAGTATTATAACTATAAGTGGGGCCTATAATAATAATAATAATAATTATTATTATTATTATTATTATTATTTATTTATTTTCCGTTCGTCCATGATATATGTATTTAGTATCTCTTTTTCGACCTTTCACCACCTCATGTTTATTATTCTTTTTCCATCTCAAAAGTCAATTAAAATTTATTTTGATATTCATTTTACTTTACTCATTCGCTCTGAGCGTGGCCCAAAAACATCTTTAGTATCTAGTCATTACAAAAATTAAAACTTTGAGTGTTATATTAGATGAGAGATTCAATAAAAAAAATTGAGTTAAAAAAATGAGAAATGATGACCAATGAATTATAATAATAGTGACAATGCATTATGGTGCATATTGCATTATAGTTGTACATATTGTGTATTTAATTGTACATAAAATACATTGATGCCACCCTATTATATTGTGTGTATTTTTGTAGATCATGACTTTTTTTATTTCCTTAAGAAAGATAGATAAGAATCGTCGAGACAGACAGTGAAATTTGAGATCTATTAACTCCACTTGCTTAATTAATTGAGATCTTAAGTGGTCCCAGATCTTCAAATGAAGATCTTAAATTGATCATATTTGTCGGTTTAATAATAATAAATTAATAAAAAAGGGAACCGGACCGTATATACTACTTGTATTTTTTTATTAAATTAAATGGGTCAAATCGTAGTAAGTTATAACCAGAAAAAGGGTCAAATCAGAGTATATTTATTGTATTTTTTATTAAATTAAATGCAAATTAAATTTTTGTAACAATATACTACCTCCATCCCAATTATTATGCCCCTTTCATTTTATTGACTTTTTCGGCACGCATTTTCATCGAAACCTAATATGGGTTTTAAAATATAATTTTAAAATATCGTTTTTTTTACGGGATACTATAAGTGTTATAGTATCCCGTAAAAGAATCGATACTTCAAAATTATATTTTAAAACGCGTACTAAGTTTCGGTGGAAATACGTGCCGGAAAAGTCAATAAAGTGAAAGTGGCCTAATAAATGGGATGGAGGTAGTATCTTATACGGGGTAATATAATCATTTTTTTGTGCTTTGAAACGGAATATCTTATAATCTTTTTTTTTTGAAAAGGAATATATTATAATCTTACATGTTAAATAAATAGCATATTCCCTAGTCCTTGCCCTCTTTTGAATTAAATGACATCAAATATTTGGTTATATTTGTCCATTTTATCTTTAGTGCACATTACTATTAAACTTATAAAAATGTGTTTTGTAACTCAATAGGGAAACTTAAAATTTTAATAATTGTCGTAACAATTGTATACATATATTTTTGGATTAATTAGTAGATTATAAATAAAACAAATCGCTATTTTATTTTTATATTTTATTATTATTATTTTTTTTTGAAAAGAATCGTTAAAAATTTCAATTATCCTCTTTCCCGTTCACTTCTATTACTTGATCGTCATGAGCAAGATCAAATAAAAATTAAGCTTCATTAATGCACAAAAGAGGAATTAATAAATATGGTCCGTATCGAAATCATTCTAAATAATACTACTTGTTAGTATGTAATACAGTAACATATAGTATAATGCATTTTATGTATTAGTACTATTTTGCATGATCGTGAATATGTGTTCTATGTTTTAGTACAATTCATTCATTAATCTGAATTGTTTTTTTATTAAATAAAAATAAAAATAAATGAAAAGCTTGTGACTGCTGGGATCCGAGCCCAGGTCTCCACGGCCACAACATAGAATTCTTACCATTAAACTACAGCCATGTGTCCATTAATTTGAATTGTAGATTAATATTCAAAGATCAACGATTTAAATATGCGTATCTGCATTTAAAGGTCTTTTATTTCATTTGATCTATCCTGTGCATATGTATATATATGTAATTTATCTATTGGTGTTTGATTTAAATATTATACACATAACATAACGTTAATTTTATTGATTTATTGATTTGAAGTATTGTGAGAGAACTCCAGCAGAAGAGTGGTTAGACACAGAGTTCTTACCCTATGGCTCAGCTGAAGAGAATCTATCTTCAATGTTGTTCGGCCCCAACTTCCTCGCCTCCAAACTTTACCAACTTTCGTCACATGAGGTTTGTTCAATTAATTTTTAGGGTGCATTCTCTTGGAAGGAAATTGAAGGAAAATAAATTTTTTCTGCCATTTTTTCTTCTTTTATTTTGTTTGTTCTTTATCTATGATGGATAATTTCTTTTAGGTAAGAGGGAAAAAAATTTTCTTGGGTGGCTCTTTTTCTACTTTTTCACTATAAATTATGATAATATATTTGGAGTGAACATATGATAGTAAAACAAGTGGGAGATCACTAATATGTCTTACCATTCTCTTAGCCCTCATTTTTCTTATTATTCAAAGAAAACATGTCCTTTCCTTATCACTAAATAGGGCCAGACCAGTCTAGAAGATCATATCTCATTGTGATCATATCATTATGTTCCACCGTATCAGCAAGAACTAGTGATCAAAACTAATCCACTATTGTTATTGCTTCAATCTAAATCAACAATTTTCCCCAAGTTATCTCGAATGTAATATTATATTTATGTCTCATGAGTGGTCTATCACGTGATCTAAAATACGAAATAATTAACTTATTCTTTTACACATTAATATTCAGATAAATAATTATAAGCAATGAAATAAATATCATTGTATATATTAAAATATTGATTTGTTTTTAGGCATACAAAATTCCAACAACCATTTACTTTACGCGTTGCACGTAAATATTTTGAGTGAATAGAATTCTGAATTTTTGTTATAACGACACGTATTATGTGTGTGTGGGGCCGGGGGTAGGGTAAGCATACGATATTAATTACCCCCATCTATATAAATATGCCTATAGACGCAATTAATATTACGGATATAAAGAGACGACCATTAAATATGACTAGAAATGAGATGCAATTAAATTGTTGATAATTGAAACCATTGACTTTCTTGGTCCTTGCTTATCACTTCAAAGTACTCTCTCCGTCCTATTAAAATTGAGCTTTTACTTTTCGACATTAGAATTTAGGTAATGTAAATTAATTGTGGAAGAAGGTAAATTATTAGTGGGAGAAATATAAATTACTTTTTGCATGGCATGAAAATTTAGGTACTGCTTACATTAGGTTAGTGAGCCTAAACATTTAACTCTATTTCTATACGACGACTCAATAAAAAAATTAGCTTTATTTCAATGTTAAATGCTAAATATTTGGAAGAAAGATTTTTTTTTTTTTTTTTTTTTTTTAATTTTTAAGGATGATAACCTTATACAGTATCTTTTATTCAACAAGTGCTTACATAATTAGTTCATGTGTAAGTAAAATTTTATTTGATCTTGTATGGATTTATTTATAATCTATTATATATAAGGAGAGGTGATGTGCTACTCCTTCAAAGGTGGTCAATTCGGCACCTTCGTCGTTTCATCACTTTTGCATTACTTTGTTCGATTTTTTCAATTGTTTTATATTCTAGTATCTTAAAAATTAATAAGAAAATCATAAAATTAAAAAAAATAAAAAAAAATTAAAGCTCGAATTATTTTATTAGTCATTTTTTGAAGTTAAAAAAATTAAAAAAATAATAAAATTGCAGCTTTGATTTTTTATATTTTATAATTTCTATATTAATTTATAAGGTATTAGAATATAAAAAATTGAAAAAATCGAACAAAGTAATATCAAAGTAATAAAACAACATAGATGCCCCTAGAGGTGAGCACCATTGAGGGACTAGCATATCATCTCCCTATATACTACTGTACTATATAAGATGGCTAAAGAGGCTTTAAATACATCTTTCACATCAAACTACTTTTAATGACAGTAGCATTTCTGAAATAAAAAATTCTACGTAATTAAGACAATATTGTTAAATTTATAGAAATATTGAAAACTTTAGAATAGGTGATAGTAGTAATAGAATACGTGAACTATAGTCGCCCTAAATTTATAGACGTGATGCAACTCTATGTTTAGACTTGTGATGCCATCCAATGCACGTGTCTTTATTTTGTTCAATTATTTTGTTTCTTTATTGAGCAATGACCACAAACAAAATTCAGCTCTATAATACATATAGTTTATTAAAGTATACTTCTTCCCTCCCTTAATAATGTCCCGCTTAACTAGGTTTTTTTTTATCTCGGAATAAATATTCTATTTCAAAATTCTACGCAAAAATTATATCAAATTACTACACCCCTATCATCATTGTATATTCTTTAGTTTATATTTTTCTATCCAATGATTAGGGATAAAAATGGTAAAACTCCTTATTTTTTTTATATTTACAATTTGGTGGTTATGGACAACACTTAATTGAGGATAGGGGGTTTGGTTTCGATCGGAATATATTACCTCAGTATCTTTATCTCGTTTAAAAAGAGCTTACTAATTATTATGATAGACTCAATTTTATTAATGTGAGCTATTTATATATGGGACGGAGAGAGTACCAAATACTCCACCTAGATTATTAATTCCATTTGTTTTCAAGTATTACCAACCCAAATGGAAATATACTTACTATAAAGTTAAATGCGGATATTGGGCAGGACGTGGCGCTAGCGAAAATGTTGCTAAGGCCAAGCTCTCTATTTCTTGAGGATTTATCAAAGAAGAGTGCATTCACAAAGGAAGGGTACGGATCAGTGAAGAAGGTGTACGTAATGTGCCCCGAAGACAAGGGTATTCCGGTAAATTTCCAGAGTTGGCAAACAGAAACATTTGGAGTGGATGAAGTAAAAGTGATAGAGAATGCTGATCACACGGCTATGCTCTCAAATCCCCACCACCTCTCTCAATGTGTACTCAATATAGTAAATGAGTATATGCTTAATTAACATTCCTCTAATTATTGTATTTTCTATTATTATTATTATTATTATTATTATTATTATTATTATTATTATTATTATTATTATTATTATTATTATTTCTCTTTCAGAATGTGATACATTTACAAATATAGTAGTAATGTTGTTTTACTAGTAATGAACGGATTTAGTTGTGTGAGAATAAGAAGAAAAAATATTGATGTGAGATAATTCTGTTTGGGCTGGAATAAAAAGAGAATATTTGGATAATAGCCCAAGAAGCGTATGCATATCCATAAAGCGCTCCTGACAAACCCTAAAAAAAGGGCATACGGGTTATTTTGCAACTTGATCATCTACTACATCTTTTATTGCATGATTAAATGATCGTCATATGTTAACATTATTTTCATAATCGGCATATTTGTTTATGGAAATCATAATATATATATATATAGGGGTGAGTTCTGGTAAAAAACTTTCTTAGTGTATAAAATAAGAAATAATTGAAGCCATAGATTAATACTAATCTAACCGCCTAGATCTAAGTATTAAAAAATTAAAGGTGACGGTTGTAACAATGCAAAAGGATAAAATAGTAAACAAAACATATCATCATTTTAGTAATGACGTGAATTGTGGGATTTGGCGACATATTCCTTAATTAAAATATTAAATTTATTGATTGTATAATGCATTTGACTATATTAATAATGCATTTTTCTTTGATAAAAATCTAAATATTTTGTGTGAAAAGACAAGTGGTAAAGATACGTTTGTAAAATTACATCACAATGCATTATTGGTAGCTTATTTTAATCCTTTCAATATAATATTATAATACATTAATAATTATTCGAATACTCTCGTAATGCATTTATAGTATGTTCATAATGCACTATTTTCAATATTATAATGCACAACCATACATAATGCATGCTATGTATTAACCAGTAATGCATCGGACATTATAATGCATTGTTATTACTATAATACACAACTATAATGTACGATATGTATAGTTATAATGCATTATTAATCATAATGCATCGGTTAAAATTTATTGTTAAACTAATATTTTAATTATTAAAATTATTGTTAACTTGAGGATGTAGACCTAATATATCAATGAATAGATAAATAAAAAATCATAAAATATTTATTTGTAGGTTTTAGAGTAATTCTAAACAATAGTACTCTGAAAATGCATAAATCGGGATAATGCACTATGGACTTATCTATAATGCATTTTAGTTAAAATAAATAAATAGAACACAAGTTAATTAAAATAAAAAGTAAACGTGTAATAACTGGAATAAAATAAATAAATACAACCTAAATCATTAATGAGATGCGTAAATCAAGGAAAAAAACCAACTCATATCCCCTTATTTAGTAAAAAAAACCGTTCTTAACAAAAGAAGAGAAATAAAAAATTGCCCTCAACCTATAAATCTAAATAAAAGTAACGGATGTATATTAAAATTAATAGTAGTCATAGATTACAAAAGATGAATGGATAAGATTGTTTCTCATTTTATGCTGATGATGAGTTTTTTATTTGATCTCTACTCTATATATATATATAACATGTAGCGATCTTATGTTGGTGCAATTGAAGACACAAAACTGAAATGCAATAGATGGTCCGAAACTGTTCTTCTGTCCAAATTATGGTGTACCAACTTTGTACTAAAATTCATTTTTCTTATTTTTTACTTCCTCCGGTTCAGAGATATTGAGTCATTTCTTATTAATATGTGAGATATATAATAATGAAAGTGGTCAATATCTCTTAGCATTTCATTTTATTTTTAACTAACAAAAATTGAAATTAAATGTTAAAAATAAATAATAAATTCTAATTGGATTAATAAACCCTAGTCAATTAATATAACATTACACTAAAATATAATATCAAGAAATTGAATAAAATAAAGTCAAGAAAAAATAATTTTGATACATAATTGATACCCAACACTACTAATATAAATATGGCTCGAGCCATGGCTTGAGGAGCACATGTTGAATGACGAAAGCCTGTGAGATCACAAAGAAGTGCCACCACGTGTTGAAAGACGAAAGCTCGTGACATTTTCTGACTTAAGCCTCAGAGGGTCTTCATCGGAAAACTCTTTCCGGTGTCAACTTTTGTAGAACCCATGATATACAGTAATGCATCTTTTCAATGACAACCCTATGTCATAAAATAATTAATTTGTGCTTATAAGAGATATCTCTAATCTTCTAAAACACGACATATCTCTGATCACATCAAACATAATGACTAAGTCGCTGATTTGACAATTCAATGATTCCACAAATACCTTATCATATACATTGCTTGAATACTCATCAAGTTTGTATGCAAACAAGTCTATCTAGAAAATACAGTATGAAACTAAAACATGTGAATTAATATACAAATATCTAGCTAGTACACCAAGATATGCTAATGATGAAGAAGAAAATGTCATCACATATATAATAACTCAAACCAATTCCAACAATATCATAATCAACTATATTTGCTAGCTAGATCTTGGAGAAGGGCACATAATTCATTTGATTTGGAGAACATGGGCATGTGATCGGAGCCGGAGATAGTCCTGACCTCATCAACTGGATTTTTCTCAATCATCCACTCTTGGAACCTCGGCTTCAGTACAATGTCTTGTTCGCAAATTACGAAAGCCCGAGAAACGGAGCCGTAGTTTTCGCTGGAAAGCTTTTCCAGCGAGTCTGATCCATGGTGCAGTGGTTGAGGTCTCACCAACAAGGTCGCAAGAGTCAAATCCTGCAATTTCAAATTAGTGCATGAAAAAGGATCCTTTCAAGAGTTGTTGATTAATTAATTATGATATTCTTTTATAATTAATTAATTGATTACCTCAGGAGGAGAGAGTTGATAGAGGTGAGAGGCCATGAAGTGAGGGCCAAAGAGCATGGAGGTGGGAGGTTGGTCGTCTCCATTGCCAAATGAATAATGGCTATCCATATATGAACCAATTTGTCTTTGGTACTGTATGTATATAAACATTAAGGTCTCAAACAAGTATATATATCCACCAATTTTAAGGAAAGAAAGAAGTGCCAATAGCATAATTGCAGAAGAAAAAAAATCACCAACTTCGACATTTTTTGTAAATTAGACATCACTTTTAAAATATTGAAAAAATAAATTCGGTAGTCGGAATGTTAAGATGGACGTCAGTGCAGACTTTTAGACGATGATGTGGTCTATTGGAAAAATGCGACGTTGTTTAGTTACGAAAAAATGAAAGCTCATATATGTTTTGTTTAGCTAAAAGCTAAAATAGTGAGTCTGAATAGTTGGAAATTTCATTAGACATAACAATCAAAAATTCAATACCCAAGTTACACAATATAAATATATATGTACTTCATTAATATTATAAGCTGGATTAGTCTTCTATTAATCAAAATGACATTAAATTTGAGGATATATATATAGGAAAGAGTTCGTGTGTAAATAAATCCTGACGTGAGAAAATGAGAATAATGCTTAAAGGTACAAATTCATGCTTAAATCTGCATATAGTTATGCTTAATATATAATTGTGCTTTTTAATATACAAATTGATGCTTAAATATAGTTATGCTTATTGTACCTGACAATCATGCTTAAATCAATATCAACCGTAGATCAATATCAACTTATAAGATTAATGGTCCAAATCTATTCCTATTTCTCACACCAGAACTTATTTACATATGATTCATCCTCTATATATATATATTAGTAATTAAATAAAAAGGGAATAAAAGGTTAGAACAAAATTCTAATTCTAATTTTACTGGTATTAAATAATATTTCAAGTTTACCTCTTGATGAGCAAGCCAGAGAGGAAAGTCGGGACCAGGCATAAAAGCCGTGACGAAAATCGCGAGCGCGATTTTGTGCGGAAATCTTTCCATGGCAACAGATATGCAAATTCCGCCCATGCTATGGCCCACAACTACCACTTTCTCCTCCGGCGCCGGCGGCAGGGCCTCCATGAACTCCATCAGTGGCCGGAAGTAGTCGGAGACGGACCCGACCTCCTCCGCGCGTTTCGGAACGGCACCGCTCGCCGCCATATCGAGGGCGGTGACGCGGTGGCCCTCCAATCTCAGCCTCGTCACCACTCGGTACCAGCACCACGCGCCGTGGCACGCGCCGTGCACCAGCACAAAGTGATGTTTCTTCGGCTTCTTGCTCTCTTCCATTACTTTTAATTTGTTGCTCCGTTTCAAGTGAAAAATGGGGAGATTGAGATTGGATTAATTATGCAAGAAAAACAAAAGCGATCGAGAATAGCTAAGAAAAAAGATTCTTTTTTCCTTGGCGTTTGTTTGTCTATTCTACTGATGTTTCTACCTAGCTAAGCCTGCAGTTGTGTGCATGACGCACAAATTCAACTACTAAATGAGGTGTGAAAGGGTTTTTTAATAAAAATAATTATGTAGTAGTGAAAATGACTTTAAATAAAAATAATTAAGTTCGAAAGCAGCTTGTTCAGCGAGGTTTATAATACTAACAGATTTTATGTGCAGATGCATGTAAGAAGAATAATCCTATAAGAAACTCACATTTTGTTTTGTATTACTATTGATCTTCCAAAAATTGAAATTAAAAAATTATTAATGGATGTATAATTTTGTAACTAGAGTATAGTATCAATTATCATATGTTTTAGTATTAATTAATTAGAATGTCACAAAATAAATTAAATTAACTCAATTCTCTTAACTAAACATTTCCATAATAGTTTAAATAAGATTAAAAATATCAAACATTATTATATAAATTTTAATATACAACACACATGGTTTGACAAGCATACAGAATCCCTGCGTCACGGGTGGATCTAGAAAAAATGTTCAACGGGGGCTAAGTTTTCTAAATTTTTAATTTGATATAAAATTTATTGTTGTTGGTTTGGTAGTAGGGGCTTTTTTGTTATAAAATGCACAAATTTATAGTAATTTAATGAATTTTTAAGAGTTTTTATTTTATTTTTTTAAGGTTTGGTGGGGCGTAAGCCCTAACCCCTCAAGATGAAAATGGATGTCTCGAAGACCCATCTTGCTAACAAGACAAGCAAAGACTGGTAGTGGTAGGGCTTTAGTGAAAATGTCAGCTATTTGAAGCTTAGCAGAGATGTGCTTGGGCTTGATGAGGCCACTGTTGGAACTGCTGCTTGAAAGCATTCCTTTTTCCCACAAGATCTTCGAATTGGATATGATAATTTAAATGCAACTAAATTATATAATCGAGTTCAGAATGTTATACCTCAGATCTGTGCCGACAGAGTAATCTACAGGTCTAGATTACTGGGGTGTGATCCCTTCCTCGAAGTTCTTCGACTGTGTGGGCGTCTAGGAACTTTGGAACCAGGAATTCTCCCTATGCAGAATGGCGTCTCTCACAGTGCAACACTTAGGTTTTTGAGAATCTCCTCCTCCTTATTTATAAGAGGAGGGGGCGCCACTTTCCTTGTCCACTAAGTCACGGGCTTTAATCAATTAAAGCCCGGTTTAGTTAATAATTACTGGAACAAATTCTAATTAAATATAATTAGAATTAATCCTAATTATTATAAGGAAAATAATATATAATTATTAAATTAATTATCTAATTCCTTAATTAAGAATAAGTCTTAATTAATTAGATATTAATTTATTCCATAATTATATAATTAACCAGAGTACAATTATTGAGATCAGATGGACACTAAAAGAGGAAACTGGCGTCCCCTACACTACAGTAGGCGCCACATTAATGGGCTCAAGCCCATAATGCCTCTTTTTAGTCCAAAACTGATATCCCTCAATAATACCTTGAATTCCTTTCCTGAAGAGCTCTTGGGCCACCCCAGGGATCTATGTACCAGACAGAGTTTAGCCTTACCTAATGAAATAACCATGATCAACCCAGAACATTAATTTCATTAGAGCTGTGATGCATTCCACTAAAGAATCACAACTGAATCACCGCTCTGTCCCGATTTGTAGATTGGGGCTGATACTTTATTTAGAGCTATCCCCGTGTTTAATGACTCCGATATCCATTAATTAATTAGAGCTCCTCTGACTGCTCATAATTAATTAACATCTTATTCTCCTCAAGTAGTACCCGTTCACCCCTTATTATTATACCTGAACTTAATCAGCATGCATGACTTGGTATAATAAACCTTGTGAACTCCCTGAGGGGATATCTCTCAACCTAATACGGACACGGTGTTTTGATATAACTAATTAGACATACTATGTGCCCTCATGTTACCCAAGATGCAAGTCATCAGGGATGCTGCGATAGACCCTTAGCTATACAAGTCAAAGTAACAGTGAACAACACATATATCTCTAATAGCATATCGAGATTAAGATCATATCTCTAAATCCCGAGATCTCTAGTTCTTCACCTATTGCTAGGGTTAGTATCAGAAGAACCTTATCTCACTCGATCCTGTCAATACGTTCCACCGTACCAACATAACTAGCGACTGAGACCCGCCACTACCGTTATGTTGCAGTCTAAACCGATAGTTTTCCCAAGCTATCTCGACTGTGACACTGTTTATATCTCATAATTATTGTCGAACGCTGCATGATCTCCCTGACACCCGAGCCGTCCACGTGTTCTAAAACATGAGATATAGGGCTTATTCTTATTAATATATTTATTCAGATAGGTGATTGTTACCAGTGGAATACATGTCATATATACTAAAACACGTTTTTACTTTAGCTATATACAACAACCCCAACAGCCACTAGTGTAGCGCTCACGAATGGTACGACAGTCCACCTCTATATGCTTGGTGTGCTCATGAAAGGCTAGGTTAGAGGTGAGATAGACAGTTGCTTTGTTGTCGCAAAATAAAGGGACGGCCTTAGTTCGCTTTATTCCAAAATCAGACAAAAGCAAATCAAACCAAACAACTTCACAAGTGGCTTGTGCCATAGAGCAGATATCCAGCCGCAGCAGTAGAACGGGACACAGTGCTTTGCTTCTTTGATCGCCAAGAAATGATAGAATCCCCCAAAATAAGCAAAATCCCAAAATAGATCGACGAGTATCAGGGCAAGAGCCAGTCCGCATATGCAAAAACACTAGGTTCCAGAGAGGAAGAACTTGAATAGAATAATCCTATACCAATGCAACCTTTGAGATATTTGTGGACTTGTTGTGTAGCCAGCAGGTGATGCTCATGTGGTGAAGCTAAGAACTGACTGAGGCGATTTACAGAATAGCTAATATCTGATCTAGTAATACATAAGTACTGCAGATGCCCAATAAGCCTTCGATAAGATTTTGCATCCTGGAGAATGAGACTTCCTTCTTGCTTCATGTGAGTATTAGAATCCATGGGAGTAGAAGTAGGTTTGCAGACTGTCAACCCAGCATCTACTAAGGGATCCAAAATGTATTTTCTCTGAGTAATGGGAAGACCTGTTGTGCTTCTAGCTATCTCCAAACTAAGAAAGTATTTAGGAAAACCCATATCCTTAAAAAGAAAGTGTTTGCCAAGATAAGACTTGAAGGTTTGAACAAGAGAAGCACTGTTGCTTGCTATGAGCATATCATCAACATATATAATAACTCCCAAATAGATTCCTTTCTCCATCTTGTAGTAGTAAGAGTGATCTGCATATGACATTTTCAAACCAAAACTAGATAAAATTGAAGTAAATTTCAAGAACCACTGCCTGAAGCTTGTCTAAGTCCATAGAGAGACTTGTTAAACTTGCAGACAATATTAGGTTGCCCCCCCCTCCCCTTACTAAATAAGCCTTTAGGAATCTCCATATATAGACTCTCAGTAAGATCTCCATGAAGGAATGCATTATTGATATCTAAATGGTAAAGAGAGTAACCCTTTTATAGTAGCAACAACCAACATGCATTTGACAGAAACCAATCTAGCCACAGGTGAAAAAGTGTCTAGAAAATCAACATCTACCCTCTATGTGAAGTCCTTGGCTACCAACCTTGCTTTATACTTGTCAACAGTCCCATCTGATAAGAATTTGGTTCTATAAACTCATTTACAGCCGATGACAGTTTTGCCAGCAGGAAGTGGGACAAGGGTCTAAGTGTTGTTCTTTGGAGAGTAGATAATTCTTCCTTCATGGCCTGCTGCCATTCAGGATAAGCAGCATCATGTGCATAAGTATGAGGTTCAGGGACAATAGTAATAGAAGCTAGGAAGGATGCATAGGAATGAGACAGGTTGGAATAGGAAAGTATTGATGAGGAGGATAGGGATATTAACTTTGGACAGCCCACCAATATACTCATTTAAATGTGCAGGAGTCTTAAGGGGGCAGCCAAAGCTGGAAATAGGTTGGGAAAGAGCTGTGGAGGATGGTTGAGGCTGAGGTGGAATGGAGAAATCTGCAGGAAAAGCAGGAGGAGACGAAGATAGAGGATGAAGAGGAAAGGTGGAAGAACTGATTTGAGTTTCTTTGAAGGGAGAGTTCTTCATGGAAGATCACATCCCTGCTGATAAACACTCTATTGGTGTCAAGTTCCAGTAGCTTATACCCTTTATATCCTTGTGGGTATCCAAGAAACACACATTTTGATGCTAGAGGAGAAAATTTGTGTTTATTTCTAGTAAGAGTAAAGACATAACACAGGCATCCAAAGTTTTTGAGATGAGAATAGATAGGTCTTTTACCAAAAAAGAGTTTCAAAAGGTGTAAGAGAAGGTGGTGTGAGAACAAAAGATGGTGTCCTATTAATGAGATAAGAAGCTGTTAACACATAGTCTCCCCAGTAACCTAAGGGAATGTTTGATTGAAAATACAAACTCCTGGCAACATTAAGCAAATGTTGGTGTTTCCTCTCAACTCTAGAGTTTAATTGTGGTCTCTCCGCACAAGAGTATTGCACTATAGTGCCAAATTTGGAATACAAAGAAGGGTGAAAGAATTATGTACCATTGTCACACCTAATGGTTGTGATATCTTTGTGAAACTGAGTTTTGACTTGAGTGAAAAACTGTGTTAAAACATTAGCAACTTCCCCTTTTGAAGTGAGCAAATAAGTACAAACAAATCTAGTAATCATCAACAATGGTGAGAAAGAACTTGTGACCTTGAACAGTAATAGGGTTAAAGGGCCCCCAAACATCACAGTGTATGAGATCAAAGACACAAGAAGAGATACTATCAGAATGAGGAAAAAACAAGCATTTTTGTTTTGCAAGAGAGCAAATATCACAACATTTCATTGTAACAGTTTTGAGATAAGTACAAGAAGAGAGAAGCTTAAGTTTTTCTGGCCATAAGTGGCCAAGTCTAGAATGTCATAAGTCTGAATTAACAATAGCAGAAGCAATTGGACAAAGAACTACACTAGTACAAGATGATGGGTGTCTAATACATAAAGGTTTCCAACTCTTCTACCCGTCCCAATCTGAGTTGCCTGGAAGCATCCTGAATAGAACAGCCAATATGAGTAATAGAACAAGTACTAAGAGAAGTGAGAGAACTTATGGAAATGAGATTATATGAAAAAGAATATAGAAGACTGAAGTGAGAGTGAGCGAGGGTGTTAACTCTATTGTCCATACACTATGGATTTAAACCTTTGAAGTGTTAGGTAAAGTGATGAATGCATTATGCAGAGGAGTGAGTTCCTTGAACAAACTAGGCAGACAACAGACATGGTGAGTAGCACCAGTGTCTATCAACTAAACATTTTTAGTTTTACTAAAAGAAGCAATGAAAGGAGTAAGACTAAACATACCACTGAAAGAAGGTCCAAAATCATTTGATGTGGTACTGGAGGCTGCACTTTGGACATGATCTCCAACAAGAGTTTGTCCTTGAATTTGGCTTTGGAGGTAAGAGATGAGTTGGTGGCATTGATCAACAGAAAGAAGTGTGGATGTAGAGCCTTGAGTGGGTTGTGATGGTGGAAAAGATTGTGGTACAGTAGATGAAGTAAGAGGTGGATTGGTTAGAGGCATGTTACCATTACCATGAGTCACACTATGCACAGACCTTTGCATACCTGAAAGAGCAGAAAAACTATGGCCTCTACCATGGCCAAAACCAGGGGATATCCATGCAATTGATAGCATTTGTCCACAATATGATTAGTACGACTACAATGGGTGTAAAACAACTTATCCTTCATCTTGTTCCCAAAATTCTGAGCAGCATTAACTAACATACTTGGAGATTCACTAACAGGAAACTCAAGAGAAGCACATTCTATGATATTTCTAATATTTCTTTGCCGTTCTTCTTGTATTACTAGTGAGAAAATCTTAGAGATATTAGGAAACGGATCTAAACTCAGAAATTATATCCTAAGCTGAGCATAAGAATCATTTAATCCCATTAAAAAATGAACAGCAAAATCCTGCAGCTCAAAATCTCTCCAAAGCTGAGAACTATCACAACCACATCCATTACATTTACACCAACATTTAAGCTGACTATCAATGAATTCATCCCAGACAATACGCAAATTGGTATAGTAGGAATTGACATAAGAAGCACCTTGCTTAAGACTAAATTATTTTTGTTTAAACTCAAAGATACGGGCAATGTTGCCTTGAGAAAATATGTCACTCAAATCCTTCCATGTTTGAGCTGCAAAATCCAAACACATCAAACTCGATTTGATTGCAGGGACAGTGGAATTTCTGAACCAAGAGATGACCATTCAATTGCAGCGTTCCCAAAGAAGAAGAGTAGGATCTTGCGGATCCAGCAGTTTCTTTGTAGATCCATCGATAAAACCAAGTTTGTTCTTCGGTAGAAGTGCAGTACGTATAGATCTGCTCCAATTTATATAATTTTCACCAGTTAAAAGATCTGTGACTAAAATAGTTCCCGGGATATCACTCGGGTGAATAAAGAGAGGATGAGCTAGATTTGAATGATCATCAACTCGAAATTGGAGAATGAGAGAAATCAAAAAAGAGAAGTATTTGCTCTTGATACCATATTAGAGTTTTGCAGTGAAAGCGAAAAGAAAAGATAGAGAGAATTTATGTTGAATTTAGAATGAAAATGATTCTTGTTAATCTTTACGTACAAGTCAAGGTCTTTATATAGCTACAAAACAAAAGGTGTTGAGCTGGCAAAAGAAAGAAGAAAAACGTAAAAACAAATAAAAACACGAATACTGCATTCAACGCATGCAACCTCACTTCTTCATGCTTTACAATGACCAACATATTCTCATCATGTTCTCTTATGAAATTTAATATCGACCATAGTTTTGCAATATCACAAAAGATGTTAATCAATTCTCTATGCATAACATAGTTATGTAAAAGCAGCTTCAACATAGTGGCATCCTACTCTTTCAGAGATGTTAATTAGTGCAACATATGGATAAGAAATGCCGTGACACAATAATATATCATCAACAATATTAATATTTGCGACCTATATCCTTGAGAAGGGCACACAATTCATTAGATTTGGAGAACATGGGCATGTGATCGGAGCCAGAGATAATCTTGACCTCATCAACTGGATTTTTCTCAATCATCCACTCTTGGAACCTCTGCGTCAGTATATTATCATTCTCACAGACCAAGTACACACGACGAACCGAACCGTAGTTTTGTTCGGAGAGAACCGTCTCTTTCGCCAACTCCGATTCATCATACAGCGCTACCGGTCTCACCAACATCATTGCAAGAGTTAAATCCTGCGGATACATGCATGGCTATTCAGAACGAATAAAATCAAAAGCACAGCTATATATTCTCGTTGATAAGAAAATGATGAAAAAAAATATCATTTAATGTTGTCCCACTTCTTTTTTAAAGGAAAGATGAGAGAGAGAGAGAGAGACAACCTCATGAGGAGAAAGCTGATACAAGCGAGAGGCCATGAACTGAGGGCCAAACAACAAGGACGTGGGCCGTTTATCGTTGAATGAAATATGGGTGTCCATGTAAGAACCCAATTGCTTCTCATACTGCAAAAAAAAACAACATATTAAAATCATCGAGAATGCTCTCCTACCCATCATGAACGAGATGGTATTTTCTATCCCCAAATGGTGTCCCAATAGTATTTCATAATTCAATTTCTACTAATTTTATATTATTTTTTATAAAAATAAAATACTACTTTCTCTGTTTCAAGATTGTTGACATGTTTTTTTTTCCTTTATTTTTAGCACACATTTCCACGCTTCTCGATGATGGATTTTAAAATAAATTTTTGAAGTATCTTTTCTTTTACGAGATACTACGTGTGTCGTAGTATCCCGTAAATAAAAAAATACTTCAAAAAAGTATTTTAAAATCTATCATCGAGAAGCGTGGAAATGTGTGCCAAAAAGAAAGGAAAAGAAACGTGTCAACAATCTTAAAACAGAGGAAGTATAATATAGTAAATTATAGTAATAGACATTTATAAGAAAAAAAAATTGATTTTTTTTGAAATTATATACTTTAGTTTTGAATTTTCAACTCTAATATACTAAAAAAAGTGAAATAAAAATGCTAAAAAAATAATTTAAAACCCTAATGGGGATGGATGAACCCTTAAAAATAATCATTAAATTAAACTAAATCATTATAAAATAAATTTATTAAAAAAAATTATATAAAATAATAAAAAATTAAATTTTGAGATACTATTAGAACACAAATTTGGGGATAGAGGATCCCAAATAATCATGAACACTCCTGCCGGGGTATAGTCTTTATTTTAGAGTTTATTTTTAAAGTATATATTTACAATAGTACTTATACTTAAATATGTCATCATTATATCAACTGTGAGCATATTAAATATATCCATTAAAAATCACTCGCTTACCTCTGCGAGAAGAGGCAAGAGAGCGAGGTGGGGACCAGGCATGAAGGCGGTGACGAAAACCGCAACAGAAACCTTGGCCGAGAACTTCTCCATGGCGAGAGATAAGCAGACCCCGCCCATGCTGTGGCCCACGAGAACCACCCTCTCCTCCGGCGGAAGGGCCGCCATGAACTCTGTCAGCGGGCGGCAGTAGTCAGAGATGGACCCCACCTCCTCCACGCGCTTCGGATGAGTACCGGCGGCCGCCATGTCGAGGGCGGTCATGCGGTGGCCCTCCGATCTCAGCCGCATCGCCACCTTGTACCAGCACCATGCGCCGTGCCCAGCCCCGTGGACCAGCACGAAGTGCTGCTGCTGAACCTTCTTGCTCTCTTCCATTTTGTCTTCCTTGTGAATGAAAGACAAGTCAATTGCTTTCAAATTTATTGTGTAGGAGTTGCTAGAATGGTCGATCGGTTGATGCCGCTTCCAACAAGGCAAATCCAATTCGTTGATGATTACAATTACAGTACTATGATGTTACGCTTCTTCACATAAGACAAGACCGCATCCACTTCGGACGCTACTAGAAATAGAAATATATGCTTACTCACACTTATCCAACCAACCTTTTAATTAGAGATGTCGATCAATTGGGCCCGGACGGGCTTTTGGCCTGTCCCGACTCAAAAATCTATCGGGCCTACAAATTTAGAGACCAAACCAGCCCAAAAATGCCTTTTTAGTATAAAATTGTCCAAACCGGCCAGCTTTTTGTCGTTTTTGGGCAGCCTGACCCAGCCCAAAATATAATCGGGATAACCCGGGCCGGGCCGTGGCTGTTTTGCCACTTCTACCCGTAATTATGTGTAAATTATGACGTGCTATTTTTTTTATTTTATTTAATACTAATAAACAAATCACAGTTCAGTAAATATTAGGAAAAGGGCCGTTTTTGCACAATGCACCTTTATCTGACTAAGCGGGTGTTTGGCTGAGCTCATAAGCTGCTCATACGTGGTTGGCAAAATTAACAAATATTGCATCCAAAGCTTTTCCCAGGTGTATGCTCAAGGCAAATGTTAGTAACAGAAAAAAAACATTTGCAGGTGCTCCACTATATAATGGAAAGAAATTAGAAATCATTCACTTCATATTAAGTTATAAAGATTACAACTTCTGGGGTGTCCTATTCTTGAGGTGTGAGCCACCAATATATTACTTACCTCGTATGAGCAAATGATTTTAGTACAGGTTCATAAAATCTTACCACAATCCAACCGAACTACAGTTTGGTGTTCGAAGTCTGACGACTCCAGGCGCCTTTCTCTTTACCTCAACAGCTTAGATCGAAACTTTTTTAGGTTGCATTCCAAAATTTCTTCACTTCATGCCAGATCTGGCAAGGCACAATGATTTCATTCAAGACTGTGCCGGCGCGTGCATGTCTTTTCACTCTCTTTCAGGAAGCATTCAGCCTACCATTTGGAAATCCAATTAAGTTTATCCATCTCTTACCAAAAGCAGAGCTCGATATCTTCCTGAGAAGACAGCCACTAATGGAACCCAGCAATAATTCAGAATGGTTGGTACCTGATTCCGAGTCGATACAAAATGCATCAGATTAAAGAGATTATAAATTCTGCTTCTAAAGTGCATCTGATCAGAAAATGAATACTTGATAAGAGAACATCGATACAACTAAAGAAAGACTAAAGAATAGAGCACGAATACAAAGACTAGAATTAAAGGAACAGGGAAGAGTATTGGACCGTGAAACGAGGATGCTGAAAGAGTCATAGCGAGATGTTACCTCCAAAACTTTCAAGATTTGCACGTCTGATTTGATATATTGTCGTAGTGGCCCATTAATGTTCTAACTGCAGTCTCCATCTTTGTTGATTCTAAACCACCACACAAAATGGAAACAGAACCAACTCAGATTGAATTGATCGAATGGAATTTCAAATATTTATTGCTCAAACGATAGCTCCTGAAACTTCATCAAACTGCAATAAGAAGGCAAAACTATCAAAGAGTGAGAATCTCATGTCATTTTAATCAGCAATATCAGGAGGAAAGCAGTGAGTTGTAAGTTGATGAGATATAAACCGATATTGAGATGCTTGATGATATTGAGAAGATAAGTTGTCCTAAATGCAACAAGTCTTATATACAAATTCATTTCTGATTCAAGAACAATGAAGAAGCAGGTATCAGGAAAAGGTATTCTTACAGCAAAACAACACGAGCTAAACATGCTCTCCTAGATTTAATTGTCATATGAACTAAATTCAACATTCAGCTGTCAAAAATATAGGAAAAATAAGAGCGCAAGGCAAAGTCCTTACACTATAACTAGCAAAGAATAAGAGAAAATGGAAAAAGGGAGGAGAAAAAAATAACATAGTGTTGGAATGTTAATTGGCAGCACTCACACTAATTACCTAGCACATGCAGAAATGATTATCCAAAAGGGCAGGACATGACAGGAAACTTACCGCCGCAAAAGCACTTGAGGATTATATGGAAATAAACATTTTTGGCTAAGACTCTCAATGGACGTGGTTAATGAAGCCAAGCAATTCCTTGCATCCATAAATGGTAGTTTAAAATGTGAACAGCTATTATTGCCATATGCATGGCCTTCCCCACCCTGCTTCTCAAGTGGTGGAATTCCACCCTCCCTTAATGATTCTTGATATATAACTCCCTTGAAATCTCTACAATCAGCTAAAACTTTTCGCCTCTTTAGACGTAATTGGTCAGAATCACCTTTGACTCCCGGAAATTCAAGAAATAAGCTCCAAGAATTGCAAATTATTCGTAATGACCTGGCAGCAATCGTGTAAAGTTAAAACAGAATACGAGCCAACCAGTGTGAATCTTAGCTAAAGAAAGAACCACATAGCCAAATACCCAATGCTTGGTCTACTCTGGAAACCCTTGCAAAGTTCAAGGGAAGATACGCGAGAAAGAAGTTTCCAAAAAACAAACCTCAAAAAGTATTCAGCACATCTAGATCCGGTGTCTTTTGAGATGAGATAGTCAAGAAGAACTTGATGATCATAGCTAATCTGTGACAAAGTAAAATACAGAAACCTTCACTGGTTGAAATATGAAAAAACTTGTTACAGCATAAGAAAGGAGTTTGTTAGGTCTTCTGCCTTTTTCTGGAAGGGTACCTCAGCAAGAAATAAATGGAACAAATGTATAGGATTAAACAAGTCAGCAGCAAGATGATTCTTCACTTCAGTAAATGGCTTGTCTTCAGTAATCCTTCAACGAAATACAAGTGTCAATCAGGGAAGGCCTAAATAAACACTTCAAAAGGCTCCAAAACAGTGGCTTTATAGTTTTACTTACAAATGTTCTTGGGAAAATGGCATATGAAGTAGTTGCAGGAGCACGTCAAACAAGATATCGTCCTAAAATTCAAAGGGATGAAAGTAATGAACAGCACATATGCATAATGCAAGCTCCTAAGAGTTACAAAAATAAAAAAATAAAAAAAAACTAAAAGAATAATGGAAAACCACAAGACAGTTATTATAAATTAAAAAATAAAAAACACACAAGACAGTTATAACACACTAACCACCAACAAGGCATACGCACAATCTTTAAACATGAGGATGCCCTCCTTACCACACAAGACTTCACATTTAAGATTGTCTTGAATGTGAAGAATGTGAAGATAGACAAAACAAAGTAATTAATTTAAAATACTTCCACTGTCAAATGTATGAACTAAAAACTACTCAATTATTTAGAAATTTAGTAAATCTTCCACAAGGACACAGTTGTTTTACTCAAAAATACACGGTAGTAGTGCCTTCATATTCTGCCAAAGTATAAGATCCTGCTATACAGTTGCTAGAGGGGAAAGGACCAAATGATGCCTGGAACCTATTGAGGGACTGGTAGACCCCTTTCTAAGGTGCGAAGAAAAAATATATATGCAAGTAAATAAAATTCCATAGAATGAAATTAATAGGACAGTTCATAAATTATAAGAACAGTTAGGACATGAAAGGAAATAAAAGATAACTTTTCATCTGCTATAGTCTAAAATCACAGTTCTATCAATATAGTCAAAGATGGTCTATATAATATAAATACATAAAGCATACCGTGAAACCATACTTACAAATAAAGCATCCAACGATTATCTTTGCTAGAAATGATAATATCCCTGGTTTAATTTCTTATTCACTAGAGCAGTATCTAGTGAAAAGAATGGGGTATAAAGGAAAAGACAAAACAAACACTGATATCCATCAATGTAATTATAAAATCTTTGTGTTCTATACTCATTTTTTAAGATGGCCTATTCTAGAAATATAAGCACATGACACTAGAAGTGAAAAACTATATGTTGTTTGGAGATAATGCACACGGTTATAAAAATGCATAAGAAGCTAATCAATAATAATTCCCTTGATACAGTAGGGGCATGAGAACAAACCTCATGCATAAACAGTTGGATAAAGGATGATGTGAATCTCACACATCGTTCATTATATAATTCATGCTTCAGAAGAATATCAGCAGGAACGTGAAATTGAAGCCACTTATGGAGCTCGGTTGCTGAATCCAAATTCAGGTCAGAACAATTATGCTGCTTCAGATTTCCGTGCATAAGTTTCTGTTCATCAGGACTTCCTCCTACCGTATCCAAATTGAGCAAACACTTCAAGAAAAGCAAAATAGCTAGCCTTTGCAAATGGAAAGATGGTATACTGAGTTTTTCTGGGTCAGACATGCTAGTGCAGAACGGTGACCCTTCCAGAAAGCCATCTTGATCGAGTTTACCACCAGATATAGGTTGCAACAATAGATCTTCAAAGTACTTGTGCAGTAGACAAATCCATGTATTGCTTATAGTTTGCCCAATACAGATGGTAGTACTAAGCTTCACCATCAGCATCTACATGTTCAACATCTACCAGGTTAGGTTTGGTTATGGATCTTCTATCAAGGGAAATACATAGCCAATCTGAACAGCCAAAAAAACAGTATTGGAAAATCACTGAGATTAAAGTTCGAATAACAATATAAAAATAAATAATTAACTGTCACTCTTTCAAACAGTACAAGATAGTTTGAACTTGGAATAACATACATTTCACAAATGTGCTATGACAGATGTAAGTCGAGATATTTTTTTTTAATTTAATTGACATTCACAAGATGTGCTAAAACAGATGCATGTCAAGATAAACAATTTATTTAGTTAGCAGAGAACAAGAACATCACCCAAAATTATTGCCATTCTCAACTCTCAACATGAAAAGGATCAATCCTGAACCCAGTAAGATTATGCAAAACACAACCAGTAGGATTTACCAGCACTTTGTGTCTGAAGTAACGAGATATGCGGACATGATGAGGACTTTTAACCTCGACTTGGCACCACAATGTAAGTTTGGGGACAAGGTTGATAATTTTCCAGATAATTGGTGAGCCAAGTTCAACATCAAGAGAAATGATTTGTGAGACCAAAGAACATAGTAACTGAATGCAGTATCCAACGAACGTAGTCATTTCTCTCAGTCGAAAAACCTCTGTTTTTAGTGTAACATCTTTCACAGAGCCCTTAAGATATTCAGCATTCTGACCAACGTAGATCTCTCTTAGTAAATCCCATGGAAAATTTATCAATAGAGAGCTGACAGAATCCAAGTATGTTTTCATACATTTCGCATCAAAATCTTGCTTCAAACATTTCTGTATATCACGTATAATTTGGGAAATAGCAGCCACCACAGACCAATTCGCACTTTTCAGTTTCAGCTTCAGTGAAGATCTTGCAGATGGATTGACATCTAGATATCTGGTCTCGAATGCACTGATTGAAGAAGATTCTAGAATGTTACAAATTGCCAATTCCAAGCAAAGGCACAACAACTGCATGAAAACATCCCAATCACCATCCTGCAATGAAAATATTATTATTGCAAACAGAAAGCATGAGAGATTCCAGGAATTACAGGGATTATATGGTGGCCAAAGGAACATACCGATGCAAGCAAAAACTCAGATATGGCCACAAGAGTGTTCCCCACTAAATGTTGAGCATACTGACTGTTCACTGCAAGCAAAGACATCTGCAAGAAATCGCGAAAAACTGATGTTTGAGTAGTTCTCAATCAAAATAGCATACATTTAACACAAGCATTGTTTAGCTAATTAGCTTAATAGGAGCGAGATAGTACTCTACGGAGCTAGCTAAAACTACTCCTAGAAAGCAAACCATCAATACAGCAGCTCAAATTCGTCAATGATCCTTCATAAAACATTATTAAAGAGGTTAGCAATCTTTACCAAGTCACCCATGATCACAGCCAAACAATGACGGTTGTCTAAATTCGCAGTTGCATCAATCTTTACCAACAGCTCCTGCTACGGAAACTTACATCCTCAGAACAAGAAAAGTAGAAAACTTACAAGAATTTTACAGCACAAACCTCGTCAGAGTCGACTTCATCTATCCACTGCTTAACTTGCCTAAAAACCTAAAATTTTAGAAACATAACCAAGTATCAATATTCGAAACGGGATGTTGGGGTGAGGCAACGAGGAATGAAGATAAATTCAACAATAAACCTGAGACAGAGCGATTAGAAGGGCTTTCTCTCTTTCTTCAGTCAAGGCAGTGGAGGCAAGATCCTGAAAATGGCCGGGGGAAATAATTCAACATAAAAGAGAAAGAATTTGGGTAAAGGAAGGAAGAAGAGTGGTTGAAATGGTTACTGAAAAGCGGAGAAGGGAGTCGTGTACGAGGCGGCGGAGCCGCAGGCATTCAGGCCGAGGACTCATTTTCCACCACCACAAGATTTTGGCGGCGCAACCGTTTTCTAGCGTACGTCTCTCAAATGAACAAAGTTGCGGAAAGTCATGATTTCGCTATGCTACTCCATTTTCAACTGTATTTGCAGAAAGGCAAGTTCAGTCTCCCTTGATATACCTATTTAGTGTTTTTTTCAACAACAAAAATAAAAATAATTATATATATAATGAGATTTTTTTTCAATCCAAGAGAGGCGCGAACCGTGAAAGAGATACGGAAGAATTCGATGGCATTCGGTTAAGCATCTTGATGTCGGTCGCCGCCAGCATGTCGTACGCGACGTCTTTTACTCGCTGCGGTGTCAACGGATACGTTTTTTGATGATCCGAGTTGCAGCGCGCGGAGAAAATTAGATGAGTAGATTTGCTGCTAAGCATCTGATTTCCATTGAACCAACGGATTATATTTGAGATTTTCAATTTTGATTAGGGCGTTGTGGTGGATTTTCTTCTTATTCTTTTTCCTAGTGTATTCAATGATATTAACTTTGACATCATCTTTTCCTTTCTTTCTTTTTTTTTTTTTTTTTTTTTTTTGATCGGATAAATATTAGACATCATCTTTTCCTGATTTCTTATAACTTTAGGGTGTGTTTGGTAAAGAAGATGAACCAAGATGAACCAAGATGAGAGAGATCATCTTGGTTCATCTCACTGTTTGGTAACCAACTAAAATAAACTGGAGGGCCCGAGATGAATACAAGGCCCGTTGATATTTCACTGTTCCGCCTTGTTTAGTCATCTCACGTTTTTGGTCGGATGAGGTGAACTCATTAAAACAGTAACACAATACTTTATCTCTCTTACCATTTTACCCTTATGTATTTATACGATTTCAAATAATAATAATAATAATAATAATAATAATAATAATAATAAATCAATAATAATAATAATGTAATAAAATAATAATAATAATAGTAATAGTAATAGTAATAATAATAAATAATATCAATAATAGTAGTAATAATAATAATAATAATAAATATTAATAATTTAATAAAATAATAATAATAATAATAATAATAATAATAATAATAATAATAGTAATAGTAATAGTAATAGTAACAATTATAATAATAGTAATAATAATAATAAATAATAATAATAATTTAATAATAATAATAGTAATAATTATAATAATAACAAGAATAATAATAATAATAATAATAAATATAATAATAATAATAATAAATAATAACAATAATAGTAATAATTATAATAATAACAAGAATAATAAAAATAATAACTCAACAATATAATAATAATAATAATAATAAATATATTAATAATAATAATAAATAATAACAATAATAGTAATAATTATAATAATAACAAGAATAATAAAAATAATAACTCAACAATATAATAATAATAATAATAATAATAATAATAATAATAATAATAATAATAATAATAATAATAAATAATAAAGGGTACTATTTAATCTCAACGTTAAAAAGTGAAATCGGTAGGGATATTTAATAAGGGTAAATAGTCAATTTAAATTTTAATCTAGAGTTTTGCAATTTGTACCAAACACAATATGATATCATCCGGGTCTGAATTTTTTGCTACCAAATGGTGAGATGAATGATTCATCTTGACACTATTCATATGAGTCATCTTGAGATGAATCATCATTCTTCATCTTGAGATGATTACCAAACGCAGCCTTAATATATGACTTTTATTATGAATTAGATTTTAAAAATTGAACATGTGGTTTGTTCTTCTCGATTTATAGATTTTTTTTTTTTTTTTCTCGAAGTGTGGTAGATTTTTTGCGATTTTTGGGAGAATTCTATGATTTATGCTTGTGTTTACAGACTATGGATTTTCTTCTTGAATTTTGAAATATTTTCTGAAAAACTGTTAAGCGATCTGAACTATTGGCACCAATAGTGTCAATAATGTCATTTCTAAGATTTTTGTTTGATGTATGGATCGTACTCTTTATTTTGTTTGATATTAAGATGAATTCTCTCCCAAAAGCTGGAGTCGAATATGGTAAAAACTGCCAAAATAAAGAGTATTATTTTAAAAAATAAATTTTGTGTATTATGTTCTCATTGTATGTTTTATTTAAGGTAATCATGTAATAATATATATTATATTTATAAAATATACAATATTTATTAGAAAAATTACTTTATTTATCATTCTGATTAACTTTAACATATTTTAGATATTATAAATTATATATATTGAAAATCATACGATGTTTAGTTTTGGTTTTACACAAAATTGTAAAAAATCACATAAATAAAAAATAGTATTTAAACATCAAACAATCCACATAAAAAGTAGTGCACATTTTAAATAAGTTGATGTTGCTTTGCTTAGTTTATTTTCTAGTTCAATTAGTTATTATTCTTAAGTTATTCGAGTTAAATATTTTAGGGCCAGAAGTTTAATTATGATTTTGAAGGACTAAGTTTTATAAATCTAAAATTTGAAATTATATTTGCGAAATGTAATCTAAAATTTGAAATTATATTTGTGAAATTCAATAACCAAGGTGAAAAAATATGTGGTATTGGGGTCAAATTCTCAACCTCCCATAAGAGACTCTAAATCTACCCACCCCTTTAATTCTACAACTCAAATACCCAATAATTTGAAATGGAACTAAATTACTCTCAATATATTAATTTGTGTGTTTCTTATTTCTCTCTCAAATCTGTCTCGCTCCTCTCTTCTCTCTCTCTCTCACTATTTTTCTTCTTTCCCATTCTTCCAGTTGTTGCGCTTAGCCGCTTTGCTCCACCATCAACACCACCGCCATCGTCAACTCGCCGGAACTGTTGTCGGCTGCCAGCAACACAACCCGAGCGCCGCCCGTCGTCGACTCGCGAACTGATGCCACGCTCGCAGCTTCTCAGGTTTGAAGGAGGGTTTGGGCGGATTTAGGGTTCGCGGATCTTGTCCTCGGGAGGTCAAGAAGACGACCACCGGATGAATTACGTGAGAGATCTGTTCGAGCCGCGGAGAAAATTCGAAGCAGGCTTTTCCTAACGGCTAAGCGACGGAGAGAATTCAGAAGGTTTCACTCTGTCTCCCCTTTCTTACTAACATTAATTTGAGTTTTGGAGTGAGAAACTATTTTTTCAGAAGAATTCAGAAGGCTGGACTTCTCTAGCAACTATTATTTTATTTTTTTTGATTGGCTAATTCTCTTAGCTAGCCAGTTTTCTTTCGTTGTATATGCATTATTCATTTATTTGTTTATTAGTTTTTTGCCTTTCAAACTAAAAGTTGGTTGAATTTAGCTTGTTTCAGCTCTAGCTAAATTGTACTATGATGAGAGGAGAGAGTTTGAATATTGGGATTAATCAAATTGAAGAAATTTTGTGTTTTTTCCTTTCCCCAAGTACAGGGTTTACAATTGATCACTGTGTTGCATTCGGTTTTTTTGTGTGTGGTGTGAGATACAATCGGAGTAAATGACGCTTTATATTTGAATTGTATGGTATGCAATGGCAAACTCTTGCTCTACACACCTTTATTTTAGTTGGAAATTAAAATAATATTGTCAATGAATTTGTGTGCTTTTTGTACTAATCGATCAACATATATATAGGCATCTTTTGTTGGATTCACTCTCTCCCCTCAATTCTCTTAAAATTATGCCACTTGTAGATTGAAATTCAATCTATTGGATATGGTAGAAATGCATAATTCACTATTTTGCTTCGTACAAGACTTGATGATGAAACATCTATATGAAATAAGAGTGTTTATGGTCTCATTCATTGAAAATAGACATAACATCAAAGCTTAAATAATATAGTTCGGTCATCCAATGGGGATTCCATTTCTGGGCATAAAATAGTCAAATTAAACGAAAATGTGCGACTACGTGCACAAATATGCGTGTTTGTCTTGATAAACCTCTCTCAAATCTTTATCTCAGTAGGAAATTCGCTACTTTATGAAAATCAATTATCAATCACGATCAAATGAATAAAGGTGGATCTATTTCTACAATCATGTTTCCTCACCATTTAATGAAAAGTACTAGAGAGGTACGCACCACTAGCATCATTCTTATATTGATCCTAATTGCATCCGTTGCTATAGCAAGAGCACAATCTTCTGGACATTTAATAAATGAACTCTTACGATCACACCTTATTTTGTTGCATCAGATCAGTGATATATCTGTTGGAAATAAAAAAAAAATTATATCGGTCTTGTACTCTTCCTTTCTTGTTCCACATTGGAAACATTGAGTATGATGAGTCAAGTCTTCATCCAATTTAGTTTATTTGGGTTTTTCTTGTTGACCAAGTCTAGGGTGTATTTCTTGCTCCACACGTTTCTAAACGTATTAGCCGCCACCTCTCATAAATCTATATACACGAAACAAAAGAATTAAAACCTACTCTCCAGCCGCAATCTTCTTCCTTTTTCTTTACTTGCGCTCAAATCTTACGAGTGTACTTGAGATTTGATGTTAACCTTCAATAGTGAATCGGCACTGAGATTTGGCACCGAGAGTCTACGGAAATAGCTTTTAGGGCAATGGTGCGGCCACGACACAATGATTAACTTTCTTTTCATTCTTTTGTGTTTGTGCAGGTTTTTCGAATATCCTTCGACTCCAAATCTAACAATCTAAAAGCTATTTTTGGAACCAGTGATAGTGTGTGTCGTTCTTGTGATTTCTGCTTAATTTATGGATTGTTGGTTTTTGCTTGAATGATTATAACTATTGACACTAATAGTTCCAGTAGTGTCATTTATGTCAATTTATGGAATGTTGGTTTTCGATTTGATTTTTTGAAATATTTTCTGAAAAATTGTTGAACGATTGAACTATTGATACTAATAGTGTTATTATGTGGACGGAAACTAACAGAAAAATGTGTGCATGAGCAGGATAATGCTTGAGACCATCACATGATTTTTAAATTTCAATTAAATTGTTTTTAAAAAAAACTAGTAGAAAACACAACATAAATTCAAATAACTTTTTTTTCTCTAATTTTTTAATGAATATAAAATTATGAATATTATATGTCTGTATAATTTGTACATGAAAATATAATGTAAAAATAATTTAAAGAATAAGCATTACGGTCCTAATATATATAGATAAACATAAATTCAAAGAACTTATTCTCTAATTTTTTTGTAATGAATGTATATTTTTAATGAATATATAAAATTATGAATAATATATCTAAATCATGTATATGTCTTTAGGGATATTAATTTAGCCCAAAATCGACGGGTCAATACAAATAGCCTGAAAAATGGTAGATTAGGGCTAAAACATTATAGCCCGAAAATAAAAAGCTAGAGCCCGATAGGGCTAGAGCGAAAAGCCCACAGGATGGCCCGATGGATTAGTCCTGTGTCAAAATTCATGTGATATTTTATTATTTTACTTGTAAATTTAATGATTAGGTGTTTTCAATTATTATTGAGTATGTTTTAGTTTTTTCTTTATGAAAATGTAATTATCATTTTTCCTTCAACATTTGGTGAAAATTAAGAAACATGCTTTTTTTTTTTTTTTTTTGTAAGGCGCTTCTCCTCCAACCAAGAGGTCGAGGGTTCGAGTCACCTTAAGGGGGGAATGGGGAACCATTATTGATCCTTTTAAAAAAATAAAAAATAAAATAAGAAACATGCTTGTTGAAGTCTCAAAATTATGAAATTATTTGTTGGATTTATACAAATATGTGTTGTAACAATGCTTATTTTTATGTTTATATGTGTGAGCAATTTTATTTTCGTAAACTTTTTAGCAAGCCGAAACAGAGGGAGTTAGGGTTAGGGCCAAAAAAATTTAGCCAGAAAGAAAGAAAAGTCCGATTTAATTAATCCAATCCAAATACGGAGTATATCGCAACCCGATACAATTGGCAGAAACCGAGTTGGTTGGCTCGATTGAACATTCAAAAAAAACAAACAGTAATATAGAAAAAAGAAAAAAAAAATGTGTCCACTCCAAGAAAGCATCGATAAAATTAAATTGAAATAGAAATGAGAGGGAAAAACAATCAAACGAGAGAACCAGAAAAGAAAAATCACGGATTTACTGCAGAATTTGAGCATCGAAGATTAATACTTCACCATAGATAGAGGAAGAAGACAACTCAAACATTTTATGCCACCTTCACCACCGCTCAAAGCTTCTTCAACAGCATCCCACCTCCTCCAAAAATGCGCCGCCGCAACCTCCCTCGGGGAAGCCCGCCGCCTCCACGCCCTCCTTCTCACCACCCCACTCCCACCAACGGAATCCCCACTCTTCCTACACAACAACATACTCTCCATGTACGCCCGCTGCGGCTCTTTCACGGACTCTCATCTAGTGTTCGACAAAATGCCTCACAGAAACATCGTGTCTTACAACGCTCTGATTGCCACCTATTCCCGTAGACCTCATCACGCTCATTTGGCGTTTCAGCTGTTCGATCGATTGGCGCACGAGAGCCTCGTGCCGAATGGGTCCACCTTCACGAGTCTTTTGCAGGCTTCAGCTGCGGTTGGAGACCTAGTAATTGGCCCTTCGTTGCACGCTCATTGTGTCAAAACTGGATTGTTTGATAATGTACGCGTGCAGACATCGTTACTTGGGATGTATTCAAACTGTGGTGATGTGAATTCCGCTAAGGAAGTCTTCGGTGGAATGAAGGATAAAGATGCCATAGCTTGGAACTCGATTATATCAAGCTATGTGCAGAATGGGAAGATATTAGAAAGCCTTCAAATTTTGCAGAGTATGGTAGAGGATGAGGTTAAACCTAACCCATTCACATATTCATTGGTGTTGAATGCTTGCGCCAAGCTGCAGGATTATGAAAGTGGGAAACTTGTTCATGCCCAAATTCTTTTATCTGGCATGCATGTTGATCTACCTTTGCAGAACTCACTGCTGGATATGTACTGTAGCTGTGGCGACTTGTATTCAGCGTTTGATGTTTTTCTGAGAATCGGGAATCCAGATTTGGTTTCTTGGAACTCAATGATTGGTGGATTTTCTGAGAATGGAGATGGAAAGAGGGCAATGGAGATGTTTGTTCAACTTAGGCAAGCATGTGCTCTGAAGCCCGATGAGTATACTTTTGTAGCTATTATTTCTGGTACTTGCAGTTTCCCTTCTTGTGATTATGGAAAGCCTCTTCATGCTCTTACTGAGAAAACAGGATTTATGAGCAGTGCATATATTGGCAGCACACTCTTATCCATGTACTTTACCAATGACGATATTGATTCGTCTAAAATGATTTTCAGTTCTTTTCCACATAAAGATGCCGTGCTTTGGACTGACATGATTTCAGGGCACGTTAGAATAGGTGAAAGCGAGGGTGCATTGAGTCTATTCCAAGAAATGTCGAAGGAAGGTTTGAGTCTCGACAGTTTTGTTCTTAGTAGTGTATTAGCTGCATGTGCTGATCTTGTCACTTTAAGACAAGGGGAAATGATTCATTGTCTAGTGCTGAAGACAGGAAACGATGCTGAAGTTTGTGTGCATAGCAGTTTAGTTGATATGTATGCCAAAAATGGGGAGCTCGACTCTGCTATATACGCATTTTCGTGCCAACCTAGGCGCGATTTAATGTGCTGGAACTCTATGCTTACGGGATTTGGCCACCATGGAAAGGCGAAGGAGGCATTTCAAATCTATTTCAAGATGATTAAGCAAGGCCTGGACCCGGATCCAGTCACATTTATTTCTCTTCTATCTGCTTGTAACCATTGTGGCTTGGTAGAAGAATCTAGATTCTTCTGGAGAAATATGAAGGAGCGGAATTTACGACCTGGGCCTAAGCACTATTCATGCATGATCAGTTTGTTGAGTCGAGGTGGGCTGTGGGAGGAGGCGGAGGAAATGATTATCGAATCACCTTTTGCAGAGGATTATTTGGAATCATGGAGAAGTGTCTTGAGCTCATGTATCAAGAATGGGAATGTGAACGATGGAATCCATGCTGCTGAACAGATTCTGAAGACGAATGCAGAAGACAGTGGTGCGAGTATACTGCTTACTAAGCTGTATGCTTCAGTAGGGAGGTGGGATGATGTTGTGGAGACGAGGAGAAAGATGAGGAAGTTGATGGTGGAAAAAGAACCCGGTTTAAGCTGGATCGAACTTCAGAATAGTGTTCGTGTTTTCTCTTCAGGCGAAGTACATAATAGTGAAATTCAGGCTGTGTTGAGCAATCTACTCGTAAACATGATGCCAACTTTAGCAGTGGATATAATACAACAGAAGGATTTGGCCGAGTGCAACCAACGCTTACTTACAGAGTGAAAGTGATTGCTAGTTTGTATATATGAACTCTCATCTTGGTTCTACTATCAGTTTCTAGTATTTTGCAATTGGATTTTTCATTAAAATGCCCTTTCATTAATTGAGAATGAGTCGAGACTGAAATAAAAGATATATGTCGGCTACTGAAACCACATTATTTGATAGAGTTTACAGTACAAGATTAATTCAAATTATAGTCAGTTTGGTATACACTTGAAAGAAATCTAGAAACCTAAAAGCCGATAGAGCTCGATTTTAATAGAATGTCTGCACATGGGGGAAAATTTCTTCAAGCAATAGAATTCAGAAGTTCAAGATAGCCAGTGCTCCAATGAGATAAGAAATGGGTAACAGTGGTGGTGCCTTCTTCCAGTCTAGCGACGCCCAGTGCGACTTTTTTGTCTCGCCTTCTGCAGGACAAAACAAAGACGAAGTACGTTAAAAAAAAAAACTCTGACCAAATTAAATTCACTTAAGTAATGAATAAATATGATCCAAACTGCACTGCTAGTCCAAATGGTCAGTTTTGAAGTCTCATTTAGGCTATATTTTGAAAACATAAAAACCATACTTGACCACGTCAATCTGCATTTGATGTTCGGCTCAAACTTAAATCGTGATTGGCATAAGTAGATCTTGTTTTGGTATTGTAAACGATCGAGTTTTGAGATATTCATAGGTTAATACCCTTTTCACCTTAACATATATATACACAATGATATGCATCTACTTTCTGATGTATACTGAAAAAATATCATGTTCATCAATGAGGGGAAACCATTTTTACTCTGAAAATATTTGGGAGAGAAGGCAATTTGTTAACTTTTAAGAGAAGACAAATTTACTTACTGATGTATTTCCAAAGCTTGCTCCTGAACCAATTGCAGCACCTATTAACAAAATTAAGGATGATTAGTGAGATGGAACACGACAATAAACTAGTGCTAATCGTATATGGAAGTAACTCTTGTCCTGTGATGTATAACTTCTCAGACACGATCTACGATTAGCACTAGTTTCTTATTAAAAATTAGGAATAAGTTAGATTTTATTCCAGAAATAACTCAGACATATGTTAGCTGGACCCATCAGTAACAGTGGCATCAACTATAGAAAGACTTGGTTTTAACAGTTAAGAACAAAATATAAACAACCCCAGTTTCTTCGCCTTTTCCTATACCTTTTTCATTTTGGTTTTATAGAAATCTGAATACCTAGTTAAAACTGAAACGTCACCTGTAGCAAAAGGTGTTGAAAATGCTGAGGCTCCCGAAGCAGGGGTTGAATTAAACATGGGAGTGGAAATGCCAAAGGCAGATGATTGAGCAGACAAGGAACTAAAAGGTGATGACTGTGAAGCAGCAGCAGTTCCTAACAAAGACGAGAACGGAGCTGAATTGGTGGGAGTAGAGAACAGAGAAGGCGTTGATGAGGCAGCCACCGGAGTAGAAAAGAATAGAGATCCACTTCCACTCGATGCTGGTGCAGGAGCGGAGCTTAACTTATTTGTTGAAGTTGATGCTCCAGTTGCAGGTGGCAAGGCTAAGAGTCCTGTAGCCTGAGTAGATGGTTGAGGAACATTAGGTAAATGTATAGTAGGATGAACCCTTCGAGCTGCAGCCTCTTGTTTAGCTGTTTCTCGCCTATCAGCTTCAAGAAATGGGTCATTCTCATCCCCTCTTCGGCGTTGGTCTGCAAGATATGCTGTTCTCATTGATTCGATGTACTGATGAATGCTTTCCACCTGCACAATCACGAGGGAGAACAATTTAAGGGAACCAAAAATACAATTCAAAAAAACAAATAAGTATGTTGAAACCTACTTTTACAGCAAGATTGAGTTAAAGAGTACTACCGAAGTACAGATTAATCATATTAGAGTTTCAAAATTTGAAAGCTTTTCAGTTTCTATTATTTTTCAAATCCAAAAAACGCTGTAACATAAGATTGAGAAAACTATATAAATAGGCTTGAGAATACCAGGCTTCAAATTTGTTTACAAAGAGTGTACTAGTAAGTGGAGAAAAGGAGAAAAGGAAGCATGAAAAGGCAAAAGTATGAATGGTTAATCCATTTTCACAGAGTGAATGAAACTGTCAACTGTTTTAGGTTGTTAAATTAACCTCATTAAAAGAACTATTAGAAATATTCAGGTTTTTACTACAAGAAAAGAGAAAATGGAACTCCACTTAATCTTATCTACACTTCAGTTTCATATTGGTGTCAATGGTAAGGATACGTTCCCATAATTGAAACAATGAACAAACATTTAAAGCAAATAAGACTCGATGTCTACACACGAATATTATCCATTGAGCAGAAAATAAAAAGAAGTGCTGAAATGAAGAACAGTGATTTAGAAAATTCATAAGCCGCCAAAAAGATAAAAGACTTATCGTCCTCATTACCTTAGCTGCAACATGGACAAAGAAGTCATGCACGTTAGTCATGACTTTAGGCAGAGATTGCAATAGCGAAGAACTTGAATCAAATGAATGTTTTCCAGAGTCTAACAGCAGCAATTGTTCTAATTCTTCAATCCACTGACGACATTCAGAAAGATACTTCTCAAATCTGGCAACAGTTTGCTGCAAAAAGGGCGAAGGCTTCTTTTGTAGCCCACTGTAGAAATCAATTACAGGGACCATAGAGTTTCCTGAAGGCTGACCACTTGATGTTTGAGAGACAGTTGCCCCAGCAGGCTGGGATGGTGCAGTGGCACCCGATGCAGAAGCTTTGTTTTGGAGAAGAAACCTGGGTCGTAATATCATAAAAGATCGGACAGCAACTTCTGTATTTCGCAGCATATCTTTCACTACAGTCATTAGCTCTTGGAGCGTCGCCTTCTGCCTCTCCATAGAAATGGAAATTCCGCCAAGTTCCTGATAACACATGCCACAACTATATATAAAGTCCTTCACCAATCAACTAAAGTGACAGTGCAATTATTTCCCAAAAGTGATTTTCATCTCAACCATTAAATATCAGGTGCAGCAAAATAAGAAGGTAACTGGCTAACAATATAACCAGGTTTCTGCATTAACATTCGAAAGGCAAGAGGCCATATTTCAGTTTTACAAAAAAGTAATGAAATTGCAAGAAAATACATAAAAGTAAACTTATTCAAATGCACTTTAAAGTTATCCTAATCAAAACTACCACCTAAAATGATGAACTTGAGAATCAGATTAAGAGAATTCCTATAATTTATACCATAAAACCTCACTATATATGCATGGAAAGAAACATCATGACAATGAATGTCAACCTCAGGCCTAAACAAAGATATAGAGAAGAAATATTACAGAGAGAATGCCGTATAGTTATTCAGTTTCTTTTTCATAACCACCATAAGTTTCCACATACCAATTATAGTCTTATAGACACAGAATCCCTAAATACAACCTTCAATTACAAATGCTCTAGACAGCAGAAGACCAAATATCTGATAAAATTTCAAACTCATGGATTGAGTACATAAGTGATATGAACCTGGACAATATAACTAGCATCAAGCTCAAATCCATTGTTAGAGACAGACGAATCATAAAGTCTGCTGCACTGATCTAATCTCTGGCTTTCGTCTCTGTACTCCAATATCCTCTCCCTACATCCGCAAAAAACTCAATTTATAATCAACCCAATAAAAAACATACAAAAAAAGGGATCCTTGAAAATTTAAAAGGAAGGAAGGTCAAGATAAATGAAAATTACTCAATTTGAAGAAGGACTTTCTGCGAATCGGGATGTAGATCAGCCCACTTGGTACCATAAGTAGCTGGAACTTTATCATTCGTGAAAAGATAGAGCTGCGGCTGCTGCTGCTGCTGTGCTTGAGGTTGAGGCTGCGGTTGTTGCGGCTGCGACAATTGCAACTGGAAAGGCGATTGCTGCTGCTGTTGCTGTTGCTGTTGGGGTTGGAACGGTGAGGATTGTTGAAACGGAGACTGTAACATAGATTGTTGCGGCTGCTGCTGCTGTTGAGGGCTGAATGAGAACGCCATTTTTGGAGGATTACTCACGATTCCAAGTTAGAAATTTGCGGCGACTATTCACGGTTCCAAGCCTAAAATTTTGGAGATTATTCACAAAAATTGCAGCTTTCCTAAGGTGTTTACATGGGGTGAGAACGCCGGAACGGAATTTGGGTGGACAATTGAAGTTTGTTTTAACATAGAACTATGCAACCGGAAAACCCTTTTCCACCTTCGTTTAAAAATCAAAACCCTAAACCAAGGAAAAAGGCGCCATACAGAAAAAAAAAAAAAAAAAAAAAACACTAGGAAGTAAATATACTCCATAATTTATTTTCTTAAAAAGCAAAAAATTTCGTGTCAAAACTAGAAATGCTAAAATTTTAGCGACAATCAATTTTAGTTTTTTTGGTTTAGATAAAAATTAGAATGTTGACCCGAGCGATGCTCGGGAATAATGACATTCAAGATTTTATATAAGTATTTTGTAGCTAATACCAAATTAACAAGAAAGCACATGTCATAATGTTGCTTTCTTCTAACGTTAGTATTTGATTCCATTTTAAATGGAAATCAAACCACCACAAATCATCAAAGTCTTTTTAAAGTGCAAACTAAACCACGAAAATCATCAGATTGGTGTCGTCAAGGATATGGAAAAATCATCCTCATCTTTTGGGAGTTCTCTACTATATCCATTTGTTTCTCCCAAATGAACTCTTAAAATCTCATGGAAAGAAAACTAAATTAATTTGAAAATAAATAGAAAGAATAAACAATATTACAACAGTGCGCATATGAATAAAACAGCGTGAAAATGGGCATCACAAAATACTAACCAATTGGAATATAAAACATTATTTAAAATTGAAACGGCCAGAATTAATCAAATGAATCGAAACCGGCAAATATAAGGAAGATAAAATCAAAAGTTCAATCATGTTCGAGAAATACGAAGTAACAACAAATCATTAAACCTTGATTTTCACCAATTATATTAGATTTAAATTCTAAAAAAGATCATACTCACAATAGTACGTAAGGCAAAATAATTAGTAGATAAAACTCTCTTCAATCGAATATGGAGCAACAACGGTTTAATGATGGCGGTAGTGGCTATTTGCACTTGCATAATAAATTGAAGCCGAAATCATTTGAGAGATACTCCCTCCGTCCCCTTTGATTTGACAGCATTTCTTTTTGCACATTTTTTAAGACAGAATTAATTAAGAATAAAAAATATGTTTGACTTCAAAATTAAGCTTTTTCTGATAACTAATCCCTAGGAAAATTCTAGATAAGTGCACATGCAAAAGAAAAAAAACACTCAACACATGAAGGTAAATGGCGGCAGTGATCAACTCATACACACATACAAATGCAAAGCACATCCAAATTATAGCTGGATAAGTTCAAATTGAGGAGATTTCCCTCTAAATTACAGAATTCAAATTCTAAGTTGATCATCGACCTATAAATATCCTTCACAGGATTCATACATCCACAGTTTTCAATCCACAAAGTTTCAGAAAGGAAAAAAAAAACAGAATGAGGAAACATAATTTCACTACAGCAGAGAGGAGTCACATAATCCAATTCTTGCTTCAAGGTTCGAAGCAAGTAAAGCCTGCATATGGGAAGATGAAGGTTGTTGTCTTGAAGTGGGATTCATCTTCAAGGACCATTTCCAGAATGTGGGCCGAAGCCAAGTTGCGGAGAGATCAAGGTAATGTTATCAGTTTGAAATCAAAAAATCTGTATCCTAAGAGAGTGAAGAAACTCTTCCCTGATTATGCTAAAATCAAAACCCTAGAAATGCGCAAGAGAAACACTATTAGGAGATTAGCTGAATCCCTAGATGTTAGTAGAGGTACAGTTTTTAGATGGATTAAGTTGGGGCTGCTCAAAGCACACACTTCTGCCCTAAAACCTTTCTTAACAGCAGCTAACAAGCTCAAAAGGCTGAGATTTTGTTTAGATTTCATCATGTATAATAGGCAAAAAAATGAAATGAAGTTCAGAGATATGCAGAATATCATCCATATTGATGAGAAGTGGTTTTTCATCACTCAAAAAAGAAACAGAATGTATCTAACTCCAGATTTGGGCCACATAGAACATCAAAAAGCAAGGCCTTTATCCCAAAGATAATGTTCATGTGTGCAGTAGCTAGGCCTATCTTTGCAAGAAACGGGACTGTGCTTTTTGATGGGAAGATAGGAATCTTCCCATTTACAAAGCAGGTCCAAGCAAAGAGAGATAGCATAAACAGAAAGAAAGGTACATGTTTTTCATCAGGTATACTCAAAACCTCATAATAACATTCTTCATCATGTTTTTCAGGAATTATATTTTTATTGAACAAACATGCATAACCTAACAACTCTTTTTTCATGCAGATACTGCCTGCAATCAAGGCAAAGTGGCCAGCACACTTATCAAAAACAATTTGCATCTAACAGGATAATGCAAGGCCTCACATCAAAGATGAAGATCCTGCTTTTAGGGTTGCAGCAAGTGCAGATGGATTCAACATCCATCTCATGCAGCAGCCACCAAACAGCCTAGATTGCAATGCTTATGACTTAGGCTTTTTTGTTTCAATACAAAGTCTACAAAGTCAATATGCATGCAACAATGTTGATGACTTGGTTGCTGCAGTGAAGAACAACTTCAAAGAGCTGACTGCAGCAACACTTAACAATGTGTTTTTAAGCCTACAACAAACTCTAGTGGAGATCATGAAGGTAAAAGGTCAAAACTGCTATAAGCAACCTCACATGAAGAAGGCTGCATTGATTAGGGAAGGCAATCTACCAAAGGACTTGGATGTTACTCTAGATCTAGTCACAGAAAGCATCCATCATCTAATACAAGCAGGAGATGTAGATGGTATTGAATTGATGATGTATAGATTAGGTTTCCTAGAGTAATTCAGGATAAGTACTGGTTGTTATGTTTTTGTGTATGAAAATGTATGTAAAGGCAGTTTTTGGGAAGGACATAATTGAAAGGGAACAAATCTTTTTGTAAGGACTAAAGTTTTTGAAGAATGACATTATTTGCCTGAAATTTAGGCATCAGTTTATAAATGAATGCACATATGCATATATTGAACTTCAAAAACATCATCATTTGGCACTGAGAAAGCCATCAGAACACAATCACAACACAAAGTGCCCAAAGAGGAAATGCAGCCAAATCAAAGGGGACAGAGAGAGTTTAATTGTGCACAAACAGGCCAATTACCAATACTAATCATAAAGGTGACCAGCTCTGTGTACACACATTATTTCAGATTCAGAGATCATCACATTAGTCACAAATGGAAAATAATTTTTGAATGTGCACATTATTTGCCCCAATAAGAGGCATCAGATTATCACAGGTTATGATACATGCAAGGTGACAATGTAAAAACTTCATCATTTGGCTTAATTTAACCATCAGATAATTAAGAAATTATCCTTAATTCAAGACCAATTAAAATAAATCGGCACAATGAAATCAAGGAAACTAGGCTTTCGGACACAATCATTTTCATGCCAATCAGAAATAGTAATTCATCACAGAGAATGAGACCCTCACTAAATAGAGGCAAGAAGTGTGTGCATGATTTCATCATCGCAGCTGCCCAACAACCAACAATAAACCAGCACATATCCAACATGAAGAAGCCAACAACAAAGCCAACAGATCACAGATCCAACCTCAATAAGCCAACAATCAACCAGCACAGATCCAACATCCACAACCGAACATCACTAAATAGGCATAAATCTAACAAAATCCAAACATGCAGAACAAAGAAAGATCTCACAGCGTTAGGGGGATCTTGAAAAAGCTGAGGGAGGAAGATCCGGTGGATCTCCTTCAAGCTCTCACTATGATTCAAGATTTCCCGGAGACTCTCTCTTTCACGGCGGTGCTCTGCCATGAAGATTTCCCGTTCCACATCCAGATCTCGCGCAACCCGCTCCGCCAGCCTTCTTCTACGCTCCGCAGCGCGCTTCAACCGGTTATTGGAGTGGATTTGACCACGCCAATCAGATTCGTCGGAGGAGGAGGAGGAATCTGAGACATAGGCTGAAATCTGAGAGAGATCGGGCTGTAGCTCCGTCTCTGGAACGAAATCGGAGACAGAAAACCCGAATAAAGGAATAGATGTGGGGGTTTCGGTGTCGGGAGGGGGAATCGAAGGTGAGAAACTCATCATGGCGGATGAATCGGTGATGAGGGCAGCCGGGGGCAGAAGAAGGGGCGGAGGCCGCATCAGGGATCTAAGGTTTCGGTGGGGGAGAGAATGAAGGATCTAGAGAGAAAACGGCGGAACAATTGAGAGAGAGAAAGAGCCGTTGTGAGGGAAATGAGAGAAGTAGTTGTTAGGGTTAGGGATAGTGGGGGGGTTAGTATTGGGTTAGGCAGATCATTAGGGCTTAAACAGGCCCAAAAGAGGAAACCAGCCAAATGGGCTGGGACAACCCAAATAGGAAATGCAGTCAAATCAAAGGGGACGGAGGGAGTATAAAGGAAGGAATTGTGGTTGTGTCGTGAGGGGTGAGGGATGGAAATGGATGCAGCAAAGAATATACTCCCTCCATTTCACTTAAAATGACACATTTCAATAGTGGCTTTTCTGGCACGCTTTTCCGCGCTTCATAATGATAGGCTTTAAGATGGATTTTTGAAGAATTCTTTCTTTTACGGGATACTACAACAGTTGTAGTATCCCATAAAAGAAAGAATTCTTCAAAAATCCATCTTAAAACCCATCAACGAGAAGCGTGGAAAAGTGTGCCAAAAAAGGCAAAAAAGAAAAGTGTCATTTTATATGAAATAGAGGGAGTATATTATATATAAAAAGTTAGAATAGTCAGACACGTCGTTTGGAATTAGAAATGATTTATGTTAGTGGCTTTTCATAGAGGGGTTTCAGATTTAACGGAGCGATTCAACGAATACTTTGCTGCGAAAATTACCAAAATATCCTTCGTACTTTACTTTTATATAGTATATTGATATTGATATTGATAGAATTTGTTAGTCACAAAATAGTCATTTTGAATAAATAAAAGTTAATAATGGAGTAACTTTTTAGTCTCGGTATATAGTTTTAACCGAATAAATCATAAATCGTGATCGTGACACGATCATGTGTGGTGGTCGTGCCGTGATCGTGAGCACCGTCACAACGTAGGGCTCATCCCGTTAAATTATACATTTTTACTTATAAGAAACTTAAATTATACTACTTTTTTACTTATGATTAACTATTACTCAGTATTAATTTTTTCTTATTGAGAATAACTATTTTAGAGATCGTCTCAAAATTAATTTATTTTTGCAAGACGGTCCCTAAAATAGTCATTCTCAATATAACTTTAGCCGAATGAATCCTAAGTCATGGTCATGTCATGTGTTACGACCACACATGATAACAACACATGGTCGTGTGTCACGACCACGATCATACGAGGTCGTGATAGTGTCCACAATCACAACGCATGATCATGTGTCATGATCACGACTATGCACAACCACGACATTTGGTCGTGACCGATCATGTCTCACGACCACAACTTGGGATTTATCAGGCTAAAATTATATTTTTTACTTATAAAAGGTTTAATTATATATTTTACTTTTAAGAAATTATAATTTAATTATTAAAAGTGACTATTTTGGGAGTTAACACTTATTTTTGCTCCCAACTTTTCAAAGTTTAGTTCAATGGGTTCTTAGTTCTTACTCCAGTGATCCTTTAAGAAAAAAATTGATTTGATTTTTATTTTTATCTTGAATCGTATTTTTACTTTAAAAATTGAATGATGCGTATAATTCTAGTATTAGTATGTCATGTAGGCCCCGATAAGTAGTCATTGGTGTAGGGGGGGAATACACTAATTAGCCAACAGTTTTGATTTTTCAAAACAATTTGATCTTACTGAGTCGTCACTTCAGTTTATCAGAGCAGCTTAGTTTTTCCAGCTCAATCAGTAAACTGCTGAGCTTGCAAAACTAACCTGCGTGCGGATGTTTGGTGGAAAGGTTGGCTAACCGTTTTCAACACAGTTTTCAAAAGATGTCAGTTCAGACAACTGCTCATGCAAGACAGGTTACAGTAGTGCAGGTTGTGAACATGCAAACTGTGTAAATAAAGATGTAAAAGTAAATAGCAAGAGAGAGAAACACGAGGAGTTTTTATCGTGGTTCGGAGTAAACAGCTCCTACGTCCACGCCAGATCCCGTCGAATCTGTAATCCCTTAACTTGAGATATTCGCTCCTTTTAACACTAGTGGAGGTCTAGTCCAAATTCAAGTCTTTCTTTAGACTGAATCTAGCATGATTCTTGAGTCGTGTCTCTTCTTACTTCACATACAATCTTTCATACAATCTTACCAACGCTAAACAACTAGCGCTAATATCCAAACTAGAAAGTTGTGAATAGCTATCGTCGTTAGGGATATACAACTCAATCAACTACACTAAATATCAACTGTGATGGTAGTGAGAGTGTGTGTTATGTGTTCTAGTAAGACAGTTTCCAGAGAGATCAGAAATCTACAAAGATCAACACTTGGGAAAGCTCTAGTGATTTCGAGTGTTGATTGAATGATTTTTAGCTTGAGATTTCTGCAGCGTTTCGGCTTGTGTATTGAGTTTCCCGTAGATTCTTTCTGGAATGAGTTGAGGTATTTATAGTGAAGCATTTGAAATAGAGCCGTTGGAAGTGTGTCAGGATATGCAGTACCGTACACTGACACAATTCTTGTCGTTGGGTGAGAACAGGTTTCTCAACCACAGCTCAGGTTGGTCTTCACAGGTCGACCTTCCTATACCTCGAACTGTCTTCGGTCTTTTATAACCTTCGTGTGAAATCTTCGAGTATGGTAGGAGCATGTTACATAGACAAATTACCTAATGGAACAGTATGACAGATTGAGTAGATTAGGTATAAGGTTGCACTAACAACCTTGACCTTTACATGAGTAACATGTCCGAGTTAAGCTTGACTGATCCAAACACGGAGACCAGCCTGTTACACTTAAAATCTATATCTAAGTGTGGTTTGTAATAGTATTATCAAAACTCAGTTTCAAAGTGTTCCCAACATGTCCACAAAATGAAATTCTAGTATAATTATGTTGGGTATTTTTTTCGTTGGTCAGACATAAAATTTTAATTATTTTTGTTTTGAAACAAGGTCACACCTATCTTTTTCCTATGATTTTCGAGCTTCAAATATTCACATTATATTTAAACCAAAAGTTAAAACAAAAAAAAAAAATCGTTAGCATATGAGCCATATTTTAAAATATGATTTAAAAGTTTTTTAACGTAGTCATCTAGCAAATTAAGTGCACCAACAAATCAATAACTTAGGCATGAAAACAAAGGCATATTATAATATGATTGCCCAACACACAACCAAAGCCCCTACTCATAAAAAGTTGGAAACTGCAAAAACTCTATGAGACTATGCCTTCGATTTCCCTACCATATGCTACTTTCTTTCTTTCTTTCTTTCCTTTTTTTTTTTTTTTTTTTGTTTTTTTTTGTTTTGGAGTTTACCATATGCTACTTTCTTAAATACAATAATAACACAAATAAAATGATTTCATTTCATATAATTTCCTCCCGGTGTGGAAATAGCAAAATCTGGCAAAGCAAAACATTCGCCATTGCTAAATCCACTCTCCAGCTGCCACGTGTTCCCCGATCCATTGGCGGGCCCCCCTTCACCAACCCCAGGAAACGGCCACACGGTCCGCCCCAGCCCGAAGCCCACCACCTCCTCGAACCCGAGCCCGAACCCGCCCAAGGCCCACAGCCCGGCTCCCTGAGTGTTCAGCAGCGAGGTGAAGCTCCCCGCGCCGCCGTGATCGGCGGCGAAAGGGACGAGCCGCTGAGAGGCGGCGGCGGGGTAGCCGCGGAAGTCGTGATGGGGCGACGAGAACACGGAGGCGGAGCCGCCACCGGCGGGACGGCAGCGCTTGGCGTTCTTGCGGCTGCCGCCGCCTACCGGGATGTCGCGGAGCGTGCCGCCGTGAGTCCAGTAGCGGCGGCAGGCCTTGCAGAAGTGGCGCGGCTGCGAGAAGTTGTAGTTGTTGTAGTAGCAGAACTTGGTGTTGGTGGAGGAGCAGCGCGGGCAGGGGAGGTGCTCCGGCTCCGGCTGCGGCGCCCCCTCCTGGCCCGGCTTCGCCGCCTTTCTCTCAGCCGCCTCTGTAGCCATCTCTCTTCTATGAATGTTTGTGTGTATAGATGCAGGAAGAAGTGATTGCAAGTGCTGAGTGGCTTAAAGGATTTATATTGATCGAAGGGGGAGAGAGAGAGTCTGAATTGGGAAGCAGCTTTTGCAGAGAGAGAGAGAGAGAGAGGGTGATAGTTATTGTTTGGGTGGAGGGAACATTTGTATGCATGAATTGCAACATATCTGAACTATAGAGAGGTAGAGAAAGGGACGATTCCAATAATTGTTCACCCACGCTTATTCCAACAATCATCATATATATAAATATTGTCTTCAACTATTTATCTATATCATTCATTTTTATTTTTATTTTCATTTTTTTTTCTCTTCTTGCACGCTCACTGTGTGTGTTTTCCCATCGCTCCCGCTCCCGCCTCTTTGCTTTAATTTCATTTCTGTCTTTGCCCATTTGTCTCCACTACTAATTGGTAGAGCCGGCCAAAAGAATCGGAACCGGAAATCGGAATCGTGAACCGGATCGTAATTGTCAATTTTTTAATTGGAACCGTAATTGGTGACAGAACTGGTGGAACCAGCGATTCTACGGTTCCAAACCGTAACCGATTTTTTTATTGTTTTTTTTATTTTTTATAATCTTGTTTATATTTTTTATTTGTATTATATTTTTAAACATCATGCTCAATTTGTTAATGCTTAAAAGTATTAATTAAGAGACAAAAGTGAAGAAAAATAGGAAAAATAAATCATAAATCAAATTTGCTATTACAATTAAGTTAACACAATGTACAAATGTTAAACAAATATAGCGAATTGTGTAACACAATGTACAAACGTTAGTTTTTGACACTTATATACACTAGCAAGTGTAGCATGCGTTGCACGTTGAATCTAAAATATATCTTAATTGTTATTTTTTTAAATTTTAAAATAATATTTAGCTTACGAAAAATCATTAAAATTAAATCGTATTTATTTTTATGTATTCTATGAGTTGCAATATAAAATGCAAAAATTCAATAATAATAATAAAGAATAATTTATATTTTTTTAATAAATAAATGACATAAAATTCAATAATAATAATAAAATAAATGGTTTTTTGTTCTAAACATATTTTAAAATTAAAAGATTCTTTGATCTTCTCCAGTGCAGAACGTTTTATCTTTGCTTTACTTGAAGAGATAAATTAGCTTGGCCAATGGCTCATCATCATCATCATCACTTGAAATTTGAATGTAGTCCTCATTCTTCTTCCTTGTGATTTTTCTTATCTTGCACTTCAACTTTAGCAGACTGGAACTTTGTAGTTGTCTTTTTCTTTCTTCCCGCGTTTTGGCTTTTCAATCGGTTTTTCATCTTCTTCCTTTGAGCCTTGAACTAAAGCAACATCCGGCAACTCCATAGTTGTTTTTCTCTTTCTTTCCCGCCTAGACTAAATAATTAGTTTTTCCTCTTGTTTCTTCAAATTTTGATTTGAGTCTTCAACCGATTCAGTCACCAATTCATTTCTTGCATCTACCATGTCCATCATTTGAAATCTTAAGTGGCTGTAATATTTAATTTTTCTCGACCATCAGTTGTCACAATTAATCTTCTTGCAGTAATGAAACGTATCACGATCGATACACGTGTGCTCAAATCTCTGTAGTAAGTAGAGTTATTTTTCCCTAAAAAAAAGTGAAATTCTAAAATTTGAATTCATTTATTTTATAGATTAATGATGAATTTAGAAAATTGAATTTTCTTAGTTATTTAGCTAATCATTATATTGCATACTAAACTATATTAAATTTGTGTAAATAAATAAATAAAACCCCACGCCCTCCTTTTCTATCATCTATATCAAGTGAACTTCTATTACATATATTCAACAAATAAATTTTGAGAATAATATAATCGACATATTTGACAAAATTCGAGATCAAATAAAATATGTAAATGTAAATCAACATAGAGACTAAAAAGGTACAACATTTAACATGATAATACAATTATCATACTTCAACTAAGATAGGCATGTAAGACCATCTCCAACCATACACTCTATTTTGCAATATGTTATACTTTAAAATGCAGCATTGCATACTTTATTTTAAAAATTCATTCCTATCATGTACTCTATATACATACTCTAATTATAGTTTTTCATATATTTTATATAATTAAAATTTATTAATATATCACAAATATTGAATAATTAATAAAATTATATCTTAAATAATATAAATTAAATATATTGTAGATTGTTAATTTTTTGTTGATAAAAATCAAATATTTAAAATTAAATAAAATTTCTAAAATTCAGTAACAGCTAAAATATATGATATAATGCATTATAAATCAAATTATATTAACGAAATTTAGCTAAATTATTATTTTTATAGATTAATATTGCCCAAGTAGTAAAAATATAGTATAGAGTATTGAACAGTAAAACTATATAGAGTTTTATGTTCAATACTCTATACTCTAACTGCAAAATAGAGTATGGTTGGAATGCACTTCGTACTCCAAAATGGAGTAATACTCTATAGTAGAGTGTGGGTTGGAGATGCTTTACATATAAGCAGAAAACTTATTCAGCCAATAACAAGAATTTTTTCTATAAAAGGCAGAACCTTTAGACTCAGTTACGTGCATGCGTATCTCACCCTCACTCCCACTCCCACCCCCACACACATATATATACTTCCTCCTCCAGTCTTCCCAAGTTGAGTCGTTTCTTTTCGGCAATTATGACAAACATTTTAAAATAACTTTTTAAGAAAAAAATTCTTTTACGGGATACTACAAGTGTTGTAGTATCTTGTAAAAAAAATTCTTTAAAAAATTATTTTAAAACTCATCATCAAGACGCTTGAAAACGCTTGCCACAATTGCCGAAAAGAAACGACTCAATTTGAGAAGACCGGAGGGAGTATAAAGTTACCTCATTAATTGATAAAATATATTCATCCACGTGGCATCCAACATATATGCTGCAACTCTATCGAATATCATAACCCGAGCACTATATTCACCTTCCGTAACATTCATAGTTATCATGTACCTGAATTTGCATAATATACTATGGTCATAGATCTATATTATAAAAATATTTACAATGTTTGATTTCACTTATTACTTTGTTATCGTCTTAACGACATGGTTGTTGCACTTGTTGCATCCTGTATCTCTTCATTTATTAGGGCACTGATGTGTGGTATTTGTTGTTCATATTTTTTGATATTATTTATGAGCTTTAATTGATTTAATTTACACTTTGGTGTGATTTGTGAAGGTAATTGCAATATTTGGATAAAGATGAGCTTAATGGAAGATTGTGGAATTATGGACTTATTTTGCAAATATGAAGAAAAGATGGAGAAAGAAGGAAATTATTAGAAGACTATTTTATTAATTTAAATTAGTTTAGAATTAGAATATTTTATTAATATTTAATGTTTTTAACTTGGCTATATAAACCAAGTAGCATACGTAGTTGGGGAGGATCTTTAGCTTTTAGGTTTTAATTTCTTTTTGGCTTTCTTCGGCGAAAGAGAATTCGGAGGAGAGAGCTTTGCTATTTCTTTTCATTTACTTTGAATTTTTCGTGAATTGAAGAAGAAACAGGAAGTCATTGTTCTTTTCGTTTGATTTAAATTATGTTTTCTTATTTCTATTTCGTGTTGTTTTATTTCAATATTATGAGTAGCTAGGTTTTTAATTCGGCAAGAATAATGAATCACTAGGCTAAATATTCTGTGAGACCTAATTGTTTGATAATTAATTCTATGGGTTCTGAGTTATTCCTTGTGTTTTTTTATTTATTTCTGATTATGTTTAAGCCTGATCAACTTAGATTTAATCGGAATATAGTCAATTAGTTCGTCCAATCCATAATTGTTGGAATAGGGCTAATTTGTGGCAAAGCTATCGTATTGGTAGTAGGAATTATTTGGTAGATGAGTTATTACTTGCGTTCTTGGGTAATTTGTCTAATATCGGGTTCCTTCTTGTTTAATGCTATTGAAACATTAAATCTAGAACTGGCGTTATCAACTAGGTTGTGTTTTGATAAGAGAAATAGTTAGTTTAAGCGTCTCTTGCTAGCTATCGAAAAAGTACGTAGGAATTGGGGTACGTCTGTTGCATTCACGGTATCCTATAACTGATTGGTCCATAGGAGTTGATTTATTTTTGCGTCAATGATCAGAACCATTAGACTAGTGAGGAGTTATTCGAAGCCGAATTGTTTTTTTATTATTGATTTATCTTGTTTGCATTTAGTTTATTTTCTTGTTTTCGTAGTTGTTTATCAAAAACTCACTCTTTAAGGCGTGGTGGCTACACCGAACTTGATCTTTAGGAAATTTAAGTTTATTAACCCGTTCTCTGTGGTTCGACCCTGCTTACGCTTTACTAATCTTAGTTCTTAGCAAATTGCAGGAATTATTTGGTGGTAAACGACGTCCACCAGGCACGATTTGTCGCAGTTTTTACATGCATCATATCATATTGATGATATATTTTTTATCATTCCACAATTCCCCTAAAAGAATAGCCATCAGTCTGAAGTAATACAAAAAAAAAGTTAGATTAATATATATTATTATTTGTTGTTATTTCAAACACAGTACAGTTATAACAAAAAAATTAACAAATAATTTATAATAAAGAAATACGAGATTTGAACATTATGATTTCACCAAATAACATGTTCAAAAATATTATCAACATATTACAACTAAAAAACGCAAAGAATAAAATGATAATTGAATGTGAAACCAATTATACCTAATTCAACGAATTTCCATTATGAAATGTGACCGTTGATTCAAATAGTGCACACGGTGATAAGCTACATCATTCCAATTCCAAGTACATGATTAAATATGATATATTAGTTTAAACTTATACTAATATATATTAGATTATATTATTACCCTTAATTTAAAATATATTATAATGATATTTTAGGCAATGTATATTTTGTCACAATGCTCTTTTTTATATAGGTATAGATTCTTGAACACTTTTCACATGTGTAGTTTTAAAATTAGCATTTTTTTTTTTTAATTTTCTCCCTATAAAAAACATATAGTACTCTGATAAAATCTAAGCACACTATAAATAAATCGCATATACCCCGACATTATCATAGAACTGTGTATGTTATTGATGGCCACAATTCATAAGGGATGAGTTCTCTTAAAAAATTTCAAATCTAATATGAAGTGTGACACATTTCATCATAAAAAAAATATGCATACTATATCAAGATGGAATGAGTATTATATTATATTATATTGATAATTTTTCTAATAAATAATCAAAATATAAAAGCAAAGGAATGATATAACAAATGTAGATCTTTAATGTGAGAAATAAAAACAAAACTAAATGATGATCCTTGTATAATCTACAAATGTTGTTATATTCAAATTTTCATAAGGATATACTATAGTATTATTAAGTTAATTAAAAAAAAAATAAATAGAAATGCTATTATATTCAAATTTTCATAAGTTTAGTACATAGCACTATTACTTCAAAAGCGAGTGCACAAGATGGATGTGATAAAGCATTTCAATATTGTAAGAATAAATAAGTATACTATAGTTAATCAATTAATTTGCTTTTGGAATCTCTTTTGCACCATGAATCATGATTCCGTGTATATCCAACTAATATTTGTTGTAGTCCAAACGGAAAAAAATATAATTAAGGTAAAGTTTATCCCATCTAAATTATCTTAGTTATGCGTATATAAATATATTATATATTAAATTACACAATTGTCCTTGAATTTAATATTTTAAAATGACATAATAGACGATGTACATTTTGCCTCAAGCCTCTTTTTTAGATAGGTATAGATAATCAATTAATTTGCTTTTGGAATCTCTTTGGCACCATGAATCATGATTCCGTGTATATCCAACTAATATTTGTTGTAGTCCAAACGGAAAAAAAATATAATTAAGGTAAAGTTTATCCCATCTAAATTATCTTAGTTATGCATATATAAATATATTATATATTAAATTACACAATTGTCCTTAAATTTAATATTTTAAAAGGACATAATAGGCGATGTATATTTTGCTACAAGCCTCTTTTTTATATAGGTATAGATAATTATACGATTATCTTATTATTCGTAACACACACGTGCACGTGAATTCCACATGGACTCTTCCGGCCACAGTAATTAATAGTAACCGGTCTCATACGCATAAGATTAGATCAGACAAAGATATTAAATGAGGGGAGTTATTTCAGCATCATAATTTGAAAATAATTTTACGATTATCTTATTATCCGTAACACACACGCGCACGTGAATTCCACATGGACTCTTCCGGCCACAGTAATTAATAGTAACACCCATCCCACAATTACTCCAGGCCAAGCATGCTTAACTTTGGAGTTTTCATGGGTGGACTTCTAAAAAGAAGATGCACCTTGTTGATATGAGTAGCACCAATCAATTCCTTTAAGCTCTCCTCGAATATGCAATCTCATTTCTGCATACCCTTGGAATCCCTCTCATTCCGGCATGTATGTCCCTTCGCTTAGAAGCTCTTATAGGAGCCGCTCTTTGTCCATGCCTCTACGCACCGGTGATCACTCCGTACTTTTGCCCCGGTCATCACATGATCAAACAAAGACTTAGACAAATACTCCTTTCCGCTGGGTTTTAATGAAACTCGGCCTTAGAGACATTGAATTGTGATCTCCAAGAGTTTTAGGATTTATTGATAAATTAAAATCAAAATGGTTTGGATAACATTGAAGCCTCTTCTTTACTAAGTTTGAAGAAAGTCATATTCGAAATAATTATGTAAAACAACGAATAAACGAACGATTCAAAATTAATAAATAAATAAAATTGGACGGTTATAAATTGCAAAATCAGTAGGTTTAACCGAAATCGAAACCATCAAGATGGCCGATTCGGTTACGATTCCTCCGGCCGGAGCAATTTGGTTCCACTTCGAAACCAAAACTAGAACCGTTGCCACCTCTACTAATTGGAGTTCGCTTCTATGCTTGCAATCTAATCACATTTTGTGTGAAAATTTTTGAAATAATTGTAACAAAAATATCACCTTGTATAATATTTTTTATTAATATTCCATCTTTTTCTTAGAAGAGAATGTGAGAGGAGCTAAAGAGCCGTTTGATATGGTATGATTAGGAAAGGGAATCAGAATCTCTATTTTTTACAGTAACCGAGTGTTCAATTAGCATTTTGATGCGGATTGGGATCTTCACTCCTGATATAGTGTACCAACTGTGTACTGAAATTGATTTTTTACTTTTTTTTGTTCAATTTCGATGTAATATGATTTAATTTATTACTATACTAATTAATAATGGTTCATTAATCCAATTAGGATATATAATTATTTTTTAGCATTTTTTTATTTTTAACCAATAAAATTAAACTAAATACTAAAAATAAATAATAAATAATAAATAATAAACCATATTAAGGTTAGTGAACCGTAGTTAATTACTGTAAAGTAAGATTGAATCATAATATCGAGAAATTGAAGAAATAATATGAATAAAATTTTTAAAAAATCAATTTTACACGGTTGGTATATTGTAATGGGGATAGAGATTCTCATTTGAATGGTTCCTCATGTATCCTCCTTTTTCCCTATTTTCATTCCCCACCTCAAACATGGGACTTGGATTCTATTCTCCCCCCTTTGTCTCGAATATAATTATAACCCGATAAACATGTAATATTTTAATCACAATAAAAATATTTTATTATAAATATACCGGTCAAAGTGAAGACGATATCAGGCTGCCCGGATCAGTCTAGTAAAGATATCACAGTCAGTGCAAAAGGAGTGCACTGATGGGGTCTATCGAGGAGCACTTTACTGAATTCAAGCCAGTTACAGTCTATACGTTGAGATTGTTGGTGACACGAGAACTTTCTGTTATCTTTGATACACCACCAAAAGTGTCACGAGTTCTCTATAGTAGGGTCGGCCCTGGTCCTAGGCAAAGGGTGCAACCGCTTGGGGCTCAAGGCTGGATGGGGCCCCAATATTCTTTTAACTCATACATATTATATAAGCCCAAATAAATAGTAGGCCTCTTTTAAGATTTTTAAAAAAAAAAAAACAAAAAAAAAACAAAATAAACAAAATAAAACTCTTTCTCTCTCTACGACGTCTACGTTTGGGTCTCACGAATCTCTAGCTCAATTACTCAGTCGCATCTTTCTATGTGTGAATTTTGAGGGAAACCCAAAATGTTTTTTTTTTTCTGGGTATAGTTATATTAATTTATTGTTTGTGTTTTTTATTTAATAATTTCAATTCCATCATGAATGCAAAGATGCTAACAAGAATACAACGATATTTGTTTAATATTTTGCTTTCTTTTGTTTTCATTTGTTTTCATAATTTATTTATTTTTTATAAGATTTTCATGGGTAATTGACTATTAAGTGTTTGATGTCTAAAGAAAAATAATGATTTAACTTGGTTAACAATGACTGAAAAAGAGAATGCTCATATTAGATATGTTGATTGTTGAGTTTAGGCCTTCGGTTCAAATTCCAGTCCTAACTTTCATATTGGAGGACAATAATTGTCATTTCGTAATAAGATATCTGCAACGAAATGACACAATAGTTTAATTATTAATTTATAAAAAAATTTCTTCATACGAAGTATTATGATTATTCTTCTTGAATTAGGTAAGATACGGAGTATTATTTTTCTATTAGAGTATCGGACTCAATTTTTTTATATTTTTTTTATTATTAATTCATAACTTAATATTGTCATTTATTTGTCTAATTGTGAAATATCTACTATAACTTTATGTTCTTAATGATTGTTAGGAACAACATATAACTAAACAACGAAGGTTTTTTTATATTTATTTTTATTATTTTTTAATACGAAGGGCCTCTATTTTTTAATTTTGTCTAGGGCCCCGAAAATGTCAGGACTGGCCCTGCTCTATAGAAGGAGTCAGCTGTTGGATTTAAGTCCTTGCAGAAACACCTCATTTATGAAGCCAACTATTTCAAATAGTTTCCAACATATTGTTTACGAAGTCTCTACTATATTTATACAGAAGTCCATCATCCATGGAGAGGTATGGGAGCGACAATTACATGCACATAGTGAAAAAAACATAAGATCCAGAATCAATATCAAGACTCTCTATTTAAGGATCTCCATTCTATCACATCTCCAAGAATGTTGTGTTCTACCTTGAAGAGATCCTTAATTAATATTTGTTTTCTTTAGTCTTAATAGAAAAGAGAAAAATTATATCCTTCTACACCGAGCTTCAACGTAAAGGATTTCTCACAGTTCCCCCTCCCCCTAAGCCATCCCAAACCTAAACAAAGACTAACTAGTGGATTTAACTGAGTTTGTAGTGTGGATTGAGTGTAGGATGGGCACATGCCCGTAAAATCAAGACATGTCTCTAAGTACCTGCAAATTCAGGATAGACTCTTGATTGCCCGTAAAGCGAGGGTTAGGTTCTTGGGTACCCGTACCTCAAGGTTGGGTCATTGTAGTGGAAGCCTAGAGAATCTAAGTTATCTAGTATGTTAGATCTAGGTCACTTCACTTTGCAAATACACCCTCCATTTCGTCGAATTTGACCATTTTGCTTTTGGCAATTTCTAGCACGTTTTTTCACACTTCTTGATGATGAGTTTTAAAATGGATTTTTGAAGATTTCTTTATTTTACGGGATACTACGACTGTCATAGTATCCCGTAAAAGAAAGAAATCTTCAAAAATCCATTTTAAAACTCATCATCAAGAAGCGTAGAAAAACGTGCCAGAAATTGTCAAAAGCAAATGGGTCAAATTCGACGAAATGGAGGGAGTATGAAATAAGGAATTCCGGAGTGAAGGTAATTAGCCTCAATTGAGGAATTGTGGATATGGATCAATTAACGGAACCACTATAAATATGTGCGTTTGTAAGTTTTTGCAATTATTTCAATTATGTCATCATACAAATTGATTAACATCAAATTGTTCATATTTTCTCCAAGTGTTTTTGTCAATCTTGATAAATAGCTTGAATTTATTAATTAGTAGTACTAAATCAAGTCATGTAAAATACCAATGAATTAATAACAAGCGGTGTATAACTAGCTATTTACACTAATTCTCGAACTCCCTTTGTAAGATTTATAGCTATATTACCTCTTTTGCCTTGAACGGGATAATAATTGTGGATTTTCAGTAACTTTTTGGGTGTCTGATATGAATCCGATTAAGATATCGTGTGTGTGTAAGACAATGATATGGCTTTTTCATGTTCTTTGTGTTATTGTCCGTTTTCTTAAGTTCTATTTTGTTGCAATCTACTATCGATTAAAATAACATTTAAATGAATAAAATAAAAAAAGCTTTGAACATTCATACGTACGCAGTCATCTAGCAAAGTACAGCAACAATTTGGGCATGAAAACGAAGGCATCTCAAAAAAGATAAGCCTAAGAAAACAACCAAAGCCCCTAATCATTAAAAGTTGCAAACTGCAAAAACTTCAATTTCCCTATCATATGCTACTTCGTAATTTCACTATCCTAAATACAAAGCATAAATTAAAATGAGTAATTCATTTCATATAATTCCCTCCCGGTGTGGAAATAGCAAGATCTGGCAAAGCAAAACACTCGCCATTGCTATATCCACTCTCTCCACTCTCCACCTGCCACGTGTTCCCCGCCACGCTCGCTGCCCCGCCTTCACCAACCCCATGAAACGGCCACACGGCCCGCCCCAGCCCGAAGCCCACCTCTTCGAACCCGAGCCCGAACCCGCCCAAGGCCCACAGCCCGGCTCCCTGAGTGTTCAGCAGCGAGGTAAAGCTCCCCGCGCCGCCGTGATCGGCGGCGAAAGGGACGAGCAGCTGAGAGGCGGTGGCGGGGTAGCCGCGGAAGTCGTGATGGGGCGACGAGAACACGGAGGCGGAGGCGCCGCTGGAGGCGGCGGAGCGGCAGCGCTTGGCATTCTTGCGGCAGCCGCCACCGACTGGGATGTCGCGGAGCGTGCCGCCGTGGGTCCAGTAGCGGCGGCAGGCCTTGCAGAAGTGGCGCGGCTGCGAGAAATTGTAGTTGTTGTAGTAGCAGAACTTGGTGTTGGTGGAGGAGCAGCGCGGGCAGGGGAGGTGCTCCGGCCCCGGTGGCGGCGCACCGGCTTGGCCCGACTTCGCCGTCTTTCTCTCAGCCGTCTCTGTCGCCATCGATCTCTGTTTCTATATAAGTTGTGTGTATGCAGGAAGAGAAGTGAATGTGCAAGTGCTGCTGGGGCTCAAAGGGTTTATATTAATATTATGGAGGGGGTTAGAGAGAGAGAGAGAGAGAGAGAGAAGCAGCTTTTGCAGAAGGAAGCATAAAATGAGTCGGCTGGAAACAGGCTTTGTTTGGGTCGGCTCCTATATGGAATGGGTGGTTCTACTTTTATATGCATGAATTCCAACACTTTCCTAATTACAAACAATTTACTGCTCTTTCTTATATGTCGAACAGTTTTTTTTTAATTGGCTGCATTATTATTCTTGCAGCCTTCTACAAATTATTTTGGATGTATTTAGCGTCATAAATGCGCGATTTACATATGCGTGATTTTAAAACCTAATTAAATTCTTTGTTAATTATGTTATGCTTTGCACTATCGAAGTTCTTTTTTTTTTTTTTTTTTTAGTCAGAGAAATTATCATAAATAGCGAGTACAAGGAGTACTTGAATCCCTTACAAAGAGAAATAATTATACACAATTCCTCTTATTTGAGAATCCAGACAATACTTAAAAGGATTAGAGCATCAATCATGAAGAGAGTAGACAAAAGAAGATTGAAAAAGAATAAAAGATAATTATTTCACTTTCAGGATCAAAACTTGATTCCTTCCACAATATTTTTGATATCGGGCTTGGTCCATTTGAATATGGTCTCCTTTATTTCTTTCCAAATACTCTAACAAATGCACGCCAACTAATAATCATAATCTTCTTTCTTGTTTTTCCCCCAAAGCATTGATCGATTGCATAAAATGATTCCTAAGGACATTAGAGCCCACCATCTCAATCTCAAACCAACTAAAAAACTTTTGCCAAATATCACAAGACAAACTACATGTACACTATCGAAGTTCTTTTTTTGTTATTGGGTATTAGAAACGTAAGTTTGTCAATTCTTAATGACAATATTGTATTCCCTTAAAATGGTTCCACGCATCAAATATACTTGAAAATTTGCGGATTGTATAGGTTGTCTCGATTTCGGTGTATTATTCGTTTCCCAATATGAATATATATTAGTTTTATACTTCCTCTGTCTCAACTATTGTGTCCATTTTATAATAGACTTACTTGAATAAAAATGAGACAAGATAGACAAGACAGAGTGAGTAATATTTTTTTATAAAAATAAAAAATACTATAATATTACATATACTTTCTCCATCCATGATATATGTATTTATAATCTTTCGATACACAGCTTATATAATGTGCCAAAAAATGAAGTTCCATTCACTTGATATATTGTAATATGTAGTTTTTTATGACTTTAAATCATCTGAGATAAATATATACAATCTTCACTTCGTCGAAAAGACTTTGTTTCTTGAATATATGTGAGGTATAAAATAAAATAAAAACATAACCCTTTCAATAAAACGGAGGGAGTAATTTATTGTTAACATTTATTATATTTTATTGAATAAATCAAACACAAAATATTTTATAAAAAAGAGAAATAAAAAATAATAATAATGTCAAAAAGATTAAATATTACTCTGTATGATTTATAAATTAACTAATACAGTAATAAACATGATTGAATAATTGAATATTCAAAATTTAAAAGGGTCAAAATTTTAAATGCCCTGTTTGAAAATGAAGATGTGATAAATGCCCCATTTTTAATTTGAATGTGATAAATGCCCTCTTTTTTTAAATAATGAGTGTAGGGCCCACATTTTGTATCATGCGTGTGTTGAAACTTGGGCTGCTGACAAAGATTCTTGTTTTGCCTTTATTTTTGCTCCTGCTGTAACATAATTTGACCGAGAATCTTGGGCAAACGACAAAACTAAACCCTAGCCCACCCTCACCTCATAATCTCATTCCACCGCCGACTCCCTCCACATTTCTTCCTCCTCACTTCACCGCCGCAGCACCTCGGAGCACTCCCACCGCCGACCAAAATTATTTCCTCCATTTCCGGCCACCATCCCCTGCCGACGACAACCATGCCCCACCTCTTGTGACGTTTGTGCCGCCACCTACACTCTCTCTCAAACCCTCCCCCTCCCATTGCAGCTCGCCAGCCGCCCCCTTTTCCACCGCCCCGTTGATCCACTTCCATAAACTCATTGCCGAGCCGTCTCACCGCCGAGCCCTCTCAACACCTCACCACCGCCGAGCAATTCCTCGGCGACCCACTCCCCACCTACATCCATAGCCCACAACTCTACTCCGACCCACTCCCCACCGTTCTCCCGTCATCTCTGCCTTCGCCGTTGCTGCCTGCCGCCGGAGTAGCACGCCGCCCTCGCCGTCGCCGGATCATTGACAATGGCATACGATTCGGAGGAAGAACTCACCGACGAAATATTGGTGAGTTAAAAATAATTTACACTTCGGACGCCCCCACCGCCGCCAAACGTGGCCGGAAACTTCCCACCGCCAGCCGGAATAAATTCGACGGCGGCAGTGGAAATGTCCGGAGATGATGGTGGGGCGGTGGAGGTGCCCATAAAATGTATATAAATTGTTGTGAATTTTCAGCCACATTCACCGCCGGTGGAAGTCGCCGGAATATGCCCACCGCCGGCGACATGTTATTGCCGGCGGTGGGCATATTCTGGCGACTTCCGCCGGCGGTGAATGTGGCCGGAAAATCACGTTTTTTAAAACAATAATATTCATGAATTTTTTTTATTTATTTTATTTGTTTTACTTAAATTTCTTAAATTTTCGCATTCATTAATTGATTAGTTTAGTTTTATTTTTTTATTTTAGGCAATGTTTCATAATATTTGCAATTAATTAGTTAATAATTAGATTAGTACTTTCTTTATGATTAGATTAGCATTAGATTACTTCTTATAACAAAGCCCTTATTAGATTCGTATTTGTTTGCATGTAATTCGTGTATTTTATACAATTTATGAAGAATCTAATGAGATTAATAATGGGATGCAAAGTTTAGTGAAAATTAACAGCGGTTTAAATTGACTAAAAATGCAATCGAATTTAATTAACAAACTCCACTCATTTTTTTTCATGGAATAGAAAATATAAATTTAAAATAGGAACAATTTAAATAGGAACAAATCGTAACATATCATTAACTTAAGATTTCATAAAATAGAGAGACGAATTAAAGTATGTCAACTAAAACTATTGAATTTACAAGTACTAAAGCCTTAATTAATCATTTGTATATATACACTATGGAAATTAAACATGTAATTATAGATAAAATAATTCAATTCATAATAATATGGTATCCACCGCCGGCAAAAGTGGCCGGATCGCCGGCGGTGGATACCATATTATTATGAATTGAATTATTTTATCTATAATTACATGTTTAATTTCTATAGTGTATGTATAGAAATGATTAATTTCGATTTTAGTACTTTTAAATTCAAGAGATGAAATTTAATTTCTTTAATTAATCTCTTAATTCATGAAATATTGTTGTTATTATTCATGTAATATATGTTTTGAGTTTAAAAAAATGATTCAATGCATAAAAACTTATCCACCGCCGGCAAAAGTGGCCGGATCTCTCCCACCGCCGGCGAAGGTAAAGGTGAGTAAAAATAGAGAATAGTACGTGAATTTATTAGATTAGTTCTTATAACAAATTTGTTATTAGATTTGTATCTTTTTTGCATGTAATTTGTGTATTTTATGCAATTTATGAATAATCTAATTTTTTTTTTATTTTTAATGAAAAAATAGGCTAAGCCCGCACCGGGATATCGTCGTCCACATTATATCAACACGCTAGCAAAGCCCAATACATGCTATTACATTGACCAGTTGGAGGGCATCAGGAAAGCATTGGACAATGTCGGGGGTAATGCTTTAGTGGACAGATTCAGAGAGGGACCTTTCGGTCATTTTATCGGTTGGAATCCAAAGAGGAGCTACGGGGGCGTACTAAACAGTATACTGTCTCGGGCAATTCATTCAAAGCATGGACTTTGGTTCCACATCGGTGGTCAAAATATAGAGTACTCCCACCGCGACCATGCCTTGATTACAGGATTGAAATTTGGGCCTACACCATTTGATCCTTGCCGTAGGCGTAATCCTAGGCATTCACGTGTTTGGCAAGTTGTTTGTGGAGGGGCAAACGAGAGCGCCAACACATTGCTTCGGATGCTAAGTCAAAATCCTAGCCCCTTTGTCGACCCGGACGGTGATATCCACTTGCGACTGGCGCACATGCTGATAGCAAATAATTTCCTTCTTGGCCACGATGCGCGAAAACCACCGTACAGTTGGCTATGGTTCTTGGCTGATGATATGCACACATTTATCGAATTTCCGTGGGGTGCATACACTCACAAGACTCTGCGGTATTATGTGAGAACGTTTGGTGGGACCGATACGAAATACCATTTTCGTGGTCCGGCGTGGGCGCTCATTGTATGGGGGTTTGAGATAATCCGAGGGCTCGGGCATGTAGCTGGGATGTTAGTGGCGGGTCATTTGTACCCCCAAGTTCTGAGATGGCATTACAGGGTATCGCTCAGACGTACGACTGATGAGGAGTTGTACACATTGTTTGATGAGATTCAGTATCTTCTTGAGAATGTAAGTGTCGAGCCACGTGAGGTTGAAACTCAAGGGTATCGCTCTGTAGATGTCGAGGGTTCTTACTCCGTAAGCTTTCGCGAGCCGGTGAACGCAGTGGAAGGCACACCAGAGATTACTGATGAGGCTCGTGATGGTTCACCGTTGCAATTTCCTATGCCCGATGATCCGACAACCTCCGGAGCCCGACCCAGAAGGAGCGCACGCAGTAGAGTGCCTGAGCATGTTCCCGATACCGGCATGGCCACCTCCCGACCGTATCGGGAAGCACGTGACACTGGGAAGCGTGTGTGGGAGTCATCTTCTACCAGCAGTGGTGGGCACCATCAGGATTCATCTTCTCGGCGTGAGCAGTTCAAGGAAATCATAGAGGAGGTGGTGGGGAAACATACCGATAAGATCATGGAAAACGACAAGAAAGAGGTTAAAGCCGATATCAGAGCCACTGAGAATCGACTATTGGCGTTCATGAAAGACCTATTCGGCTGCATGTCCGCCCGTCATTCGCCCCCGGTTTACGAGCCACGTCGTCGTAGCCCACCAATCGTTTCATCAGCTCGGGATTCGGGGGTAGACCTCCTTGAGCCTCGATCTACTGGGCATGTCGAGACGGTTGGCCTTCGTAGGGACACATCTCTCCCTATTTATACACATGATGCCACCACATCTGCAGCCGAGCTTATCTTCACTTCGATCTTCGGAGAGGTAGAATCTTACATGCAACTACGTTTTATTTTTGCATTAATCTTTTTCTATAGATTCGTCTTTTTGAATTTAATATTTATGATCTGCACAGACGGCTCCCGTCACTACCGCGCCAACATCATCATACATTCCGTCATATGGAGTCCCCTATGAACCACCTTTAAGCTATGCTTATGAGCCGCCGCGGCATTCGATGTTGGAGTTCTCTACCTCCACACCGGACTTCTTGACACCGACGGCAGGGTTCTCGACTCCATCTGCACCATTCGTTACAACTCGGCAACCAAGTCGCAGATCTGCATCATCGGTGGATCTTGGCCAGGTACTCTTCGTAATTGTTTTTAAGTAATCAATTAAATAATCATGAGATACGGAGGTAACTGTTACTTGATGAGTATGAATTTTATTTTATTTAGTCTTCTAATTCAACTAAGAAGGCCAAGTCAAAGAAGGCAAAAAATACTCTTTTGAGGCCCTCATTCCCGGCTCCCCCACCGGATCAAATTGTCAAGTATTACAATCAATTCATGCGGAACGAAGACGCAACGGCGATTGCGGTGATGGAGGCTACTGAATTGGTTTCAGTATTTGATTTCAAGCAGATGTGTAGGGAGGGAATTGATTGGGATCCGCTGGTATGCAATTTGACATTTTAATTGAATTTAGCTTTACCTATATTTATGATGATCTACCGTATTTATTCGCATTTTCTCACCCTTATCCACATGTCGTGCGCAGATGTTTAACTTGGCCATGATGACATTTCGCACCCGGCTTAGGAGCGGTGTTCAGTTGTACCCAGATTTTGGAAACGGACGAACCATCGTATGCAATCTGGATGTCATGGTAATTTTTTTTTTTGAATTAGTTAAACTTTTTGACATTTATATAGTTAATTATAAATTTTACTTTCTTATGATTTAGGTGGAATTAAAATCCGAATATGAAAAGCTAAAATCAAGAGCAATACATGAGTTTGCTAGCAGAAGCTTGGCAGAAATTGATCAGGTCGTCACTTCGATGTGGGTACCCGGGCCAGAATTGTGTCAAATCGTAGAGGGTCAAGAGGTCCCTTATAAGACACCTAACTGGTGGAAAGCAGATAAGGTAACAATCTCATTTCACATTCAATTTTATTAATTTAAAATTTATATTTATTAAGACTCCCTATATAATCTTTTTTTTTTTTTTTTTATACTTGTATTAGGTTTTCATTCCTTGGATTGTTTCCGATGAGCGATTCATTTTCGTCATCATCGACCTGCGCACAAAATGAATAATCGTGCAGGATCCATTAGATCGAGGCGCAGAAACGCTGGATGAGATACGTCCCTTGATCACTATGGTACCAATTTGGGTTAATAACACAATGTATTGGAGGATGAACGAACTAGGGTTGAAGATCGAGGACAAGGTGTTTCATGTGACTTTTTACCCAGTTTCGGGCCTGATTAAGTATCCACAACTCAAATATAGCGGTCCGGTCGCTTGCATGAATTTGGAACGAACCATCAGTGGGTGCCCTGCGCTAGAAACGAGGGCTGCAGCCGTGACCGACTACCGAAAGATTACTGCTCAGAGGATTTTTGGGCATGCTAGAGCATCTGATTTCGAACGTTAGCTTTATTTCTATTCTAAAATTGATCTAAAATTGTTGTTTTTATTTTTATTTCTATTCTAAAATTGATCTAAAATTGTTGTTTTTATTTTTATTTCTATTCTAAAATTGATCTAAAATTGTTGTTTTTATTTTTATTTCTATTCTATATGTTTATATATCGATGTTTGTAGTCGGGAAAGAAATATAAAATGACAAGTTAACAAGACATAATCTTAATACAATCGATTCACTGTAAACACTAATCAGCTAGATTCGGGCAATCTGCTGGTTTGTGATCTGTAAGGCCGCAATGACGACATCTACGACCACGACGACGAGCGCGACGACGACCTCCACCGCGACCACGTACTCGTTCAGCTCCTCCCGGGATCCTTGACTCTCTCGGTCTACCCGGCAGACGAATCCTTAAGTTGGGCAGGACTTTCATATTTTGACATCGGGCGGTAGTATCCACTGCGACTTCATAGGAACTTGATAAATTAGCGTCTTGTAAGTTTCGACATATGTTGTCCTCCTGTAATAGTGTGCAATGTATTGTTGGACATCACGTCCATGTGCACTGAGATAACACAAATTAATCAGTTAATAATAAAGGAAAAACTGTATAGTGGATCGTTAAGTAATCGAAAAAAAACTCACGTCATTGCCGCAATCGCATGCGCACAAGGGAGACAATCAGTCTGCCATTTACTGCATTGACAAAGAAGCCCATCTAGGTCCACATGCACTGTCCTCCCAGGTGTGACCACTCTGTAGTGAGCATGATCATCAATCTGTGTGGCGGTATACTCGTGGGATCGTTCCAATTGCACACAGACTTTCCGCCGGGCCTCCACTGTTATTGGATGACTGTCGTTTCGGGCCTTTGTTCGGCAGTCAGTGAACCAACGGTCAATTACGATCCGCACAGCATCTAGACAAGCACAGATTGGCAGGCGTCGCGCCCACAAAAGGGACTTATTGAATGATTCCGCAGCGTTAGATGTCATGTTGCTAAACCGTCGAACAGGGCACATACATTTGGACCACTTCTCTACTCCGAGTTCAATCAACTCTCGATATGCTGCACGTGCCTCTCGTTGAAGTGCTGCCATGATGGTGTCAAAAACTTGCTTATCATACGTGTAAGCAGCTCGCTGGAAGTAGGCGCCAACTTCGGATCCGTAGCCCAACATTTTTTTACTAAGATGATAATAGCATAACCCGTGGTGGGCTTCCGGAAACACTTCGGCTACTGCATGTATTATTGATGCGTGCTGGTCCGACACGAACAACCAATCACGCATTGCCCCATATGCCGTCCTAAGAGCTGTCATGAACCAAGTCCATGACTCGTTGTTCTCGATCGGTCCTATACCGTATGCCAAAGGGAACAACTGCTCGTTCGCGTCCTTCGCCACAGCTACAAACATTGTGCCACAGTTCTTTCCCTTCAGATGCGTGGCATCTACACAGACCACCGGCCTAAGACACTTTGATCTGTAAGCATGTCGAGATGCAGCTAACGCAACGAATATGTGTCTGAATCGCTCGTCCGGGCCGAGGTCAATCTCGGTTTTCGTGCCCGGGTTTGACATCTTCAACATGTGGAGATAACCGGGTAAGTCCTCGAAGGATTCCGTAAATTTGCCGTATATCATCTCGATTGCACAATTCCGCCCCTTCAAGCAGACATCGTAGCTGGCATCGATGCCGAACATCGCACGAAGCTCGTTTTGAATTATTTTTGGTTTCATAACCTCTGAATCACGCATAATTTTTTGGCAAAAAATGCCCCAATTACCTTCGAATGGACTTTTCTACAAACCACGTTTGTTATGCCCACCTCGTCGCACGTGTGTTGCAGGCGTATTTTTTTAACCGTCCAAGGCCCGCCGAAGCTTGTTGCGCGTAAATGGAAGTGACACTCTTGTGATAACTTGCATTTCAACACCACTCGCGTAGTATCAGATTTCTTCACCTTGTATTCTTTCCTCCTCTCCAAATGCCACAAACCGACTGCAATACCGATCTCTGCCTTCGTATAGTAAACGGCATTTACGGCCAAATCTTCGATATTAAGGTTCTCATCGTGGAAAACTGCTGATGATCCAGGCTCAAGCGGGACCATCGGAACCAACCAATTGCTCATGTGATCGGTATCAGTATCTACCTCCGGTTGATCCGTGTTTGACTCTGGATACATCATATCTAACAGTTTTTGCATCCCGCCTTCCTCTTGTATCCATGCCGTCCACTCAGCAAACAAGGCCCTGTTCACGGTCCTATCACCGGCATATAAATTCGACTCGCCTTCGCTCTCAGAGCTCTCCTCTGTTTCAAGATCATAATTTTCATCCTCCTCGTCATCGTCATCGTCAAATAGAGACGGTTCAGTTCGACCCTCCTGAGCACCGTCGACCGTACGATTGAGGTCCGGGATAGTATCTTGAAATGAATCAAATCCGCTGTTGATCAGTGGGTGATAGACGTTCTCCGTCCAGTCTGTAGAAGTTGCAAATCTCCGTATCAGCTCGAGCTCCGCCTCCAAATTTCCGGTGCCATCGGTATCCTGACCGAATGACCCTGTGTATGGGTCATCATGGTTGATTGTAGGGACATATGAAGATGATGCTCCCTCGCTCGAAGACACGTACACTGTTGGAAATGAATCTGTATGGCACAACCAATTAAGTTGTTGATCGGTTCTGAGACGCGATTTAACAGTCCGTCTGTGCTCCGACATCGTCAGATAGAAAATATCATAAGCAGTGCCCAAGGGATTGCAGTAGAGAGATATATGATATTGCAGGTTGTCTATCGAAATTGCATCTCTGGATAGGGGGACATCTAAATATGTGCCACCATTATAGTTACAATCTGTCCAATAGCCTCCGTAAATGACCTTAACGTACTCGAAAGTCATCTGTAATAAAATAAAATTTAAAAATATGCATATGTTAGATAGTAATAATTTTTTAAAATTGTAACATATCATTAACTTAAGAGAATTAAAGTAGGTCAATTTAAAATATTGAATTAAACAATACTAAATCCTAAATTATTCATTTAAATATATATAATATGACAATTAAACATGTAGTGATAGGTAAAATAATTCAATAAGCAATAATATAGTATTCACCGCCGGCTAAAGTGGCCGGAAATTTTCCACCGCCGGCGAAACAAGGCTGCCGGCGGTGAGAGAGATCCGACCATTTCCGCCGGCGGTGAATAGTGTATTATTGATCTAATCATTTTTTTCCACTCAATTAATGGGCTATGTTCAATTTAACAACAACATTTCATCAATTAAGAGATTAATTAAAGAAATTAAATTCAAACTATTATTTAATCAAGTACTAAATCCTAAATTAATCATTTAAATATATATAATATGACAATTAAACATGTAGTGATAGGTAAAATAATTCACTAAGCAATAATATAGTATTCACCGCCGGCTAAAGTGGCCGGAAATATCCCACCGCCGGCGACACAAGGCTGCCGGCGGTGGGAGATTTCTGGCCACTTTAGCCGGCGGTGAATAGTGTATTATTGATCTAATTATTTTTTTACACTCAATTAATGGACTATGTTCAATTTAACAACAACATTTCATCAATTAAGAGATTAATTAAAGAAATTAAATTCAAACTATTATTTAATCATGTACTAAATCCTAAATTATTCATTTAAATATATATAATATGACAATTAAACATGTAGTGATAGGTAAAATAATTCAATAAGCAATAATATAGTATTCACCGCCGGCTAAAGTGGCCGGAAATTTCCCACCGCCGGCGAAACAAGGCTGCCGGCGGTGAGAGAGATCCGACCATTTCCGCTAAGAGATTAATTAAAGAAATTAAATTCAAACTATTATTTAATCAAGTACTAAATCCTAAATTAATCATTTAAATATATATAATATGACAACTAAACATGTAGTGATAGGTAAAATAATTCACTAAGCAATAATATAGTATTCACCGCCGGCTAAAGTGGCCGGAAATATCCCACCGCCGGCGACACAAGGCTGCCGGCGGTGGGAGATTTCCGGCCACTTTAGCCGGCGGTGAATAGTGTATTATTGATCTAATCATTTTTTTACACTCAATTAATGGGCTATGTTCAATTTAACAACAACATTTCATCAATTAAGAGATTAATTAAAGAAATTAAATTCAAACTATTATTTAATCAAGTACTAAATCCTAAATTAATCATTTAAATATATATAATATGACAACTAAACATGTAGTGATAGGTAAAATAATTCACTAAGCAATAATATAGTATTCACCGCCGGCTAAAGTGGCCGGAAATATCCCACCGCCGGCGACACAAGGCTGCCGGCGGTGGGAGATTTCCGGCCACTTTAGCCGGCGGTGAATAGTGTAATATTGATCTAATCATTTTTTCACACTCAATTAATGTACTATGTTCAATTTAACAACAACATTTCATCAATTAAGAGATTAATTAAGGAAATTAAATTTAAACTATTATTTAATCAAGTACTAAATCATAAATTAATCATTTAAATATATATAATATGACAATTAAACATGTAATGATAGGTAAAATAAAATTCTCACCTCACTAATTGTTGAACACCTCTTTTGCAGTCTGTTTCCAGCCAACCTTTTCTGGCTTCACTTCGATTCTAGAATAATTCACGTAATGAAGTTTAAAATGTTAATTATCATGTACTAAACCTTAATTTATTGAAGAATTGCAGCTTACAAAATAAATTATTACCTCACTAATTCTTGAATGCCTCCTTTTGCAGTCAATTTCCGACCAAACTATTCTTGCTTCACTTCTATTCCGAACGAACCTTTTCTCCTTCACTTATCTTACACACACTTTCAAAATAATTACATGCGAATGTTTTTTTTTTCCCTCTGATGGATAATTGAAATTTTTTACGTGTTTATGTAGTGTTTATGTATAGTATATATAGTGGAGATTGTTCAATAGCATAGGATACCTTCTTCGAATATTAATTCAAATACAGTTCCTACTTTAATAGAGAGCATGCATGACAATTTTTCATGCATGTGTCGAGTCGAGGGCCCGGACCTGAGTCGAGTACGGACGCATGCATGCATAGTAAATTCATATTAAAGTAAAAGCAAGAAAAAAATGATAATATCTTACCGACAAATAACCTAAGTGGACCCCAATTTTATATTTTTTTAACAAAAGGGGCATTTTTAACATATCTATTAAAAAAGGGGTAGATTCAACATCTACAATTAAAAAAGGGGCAATTATAATTATTAAGACAATTTAAAATTGTTTAAACAATAAAAAATAGAGTATAAAGTATTCAACATTAAAACTCTATATGTATGAAGTATTACTATTCAATGCTCTATACTCTACTTGTAAGATAAAGTACTTTTGGAATACACTATGTACATCAAAATGGAGATTTACTTTAAAATAAGACATTATTGGAGATGCTCTTGGTGTATAAAATTAACTAAAATTGATTACATTTTAATTAACTCGTGTATTACTATAATAATTAAATTGATGGTGGTACACATGTGATCGAGGGAAATTTTAAAATTTTCTTTAATCAAGTAACAGTACTAGTCACATTTTTATTTTATTTTTCTTTTTTTAAACCAATTAATATTTGAATGTACATAGATTTGGCAGTAACATTGATGAAATCACATAAAGAAGACATCATGCATGATTATGATGTAGGTGGGGTAGGATGGTGTGCACGATCAATTTAGTGGTAATTCATGTATATATAAAAAGCATGTGCATGTGCAGTAATGACTAAGGTCATGATATAAATAATAGTAGTATACCATGTACAGTATTTACTATGGAGGGAACTATGGTAATGGTACACAATAGAAGTGGGAATGTGGGATACAATTACAAATAATAAAGTAGATCTATGTGAAGTACATTATATAGTCTAAGTCAATACTATTTAATTACATCAAATTCTTGGCCATACTTATTCAGACACAGTTGGACTTGGTTTGGACTTTTATGCCATTTTTTTTGTCCTAATAGGATTCTATAAAATATTTTATGTTAATTTACTAATCAGAAGGAATTTATTATGTGGAAGTGTCTCGATCAATGGTGAAATATTGAAAAATATTGTGATCTATTTTGATGGTAGAGGGTTAAAAGTTAACCAATAATTCACTCACAAAATTTGTGAGGACAATTTTATACATTATGTTGTTAATTAAATACATTTATTGTGCTTGTTATTAATGTGGCAGTGCCCCAAAAAAACTCGCTCTAGCATAAAAAGATCAATTAGTCCGAATGAATTTGTCAATAGCTCACAAAAAATACTCCTAACGTTCCACATATAATGGCCTCTTCTTCAGCACGATATTTTAGGCGAGTTTACTTAGTGAATAAAGTGTAGTATTTGATATTTTAATGCAGATTTAAAAATAAAAATTGGAGCATCATAGATCTATAAAAATATATTGATGATAGATCTTAAATGATATTGTATCGAGACATTTAATTTGATATAAAAATTATAAAAGTTAAAGGATAAACGAGCAAGTTATGTTAATTTAAAATATTGCAATTCAAATTATATTAAAGTGAGTAGTAGATGAAGATTAGGATTAGAATGCTTTAATTTTTGCCATTCATGGTTGGGAACGAGAGAGTATTGTTTATGTAGTATAGTGGAACTACGCAACATAATGCACGCACGTAACATCTCCACATTCACTTCTTTCACTATTCTTTATCGTAGTTGCGTGTTTAATTGACGTATAAGTACGTATTAAATCTTCGTTTGATTAAATATAAAAGAAAATATTCACGCAACCAATTTTTTTTTACTATGTTATAATTTTATACTTTAGGAATAATGTGATGCTTTTATATAGGCGGTTGTGATTTTTTCGGTTATTACCGAACCGCACCGATAACCGTAAATGCGGTTAGCGGTTCGGTGTTCGGTATCATCTTTCACTCTTTTGCGGTTATCGGTTATACCAAATAACGGCGCGGTTATTACCGCAAATTATTAAATAATATATTATATTTATATTTTATAATTTAATAAAAATAAAAACTTAACATTCTCCATTGCTCATTTGAATAATTTCTTATTAAATAATATAATGGAGTAATTATATTTATATTTTATAATTTGAATCATTTCTCATTCTTAGTCCATCAACTGTAGAGTCGTAGACTACCTACTTAAGAACACAAATTAGAAATATAATCTATTCCCTCCACCACCATACTATCCCCAATCGACTCAATCCAACTAAAGTATATATTTATGGGCTAAAGAGTTAGGAATATATTGAATTAAAATAGAAATTGAAGAAACCCTACCAAGTAAAAAGAAAACAAAGATATAAAATAAAATTTATGCATTAGGTCCCAAAGAACTAGAACTTGAAATCTAATAAAATCTGGAACTTATATATAAGTTGTTCTAAAGATGTTTGTATTGGGATGAGGATAAATTGAAATATTGTATGTTTTTTGAGTTTTTCGGTTTTTCGGTTAACCGCATAACCGAACCGCAAAATCAATTACGGTTAGTGGTTAACCGGTCTAAATTGCGGTTCGGTAAACAGTTACTATATTTGCGGGTTTTCGGTTTCGGTTAACCGAATTTTTCGGTTCGGTTACCAGTAACCGCACCGATTCTCAGCCCTACTTTTATATAATCTTTTATAATAGACTTATCTACCATTGTCTAAAAAAAATGACAATCTAGACATTTAATTTTTTATAATCAATTTTTTTATACATTTGTAAAAGCAAGTCAAATTGCCTATATATTTTAACCAGTGTTTTAAAAATCGGACTGGACCGGCCGGTTGAACCGGGAACCGGACATGGTCCCGGTTTTTCCCGGTTCAACCCCGGTTCGACCGGTTAAACCGGGAACCAGAGGCCTCACCGGTTTGACCTCCGGTCCGGTTTTTAAAACATTGATTTTAACAATTGAAAATTCAAATGGTATATTTATTAGGAAAAAAAAAAAAAAAAAGTTGGGACATTAAATACTCTTATTGGAGGTAACATCTATCTTACAATTATTTCAAAAATCTTGAAACACGAAAATTGACAAAAAGATGATGACCCCACACACAATAGGAGCATAAAATTAAGAGACAAAAAATAAAATACCCAAAATATATTATAATATCAAATTTAGCTTTAAAAATATAAAAAATATAAATTTTACCCATATTTTGGTATGAGTGGACAATAATACTCTTACTTTTAAACACATTGCCACTTTGTCCCCTTCCCTCTCTCCCAGCCCAACCCAGCTCAGTTTAGCCCGACCCGACCCGACCCGGTCAGTCCGGCCCGAAAAATTTAATTTTTTTTTCCTCGAAATGTGCAAGTACACGGTACATTTTTGATCATTTAATACTGTTTACCCGGTAAGTGGTAAACGAATAATGTCTATTGGTAACTGTCTTACGCAGTACGTTTATGTTCTGTTAGTACTGTTTACCTGTAAGTGGTAAGTGGTAAATGGATAATATCAAATTGTAACTGATTACACAATACGTTTATGTTCTTTTAGTACTGTTTACCGAGCGGGGCGGGCTGGGATGGGCTGGGCTGATACCAACCCTAGGGGAGGGGAGGACATTTTTGTCCTCTAAAGCAAAAATTGGGTATTTTGTGTAAATTATATTCTAAAGCTAAAATTAATTTTACAAAGTCAAATTCGAAAAAAAAATATATTATCTCTAAAATTAAATACACAACGTAACGTCTTAAAATTTAATTGTGCACACTAATTAAACTGGATTTATTTATACTACAAAAGATATGGAGAGAGAAGTAGAGAAACGTGGTGCGACAAATGAGCAAATACGAAAATGAAAATAAAGGAGAGAGGCGGGAACAGTGAGCGTGTAAGAAAAAAGATTGAGTGAGAGTGGGATGGATTGGATTGGATTGGATAGGTAGTTGAATCAGCTAGGTAGGACAGACAATATCATGTTTGTCGGAATAGCGTGCCTCACCAATTATTGGATGGATGGATTGCCTTCCCTCTCTCTCTCTCTCTCTCTCTCTCTCTCTCTCTCCCCAATTCCGTTCAGATGCTTGCTTGCTCCGTATTCCAATTACTTGCCGGATTTATCGCTCTCTTGTTCCCCGCTGTACAATCCACTGCCCTCTCCCCCACCGTAAGTCCCATGTTCCCCCCCTCTAACAATTAAAAATCAGACCAATATTCCTTTGGGGGGAGAGAGAGAGAGAGGTAGCAGTAGGCAGTAGCACGCCGGGGGAAAGAAGCCGTGATTGTTTGTAGTGAGAGTGTGTATGTGGCAGATGGTGAAGAAGAGCAGGGGGCCTAGTAGCTCAGCTCCCTTGGTGCCTGCCCCTGTTTGCATAATTTGACTCTGTGCTAGCTGCGCATTCTTCTCACGTCCTTTTCCCCCTTAATTTCACACACACACACACACACTTACTAGTACTGCATTCTCTCTCTAATTCTCTCTCTTGCTGAATTGAATTGAATTGAATTGAATTGAATTGGGCCCCGCGCCTGCGGTTTCAGGATTGGCTATCTTTTTGTCTTGTTGTCTTAGGAGAATATAATCTCTCCTTCTCTTCCTATACATTCATCCCACTTTTTCTACTCTTACCTCTATTTTTTTCAATCTTTTGGAAAACGCCAAAATTCATTATACTTGAATGTTTCAAATGGATCGAGAAATTGAAAAACAAAGAAAGAAAGAATTGAAGTTAACTTCGTTTCTTGTTTTTTCCTTTTTTAATTGCACTCAAATTTCTAATTCCAAACTGTACAATAGGTAGTGTTAATAAAGCTCTATATTTTCAAGATAAAATCAGGTGCATCAACTTAAGTGATCATTGCCCTTTAAAAAAAAAAAAAAAAAAAAACTTAAGTGATCATGGTCTCGGGATTAATTAAGTAATTATAGCTCAAGCTCTTAGAAAATTGTAATTTTCAAATTAAAATAGGTACAAGCTTCTCTTAATCTTGATTAAAATAGGCTATAGTCGATGTACCTCAATTTATTTTATTTCATTTTATTTCGTTGAAAAGGTAGATGTGCCTCAATCGATATCATCACCATCAAAATTATTTGTGTTTATGGATTGATTAAACTCAGAGTGTGAGGCGTATGCTCAATGAGTGGGAGTAATGTATGTGCATGTGTAACTTCTTGAGGAACATTTGGTGCACATGCAATCAAGATCATGATGTAGTGGAATGATGGACGAGGAAAATATAATTATCAAATGAAATTGAAATGAGTAATTTAGTGGAATAATCAATCAGCGAACAAACATGTACTCACATTTTGCAGTTAAATCAATAAAGAAATAGGAACATGAATCAATTTTAACTATGACACTCATGTTCTCTCTCTTTTCTACATCACCACCCACCCATGTACACTCATGGTCCTCATGGACAATGGAAATCTTTACACGTGGCGATGCATTAAAGGGAGAATATCATATTATATATATACTCCCTCCGTCCCTGATATTAGTATGCATATTTCCCGTTTGGGACGTCCCTGATATTAGTGTGCAATCAAAAAATAGAAAGATTCTCTAAGCAAAAATATATACTTACCCTTCCACTTTATTTTTATTCTAATATTTACCAAACTGGGCCCACTTTTTTCCACTATTTCCACATTTTTCCACTATTGGTGTGAGTCCCTTATTCCACTATCTCCACATTTTTCCACTTTACACTATTTTTGTTTAAAATTGCGTGTCGTTTCTCTCAGCACACTAATATCAAGGACGGAGGGAGTATAATCTATCAATATTATAAAAAGCTTATTTTTAAATATGATTTGTTCATTATATCCTTCCAATATAGTACTGTATTAATTTTAAGGGTAATATTGTAATATTGTATCATTGTGAAATTCTTTAAAGTTTAATAAATAATTGCTTTCGAAGTCTAAAAACCACAACATTACATTCAATAATCGACACCAGTCAGAATTTGGCATATTTGTGGTGATGTCAACTATGTGGCTCACCGGCGGCTTTACTAGAGTTAGAAATTTTTTCTCTCCTCGTGTTTGGATGGAGCTCCCAAATTTTATGAAAGGCCTCCTTATTTATCCTTACTCTTGTGTTTATATATATATATATATATAAACATATAACTATAAAAAAAATCTTACACTTCCATCAATTTTTTTATTTCCTTTAAGGAATTTCAAATGTAATTATTTCAATTCATTTTGCGTTTATTTTGTAAGAACTATTATACGGATTATGAGGACATTGGTATATCTTTATATTCTTATATCATATTCATAAGTATTATCTATTATTATATTATATAAATATATTCTTACGAAGATAAATTAAGGGTTAAAAAAACAAATCAATGTTTGATTGTTATGAAATTTATGAATGTAATGATATTATTAGTAGTTTTTGAGGAATTAGAATAAAGATCAATGAAAAAAACAAGAAAAAGTCATGATAAATGACCAAAATGTAAGTGACGATCTCATAAAAAAAATGAAAGTGATGCTTACGAAAAATGCTCACGTGAGATGACTAGCATATTATTTTTCTCCCGTACGACTTAAAGGGAAATGTAATGACTTTAACTTTTTTTTTAATATCATTAAATTATTTTTAATATTATACTACAATTAAAACCTTCATCCACGCGAACTAATATTAAAAACTAAAATTTTAACATTTGTAAGAACAATTATTTGTATTACAAAATTGGAATTCTTATGCTAAATGATTGATCCCGAAACAAGTTATCCACGCGTATTGGGGATACACCGTGTGTTGTGCTTTTGCAACTTATTCTAATCCTTGCTTTAATTTGAATATCGGTATTGTCTTGGATAGACAGTGTAAATATTATTGTGATTGAGATAACAATCCTTCTAACTATTTGGAATCTAGCAGTCAGTACGAGGAATTTCCATCGACTTGTGATAAGATTGTTTGAGTATCAGCATGTCTTCTTATCGGATAAAGTGTTTTCATTGATCTCCTTGACTTGACAAGTTAAGTCTTTCATTAGTAGAGAGACTATGAATTTGTTAGTTTAGTGTCGGTCAAGTGAGACAGTGACACTTCTGATTCTTGAATCTGTCAATTGTTAAATAAATCCAACTTCTTAACAATTAAGTTATGTTAACTTATAACATGCATCTGATGAACACTATTTTTTTTTCAGAGGGACTCCTCGAGAGTTTTGGAATCTAGTCACACTTATAGTTCAAAAGCGTAGTTAATTGATTCCCCTAGACTGAATTGACTGATAGAATTCTATCTAATCTAAAAACTCGAACTTGTAGAGATGTGTGGTATCAGAGCATTTGGCTAACGTTGAGGTCATTTGTTCAAATCTCACTGATATCAACTTCACTCATATTAAAAGTGTGCACTCTCTTACGCAAATGGTAGAGTTAAAAATCGAAGTGAGGAGGAGTATTGTGAATCATAATATAAATGAATAGATTTCACAACTCTAAGAGTTTGAGCTTTCAGATGAGATGAAATTCTATCATGAACAATACATGTTTGTCGTAATCATGAATAGATAAGTTCTTACATTCTAAAAATTTAATTTAAACCGAAACAAGAAATACTAATAGTTGACATTACAATATCCTAAGATATAAGCAACAATGATAAACAATCAATTTAGAATGTTAATTAGATTTTGATAATCCAAATAGAAATAAAATTATATATGTTGATATCATTATTTAGCAAAGCAGCAGCAGTAGAAGTACATTTTACATATAAAAAAGAGTTATGAGGGACATTACTCTCTTCTAAGAGTGAGTCAATTATTTTTTACTTATCATATTCTCATTTATTCAGTAACTAAATCTAAATTCTAAATAAATCTCATATCGTCAATATTTCATATTCCTTAATATTTCACATTCACACATGATAAGATTCAGAAAACACAATTTCATTTTTCTTTTTCTTTTTCTTTTTTAAAGTTTTGCATCTACTTTCTGAAATTTTGTTGAAGATGATAATGGCAGTCAATAATATTATAAATTTTATGGATGTTTTGTCTTCAAATACTTACTAATTAAAATAAATTAATCAATTAAAAATATGTTTACGCATATTAAAAAAATAAAAAAAACTGCATGAGGGATGTAATCTATTAGAGAAGTATATAGTGTAGAAATACAACAAACATGAAGATCGCAACAACTCAAGACAAAAAGAGGGATCGATCATCCATCTAAGTAAAGCATAAAACATTTGAAATAGATTTGATGTTTAAAACTAATAACTCACTTACTCAAGTCATCATAGCAACACGACATATTTTTGAACACCGCCTAATTTCGATAATTCAATAAGTTCGGCATAACATGAATGCATAGGATAGAGCTTTCACTACTTGACAAAATCCAAATATTGCTTTAATTGGCATATGAATTAATATGCTTTAATCAACGGTAGCAACTAGCTCATTATTAATTTAATGCGCGAACGAACTAGAGAAAGATAAACGTTCCCTAGTTTCACATTATTAAACAAAAGGGTCACTGATGATGATTCAATTGGTGAAGCATCTCTCTTTCATCAAATATTTTTTTATAACACAAGATCCTTCTTTCTTTCTTTTTGAGCGTTTTGTCTTTCTCTAGCTTGGTTCTCTCTTTTTGAGCGTTTTGTAGTAGAAAGTTTGGAGCATTTTAGATTTCGAAACTCGTTACCTAGAAATCGCATAGGTGAAAATTAAATCCCCAAATTGAA